>JAUIMM010000516.1:1472500-2198750 GCA_031769625.1 Taudactylus pleione | reverse complement strand
TTAAAATATCAACTAAATATTTATCTAGTTAAAAGTAGGCAATTCTGGGTGGATCTGTGTGGGATTAGGGTGAATCAGGGCAGGGCTTAGAGAAATGCTGTCTAGAGAGAGCGCATAGGTCTATACTATGGGGTTTATTTACGAAGTGTCGGGTTGTAAAACCAGACACGTCTGTTTGTGTTTATGCCTGATATTTAAAAGGGCAATGCTTTTACTAGCAAGACATGGCTAGTAAAAGCACTGCCCTTTTAAATATTGGGCATAAACATGAACATAAGTGTTGGGTATTACAACCCGAAAATTCGTAAATAAACCCCTCTATCTACTGTGTGAATCTCTCTACCAGGGCCTGATTATAGGTAGGGCTATAGGGGCGATTGTCCCGGGGCCTACACACTGTCCCCGACCCCAATCCCCACGATGAACTGTTTTTTTTTTCCTGTCATCGGAGCCGCCTACCGCGGCTTGCTATTAAGCACCACCCCCTGCATTTCACTCCACCCCCTTCTGCTGCTGCTGACCAATATGCCTTTCCCTGCCTCTGAAGCAGTAAGTATATACAGTATGTATATCTGTACTGTGTGTGTATGTACTGTATATATATATATATATATGTGTGTGTCTATATATAAATATATATATATATATATATATATACACACATTTATCTATATAAAGTGTGTGTGTCATATATATATATATATATATAATGTGTGTGTCTATATATATATATATATATATATATAGAGGGGCCCCCACATGTTTGTTGCCCAGGTGCCCCCACAGACCTTATTCCAACCCTGCTCTCTACAGTAGCCTCACTGAAGCAGAAGCTATTTTAATGTTTGTTTGCTTTTAAGTTTCATAATTGGAGGATATGTTTACTTCCTATAAATGCTAGAATGTGATTCCTTCCCATTCCACCCATCAAAATGGAGGAGACAACATAAAAATAGAAACATAAGGTAAACCATGTTGCCTATGTTTATGCCCCCCCGCCTCCTCCCCCAGAAGGTACTGGAGGGAAGGCCCAGTGGACAACTGTGGGTGGATTAATTGATGTGCACCTTCATGACCTTTACCCTCTCTTGCTGCAAAATTATGTGCTTCTTGGCACCAATCAGTGGGGACTGGGCCGTGGTGACATGATTGTTTGGACATTACAGGGAAGTAGGCAAGTATAAGGTAAGCTAAGATAAAAAGTAAGATTAGGAGAAATGACTAGCATGTTATACTAGCGCACTGTTGAATTGGAATATGTTAAGTCTCAGTGGCATGTTACTGTAACTGTTCAGAAATGACTTTATTGTATATGGTGACTCATGAATCAGGTCACTTTACGGTATTCCATGAGCCTGAGCAAGTCTGTAGGGTTGGGGTGCCGTCACTCGCCATATCAGCTGAGTGTACATCCATTAATAAATGATCATTCTAGTCAAAACGGAAAATGCAGTTTCAGGTGAAATATCATATGTAACACTAGATCCCATAAATATTATTTTACCTGGTGCCTGGTGTTCATATGATCTGGTGATTCCTAAAAACCTTGAACAAATCCACATGGCGGCACAGTGGTTAGCATTGCTACCTCACAACACTAGTGTCATGGATTCAAATCCCAACAGGACCCTGTGTGGTGTATGTTCTTGACAATTTTTCTGTGTGATTCCTACCATGCTCTAATAAACATACTGGTACAGTAGGTTAATTGGGCTGACAAAAATTAACTCGAGTTGTATGTGTATCTGTGTGAAGGGAATATAAGGTCCACTGCGTTAAAAACTGATGTGAATGACAAAATGTACCCAGTCAAAACATATTGCAATGAAAGGGGTGCAAACACAATTGGGAAAATATTGCCTGTGTTTGCTTTGAACAAACAAGTATTACTCTCCTACTAAAAATCTGTCTAGAAATTGCAGTGTAACATAGTTTTACCAATGACACTTTCTAGCTGGATTGACTCCTAACTTTGAGGCCCAAAATTGGCATTTAACCCTTGATAACTTTAATGCCCAGTTATCTGAAATTTGACATAGTAGAGATTACATTACTGTATATGAATAAACATTCTTAACATGTTGGTGCCATAACTGTCTTAGACACACCAAGAAATATAGGAAACTCTTAATGCTACAAGAAAAATAATTGCCTGCTTGTTCACTGTATCTCACCAGGGAGCAAAATTGTCACCACCTGTAAGTCACTTTACAGGATGCCATCTGTAAATTACAGCTGTCAGCTTGATAAAGTTGCGCTTGTTTTCATAGTTTCTCTGACCTTTTTAAAATTCTATTGGAACGAATGTTGGTATAATAAAAATTACTAATGTTCTACATATAGTCAAGGGTATAGTGTGAAGATGAAAGGGTGCTGAAAAGTGCTACTCTTACAATAAAACCACTTCAATTAGCAAAGAATAAAACCTATGTTAACATGTAGGAACATTTGCAGTTTAATTTCACTGCGGGTAATTTGTAAAATCTAAATATGTACTCATTTGGAAAATGTTGCTTTAATTTGATTCAATTTCTGATGTAAATACAACAATTATAATTAATCACATTCCTGTGAAGGACACAAAAGACAAATTTTCTCTAATAGTGGAGGATGAGTTTCATACACACATCTAAGGCTGGGTATACATTAGACGATATATCGTCCGACATATAATTTTGAGACGGATCGGAACAATATATTGTGCACATCGTGTAATGTGTACCCGTAATTGCGCGCTCCAGTGGGTCGCATGCAATGTCATGTAATTGGCCGTTCTGCACAGCCAATCACACGATATTGCATGTGGCTCTGTGTAGTTTAATGAAGAGTGGAACGAGTGGTCGTTCCGTCGTTCGTTAAATCTTCCTAGTGTGTACCGACAATCTTGCATGGTCTGGGGCGAAGGGTAATCGGCAAGATTGCCGGTCGTCTAATGTGTACCCAGCCTAACGTAACAAAATGTTGTCTTTGCTTTAACTGAAGATCTCTACTGGCCTCTCAAAGGTGTGGAATGCCTTGCTGTAAGAGGCACATGAAGGCTACAGCAGGACTGTAAAACTTGCCTGAATATTGCAGAGAAAATATTTTCTAATTGGAACATTGTGATAAATTAGGATAAATCACCATCCGCTCACACAACAGACTGTCCAGACTTCACCCATTTTTAAGTAGGTAGCACTGGTTTTTGTCGTTGGGATTGTTGCCAGTTATGGGGAAATACTGGGAAAGTTAGAAAATTATACTAAGCTCTCCTGTGACTACAATACCTTCAGATTTCACCACTGTGCACCTTCATAAACTGATACAAGTGGATGAGCATGCTGGCCACATGATATTCTGAGCAATCACCTGCACCTTCTCTGCATCCATGGCAGGAGCTAGGCTTTCTGTCACCAGACTCAAAGACTCAGCTTGATGCACCTCCCTCCCCCACCTCTCTAAAAGGATATAGAGTGTGCTATGAATTGGTTAAATAATGAGGGTGGTCAGCTTAGGTGAAAAAGTAGGAAATATTTCACTTGAGCGTATTACTGTAATGAAAAAGCCATCAGGAAGGTGTTCTCAAAGTGGCAGCCAGATTGATGCAATTCTGACACATCTAAAATACCATTTTCAGATCAACTGACAATTATATAAAAAAAAGTGACTTTGATCTCTATATTCAGCCTGACCTTTATATTCAGCATGACCTCTAGAGCAGTGGTTCTCAAACTCGGTCCTCAGGACCCCACACAGGTCACATTTTCCTGGTCACCCAGCAGGTGCTCAGGTGTAAAAAATACTCACTGACACATTTTAAAAGATCCACAGGTGGAGCTAATTATTTCACTTGTGATTCTGTGAAGAGACCTGGAAAACATGCACTGTTTGGGGTCCTGAGGACCGAGTTTGAGAACCTGTGCTGTAGAGTAAGAAGCTATTGTACCAGTTCCCGAAGCCAAATGACAGTTGGGAGTTATTAGATAGGTATAGTGGATTTAGCTATTTGGCATATGAACTCACTTTTACTATTATTGAAATGCATGCTATGCAGCTTGTGCCCCTCACTCCCACCCCACCCTCCACCAAATTACAAACCACATGTTTATAATAAGCGCTGCGGGTATACCAAGACCTTCAAATGATTACTTTATTTCCAGACATCTGGTTAGATCGGCTGCCAGGCATCTGATTATATTGGCTGCCATGCCATTCAGTTAGCACTACAGATACTGAATATCAGCAATGTAGATATAGTATTTGCACTGTCAGATCTATTGATTAAATTTTTCCAATGGGGTTGGACCCTGAAGAACCAATGTCCAAGTGGCAGCAGTGAATACTGTATGACACAAATCTCCCATACATTAGATTGGATTACTGTCCTCCTATCTGGCCTCCCTGACTCCCATCTCTCTCCACTCCAATCTGACCTCAATTCTGCTGCCCGGATCATCTTCCTCTCCTAACGTACTTCATTTGCCTCCCCTCTCCTGCAAGCCCTACATTGGCTCCTCTAACTCCTCAGAATCCAATTCAAGCTTCTCACACTCAATTACAAAGCCCTCACCTATTGTTCTCCCATTCACATCTCTGGCCTTATCTCCCTTCACCTGCTGCTATTTGAGTGTTATGATCACGGATGCAGCAATGTTTATAAACCTTGTCCTGCACTGTTTTGTACTGTAAGTCACTGTTTCCTTGTTTTGCTCATTTGTAAGGCGCTGCAGAACCCTTGTAGCACCGTAAAAATAAGGGATAATAATAATCCATTTTTGTCATTCCATTTATAGGGCTAAATATAATAGAGTGCGAGTCGGCGCCGCTGATGGATTACATGCGAGTACTCCCGTATTTTTAAAACAGCAAGCTTGTTAAAGGCAAAACCAAGCTGGTTTTGCCTTTAACATGCTTGCTGGTTTAAATATACCGGAATACTCGCATATATTCCCACATCGGCGCCGGCTCCTACTCTATTACATTTAACCCATAATGTGTTTTCTATATACTGTATATTCATAAACATAATTGCAAACACCTACAGACGTGAGTGTACTGTAATAATTTGGTCGAGACAGACGACAGAATATTAAGCAATGAAAATTCAGCCAAGTACCAACATGGCTTCCTGCCATCAAGATTAAGTAGCTGATTTAGAAACTTGTTAAGAATTAATTCTGGATAATTTACATTCAATTCTTACAATTTGATTCATGCCAGTTGCTAGGATACAAAATGTATTTTTAGATTTAAAAGAGTTCATATAAATATATCATTATTTATTGGTATAAGTAAACAGTATGTATAGGTAATAAAATATGTTACTTAGCACCCAGGGCCTGATTCAGAGCTGCGCACAAAGCAGCCTCTTTGCGTACTTTGAAATAGCCACTGATTTTCGCCTGTATTCAAAATCATGTATGTGGCTGCACCGGAATCTATATGAATTACCACCGAACCTAAGCCCGGTGGATGAAATACCGACGCCGGAAGGCTGGCACATGAAGCTCCTGACTGAGGTGAGTAAGACCCCTAACCCTCCCCTCTCCCCCATAACCCTAACCTTCCCTTAGGGGTGCCTAACCCTAACCTCCCCCCTAGTGCCTAACCCTAACCTTGCCCCAGGGGTGCCTAAACCTAACCCTCCCTCCCCACACCCTAAACCTAACCCTCCCTTCCCACACCTTAAACCTAACCCCCCTTCCCCGCACCCTAAACCTAACTCTCCCGTGGGGGTGCCTAAACCTAACCTCCATCCGGTGTGCCTGGCGCTAACCCTCCCTTCCCCTAGCCTAAACCTCCAGGGGGTGCCTAACCCTAAATCCCCCTGGGAGTCCCTAAACCTAACCCGCCCCCCGTGGCTATCAGCTCCCAATGCCCGGCTTACCTACGTTCAGTATGCCGGGCGTCTGGATTTCGGCGTGGGGCTTATGATAGGTGTTGGTATTTGTCCACCTATCATTAGTCCCATGCTGGGATTTCACTGTCGGGAAACCGGCGGTGAGCATTTCGACCACCGGCTTCCTGACTACATCCCAGCTGCACTGTCTCTATACATCCGTTTGTAAAAGCAGCCACCATCACAACCATTACACCAGCCCTATCCTGAGTCTAAAATTGCAGGATCTATGCATATACTTTCCTTTGAATTGGCCGCAATTTCTTCTACACATCAATGAAAGCTTGTGCTAAGTGCAAATGCCTCATTTCCACCTAGTTGCTCCCACTGAGCCGCAAGTGGAGATCCATCTGACGTCTGTGCTACCCTGAATAGCCCTGCAGAACCACAAGGTGGCAAATGTTTGCCTCGGATGCGTAGGATGCATGCACATCGCTTAGTGTGTGGCCCGGCATCGGGTCCACAGTGGTGTATGCAATTTGGCACATTAAGAGGCCCATATACAAGGAAAGTATGAAGGAAAGATAACGATTACCATACAGCCTGGTGAGTTGCTCCTTTCCCTCACCATATGACCTCACATAATGCAAACCTGTGCCAAAAATGAGCAATGGGATTTATTTACATTAGTAAATGGTGATCTTAGAATATAGCCAGGCACAAAACTGTAATGTAGAATAGTCTTTGGTGGTCCCAAGCTTTTGCAGGTGTGACTACCCTTATTATAGAAGCACAATTAATAATCTTGTTGACAATCATATGTTAGTCTGTCTCAGAGCCGTAACTAGACTTTTTGGTGCCCTGTGCCAGAAAGAACATTGGCACCCCCCTCATTTTTCAAAGGGACATAATGCACCCAAAAATGGGCCATGGCTTCATGGGTAAGGGCCAGGGAAGAGATAGGAGAGGCCAGGAAATGCTGGGGATGAAATAAGAGTAAGCTACAAGCAAGAATGATAATAAACAGAAATTTGACAGGCCCAAACAGCGTCCCCTGACCTGTGGTGTCCTGTGCGATGGCACCGGCCGTACTACCCTAGCTACGGCCCTGGTCTGTCTAGCCTTGAGAATGGAATTATTCTGGCAGTGTACCCTGTGTGTAGGTGGGATTGTGAGCTGCTCAGAGCTGGGCTTACGTATCTCTTGCAATTGGTATAGGGCTGACAAATTTGTGCTGATAATGATTATGGCTTCTTTCAAAAGTGGATGGATAGGGTCAGCGTGGGCACATACTGTAAAGGTGACCAACCCTGAATGCGGGCAAAGATAAGCATTCATATTTCCATGCACACAATGGGGGTGAACTTGTGTGCAAATCAGGCCCGGTTTCTCTAGTTATGTAATATGCAATCTGAGACGTGCAAGTGGATTGTGACCCCAAATAGGGTCCCGTAATGATTTGGAGTTTTTGGAATGTTGATTTGTGCAATATGTGAGTAATCTCTAGTGGGCACAAAAGACAGTAAATATAAAACAGTAATAATTATGCTATATTCTTTATATGACATGGCTGGGTACAAAAATGAAAATGAAGAGGAGCAATTCTTTGGATGTACGGTCAACTCCTGTTACTCTCACTAGCTTATTGTTAGGATTTGATACAATGTGCTTTGAATGCAGTCTAGATAGTTGAAGCAGTATATATGAGAAATTCAGGATGAATATGCTAAGGAAACTTTCCTGCAGTCCATGCAATCTGAGCTCTTACCCAGCAAAATCTGGTTTTATTCAGTTGTCACCACTTCACTTGTGATACTAAAGATATACAGTACGTATCCTCTGTTATAGTATCTGCCTCTGCGTTTTTACTGCATGTTACATTAAAAAAAAAATATTACATTGTATACATTATATACTGTCATTTATATGTGCTACAATGCAGATTTGCTTTTAATAAAATAAAAATAAAAGACAAATTAATCCTGAATATGACACTGTGGAGAACACCCCATGTGTAAAGGCTGATTTATATGTAGTTTCAATTAATTATATTTTATTGGAAAAGGAGCGCTCTGTTGCTGCCTCCATCCTCAGTGCAGGCAGGTAAGCTGAGCAGGAGGTCTCTGGGGCCTGTCGGATTTAGTGAGAGGTCTAACCTCTGACATTCACTACTGCGCCTCGTGTCTTTCTCCCTGGTATTTCTGCCGACTAGATCTGTCTCCAACTCTTCAACAAACTAGCCATACAGGGCCTATGCAAACCCTACAAGTACACAGGACCTCATTCAGAGTCGGTCGTTGCGGCCGCACGGTCATAAGGGAAAAGGGGCCGGATATGCAAATGATGCACTCGCAAGTTGCGTCCTTAAGATCGGATCGTTAGCTGGCCGACCAAGGGGAGGATGCGGTCGGAAGACAAAAAATACGCCCCCTTCTCGTACGCATTACACGTCATCTCCAGCCATATAAGGATTAATCGAGACCATCGGTAACCATCGGAACTGGTTGTAGAGCTTAAGGTTGACCATACACTCTCTTAAGCACTACGATCAGGCCAGTGTACAAACCACCCATGTCATGTGTGCAATGACACTACTTTGTTAATTATGCACTCCCATAAAACGCCGTTCGCATAATTAGGCACGCCTGCGTTCGGATCTCCACTCCCCCGTTTTCAAGCACCTTCCCCTGTTACCACCCACAAACGCCTCATTCTGTCACTCAAACTACCGACCTGGCTGTGTTCAACGAGAGAGCAATTTCTGATAGTAGCAGCTAGTTTGCGCACGCGCATTGCGAACTTTACTCATGCGCAGTTTAGTGAACATCGGTGGCGTACGACCGTGTGGCCGCAACGACCGACTCTGAATGAGGTCCACAGTATCACCGCTACTATAGTGTGTGGGCATATTGCTAACATCCACCGATGCATTTACCACTCAGATGTCCGGTGCACTATAATGCCCAGCGATACCCTAAAGCTCCAGGCTGCTTCTATACGTTACAGTTATACCTGTCATAATTGTCTGGGGAACTACTACATCCAGCATTACTGCTGCGCACTGCACTGTTACACAGTTCTGCTAATAGGTTATGGGCCCAGCAGTCTCAGGTTCATGGGCTCTGGATTCCCATCACCTACCGATACTCTGTATGTTTTTAGGGTAATACAAGCAACATAATAGGGCAGCAATGTGCCCCACCCCCTAAACCCGTGATGTCATAATGTCATGCTTTATGGGTGGGACTGAAGGCTCGAAAAAGTAGAGGTTGCCTGACTTTAGCATCCCTTGGATGCTCCGGGTGGCTTTGAAGCTGTGATACTGGCTGCAGGTGTTGTTCCAAGCACTCTGCAAGCCACGTGCAGGTGTCATGGGTCAGTGATGGTGCCACCCCAGGGCCCTGCAACCTGTGCGATGGCACCGTTCACACACTTCTAGTTATGGTCCTGGGCATTACGCACTCATATAATAAGACCCCTTGGACTGCTTCATAAGGTCTTCACTTGTACAGCATAGGTATTGGTATGCACCAGCTCTAAGTAGTATGGGCATTGCGGAACACAGGAAGAGATGTAGGTAGGTAGTTTTAAATATAAGACTGATATGAATAAGCTAAAAAAAAATGTTACAACAGGAATCAGGAGTAGCAAATTATCAGAATAAAGGACCTGACTAAGCTTTGGTAATAGAGTAAGATATAGCAAGTAACTGTGTACCGGGACAAACCATGTTGCAATGCAGGGGTACAAATGCATACATATTTTTTGCATGTGGGGTAAATGCTGGCTGCTTTTGCATGTAGCCCACAAATGCTGGACACCTTTATTTTTACGCTGCAATGTAAATTTCAGCTTGGATACACCCCTCCCAAATCTAAATCTCTCTGCACATTTTATATCCCCACCTGCAGTGCTGCATGGTTTTACCAAGATACACAATTACTTGCTATATCTTACTCATTTCCCAAAGCTGAATCACATCCAAAGTTTATAACATAGGTCAAGTTCTTGGTCTGGCAGCAGTCTAAGTCCGCGTATCCACTAGCAGATACCGGCACAACAGTATGTTTATGACATCGTAATCGTACTGTCGTTCCCCTTCCGCATGCAGTGCCTACACTGAACGATTGATCATTCAGTTTAGGCACATCAATCATCTCTGAACATGGGCAATCTGTCGTTATCGGTAGATTGACCAGCACGACAGATTGACCAACATGTTCAGCAAATGATTGATGTCGGAAACGACCAGCGGGAGCGCACATCCTGGTCATTTCCAACATAATAGTGCCCAATTTGTGCACGATTTATGCACGATTACTGAGCAATTGCACGATTACGATGCCGTGATCGTGCAATCGCTCAGTAACATCGCGTAGTGGATACGCGGCTTAAGGTAGAATCCAATTAACAATCTGAGGTCAGGGGCAGGAAGCCAGTCAGAGCAGAAACTAAGTAACATTCTGAAGACAGTGGCAGGCAACCAGTCAGAGCAGAAACTAAGTAACAATCCATGGTCGGAGCAGACAGTAGTCAGAGAAGTATATAAGTAACAATCTAATATCAGGGGTAAGCAACTGGTCAGAGCAGAAGCCAAGTGACAATCCAAGCTCAGGGGATCTCAGCTGGTCAGAACAAAATCCAAGTAACAATCCGAGATCAGGGACAAGCAGCTGGTCAAAGCAGAAGCCAAGTAATAATCCAAAGTCAGGGGAAGGCTGAGCAGAATTTAAGTAACAATCTGCGGCTACAGTAGAGATACATTGCACTAAAGGTGCCTACACACTTGGCGATGTGCTCACGATCTGACATTGTGTCCGATTTCCCCTTGAACTCTCCCCAGCAGCTCCCCGGCAGTCGTGGGCACGATTTGGTGTTAAAAACTGTCCAATGTGACAAACGATCTATCGTGCCTCCTAACTATTCCAGTGCATCGTGACTGAGATTGTCAGATCTGCCCTACAGCACGGCAGATCTGAAGATGCGATATACGACCTGCAGGGACACGCATCAGCATCGTGATCGTGAGTGGACACTCACGATTTGGGCATAATTTACATGATTTGTCGCCACGATGCGTCGGAATTGGGCAAATCGTGTAAAATATCGCTAAGTGTGTAGGTACCATAAAACTACAGTATCAGAGCAAACTTTCAGTAGCACATGTGAATCAGGAAGAGATCCTAATAAAGCCAGGACACCCAATGGAAAGAGGCAAGAAGACCTAGGCCCTCATTCAGAGCCACTCGCAAACAGCAGTACGCTCGTTGCGTTCCGATGTTGACTAACCACGCATGCGTCGGTGTTACACTGCGCATGTGCGTACGGCAGATTGCGAGCTTTTTATCTGTCGTTCCTAAAATAGCGTACAGGAAGTGACATGTCAAATGTGATTGACAGAACAGGGCGTTTTTGGGTGTTGACGGGGGTGGAGATGGAAAAACGCAGGCGTGGCGAGGCGTTTTTGGGGCGTACATACATTAGCAGATGCGAGCGTAAAATGTGTTCGGACCGTCACATACGTCACTGGAACATCCTCTTTCCCTTCAAAATGCTCGCACAGTTTAGGGTCTGGATTACTCTACCACATTGGCGATGGCCTTCTCCTCCGTCCCGGGACTCCACGATGTTGCAGCGATTAATCGCGGGTGGTCACAAAAGCAATTAGTGTTGTATTGAAAACCGGCTTGGTATGTGTTTGGAAAGCAGTTTATTGGGATAGCACAAAACCGTACGCAGGTGGAAATCATACCTGCTAATGTCAGGATTACACAATCAATTGGCGTACATTTTTGGGGGGTTTTTTTTGCCTCAATTTGTTGTTTATGGCCTATTGTGACAATAATGTCATCATGTTTTAATTAGCTCCCCCTTTTTTTTTTTAATGTGCAATTTGCATCGTTATGTGTTTTTTTAAACGTTCCTTCAAGAGGCCTTTTTTTTAGACAAATGAAATGGTTTTTGGTGTCCTTTTTTGCCTTTAGGGCCAGGATTAAATGTAACCCATTTGTCCAATAATGTCACAATACAATGTCAGATTTTTGGCATAAATTTATTGTTTAAACACAAACCAATTGGCATAATTTTTTTTTTTAGTTTTTCTGCCAAAGATACTTTTTATCCAAAAAAAAAAACCAATAACTGATAACATAAACGTACAAAAATAACTTAAAAACATTTCACAAGAAAGGAGAGGGAAGTTTTGACCAGAAAGGAATATGAGCCAAGCACAGAAGGAGTGTGGGAAAAGTCGCCATTGCTGTCACCGTTTTTTCGCCCGTTTGGATGGGGGAGGGTGGGCGCCAGACCGGGTCCGCCATCGGGCTGGCCTGTCCAGAGGCAGATGTTGTGGCCTCTGGACTAGGCACAGGGCTAGGCACATTTGGAGGATTGGCTGATGTTGTGCCAGAGGTGGAGGATCCTGATGTTCCGGCAGGAAGGGAGGTCGGCTCCACCATGTGCTGGCGAATGAGCTGCTCCAGGGCATCGGCGATGCGGATGTTGGCCCTGGTATTTTCCGCCAGGGCCTGACCAATGGTCACGTTGGCCGCAGCATTTTGCTCCAGGGCCTCAGCCACCCGTAGCAGACTGGCGTCCATCCTCTGCAGAATCTCCGTATGGAAATCCGATTTGAAATTGAGTTCTGTGAGGAGGCCCACTGCCTGCGAGGGGGCACGCCCTGGACTGGCTTCTGCAGGGTCCTCAGCCGGATGTACTGGTTCCTCCCCTGCAGAGCCAGCAGAAATTCTGCGGCCAAGGCTTCCCTCTGGAGCAGACTCATCCGCCTGTGTCTCTGTTTGAAAAATGAGAAAAGAGTCAGATTAGAATCTACATATTGGCACAATAGCATTTCAGAGTTGGTGACATCACAATACTTACCTGGGCCAACATGAGGAGCCGCAAAGTCTGGCATGTCCGTATCCATGTTGGACACGCCAAACACTTCCACAGGCTGCACACACCCCTGTGCCAGCTCTTCTAAATCGGTCAACTCCAATGACACAGGGGTGGGACCCCCACCTGTCCCCCTTGCATGCCTAGCCCTGTCCGTGAGTTTTTGCTTTAGGCGATATTTGAAGTCGCCCCATCTGTGGGGAAAAATGGAAGCCATTATCCTTTGGTTTAAAATGGGGTTTGTTTTTAGGGGGGGCAAGGGTTTACTTACCGCCGTTTGACATCCCGGGCTAGACGGACATAATCACCCACCGTATTGACAGCAGCGGCTACCTCTTCCCACATTCTCCACTTCTGGCTTAGACTCATATTCCTGTCTGCCTGTGGCAGGATGTCCACACACTTCTGGATCAAAACCTCCATCTCCTTTCTTGTGAAATGTGGCTGCCTTTTTTTTTTGGCCGCTTTGGCCGGAATACTGGGCCCAGCTGCCTCTTCCATGTCATCCTCCTCACCTATTTGTGTAAAATTACAGAATTCACAAAATCACAACTTGCCTCATCTTATGGTTCAAATTAATCGTTGATAAAAAATGCATGAAAGACTTACCGCCTGACTCTTGGGCATTTTTTCCCTGGTCTGTCGCCATGTCTGCGGTCCAAACAAGAAATACACCAGAATTTGAATGTGTTTTCGTGACGTATTTATACATGCGTCCTTATTTTGCGGCCGCATCATTGATTGTGCGGCCCTATGATCTCTCCTTAATTTGTGCGGGAAACGAAACACTATTTATGGCTTGGTGTGTCTCAAGTCGAGGTGGCGTTTTTGGATTGTTGGAGGTTATCTTGGCTGGAGTGTATTGATTGTGTAGAAAGGAGTTGGAGGTTGTTGAATCGTTTGTTGGTTAGATTTGCGTTTTTTTTCCCGTTATCTTTGTTGGTTTATATTTTTGGGACCTCGTTTGTTGATTTGGTAAGTTTTGTGAAGTCTAACTTTTGTTCAATTGTTGTTTCATTGTGTTTCGTATATTTTGTAATTTTTGGATACCTAATTTATTCTATTTTAGATTTTGTTTTTTTTCGACCCCAAAGACCTTTTGATTTTGCATCTTAGATATTTGCTCTTGGTAAGTCCATTTTTTTATCTTGTATTAGCGAACTAATTAGCGCATTTTTAGTAGTTACTCTTGGGACTTGTATTAGCGAACTAATTAGCGCATTTTTAGTAGTTACTCTTGGGACTTGTATTAGCGAACTAATTAGCGCATTTTTAGTAGTTACTCTTGGGACTTGTATTAGCGAACTAATTAGCGCATTTTTAGTAGTTACTCTTGGGACTTGTATTAGCGAACTAATTAGCGCATTTTTAGTAGTTACTCTTGGGACTTGTATTAGCGAACGAATTAGCGCATTTTTAGTAGTTACTCTTGGGACTTGTATTAGCGAACTAATTAGCGCATTTTTAGTAGTTACTCTTGGGACTTGTATTAGCGAACTAATTAGCGCATTTTTAGTAGTTACTCTTGGGACTTGTATTAGCGAACTAATTAGCGCATTTTTAGTAGTTACTCTTGGGACTTGTATTAGCGAACTAATTAGCGCATTTTTAGTAGTTACTCTTGGGACTTGTATTAGCGAACTAATTAGCACATTTTAAACAGCTTAATAATCATTCTAACTTTTTGATGGTTTAGCTTTCGCATTTTTAAGCCAACATTTCGACCCGTTTTGATGTACTGTGTTAAATGTCGCTTTGTGGTTTTGCTAAATGGGTGTTTGGCATATTTGAACTTTGGTCTAGCACAAAATGTATCCACAAAAATGCACAGAGTGAAATGTGTCAAGTAATTTTGTTGTTTATTTTCAGTTTGGACGTATCATGACAATACCCCGGCATGTAAGCAGCAATGGATGCTATCATCAAGCTAAGTTGTTTTAATATAGTTTTGGGGTGGGTCAAAAGCCTTACTTTAAAATTTTGGATTTTCAGGTTGATCTGGGGAGGATTGTTCTGGCCATGCTCCCGGAAGCCGACCAACCTCAATCTCATCCCAGGCGTAGGCATGCAAGGCCCCAGATATTTCGAACACGTGTCACCCTTTTTGGAATGCCCGATGATGAGGTTTTAAGACGCTACCGTCTACCTCCCAAAATCATCATAGACACTCTCTCATTAATAGAAAGTGATCTTGAGCGGCAAATTGACAGTCCAACAGCAATACCACCACTGACGCAATTTATGGCGGTGTTACATTTCTGTGCCTCAGGATCGTTTCAAACAACGGTTGGAATAGTGGCGGGCATCTCCCAATCCTCCTTTTCCCGGATCCTGAGGGCAGTGATGGAGGCACTTTTCAAGCACCTCCATCATTTTATTCAAATGCCTTTGGATATGGGTGCCCTTAGTGTGGCCAAGGCCAATTTTTACCAAATAGCTGGCTTCCCACACATCATAGAGGTTGTGGATGGTACTCACATACCACTTCAGCCTCCAGCACGGCTGGAGGCAATATTTAGAAACAGGAAACACTATCACTCCCTGAATGTAATGGTGGTATGTGATGCCTCCCTCCAGATCCTGTCCCTGAATGCTAAGTTACCAGGAAGTGCACATGACTCCTTCGTCATCCGGCAATCAGGGATATGGCAGAAATTAACCAACCTACAAGCTGGTGATGCGTGGCTTCTGGGTAAGTGGAGACCTTTAGTACATAACAATGTTAAGCTTGATACACAGTGTTCCTGATGTTGTCTCTTATTTTTCACAGGAGACAGTGGATACCCTTGCATGTCCTGGCTGCTCACTCCTTATTTGGCTCCCACACCAGGCCCACAAAGTGAGTATAATTCCGCACTTACAGCCACCAGGCAAGTGGTGGAGCGCTGTATCGGCCTTTTAAAAGGCCGATTCAGATGCCTCCACCGCTCTGGTGGCAAGCTCATGTATTTGCCGGATATGGTGTCGAAAATTGTGGTCCTGTGTGGGATATTTCACAACATCGCCATAAGGAGTGGTGTCCCAATGCAGCCAGAGGATGCCTTACCTGAGGATGGCCCCCCCGAGGTTGGTCGGAGGTCAGTATGTGGGGGGGCCATACGCGATGATGTGGTCGCCAGATTTTTTAGGTAAGTTTGACCCAAACTACAGTGTTTATACCTAATGTGTTTGTGTTTGTTTGTGAACATCTAATTTATTTTTATTTTTGCACCATCTTCTGTTTGTTCACATAATCTTTGCCACTCCAACGCTCACTACTTCCTGCTACCCTTACCAAACCTGGATCTGGTGATTTTGGCCATATATTCTGGAACCCATATCGCAACGCCATGTTTGTGGAATCATGTTGGCATGGTCCTTCGTCAACCAGTTCTTGATTGTTTTTTTAAATTAAATATTTTATTTGTATGTGTTGGATTTGAGATTATCAGTGTTTTTAGGTTTTGGGACTGACCACTTTGATTTCTCATTTAAGTTGTGAATAAATGTTTGGAGAGTGAAATGGTCTTCCTTTTTTTGGACGTTAACAGCAAGTGTAACCAGGTTAACACACCTTACAATTGACTAAGGGGTAATCCAGTACTGACACCAGTTGATGTAAACTGAAATATGTTTGCAGGTTCCCAACCCACACCAAAAGGAAGCCTGTCCAAACCTTTGGATTTTGAAGATTGGCCTAAGCAGCTTGCACACCAACTAGGAACCTGTAAAATGGCGAAAGATCTAATTGACACTACACCCAAAAAGGGAAATGACATTGTTACTGTTATGTGTTTCTTGTGGCTGTTTAACATACAAATACAAAATACAATCTAACTTTTAAAAAATGGAAATCCGTGCAGGAACAGTCTACTTATGTCAGGGAAAACTATTTGTGTTTTCGAAAAAAAGAATGAGCCAGAACGTATATTAGAACTACAAAATTTATTTACAAAACGAATCCAAAAAAAAAAAACTACTGGCGAAGGATGCCAGACAGCCGGTCAAGGGCCACAAGAAGGCCAATTACATGTTGCCGCATCTGGCCAACACAAGCCTCCACCTCTTGACGACGCCTCTGTTCCTCTGTGGGTGAGAAAAGTGTGTGGATTAATAAAACAATAGGGAATCCACATTAAAAAAACAAAAACACAACGAAATCACTCCTAAACCGAAAAAATAAAATCCAAAACAAAAAGGGGGTGCTGGCAAAAATACAAGGCCTATGTACAAATTCACACAGGTGTGATATGTGTATGTTGAAATCAGCAGGAAGAGGTAAAGGCAAACTGCTAAATCAACAAAAGTAAACCAAACAAGCACGAATAAAGGCACGACACATGATTACATACAAACAGTTTGTGGTTAAAAAAAATGAGAAAGAAAAACATACCGGGAGCCAAAACGGGAGCTCCGGAAGTCCATCCATGTTCCTCCTCGGAGGAGCCTTCATTCCCCAAAGAACGGGGAGGGGTAATGATGGACTCCGGGGAGGGGGTAATTGGAAGAGGGGTGGGTGGAGGAGAGGGGGAAGTGGGACGGAGGGGAAGGAGGCCCGACAGTTCCGGGAGAGGGTCTGGGAAGGCTGGGGAGGAGTGGGGTATAGGGGAAATATTTGGGGTGGAGTGTTGGCTGGGGGTTGGGGATAGTGGCCGGGAACGCCGTCTGGCCGGACGGTGACGGCGTAGTCTTGGCTGTCCTCCTAAAATATGTAATACAAATTGAGGTTAGTTTCTGGGCAAATCCGGGGCCCAAATTTAAAAAAAAAAAACAGCAACAAAAAACATGCAAAAAGGAGTAGAATGAAAAAGACAGAAATAGAGGGAAAACATGCACACGCAGATATGAGGACAAATAATTAATAGGACAGACAGGAAAACATGCACACGCAGATATGAGGACAAATAATTAATAGGACAGACAGGAAAACATGCACACGCAGATATGAGGACAAATAATTAATAGGACAGACAGGAAAACATGCACACGCAGATATGAGGACAAATAATTAATAGGACAGACAGGAAAACATGCACACGCAGTTTGCCCCACAAACACAAACATGAAAACCACAATACATAACACTTACTTTCCAGGATCTGCATGCGAAAGCATGCCAGCAAGCGGGGCGTTCGCCGTTGCAGGTCTGACCACCTGCGCTCAAGCTGCCCGATGTAGCGGCGTGAACCCATCGACCGCAGGCGGGACCGTGCCTCCGCATACGCGGAGCGCTTCTGCCGGTTGGTGATGGGTGGAGGCTGGCTGGTGATCCGCCTATCCATCACCTCCGTAAGCACCAGCAGCTCGCGCCTGGTGAATGCGGAGGCTCTCATGATGGCAATGGAGTTTTTCATACAAAACATTTTTGATAAAGTGTGGCCCAAATTTCTGATTGGCTAATGTATTTTGGAAATTAACAGGAGCAATTTTATTGGTTAGTGTATGAGTCATGTGTTCAACAGGGCCAGAAATCTCTGGAGAGTTATGATAGGCTTGATGCAGTGACATGCGTTTGCAAATTTAAATAAAGAAATGAACCCCGGAAAATATGCGGGGATCCACAGCAATAGAACAATTGTTTAATTGTGGTTCACATGTTTTTTGAACAATAAAAGAGAATGTTCCATCCGTACGTATTCTGCGGGTAAACACAAACACGGACAAGAGTAAAGTTTCTTGCATTTTGTTGAAAAAAAAAAAAAAATGAGCTAATTGATACATTGATTGGCATGATACGATTGAGGGAGGTAGGCAGAATAAAGGAGCAGGTAATCGACATCTGACAAGGCCACTTCCGGTTTCACATGTGCGTGCGTTCCCTTCAAGCCATTTCGGGGATGTACGCTCGCTATTTCGCACGCTCGTTAGTTAGAGGAGGGGTCGCCTGAGTTTAGGGAGGAATTTTAGATGCGAACGAAAATACGAGCGAGCCATTGAATTTAAATAATTTTGTACGTACGCCTAACGTACGTGCGCCCGCTTGCGAGTGGGTCTGAATGAGGGCCCTAGGGCCTGATTCAGAGCTGAACGCTCTGACCAGAGCGCTCGCTCTGAATCAGGGCCCTCCTCCCTGAAAATGGAGCGTCCTCTTGGACGCTCGCATAGCTGTGGGTGACCATTGGGCTTGCGACGGAGATCCTGCGGTAGGGTCTCGCTGCCGCAAGCCCAGGAGTGATTTTGGCTCTATCAGAGCCAAAATCACTCCCACTGATCAGTGGGGCCGGCTCCAGACGGTAGGCGTTCCCATAGGAATGCCTCCGTCTGGCAGGCACGGCCCCGGCACACCCACCAAAGGGGGCATGCTGTCAATCAACATCGACAGCACGCCCCCTTTGGTGCGAGACCCGGAGCGACAGCTTGGCTCTCCGGGTCTCGCTCCCTCCATCGTCTCGCTCCCTCCGTCATGCGCATGCGCAGTGGGGGAACATCGACCCGTTTGCGAGCGTCCTTTGCTCGCGAACGGGTCTGAATGACCCCCCTATGCCCCAATCACATAACTCAATATGAATGAGATCCAACAGCAGCAGCACCTGTAAAGTCCTGTTTCCAGGAGAATGGTAAGAACTAGAAGCAATGCTTCCATTGGACTCTGAGGGCCCCATTTATCAATGATTTCAACATCATCGTTCGCGCCATCTTTTGATGGCGAAAGCGAAGCGGTCCACATTGATAGCAATGGGGACCTGGTGGTGCCTTTCTGGCTTCAGCAAGGCCTTCCAGGCACTGTCGGGTGAACGTGTCATGCACAAGCACAGACTGACCATCGCACATGCACATTACACAGCGTTAGACTGCCAGCAGCTGAGCGGAGGACCTCGCCAATGAGGAGGACTTCGCTGGACCTCATCGGAGGGGTAAGTATTGATAAATACCACTGGCATTTTTGTTTGTATCACTGTGATACTAAACGAAAAATTACGCTGGTGTTTAGCTTCATTAATAAATGGGGTCTTTAGTACCACCACAGAAACCCAGAGCAGCAGCAATTGCATAATTGACGCCAGCAACAGTGCCTGCCACAACACCTAACATACATCTTGTGACAAATTTTTAATCTTATGTAGGACACTGAATCAGTATGGCCGGTGGTTCAAATTCCGACAGCGGTGAGTAAGACCCCTAACCCTCCCTTAGGGGTGCCTAACTCTAACCTCCCCCCCAAGTGCCTAACCCTAACCCCACTCTACTGCCTAAATCTAACCCCCCTTCCCCGCAGCCTAAACCTAAGTCTCCCAGGGAGTGCCTAACCCTAACCTCCCCTCGGGGGTGCCTAACCCTAACCGCCCCTTCCCCTAGCCTAACTCTAACCTCCTGGGTGGTTGCCTAACCCTAAGTCCCCCCTGGGAGCTCCTAACCTAACCCTCTCCTCCCCGCGGCTGTCAGCGCCCGGCTTATCTTCGATCGGTAAGCCGGATGTCGAGCTCCCGGTGTAGGTCTAATGACAGGCGTTGGGATTTCGACACCTGTCATTAGTACCTTGCTGGGATTAGACTGTCGGGAAGCCAGCGGTCGGGATTTCGTCCATCGGCTTTCCGACTACTTCCCGTAGGACACTTGTGGCACCTAACATTTGGAGAGGCAGGTCAATGGTGTTCACAACTAAGTAGAGTACAGTAAGATGGGTGGTACAACTGCGCTCTCGTTGACCAGGGGGTGGTGTGTTGTTGTTTCGGGGTGCTGCACCTTTGTGTCGGAGTACTTTTCCCGCACTGAATACATATTGGGGGTAGGGGGGGTAAGGTGCGCTCTCCCTGCTAGTGGTGGTGATGGTGATGACTTGTGTGTGTTTGTGAGTCGTGTTAATTGGAATATTTCTTCTGGTGGTGGTGGTGTTTTGGGAGTGAGAAGGAGGGTGTGATTGGGTATGGAGTGTGGTTTGGAGTAATGTGAAAAAGGGGGATGGGATAGGATCGAAATGAGGCCAGCAAGACACAGTAGTTTGGGGCAAAATCTTTTATTGAGAAGTCACAATGCTTCTCAGTTGAGATCCCGGGCAGGTGGGTGAGGTTCAGTGATGAGTAGTGATGAGACTGGGGAGGTAGGTGGACCCTTTCAGGGGGCTCCTTCCCGTGCGGTTCAGTGACCTTGCACGTCACCCCTGCTGGACCTATGGTCGACAGTCTAGGAAGTCTCAGGGAGTGGGAGGATGTGCAGAATGGGTTGGAACACCAGTGCAGCGTCCCGCGTGTTGGTGCGAGTCTTGGCAGTACTTACCTGCCGGTAGGTTTTTGTTATGGTGATGTGGGTCGATGTTGCGGCCATTGCAGAAAGGTTGGAAGCTGCAGGTTTTGTTGGTGAGCTGGGACAGCGTGTCGCTGGTGTGCTGCAGGTGCACGGCTGTTCTGATTGGTCTGCGGAGGTCAGCGACCCGAGAGTGCAGCTGCGGTTGGTGCTTGGTCGTGCCTCTGGTGGTGTGGAGCCAGAGGTATGGATGGGTGAGCCGCTGGGAGGCTGGGTTGCGGTGTGTGATCGGAACACCCCTTGGAAGGGGGGGGATAAAGAGGGTGTGACCGGGATGGAGCTGGTCACTGGCGATGTTGGCTGTGCGGACTTGCGGCCGGATGTGCGGGGTGCTCTCTGCACTGACCGTCCCTCGTGGAAATGGGGATAGATGGTGGAGGCAACCCTGGCCAGTGTGAGCACGCCAGAGGGGGGCTGGGGGAGATAGGGTGGTCCGGGGTGGAGCTGGTCACTGGAGGTGTGAGCGGTGCGGACCAGCGGGTGGGTGGTCTGAGAGCTTTCTGCAACGGTGGTCCCTGGAGGGGATGGGGATCTTCCGTGGAGGTCAGCCTGGATCGCTGTAGGGTTTGATGTGAGGGTCTCCAATGCGTTTCGGCACAGGTGCCTTCTTCAAAAAGGCACCAGTGCCGAAACGCGTTGGTGAAGATGATCATGATTGTTTATATTTGTGTCCTGAGCAAATATAAACAATCATTATATAGTGGTGGAAACGTAAGTGTGCACTCTTGCCTGTATGTAAACAGACAATTTTTATGTTTATGTACAAAGCTTATATGTGAGTGTGGACTGTCTAGCTGGTCCATGTGCACTGTATCCCTAGCGCAGTTTTGTGCAATTTGTTTTCCATTAAGTATGCTCCATCTGCATATGTGACAGATACCATGTTATACCCAGAGGCGCCAAAAGGAGTGGGGAGGGTGACTTGTTATGCCACGTATCCACTAGCAGATATTAATGAGCGATTGCACGATTTCAACATCGTAATCGTGCATGATTTGAGCACTATTAATGAGCGATTGCACAATGACGATGTTGAAATCGTGCAATCGCTCATCAATCATGCTCAAATCGTGCACTATAATGTCGGAAACGACCAGCGATGCGCGCTCCCACTTGACGTTTCTGACATCAAACATTGGCTGAACATGCCGGTCAATCTGCCAAAAACGACAGATTAGCCATGTTCAGGGATGATGGAGGGTGCCTACATTGAATGACTAATCGTTCAGTGTAGGCATCAGTGTAGGCACTGCAGGGGATTGGGAACGATGGTACGATTACGATGTCGTAATAGTATTGTCGTTACCTCATCTGCTAGTGGATTTGTGCCTTTAGAGGGGTCTGGCAGACGCCCGTGTCAGCTGCTGAGGGGGACATTGTCCTCCTTTGCAGTGCTGCTGAAGGGGACACATTTTTTTGGAGGGGCGTGACCATGCCTCTCGGATCTGGCCACGCCTCCCAGTAAACAGACTCGTCAGCTCTCGACGGCCCTGGTTAAACCATGTTGAAACTGAGCCTGATTTAAATTGGTCTGCATACTTCCTCTGTATTTTATATATAGAGCAGTTTATTTACTTTATACTCAGCAATTGTATACATAGCCAAGAGTTTAAGGCGCCAGAAGTTATGCAGTCAGACAAATTACCTATGGCATTTTGACAGCAGTATGCAAAGCAAAAAACAATTGTCCTATACTCAAATTCTGTGGTCGGTGGAACTCTGATATATAGTGACATTTTAGGAACCAGAAGAACATATCTGTGACAACTAGATACATTGGCTCATGCCAATTATAGCAGCAGGACAGAACAAGAAGTATGTATCCCTTTGCTAAAAAAAGTTTACAGATATCTGCAGTGTGTGCGTCATATTATCGATGATCTGATTTCAGTATTTGTAAATACTGCTGCGGAATTACCGTAACATCTGACTGTTGGGCAACAGCAAAGTGCCTCCTATTATTAAAATATTTTGCCCAAAGCTTTCATGTGCCAGTTTTCCTCCATACTGACCAACCAGATACTGAATATAGCTTTAGCCCATACTTGCCTACCCTCCCGATTCGGCCGGGAGCCTCCTGAAAATTGGATACTGAATATAGCTTTAGCCCATACCTGCCTACCCTCTCGATTCGGCCGGGAGCCCCCTGAAAATTGGATGCTGCTCCCGGCCCCCCGGAAAAATAGACAAGAATCCTGGCAGCCGCTGACCCCTCCAGTCCCCCCAAGGTTTACTTTGTAATTTAGCTTTGCATGAAAGCTTGTCAAACGAGGTGTTATTTGTATGTTTTCTGATTTGGTAAGAATTGCCTGTATATATTACCAGTTTATGCAGATCCAGATTAGCAATGGGTAGATGAGACAACAGTCCCGACCTCCACATAAAAATAAGCCAGACATCATGACGGCGCAGAGCAGTTGAGTGCTTGTTCTGCAGCGCAGCGTCTGATATATAAAGTGCCAAATCAAGGAGAGGCACATGTTCCCGGGCCCCTCCACAGCGCAAGCGCACATTTATTCTCCCGGGCGGCCGCATGATTGGGGGCGGGCGGCTGGCCGGGGGCGTAGTGGAGTCGGCCCAGAAGGGCAACATGGATGGTTAGAGAAAGAGCGGGGCGGGCCAGAGGAGGAGTTTGGAAGGCCAGTGTAGTAGTGGGGCAGACTGGAGGAGGAGTAAGGCAGGCCGGAGAAAGAGTGGGGATGGACCGGAGGAGGTGTGGGGCGGGTGGGCAGCCGCAGATCAGACAGCTGGGAGGCTGGCCACACACAGCACACACACATCAATGTCACACACACCAGTAGCATAGGGTGTCCTCGGCTGCACACAAACAAATTGCAGCTGTTGAGCCCACTGATAGGGATGGCAGTTACTCTGTCATGGACACAGGAGGACCAATCATTAGAAGCTGGCAGACTAACAGTGTCCACTGAGATTGAGTCTGCATTTTGAACTTGTTCTTATTGGCCGGGTCTCGTCTGCAGGATCTAATGATTGGTTGCTGACCTGGAGCTGCTATGATTGGCCTAAGCAGCTTTGCCACTTAATGTACAGAAAAGGAGAAACAGGGGGTGACAGGTGAGGAGGGAGCATTAGCCAGAACAGAGTGTTAGAGGAGATTGGAAATATAACAATAAGAGGGAACGTTAGGAGAGAACAGACAGATAAGGGAAAGAGCAGCAGATAAAGCTAAAGCATGGAGGAGAGAGCACATGGGACTTAGGAGTGGGGGAGGATTCATGTTTGGTTGGGGGGTTTGGAGTGAGAGTCCTGGATCAGGGTTGCCTACCTTTAATATTCTCTTCCCGGGAGAAGCCCGGGTAAGAGAAGCAGCAGGGGGCCGACGGGGGCGGGGCTTGACGATTCGCGTCATTAAGCCCCGCCCCCTCACGGTAAAATTGCCACGATTGGGCACAATTTACATAGGGGGCGGGGCCAAATGCTGTGATTCATGCAGAATCACAGCTTAAGCCCCGCCCCCTTTACGGAGACCTGCGATTGCCGCGGGTATTCTCCTAATTCTGCCCACTTCACTAGGAAGTGGGCAGAATGCGGGAGAAATGCCTACCCTTCCGGGGGTGCGGGGGGTTACCCGAAAAATCGGGAGCCTCCCGCGAAAACCGGGAGGGTAGGCATGTATGTCCTGGATGTATATACGTGCAACCACTGGTGTCATAATCCAGAAACTCCAGACCAAGTTCAACAAAAGAAGGAATTGGATCAGCCAACGGAGCCGGAACCCCTGCAGTGAGCAGTTTTCAAGTTAGTGTCTGTGTGAATGCATATAGTTCACAGTGTATGTGTGTATGTATGTATATGAGGAGAGGAGTCAGAATTAATTTGTAAACCACCCCCCTAAAAAAAGAGCTGAGTCTATGGAGAGGCATTCTGTGTGCAGAGCTGAGTTTATGGGCAGGCATTCTGTGTGCGGAGCTGAGTTATGGAGAGGCATTCTGTGTGCAGAGCTGAGTTATGGGCAGGCATTCTGTGTGCAGAGCTGAGTTATGGGCAGGCATTCTGTGTGCAGAGCTGAGTTATGGGCAGGCATTCTGTGTGCAGAGCTGAGTTATGGGCAGGCATTCTGTGTGCAGAGCTGAGTTATGGGCAGGCATTCTGTGTGCAGAGCTGAGTTTATGGGCGGGCATTCTGTGTGCGGAGCTGAGTTATGGGCAGGCATTCTGTGTGCAGAGCTGAGTTATGGGCAGGCATTCTGTGTGCGGAGCTGAGTTATGGGCAGGCATTCTGTGTGCAGAGCTGAGTTATGGGCAGGCATTCTGTGTGCAGAGCTGAGTTATGGGCAGGCATTCTGTGTGCAGAGCTGAGTTATGGGCAGGCATTCTGTGTGCAGAGCTGAGTTATGGGCAGGCATTCTGTGTGCAGAGCTGAGTTTATGGGCATGCATTCTGTGTGCGGAGCTGAGTTTATGGGCATGCATTCTGTGTGCAGAGCTGAGTTTATGGGCATGCATTCTGTGTGCGGAGCTGAGTTTATGGGCATGCATTCTGTGTGCGGAGCTGAGTTTATGGGCATGCATTCTGTGTGATTTACAAGTATGATTGCAAGCTTTGAAATCTAATTTTGCTGATTTAATGCCCATGAAATCTCAGTGACTCAACAAGTTTCACATAAAGATGTAACATTTGCATTTGAGCAAAGATATGAAAATACACTTCCATGTCCATATCTGTGTCATGCTAACCGACATTGCTGCAGCCTCCTCCGGGAGGGGACTGCCAGGCCGGTCCAGCAGGGAGGGTGGGAGCAGTCCAGGTAGGCGGAGTGGGGGTGTGCCGACGCGATCGCATCATCGAGGCCCCGCTTTATAATGCAGATATTACCGGCATTATAATGCAGGGGGCGGGGCTACGATGAGGTGATTCAGCGCGAAACACGTCATCGCACCCTCAAACCATCCACTTTTGCAGCGGGCGTGGGGGGGGTTTCATTCCGGGGGACTTGTCTAGTCTCGCGAGGTGCCTGAAGCGGCACCCGATTTTCGGGAGGCTCCCGGCAGTCCCGGAGAGTAGGCAAGTATGGTTCAATTGATCGGCCAATATATCAGGTGCCCGTCGGCCAGTGTGTACCAGCAATATGTCTGTGAACAACGGCATTCACAGATATATATCCAGAGGCATTTCTAAAGAGGTGGGGGCCCGTGTGCAGTCTCCGACACAAGGCCCCTGCTCTCCGCCTGGCAGCCAGCAGCGCACTGAGCTGCGCGCGGCCAGCGCTGGAGTTATATACTCTGAGCACTAGAGTGTGCCTAGAGTCTATAGTGCATGCACAGGTCACCGGAAAAATGGCCACGGTGGCCATTTTACCTGTACTGCGCATGCGCAAACGACAGGAAAATGGCAGCCGTGGACATTTTCCAGTTGTTTTACAATGCCGGAACCCGCGCCAATGCGGTAAGTAATATTATAGGTGCAGGGTGTGCGGTGCAGGACCCCCCTGGACCCAGGTGCCCTTGTTCCCAACACACTCCACACCCATTATAGATACGCCCCTGTATATTTTGTGTCGGCTCTGCTGCACAGGCGATGGCAGATATATCTGTACTGTACCTTGCTGCAGTGGCCACGGGGAGGGGAGCGCGACACGCCCCCGGCCAGCGGGATCTGCGGCCAGAAGACAGATGATGGTCATTCAGTGTATACCCAGCTTAAATCCAATTGTAGAGGGTCAAAGATGGAGTGACAAGAGAGAAAGTGGCTTACGTGGTTGTATACAAGCCTTTCAAGTAGTTTGGAAGTGGAGGAGATAAAAAGGTTGAGTTGAAAAATGAGATAGAGTCAAAAGACGGTTCATTGTAGAACGGAGAGATTTGAGAATATTTGAAAATTAAACAAAGTGCCTGTGAAGAGAACGGGATCATTTGGACAAGTTGAGGAGGAGAGAAGTGAAAAGACCTCGGTAAAGGGAAAGAACAAAGGGTGGATAGAGGATTGCAGGAGACAGTAGGTGACAGTAGTGGAGGGCTGTTGAATCTGGTAAGAGAAGATTTGTTGATGGGCAGGGTCAATTTTGATATTTGTACATTAGGAGTTGGATATATATTAGTAACTTAAAGTAGGATTGAGCTATCATCATATGTGGGCATGAGAAAACGTGCAGCTAAGTGCTGTTAACAATGACAGGCATAATAAACATACGCATACAATGGACATATAAAACAAATGACTATACTGTAGCTCTTGAGGGTGAAATTTTACATGTGGAGCCTCAGTAGTTGGAATGAAGATGATGATAATCTTATTCTATCAAATCACTGTAGAATCCCAGGCTGTGTATGCTGGCTTGAAACTTGATTCATTACTCAGTGTTTTGCTGTTGTCAGTGAGCTGCGGAAGTGCAGTCATGGGTCTACAGACAGATGCTGGCTGAGGTCTAAAGTAACAACCAACGCGTTTTGCCTTTACAAAATTTCACAAAAATTTGGTAGCAATCTATGAACTTCGCGTTAGGTGACTGGTGCTCAGCAAAGCTTTCAACCACCCTACAAAGGTAAAAGAGCAGGCAGTCTCTAGGACCAGCCGTGGCTCTGCAGGATGGTCTGTACTCTGACATGCGCTACATCGCATCTTTCCTTCCAAGCGTTACAAGTATATGAACGTGCCTTCTGGGGTTCCAAAGGTCAGCCGGCCATACAGAGCCCTACAGGCATCACAAGTACCCTGTACCACTAAGTGGATATAGCACCACTAACCACCAGGGTGTATACCAGCTTACCACCTGACACAGTACAATGCCCACCCACACCCTTACACTCCAGGCTGCACTAATTACTCTGTTACACCTATATAATCCTGTGTCTACATGTTACTTATTATTATACCTGGTTAAATAAACCTAGACCTGGTTAATCTGTACCACGTGTGGACTAACCACCACCAGCACCTCTTCTGCTAACTCACTTAGCATCCTGTACACCAAGGGTCCAGTGTACTCCCAGTGTACTGTCTGTGATTATATACTGTACATATATTTACATCATACCATCTATAACGTTACGGACCCCAATGCCCTTCCCAGGTCCCTCTGCCAATAGACCATGTGCCCAGACGCACTCTGCTCTACTCTGCTAATACTTCTGAACTATTTCCTTATGACATTCAAGAACACATGATAAAGTACATTTTCTCATCACTTCATTTGAAAGGCAGTTTTTGAAATGCTAAAAGGTACACGGGTTAAATTCCTTGTTACTGACAACATACAGTATGTAACCCTTTGTACATTTGCTTTTTTTCTCCCATAAAATATAAAAACAAAAATTAAATTATACCATGTAGAAATGGTTTAAAAACATAATATATAAAAGAAGATAATTGTGTATTTCTTTATCTTGTTACTAATTTATTTGCTCACTGACCTGGAAATCTAAACCGAGAATATACCTCTTTCCAGAGCTTCTTTAAATTGCAAGCAGCTTGTTTCTCAATGGGGCCATATGGTATTGCTAATCTCATAAGCAATGTCACCAAGGGGGAAATAACTAATAAAGCAGTGACTAAAAAAAAAAGGCTCATGAATGCATTGTCTGCAGCTTCAGTATTAGTGTTTCCCAATGTTCCAGTAGAACCAATACACTAAACCATACTTGCCGACATTCAGCTCCCTCCTTCCGGGAGGGAGCTGAATGCCTGCATGCAGAAGGGGCCGTGGCCGGGCAATGGGTCCTGTTGGGGGCGGGGCCGCACTATTGCATCATCGTGGCCCCGCCCCTCCTCACAATGCCAAAAATAATGGCATTGTGAAGCAGGGGCAGAGCTATGTTGACACGATTCAGCACAAATCGCGTCATGGCCCCCCCCTGCTGCGGGGTTTTTTAGTAGGTAGTCGGGGGGAGGGGGGGCAGATGGCAGCTGGGAGGCTTGCCTGCCTTTCCAGGGGGTCGGGAGCGGCACTCGATATTCGGGAGGTTCCCGACAAAGTCGAGAGGGTAGTCAAGCCTGCACTAAAAGAATCAGGTATTGGTGATAACTATTTCCATTTAGCTAAAAGTTGTCTACACAACAACAAGTTAACCATGTATAACATTTACCACCTCTGTCCCCATATTATAATCCACATCATAGCGCAAAATCATATTAGAAGACAAGGGTACAATGTAGTAGTTTGCCACTACCCTTCATTGTAGTACAAAGAAGGGTAGTGGCAAACTAGCATCTTGTATCCTGGGTTTTGAGGACTGTCCTGTGCTTCAGTGATCAGAGTCCTGATACGTGGGGTGGGGGTGGGGGGTGGCACTGCTGCACACTACGGAGACAGGTGTCACTGCAGAATCGAATTAGAAAAAGGCAATTAAAAAAACAACAACCAGGGGTTTCCACAACCATTGATAGGGTTGATTAATCACAGATTGCAATTACATCGTTGTGATGTATTAAGGAGCACATACAGTGACGAGCTCCAAAAAGAGCCCATCCCTGCGATGTGCTCTGACTGCTGCTGGGGCTACTGCACATGCACAGTCCCGCTGACCGCACATCCACAGCGCCCATCTGCTGGCTGAATCCGCAATGTGTAGCCTATAGGCTACAAAGGGCTACCGCCATCTCTAGTTCTCACATAAGGAATGTTCAACGAGGGCATGTTGATGGAACTGCAGACCAGTGACAGATTTTACCTAGGGTCTTCAGGGCTGTAGCCCCCCTAGTAAAATCCGCCACTTCACTGAGCCAGTGCAGTAGTCACTGTGACTGGAGATGGCTGCTCATTGGAAGCTCCATCTACAAGTCACGCACAAGACAGGCAGCCCCAGGGGAAGGTGTCCCCTCCCCCTGGAACTGCCAGTGGAAGCAACTGCTCTGCCTTGCGGGCAGCCCTACAGTTAATGCAGTCCCCAGAAGACACTTGGGCCTGCCAGATCTATTGCGCTGGACTAGACCGGCAGCAGCGGCAGCCCCCCTCATGTAAGAGGGTAGGAGCCGCTGCTGCTGCAGACTATGTAGAGTTGGACATACAGTAAGTGTAAATTAGCTTTTTTTCAGCTGTATCTTTTGCATCAAGAATAGGATCAAGAATAGGCTAGCGCAAATGCACTGATGATGACGAGTAGCAAGACAAACATACGGAGGGGCCGGCAGCCTCACAATATGCATACAATAATACATACAGGTTAATAAACACATTTTTTCCATACATGCACTGTTAAAGTACATAAAGCCGATATCCATCCAACTCGGCATCAGGCCCATTGCTTTATCTTTATTGCCTCCTTCAGTGGTTTTGTCAGTAAAGCCTTTATATAATCTAAACAGAAATATTTATTTTTGTTGTCCTTAGACATGACACAGATCCGCTCTGCACTAACTGCACAGAGCAGATTTGAGCTATACTGTATGCAAGTTCAACTAACATCTCTCCTTTAATGCTATAAAATCCTTGTTGGAGATTATGAGGTATCAAAAATAAACCTACTTATAAATAAAAGCTACTGGAGAGCATGTGCAAATCAGTAAACTAAAAACTAGTTTAAATCATGGAAAAACACTTTAATGTGTTTTATTTTCTAAGTAAGAAAATGAAAGCTGCTATGATTTAAGTAAGGCTTTCTTCTTCAACGTATCACACTAACGAAGTTATTTAATTCTCCTATACTGCACTTCAATTTCATTTTCAAAAAATAAAATTATTTAACAGATTATTTGTTTTATCTATTTCAAAAATGATCACATTTTGAATTGTCTCATTGTTCAAAACATATTCCATCATCCTTTTCATATGATCATTTGCATTCCACAAAGTGCCTCACATAATAGAAGTACAAAAGACTTATGCTAATTTCAAAGGAAATTAATTTCATGTTTTAAGAAAATCATTATGAAGTTTAATTAACATCTCTTAAAGCAGCAATGGAAACTTGTCTGTTTTTATATTACCATTTTGCCTAAGCTGACACTTCTCTATGTCTACGCGTTTGGTTGCCTAGATATTTAGTTTGATTAAAAAAAAAAAAAAAAAAACTTTCTAAATGTCTTATGCCATTCAGAGGAAGGCAAACCACAGCTTTTCACAGACTGTCAGGGAATGCTGGGACTTGCAGTTCCACACCTGCCATGATCATTCATACGACTGTCCCGCCTTTACACAAGAGGAGCTAGATTTAAATTATATATAACTTTTCTCCAGCAGGCCACACACGATGCTGCATTTTGCTTGTTGTGACCTGTCTGCAGTAAGTGGGAGCACTTACCTAAAACCCTGTGCATGTGTCTGTTAACGAGTCGTGCAAGTAAATTCAATTTCTTCCTGGTACTTGCACCTTTGCCGCACACATGCAAAATTGGGGTACCCATGTGTCACAAGGGGCATGGCCATCCGTGTGACAAACCCGTTTCTCGGCACTCTGGGGCATGCCAAGCTCCCACGGTCACTCATGGGCCCAGGCGCTGGGGTCCGTCTCACCCGGTCACACATGGGCCTGCCTGTTAACCAGGGTGTGTCTCGCCACCGAGCACTGCGGCACAGGTGTACAGCTAACGGCAGCAGTAAGGTGGTCAAGCGGTACCAGTACTATGAACTGGCTACTATTTTCTTTATGTTACGCCTACGGGCCCATACCACCTTACTTACTTGCACTAATAATGTTGACTGTATTAAGGTTATGAAAGAAAATGTAAATATTGTTGATCTACTATATAGAGAGAAGTTACTAATAAGACATAGCAGGTCCCTGGTATGTGCCCCACCGGCCCCACGCAACATAAATGTACTGTATGTCATTTTTAAAACTTGTCCCGAAATCCAGTCTTCTACTTTTAATTCTTGCTTAATGTCAGTGGCTCCATTATGCAAATGACAAGGAAGAGATGAATTCAGCACCATTCAAATCTTTTAAAAAGGAAGCTGGATCCTGACAAATGTCCTTTGCTGATAGTACAATAGGTGTAAATCTCAAACAAATGGGCAACTTTTGTAGTGATCATGGGGGAGAGGTATCAAACTTTCTAAAGAATGGAGAATAGAGACGTTGCCTATAGTATCCAATCAGCTTCTACCTATCAGTTTATAGAATGTATTAGATACATGCTAGCTAGAAGCTTATTGATTGCAAATTCTCTACTTCCCCACTGTTTAGAAGGTTTGACACATTTGACCCCTATATCAGTATGTGTACTAGATGATATATGTATTTTAGGAAGAGCACACACATGTGTTTCTGATGTTCCTTATACCCAGAGGTCTCACTTACCTGGGTGACACCCAGTGCGACTGGTCAGAGTTCTTCTGTGTGTGCGTGCGGAAGGGGGTGTGGCTTCACGGAAGTTGCATTGCTTCGCTCCGCAAATCCACGCCCCTTGTGTGTGCCGAACTTGGGGGCGTTCCCGTCCCCGTTCTCGGCACACAGTGGGCTTACCCATCACTCCAGCAGGTGCAGCCCACAGTCTCTTCCCTGCCTCTCTCCGATTTCTGGCTTCTCGGTGACACCATCTGACAGTGTGACACCAAAATAGCAGATCAGCTCTGCTATTTTGGTGTTACCCCCTCGGATGGTGGCACCCGGTGCGGCCCGCGCCCCCCTTGTAACGCCAGTGCTTATACCTACCTACAGTACTGTAATTTTATGACAATGTATGTGGGGTATGACCACACCCTGTTGTAGCTATGCCTCCCTGGCTTAAGTAGCATCCCCCATGTACTCCTTGAGAGGCCCGAGCATTACCTGCAGACATAATCTAATAGTCTTGCTAATTAAACAGTGTTTTTGAAAAAAAAATGTGTGATCGAATGTGCCTTATATAAGTAGCTTTATAATATACCCTTTTGAAAGAGGAGTGCTTAGAGTTTGATATATATAAATAATATGATCGAACAATGGAATGATTTTGTTCCAGACAGTGTGGTATGAGAATCTCAGAGGATGCTGATGTCATGGGATTTTCATGCAGCACAGTCTTTAGAGTTTACATTCAGTGAGATAGGTCAGATGAGAATGGCCAGATTAGTTTAAGCTAGAAGAAATGTTTTGTTAACTCAAATAAGCATGCTTTACACCAGTGGCGTAACTAGGTATTTGAAGGCCCCATAGGAAAAGTTTGTAAGGCCCTTTTAAACCACCCAATGGTGAAAAATGTATATACACATTTAACTTTGACAAGGAAGATGGGCCCCCATGCTCTGGGCCCCATTACAGCTGCACCCCTTGCACCTACGGTAGTTATGACCATGCTTTACACTACATCTCTCAATGTCCACTATAAAGTGGACATTTCAAACTATAAAGTGGATGGGTTTGGGCAACAGTAGATGACACCCGGATCCAGTCCTGCAGATGGTAGGGTCAGAATTATGGCAAACAACATGAATTCATGGATCCCTTCTGCTTTGCCTCAATGACTAAGATAGGTGGTAGTGGTGTAATGCTGTGAGGAATGTTTTTTAAGTGCAGATTAGGCTCCTTAATACCAGTTGAGCATTGTTTAAATGCCACCTCTAACCCGAGTCTTGTTGCTGTACACCCCCATCATTTAACGCTGGTAACTGCATTGATACATGGGGAGAACCGTTTTCTCACCTAATGACACTTCATACATCTCCCCTTGAATCTCTTAGGAATGTTTCTAACAATTCTTCAATTAATATCACAAATAATTCAGGGTGTTCTGTGGGGAAAGGCTGGGTCCTACCCAGTACTGGAAAATTGTAATTAAATAAAATTGTTAATACTTTACTAATTCTGGGCTCTTCTTACAACTCTTGATATTTTTTCAAAGTACAACTGTTACTTTTGGCGGCACCTTATAGTATATACTGTGCAAGAAGAAACAAGTTTTCCATCTGCGTATTTCTATTAATCTGTCAATAAGAAGGTAAAACAGAATGGCGAGCTATGTTGACTTCTGATTGAAACGCCCTTTTGCATCATTATAAAACATCAGGTACTCAGAGGTTACCAGGATTTAGCATCAAATCCAGGGAAACAGTGATTAAACTGTAAAAGACCTGAAGCAGAGCAAACATAATGAATAGGATAGGCAGGGATCATCAGCTAAAACAGAATGGAAATATATTTAGATATTTTATTACAGTTTTCCTATAGGATTCTATCTGCTATGTCCCATTTACAGCTAAAATAGGTAAAACAAAAAGGGAGTATTTCACAGATTATCATTAGTTGTCCATTAAATCATCGCTAATTGGTGCATTTATTTATTAAAAATGTTTTTTTCAAATACTTGTTACCAGTCATTATAATTCAACATTGCCACATTATAAATTAAATAGTAGCTCCTGATTCCAGTAGGGATCTTCCTGTGTATAAGAGAACCACCTTTGTACTTAATCTGCCACCATTACTTTTAGGTAACACCCAACCACATCCGCAAGTCTTATACAGATGTGTCTATATACAGATGTGGCCTTATACATCTAGCCTCAATGCGCCACATACTGTAGCGTGACGCCTGGTGTGAGTGAGCCGCCAGATCCTGTGCTAGTGTCGGCATCTTTTTTTCGCCAAAAACAAATTCTGTAGCGCAATAAGTAACCACAGACTGTGCTGATTAATTTGATATGTGACACTTGTATATCTGTGTGCACTTGAGTCTGCATGTGAATCACAACGGAACTTTGAATGTAAAAAGCTGCAGCTGCTACATCAGGGGTCTTCCACCCGTGGCCCGCTGATGGTTACTGTAGTGCAGACCGCAGTGAGTGCAGTCTGCACTGCACACAGACACAAGCACACCGCTGCCGGCGCCAGCGGCAGTATGTTTGTTTTGGCAGCCAGCCAATGAGAGTCAGACAGACTCTAACTGGCTGCTGCGCCCACTGCAGGAGCAGGGCTAGAGCTCATTCATGAGCTCCATCTTCTGGTTCCCGCAGTGGGTGATGGGAGAGACATCATGACGTCTCTCACATAATGCAGAGCGGACTGGCCCAGGAGGATAGAGAAGTGGATGGTGGCGGGACCAGGGATTCAGGTAAGTGTTTTCTTTTTCTCTTTTTTATATATATATATATATATATGTCTTTGTCTACACTGCATCGAGGAGGACTACTATTGGGGGGAGACCACTACTAGGGGGGGGACCACTACTGGGGGCACTGCATCGGGGGACCACTACTGGGGGCACTGCATAGGGGTGGACTACTACTGGGGGCACTATATAAAGGGTACTACTGGGGGCACTGCATAGGGGGGACTACTACTGGGGGCACTGCATAGGGGGATCACTACTGGGGGGCACTGTATAAGGGGCACTGCATAGGGGGATCACTACTGGGGCCTGCATAAGGGGGACCACTACTGGGGGCACTGTATAAGGGGCACTACTGAGGGCACTGCACCGGGGGCCAGTTGTGGGACATAATTAAAATTGTAGAAAGGGGCAGTTATGGGTCATAATTGTGTGAGAAGGGTGCAGAAACTAAATACCGCAGTATAGCTTAGTGGCCCACGGCTTTGTCAAATTTTTTAATGTGGCCCACACTGCCATAAAGGTTGAAGACCCCTGTGCTATATTGTAGCACTTCGTATACAGATTCAGAGACTCAGGTGCACAGAGATATACAAGTGTCACACATCAAACTAATCAGCACAGTCTGCTGGTGCATCGCACAGCGACTTAGAAGCATTTTACACAAATAAGAGGGCAGCGCTAGCAGAGTCTCACAGGACCTGGTGCACCAAGAGGGGCTTTTTAGTGGGACTACAACAAATATGTATAAGGACACATCTATATCCTCAAATCATGTGAAATAAACCCATTTGGCACGTCATAGACTTTAGCCGTGCTATTCAACTGTTTCTTAAAACATGTGTCTTGATGTGCGGGTCCGGTCCTCAGAGAACTGACAACAATTGAATTTAGAGGAGTCAAATAGAGTCCCCGATCGGATCTTCCCACGGTTCGGAACTCGGATTTAAAAACCGAACTCTGGTTTTGGGTTGCATTCTAACAGGTCAAAATTACGTAATTTTAACTGTTTTTTTTATTTTTATTTAAAAAAAATACAGATCCAAAATCAAAACGCATGAGGGGGCTTTTGCAAAACTGAAACCAAAACATGAAGATAAATCTGGATCCAAAACCAAAACACGGGGGATGGCGCACATCTCTACTTAATCTACTACTTTATACCAATTCTTTAGCGCCACAGAAACTAATCCCATATACGTAATCTGGGTAAAAAGGCAAAAGACAGAGGTCCTATACGAGTGACTCGCGCCATTATGTGTAATCTGCTACTTTATACCAATTGTTTTGTGACAAAATACTAATCCTGAATACAGTATTTAGTGCACTATTAGAGATAGTATATTATTAGTGACTTACAATAGTACACTATTAGCAATTTAGTACACTATTAGCAAATTATAGTACTACACTATTAGGGGTCTATGGGCCTGATTCAGACCCACTCGCGAGCGGCTGTCCGCTCGCAAGTGGGTCGATGTTCTGGACTGAGCATGCGCACGATGGAGGGAGCTCCGTCGTGCGCATGCGCCAGACGCGACGAGCGAAGGAAAGTCCTTCGCTCGTTGTGTCCGATCAAAGGGGGCGTGCTGTCAATGTTGATTGACAGCACGCCCCCTTTGGTAGGCGTGCCTCCCTGACGGGGGCGTTCCCACGGGAACGCCTCCCGTCAAAAGCCGGCCCACTGACATCACTAGTGATGTCAGTGGGAGTGATTTTGGCTCTGATAGAGCCAAAATCACTCCGGAGCTTGCGGTTGAAAACCTCAACCGCAGGCTCCGGCTCGCAATTTCGATGGTCGCGATGGTCTCGACCATCGCGGCCATCAAAATGCACGCTCGTATAGCCTGTGGGTGGTGACCCACAGCTATACGAGCGTCCAGAAGGACGCTCCATTTTCATGGAGGCCGGCCCTCATTCAGAGCGTGCGCTCTGCTCAGAGCGTACGGCTCTGAATGAGGGCCTATGTACTAAGCAGCGTTAGGAGACAGAGTGAAAAGTGACAAGTAAGTGATAAGGTGCCAGCCAATCAGCTCCCAACTGTCATCTCACAGGCTGTGTTTGAAAAATAACAGTTGGGAGCTGATTGGCTGGCACCTTATCACAGACTTATCACTTTTCACTCTGTCTCTTATCACTGCTTAGTACATAGACCCCTTAGCAACTTATGGCCTGATTCAGAGCTGAACGCTCTGACCAGAGCGCTCGCTCTGAATCAGGGCCCTCCTACCTTTTTTTGGAACGTCCTCATGGACGCTCGCATAGCTGTGGGTTACCACCCACAGCTATAGCGAGCGTCCATAATGATGGTCGCGATTGTCTTGACCATCGCGACCATCGGGCTTGCAATGGAGACCCTGCGGTAGGGTCTCGCTGCCGCAAGCCCTGGAGTGATTTTGGCTCTATCAGAGCCAAAATCACTCCCACTGACATCACTAGTGATGTCAGAGGGGCCGGCTTGAGACGGTAGGCGTTCCGATGGGAACGCCTCCGTCTTGCAGGCACGCCCCCGGCACGTCCACCAAAGGGGGCGTGCTGTCAATCAACATCGACAGCACGCCCCCTTTGGTGCGAGACCCGGAGCGATGGAGAGCCCGGAGCTCGCCTGGTCTCGCGCATGCGCACGACGGAGCTCCCTCCATCGTGCACATGCGCAGTGGGGGAACATCGACCCGCTTGCGAGCGTACTGCCGCTCACGAGAGGGTCTGAATGACACCCTTAGTACCCTAATAGCGACTTACAGTAGTACAGGTATTAGCGACTTAGTACACTATTAGCAACTTACAGTAGTGTACTATTAGTGACTATGGGGTCTATTCATGATGTTAATTATCAGGGTCCGAAGACAATTCATCATTGCTCCAGCGCGGAGACAGCTAATCTGAAAATCAGATGTCCCTGAGAGCGGCTTCACTGCTCCTTTCAGAACTGTAAATCTTTTCACTGCTCTCACTGCTCCTTTCGGAGCAGTAACACTAGTGCGCATGCGCGACCTACAGGTGATGCATGCACACAAGAACCCCAATGTCTGGCGTAAGGAACCAGACAGGTGGATGGATCCAAAAGGATCCCTTTTCACAACTCGGGACTCCTTCCCATAGGGAAGGAGCGGGTAGCAGGAGCACTCGCCATCTGAAGATAGCGGTATGCTCCCACAATCAAGATCCGAAAATATTGTATTTTCAGAGCTTAATGAATTCTGTCCCCATACTAGTGTATGGGGACAGCGGGCCATTCCGCCAGAGGAAGGTAAACAGGAGATATCTGTGATATCTCCTGCTTTACCTTCTTAATGAATGGCCCGAATACTTAATTTCTACAATTGCCGGTGAAAATGTGCATTTTCAGCTGCTTTTGTAGAAATTAAATGATGATGAATAGACCCTTAGTACGCTATTAGCAATTTAAAGTAGTACACTATTAGCAACTTTATTACACTATTACTTAGCGACTTAAGAGTAGTCAAGCAGGGGAATCGCTACCCTTGGCGGAGCATCTAAATCTCACTAGGCATCCCATGCTATATGGCACAAAAAGGACAGGTGTATGAGGACTCATATGTATATATACAGTATTTCCTGAGTCACTTTGGTCCGCACCCCACCTCTACCCCACATTAAAGATAAGCATTACTAAGTGGCCATTTTACAAGTAAACAATCCGAGCCAACAATTAAAAACTTTGTACAGTATGTACTTTATGTAAGTGTTCAAAACCTAAAGATCAAGCCATATGACAATCGGCTCAATCAGCAGTCAGGCATTTGGTGGGACAATAAAGACACTTGAAGACAATAGTCAGGCAGAATGGTCATCTCTTTTAAATATGTGTTTATGTGTTAAATTATTATTTTTTAAAAACTACCAACAAATATTTATGGTTAAGATAACGCACTGTATATAATTTGTGCATAAAATGTGCTATTAGCAATGCGGCTTCACAAATTGATTGGTAGTCTGGGAAGATAGATAGGAGGCGTCAACAATAGAACCCAAGCTGTCTTCAGTCGATTGTTTACAAATGCACAAGCAGACTCTAACACCCTGAGGACGTAACATATGTATCTCATAAGCTGCCTCCAGCCCCGTATCACAAAACTACAGGCTGAAGTTGAACCATCGCTTACCAGTTTAATTAACTGTGAAACTTATTTCCATTGATCATTTCCCACTGTTATCAACTAGCGAATGTTCTAGGATAAAGATTGTCCTTAATTACATGAATTAATGATGTACGCTGGAAAACTCATTTACATGAATGAGCAATTATAATTATAATACTTATATTGAGTTTTCATTAGAAGAAAAAGGATTCATGAATACTTTCACATTTTATAATTATTATAGGACTCAAGGCACACATTTACCAAACAGTGTTTTTCTTTACAGTAAGTTTAACCCAAAGGGGTTTTCACCCTTTATGACCTGACCAATATTTGTGTTTTGGAGATGTATCAGGTATTATATGTTAGTTTATCAAGTCAATTTTATACATACAGGGTCAGACTGTGATTTACATATACAAAAGCGTTATCTAGCGGGGTTAGGGTTAGGCACTAGGAGGAGGGTTAGGGTTAGGCATGGGGAGGGAGGGTTCGGGAAGGGGCAGGTTAGGTTTAGGCATTAGGGGGGAGGTTAGCTTTAGGGTGCGGGGAGAGTGTGTTAAGTTTAGGCACCTGGGAGAGTGGGTTAGAGTAGGGGTTAGAAAAGTACTTACCATAGCGTCCTTTGGGTGTCAGTATTCAGGCTGTCGGGATGCCGCTGTCGGTATTACGACCAGCGGCATCCCGACAGCCGGGATATCATACCCAACCCATTACAGCTACATAATAGGGGTAAGGTGCTGGTTCAGGGCCCACGGCCCCGTGGACCCGTGAATTCCCCATTAAATCTCCCCATCCTGCCTGCTTCACTGGGAAGTGGGCATGATGCGGGAGATCTGCCAACACTTCCGGGGGTGCAGTGGCTAACCGAAGAATCATGAGCATCCCGCGACTTCCTTGAGTGCGCAACTTAAAATTTGCTCATACCACCTGAAAATGGGTGTTTTCAGGGAAATATCCCACAAATATTCTATACATATGTCCCTTAAACATCTAAAACAAATGAGAAAGCTAACAATGTCAAAAAAGGTCATCTCTATTGACAACATAAAAGATTATTGGTGGTAGATAAACAGGCAGCTGTACAAGGACTGACTAAGAGAGTCAAATACCAATGCGACCATTGCATGCAGATTGCACCTAATACAACTATCACATGCACTGGTGAGGGGGATAAATTACAGGAGGCAACAACTGGGAAGTCAACAGCTGCCACCCGATAACCAATCGCATGTGTTGGATGAGTAATTAAAATGGGAGGCAAGAGCTTACCTAGAGGTTTCTATCATTCTGGTACCTGGCACATGCGTCACCAGGGGGTAATGGAGCTTGGCACAGTAAATCTACTTCGCAGCCCCCACAAAAACTTATGGGGGCTGGGCTGTTGTTGGAAATGGAGGGACTGCAGCAGATGTCAGAGATATCTGCTGCAGTTCCTCCATGGTACATTCGGGGTATACTTAACACTTGCAGGTATCCCTCCAAAATTGCTGTTTTCGGGGAATATCAAGCAAATATTATTTGATAAATAAGTCTGTAAGAATCCTACAGTAGGTCTAACACTAGGCACTAATTACACTTCTCACGGCAGTGCCACCTGAAAAAGTCTGGAAAGTAGTTAGGACACACAAAATACTTTACATCAGTTACAGCATTAATTTGTGAAAAATAAACATTGCACTACCATGAATCTGTTACAATTACTGAAACAGCAATTAGACCCATGTAGCTAGTGCATTGATAATATCAGTACAGCATTCCCCAGTAATTAATGCAATAAAAAATTTGCACCTTTGATGCCTTTCTACAGGAATTAAACTTAAAACAACAAAAAAAATATTAAATGGCAAAAATATTTTTTATTATTTTTATTACCATCTTCATATTTAAAGTAACTGACACATCCTGTAGAATTGCAGAGTTGAGGAGAATACAAATAGTGACATACAAAGCAAACACACTGTCTCAGTAGAGAAGTCCCTGCTCGTGACAGCTTAAAATATAAGGAAGCATAGGGAGCAAGATTAATAATTCAGCCGGATGCAGAACTAAATTGATCTCAAAGAGGTGTTATGAGATAGATGAAGAATTGAGGTTTGCAAGGAATCAGGGACATTATGGGATGAGGTAGGAAGTTCCTTAAGTGCAGCACAGGAGAAGTCTATTAGGTACAAGTGAGAAGGATTCTAAAAAAGGAAGAAAATAAAAAGATAATTGGTCAAATAGGTGTCATACTGTTTTCTCTATGTACAGAAAAGTGCCTGATGACATAAGTACTGTACAGGAAATTAGCTGAAAAGCTCAGAAACAAATGCTATAAAGATAAAGCTATCTATTTTGTAAAGTGTGTACAAACTAAAAAGTAATTTGGGGTTGTACAGCTCCTTTATATTTAGCTGGGTACACACTTACCCGACTCTGCAGCCGACTGGCTGAACGTGCCAACTGACTGGCCGATTTGGTAAGCTATACACACACTTACCAATCGGCTGCTTGATATGTTGCTCCAGAGATCACAACTGTTCGGGCATTAAATTTGCCCACCCAGTTGTTATGTTAGAGTCAGCGGGTCCTGTGGGCAGTGTACAGGCGGTCAGCGGGTTGCCCATACATACATATCAGGATGTTATATTGGCATTGGCTGTGCTGGACAGCCAACCTGATATAGTATGTGAATGACATTGTTCACAGACAAATTGGATGTACACACCCATTTGATCTAACAATAAAGCTCTAATACCCCTTTAACAACAATTTCCTGGGTCCAGCCCACTTTACTGAATACAGGTTACAACTTACAAGCCCTTTCACAGGGACTTGAAACATGTTTACACCGCAGGCTGGACCCGAGTTAATGCCGGGGTTTCTCCTCTGCCTGGGCTTGGATATGACATAATCTCCAAGCGCTGGTGAGCCATCTCTCCATAGGGTGTTAACGGGACCAGGGGCAAATGACCCGGGTCATCCGTTCACATTGCAGGATTACACAGGTCATTCCTGTGTTCAACCCTGCTCACTACCTGGGTCGAATTGCCAGGTCACTCGACCCGGGAATCCAAACCAGGCCCCTTTTCCACTGTGCCACGACTCTTGTTGACACGGCAATAACCCGGGTTATTTGGCCAGTATAAAAGTGGCATTAGTTTTATTACTTATGGCCAGTATAAAAGTGGTATAAGTTTCATTACTTAAGTCTTTAATTTTTTTAGAGCTAAATAAGGTATGCACATGAGTAATAGGCTACACAAACTAACAAATTACTTCATTATTGCTATTTGAGAGGGGTAGAAAAATATAAAATACATAAATTGTCATAAAGGTGACTTTTTTGTGCTGTGCTTTACAGCTGTAAACTTTAGTCTGATTAATACCATCTTTCATTTTATGTATTTATTTTCTGTTATTGTACCTTAATTACATATTTCTGCACTCACAATGGTTATGGCTTCTCTATATAAATATTCTGTTTACACTAATGTTGAAATTATAAAATGTTAAGGTTTATAAAGCTATTAAATTATTTTAGTAACTTCTGTATGCATTGATGTTTTGTATTTTTGTGTTGTTTCTACAATTTATAGTTTAACTGTGATGCTGGCAATGATATTAATAATGTATTGTAATCTAATCTGACCTGAAGAATGTTTGATGCAGTGTTTTCAGACATTCATCATCCAAATAATGTCTTGTATTATCTGACAAATAAGCGTTTTTGTCTATCAGATGATCAATATACAGTAGTCTCTGCCAAATGAAAGTGGCAGTAGCATGGATCACTCAATAACTGGGATATTTGGCATACATTCTGTAGAGTTTTCTTATTTCCCAGATGAGTGGGTAGAACCATCTACTACTTGAAGGATGAAAAGGTCAATCTAGGCCAGGACAAGACAAGCCCTGATTGAACATATTGACTCAAATTGTAGTTGCAGCATGCCCCCATGTCACCTACCTCTCTGCGGCTTTTGCATCAGTCTCTTGGAGTTTGCACATTGCATGCTTGCAGTGGTGTAACTAGGGTATTTGGAGCCCAGGGCAAGATGAAAAATGGAGCCCCCCCCCATGTGTGCGTGCCAAAAAGTGGGCGCGGTCACAAGCCACAAGGGGCATGGCCACTGAAAAATGGGGGCGTGTCAACATGATACACACACGTTTTTCGTCACTCTGGGAACATTCATTTCCATTTCATATGCACCTTAATGCCCCCAGTAGTAGTGCCCCTCTTGCAATGCCCACTGTAGTAGTCCCCCTTATGCAATGTCCCCAGTAGCAGTGCCCCATGTATTAGTGCCCCAGTAGTACACCTTATACAGTGCTCCCAGTAGTGCACCCTTATACAGTGCCCCCAGCAGTGCCACTTATACAGTCCCCCCTATGCAGTGTCCCCAGTAGTGGTCCCACTTATGCAGGCCCCCAGTATGCAGTGTCCCCAGTAGTGGTCCCTCTAATGCAGGCCCCCAGTAGTGCCCCTTACACAGCACCCCCAGTATGCAGTGCCCCCAGTAGTGCCCCTTACACAGCACCCCCAGTATGCAGTGCCCCCAGTAGTGGTCCCTCTTATGCAGGCCACCAGTAGTGCCCCTTATACAGTACCCCAGTATACAGTGCCACCAGTAGTAGCCCTTATACAGGCCCCCAGTTGTGCCTCTTATACAGTGCCCCCAGTAGTGATCCCCCCTATGCAGTGCCCCTTATACAGTGCCCCCAGTAGTGGTCCCCCTATTCAGTGCACCCAGTAGTGATACTGTGCCCTATATACAGTGCTCCCAGCCTCTAGTGCCCTTTACATAACACACACACAGACATACACCCGCCGATGTCCACTCCTCCATCCTCCCGCTCAATACTGTGGGAGAGACGTCATGACATCTCTCCCATCACCCACTGCAGGAGCTGAAAGGTGAAGCTCATGAGTGAGCCCCAGCCTGGCTACAGCAGTGGGCGCAGCAGCCAATGAGAATCTAGACAACAAACAGTAATATTGGATCTGGCATTAGCAGTGGTGTATTGCAAAAAAGTGTCACAATGCTGCACACCTACACGAGAAGCTATGCCAATCATCTCTCAATTAAAACAGAACAATGAAATGGTGTGAGGTGGCGCTTATCAGACACAAAGCAATAAGGATTAATAACCTATTTTAATCACAATCACAATATCACAATAAAAATGCAAATACACATATAATAAAAAAAAACATTCACATGTACATATTAAATATCCAAACAGTAAAATGAATCTCAGCAGGGGCCTGAAAGATGGTCTATATATCCTGATTCCACACGGTACTAAACAAATAGGGGCCTGTGTTGTTTCAAATAATTGAAAGCTGATATTTATGTAGCCACAATGATTCTATAATGTAGCAGACAATGTTGCAGTAAAGTTAGTACATTAAAGTATTAAAGTTCTAGTGACACACTTCTAAAAGATCCTTTTTATAGACTGTCCTGAGTGGATTTCATATACTCACACTCCTGGATTACTATAATGGTGGAAATGATCCAGCTCCTCACTAATTAGATGTATGTGTGAGTGAGCTGACGTGTCCAGATCATCCGTATGCACCAGACACACTGTGCGGCTCTCTGTCAGGAGACCCAGCGTATTCCAGCAGTTGCCCAGCGTCTCCAACAAAGTAATGAGAGAGAGCAGGGTCCGTATTCACAATAAATTGCAGTTGAACAACAGTGTTCTTAATACAGCGACTGGGTATTCACTATCAGTTAAAGCAGCATGCACCCTCTAATAACGGCTTCCATAATAACTGTAATCAGGTGAGGGGCAAAGAGAGCAGCGGAGTCCCAAGTCTGGCACTTGTATTCTCACCCTCAAATGGAATGTCCGCACTTTCTGTGGTTTAAATCCAAGGTACAATAAGAAATAGGTTGATCCTCAGGTCCAGTGAGTATATCTTAGACAAACTCCTTCTGTATCCTTAACATGTTTCTCCTCACATGGAGACTTTCTCAAAAAGGCAGAGAAACTTTTGAGAAAGCCTTCCCATACGAAGGAGCGGAACAACACTACCTGAAGTAGAGATGAGCTGTTCGGTTTTGGCTCGGTTAAGTTCAGATCTAAAAAAACAAATCTTATTTATTATCCGGCTATCACATGTTTTGGATAGCCAATAAGATAAATCTGAACGTGCGCTAATTTGATGAAATTAACTGAGTAGAACCGAATCGCTAATCTCTCGTCTGAAGATAGTGTTGATTCTCAGAAGCAAAGTTTGCTGAACATTAGGCGGCCCTATTGGGCCCTTAATAATGAATGTGCCTGCTACATAAAACATGAGGAAACTAGTGTTTCTGCATACGTACCAGGCCCTTTACGGATGATAAATAACACCCCAAATGCAGTGTACATACAGTATGAAATATTTTGTTGAGAGATTTAAATGCCTCAATTTTCCATTTTTGAAAGCAAAGCAAAGGTACGTAATGCTCTCCGGTCAGTTAGTGTGGATGCCTACAATCATCTCTTTGTAAAACTGCTTATATTACTATTTACTTTACCTCAGTATTATTTTATTTTTTGAAATTGCTTAGTATCAATTGTAATAATTTCAGCAATAATATAATGTGCAGAACAATAACATAATGTAAAAAGACAGGTACATTATATTCAGACCCAATCCCTATGAGAAAAGGTTAACAAGTTTTGTTCTAAAAAACTGCAATTATACAATCTGTGAAAAATGAATTTCTAATATAAAAACTCAGGTTCATGATAATACAGCATAAATAAATGATTTATTAACAGTAAATAGTAACAAACTGCTTACTTTGCACACCATTACATCTGTAACAAATGTCAGATTTTTACTTATGTGTAAACACAGAAAAATGAAATAGCTGCAGTTAACACAATATGTCAATATTCAGAGACTCTATTCCCCACAGAAAGCCTTACAAGGAATCGCTGTAAAGTACCAATACATCTTCCCTGAAGCACAATTCACACCAAAAGCAGAAGGTTAGGGTTTACCTTACATACAGGAACATAATGAAGAATATTTAGTCATTCTAGTCATTTGCAATCTCTCTCTCTCTCTCTGTCCATCTCTCTTTCAAATCAAACGTTCTCACTGCCTGACTCACTGACTCATCAATGCCCAGCTCAAACCACTGGACCTAGAAACATGAAAATCAGGGAGTATATGCCGTCCGTGATGTAGGCACCCATTATGCAGGGATTTTTTTTAAATTCGACTCCCAAGGGGGTGAAAAGAGTTAAAAGTCCCCCCCCCGTGCAATATTCTGACTGATTGACTCATTGTGGCTGCAGCACAGTTCAATATTCAAATAGGGGAGCCACACCAACTGTCACCCCAACTGCCAAACATCACTGGCAGTTGGTGTGGCTCCCCTATTTGAATATTGGACTGTGCTGCAGCCCCACCTCTGGATCCACCACTAGCTGTATGATCCTGACGTGGCTTATGAAGCAGACAGCACTGCAAAGGGGTAAAATATGTATTCACGGGTTCCTCAATAGCTCTTAGGCCACAGGAGAGGGAGGGTAATGTCAGTACAGGTGTGAGGGAAGGAATATGTTACTACAGAGGTAAGAGAGGAAATGTATTACTACACAGGTGAGGGAGGAAAATGTGTTACAACATCAGTGAGAGGGGAATGTATTAAAATAGAGGTGAATGAGTAGAATGTGTGATTACACAGATGAGGAAAGGGAATGTGTTACTATAGAGGTGAGGGAAGGAATGCATTACTACACAGGTGAAGGCGGGAGACGTGTTACTACACAGGTGAGGGAGGGAATGTGTTACTACACAGGTGAGGGAGGGGAGTGTTAAATATGTTACTACAGGGTGAGGCAGGGGAATGTGTTACTATAAGGGTAAGCGGAGGTAATGTGTTACTACAGAGGTGAGGGAGGGGAATGTGTTACAACAAGGGTGAGGGAGGGGAATAAGTTACTACAGGTGTGAGTGAGGGTAATGTGGTACTACAGGTGTGATGGAGGGATTGTATTTCTACACAGGTGAAGGAGGGGAATGTCGAATATGTTACAACACGGGCGAGGGAGGGAAATGTGTTACTACAGAGGTGAGCGAGCATTATGTGTAACTACAGAGGTGAGGGAGTGGAATGTGTTAGTACACAGGTGACGGAGGGTAATGTCTTACGATAGCAGTGAGGGAGGGGATGCATTACTATAAAATTAGAGGATTTATGTGTTACTGGAGTGGTGAAATTTAAACAGTAAATATCTGGGTGAAACCAGGTACATCAACTAGTCTATATATATAAAATCAAATGTCCTAACTGACTGACTGTCTGACTCATCTACGCCCAGCCCAAACCCCTGGACATAGAAACATAAAAATCAGGGAGTATTTGCCTTCCATTACGTAGGCACCCACTAAGCAGGAATTTGTCTGTGTATACCTATGTTATGGAAGGAATATACTCCCCAATTTTCATGTTTCTAGGTCCAAGGGTTTGGGCTGGGCATTGATCAGTCAGTCAGGATATTTGATTTTATGTATACAGATAAAGAGAGAGAAAAAAGAGAGAGGGAGAGAGAGGATTAACTATATACTAAGATTACAGAACAACTGAAGGTAAAGTAAAAAACTATCCACCCCAACTACTGTTATGGGATGTTTCCATGCAGTAACGTCACTATGTGTGGTGTTACCCGATGCTGTAAATGGCAGACATTGTGTGTGTGGTAGGGGTGTGGTCTCATGCCCATGAAGCCACGCCCTCTGGTTTGTCACATTCTCGTCATGATGAGGGCTTGCCTAGAGCCCCCAGCTTTACAATGGCAGGTGGATGACGTGCCAGTGGCTGACGTGCGCAGTGACGCCATTGTTTCCATTTCTGTAGCCACCACAATTATGATGTGATCTGCTTTGTTTTGGACAGTCTGTTCTCCACCAATAACTTCAAATGATAACTTCATACAAGAAAACCTGAGATCTGTTAAACTAACTGCTAACTTTGATTGTCAGAAGAGTGGATCTTGGTGTCATTTCCAGGAACAGACCAAGATCCCATGTTCATCAATGGTCCTGCTTCACCAAGTAACCTAGAAGTGGGGGCAGGTGGGGCCCCCACTTAGTGGGGCCCACCTGAGATTTCCCCTGTATATCTGTGAGCCAGTCCGACCCCTGCAAGTGAGTGTTATTTATTATGTTAATTAAGGATTAGTGTTACTTCAAACATTTATGATGAATGTTCTAGCACAGGTCCAGAGATTTAACCAATATGGTGGCTCCCGGTATGAAGACAGCACTTTCTTCACACAATATAAACTAAACAACATGTTTTACTGACCAATTAGGAGAAAACTAGGTTAACATTAATACTGTAGATAAAGCTGGCCCATTTTCACATTAACTGAAAAGCCAATGCCATATTCTGCGCTTTTTATGCCTATTAATACTATTTAAGACAAATCAAATACTGCATATTTCAGCTTACAGCAGTATGGCTAAAAGATTTTCAAGCGACTGACTCAGTCATTTAATATGGTCCTTGGAGAGTGTAATGTCTTCTCTGCTAGAGACCGGTCTAGTAATTACGAGATAGTGAGTTATATACAGTACTGTTCTCATGAGGTCATTTTCATAACACAGTAAGAAATGTATGAGGATCCCTGTGGAGAACGGCAACAGCTGTAATACTTGTTGCATATTAGCATAAGAACTAATTTGCTTATTTTTCCATTTAAAGTACAAACAGCGTTATAGCTACCGTTTTTATTTTTATTGTCACCTTTGAAGTCACATGATCTATTAGGCAATAATATTGCTTTCTGCAGCATTTTTACAAAATATATTTGTAATCAATAAAGCATATTAATAAGTAGACAAAATATATCTAAAATAGAAGAGAAATATTACAAAAATTGCATGGACTGTATTTATAAAAAATAAAAAAATAAAAAATTGCTAATTATTAAATTAATCCTCTCTCTTATAAAAACTATGCATAACAGTGTCTTGTTCCAAGTAGATAAATACAAACTGTTATTAGTAAACAATTGGTAAATATATTAATATTAGCATTGGTACAAATTAATCACGTCCATTCGGCAATAGCGTGAGACCTACCTTCAGTAATTTCTTTGCACTCTCTGAACGTGACAGCTTCCTGCTATCCATGTTGGTATTATTAAGGTGCCTGGTGATTATAGTGTTGGTCTTCAGATCACAGATGATGTCTAAAACTGTTGAGAGCCTTTGTGAATGTTTTTCAAAAGAGACACTCCCTAGCTTTTAATGCTGCTTCCAATAACCGCACAGATCACAGCTCAGCATAAAGTAACCAATAACTGACTATGACATTTTAAAACTCCACAGAGGCCATAAAAAGAAGTCGGCCTATTGCAGAGCTAATGTACAGGAGACTAGAAAACCACATTTCAGTGTAACAAACAGTCAGTACTAAATAATGTCAGTGTTGTCTTTTTGAAAGCATTCCGTATAAGAACAACTTTTTCTTTACACCTCGTGCTAGTTATATTGTTATATGTGCACCTTGCCGCCACTTAATCATAACCACTAGTAGAAAATAACAAGCAAAGATTTGTCGTCTTGTGGAAAAGTCGGCTAGTTCATTGCCTTGTTATTTAAAGGGGAACAGAAACAAAAGATGGAATTTATTTTATCTTAAAAAATTTTGAACACCAAAAGTGTTCAAACTTGTCAAAGTGACAGGTGTTTTATACAAGCTGAGAACTTACCTGATGACCTCTCTTATAAGGTGTTATAAGTAGTACAGATACAGCTACATCCTTGCCTGTAGCGCAGGGAATCTCGCCATGCATGGCGCAAGACGGACTCCCGCGATCGGAGATGCGCATTTGCGTCTCCATAGGAATGAATGGGAGACGCACTCCCGCGATCAGAGACGCGCATTCGTGTCTCCATAGGATTGAATGGAGACGCACTCCCGCGTGATTTAGCAGAGGTGCTGGGCTTTATGTCTACCAGATCTGAATTTGTTTCCGAAACCTAATCATGCTACGGGAACATTTAAGAACTAGAAAATGTCCAAAGAGCTGAAACGAGACCAAATGACAGACCTGTGTTCTTGTGATAAAAGGAGGAAGTTATGGATCTGTATTCTCTATGCAGAACAGTGCAACTCTCCTAAGTAGTTGAGTCTATCCCCATGGAGTTAAGCCTTCAATCTTAATGGAAGAGAAACTGTCAATCTAAGTTACAACAGTAAAAAGTTCAGGAAGTGTTTAAAATAGAAAATATTGGAGTATGCACATCAAGCTAGTATACAGTATGCCTTTAATCTACATAGAGAAATTAGCTGTACAAAGAGGAAACCTATGGGTACATTTACTAAAGTGCAGGTTCTTAGAAGTGGAGGTGTTGTCCATAGCATTCAATCAGATTCTACTTATCACTTATTTAGCACCTTCTAGAAGATAATAGCTAGAATGTGATTATGAAAGTACAAATTAAGCTGTATGGTTGATATCAGTGAAACTGAATATTTTTGATGGGCCAATAAACAATTCACCACAGAGAAGGTGCTTAGAGGCCAACTCCATCCATAACAAAAACATGTAGCTTTGGTTAGATTACGGTAATCTAAAATAAAATATAAAGTTTAACCATGGCTGATGTTTCAGCCATAGTTGACAACCTTTTGACTGCCTACGAGACTCAGCAGAGGGGGGCAAGTCTGGGGTGTGATGATGCACTCACATCATTGTAGCCACCCCCCTCCCTGCTATGCAATGCCAAGATTACGTCATTCTGGAGCAAGGGGCGGAGCCACAATGACATTCAACACGAATCGCATCATCAGCCACCTATGCTGCCCACCTTACTGGGGAAGTGGGTGCCCGCGGCCGGGTGGCCCCAGCCCCTGGGAGACTTGCCCACCTTTCCAGGCAGTGCCAATCAATTTTAGGGAGCCTGCCGGCCATTCCAGGAGGGTAGGCAAGTATGGTTTCAGCAGATCCCCTGTGTCTCACTGACCTAAGAACTACCTACTTATGTGAATGAGAATGTCATAGGTCATGTGAATGAGAATGTCATAGGAGTGATAACCCTAAATTAGGCCAACTTGTGAAAGAGATGGATCCATATAACTGTAGTAGAATGTCTGCTTCATCAGGTCCACCTAGTGCCCATATGTTAAAATTTGCATTTTACTTTAGGTTATCTAAACCCACTTAAGACAAAACATTTGGTTTTGGTGTGGAATTATCTCTTAACTAGCTGTATGTTTTTGGAACATGATACATGATCCCATCAACAGGCAGCTGTTTCATCCTTTTTGGTCTTGTCTTGACTCAGTCAACTAGAGTAATCTGAATCCTTGATGCAAGACTTTTTGGGAGATTGGTCTGATTTAGGAATATAGCTTTAAGGGGCATATTTATTTTTTTATTAATTAATTAATTCATTCATTCATTTGTGGTCTGCTCTCAATATTAAATCTTTATTTTGCCCGAATGTATCATTAGTGAGTCATCGGGACAGGGGTTCTGATTGGAGCCCGTACTGGCAATCAGTAAGAAGTAAATCTCTTTATTTCCTACTTCGGACAGTTGCTGCGCTATTGTGCAAATACAAAAACAAAATATAAGAGTCTCAAAGTGGCGTTGTCCATAAAGAAATTAGTTCATATAAGGTTCGGCTGTACCCAGAACAACACAAAATGTTTTTTTTTTGTATTTGTAATAAGGAAATTGTAAGGTGTCCTTTTAGTGTATCACGGGCTGCAGTCCTTTGTGCACAGTTAAAAGACTAATATTATCTTTGATGCTATTGTGCAAATGCCATTGACTGTTGATGCATGTGCAAGCGAACAGCAGCGGAGAGGGATCCTATGGATCCCTCTCACAGTAAATTCTGCGAACTGTAGCCCATAGGCTACTACGCCAAAAATGGAGGGACCACGGCAGATATCGGAGATATCTGTTGCGGTCTCTTCATGTTAAATACAGGTGAAGCTTAATATTTGTGGGTACCGCCCACAAACACCAGTATATTCCACAAATATGCTTTAATAAATATGCCCCTAAGTCTCTAACTTTTCAACTTTTAAGTAAGAAACATGGATCATATTATCAATTTAAAATGCATGAGACATTTTCAGGGAGATGTGTCAGTGCCAACCAATCAGCTCCTGACTGTCACTTTACAGACTGTGGGGCCCAATTATCAATGAGTTTTATCATACGTAAAGAGTTTTAAAACTCAAGCCAGTCCTTTTCCATCTGAGCTGATTGGCTGGAGCACCATTATCATACGCAATGAGTTTTAAAACTCGTTGCATATGATAAAATTCATTGATAAATGGGCCCCTGTTTTTGAAAAATGTCAAGAGCTGATTGGTTGGTACTTTAGCTCCATCCACTTTATCTCTCTCCAAGGCTTAGTACATAGACCCCAAAGTACCCACCAATCAGCTCCTAACTGTCATCTTCCAAACACAGTTTGTGAAGTGACAATTAGGAGCTGAATGGTTGGTACTTTATCTCTCTCCACTTTATGTCTCTCCCCTTATGTGATTACAATATTATGGTGCACAGGAAATTACTAGGTAATATACCAATATTCAGACCCAACACCTAATGGAAGTAACCTGGAAAGTAGGCTAGTCTTCCCCATCAAAACAAACAGAAAACCATGTAGGGAAGAATATGATACATACTGTACATGCCTCTTGCCCACGTATGGTCCATAGGTAAATTAAAACTGAAATGGTTTTCAGCATTTTCTTTGTCTCGTTTTACAATGTCAGTTAAAATTCCTTAGAGTTGGATAAATATCTTTCACCCAGTCCCTGCTTCTCCTCCTCCTTTTGATGTTGTCCAGTTATCCTAGTCGTAGCTTATTAGATCTACAAGGTTCATCATTAGTAGTATTGGTTCCTACTACACTGCATGCTGTTTGGGCTAAACCACGTGTGATTTAGGGATTTTTCAACTGAAATGCATTACTGGCAATTTAAGCTTAGCCCGTCAAAACGGCTTAATAGTAAATCAAGCTAACTGGAGGGAATATGCACTTTAGCAAATTTACCCCTACCGTAAGTGGTATATTTACTAAAGTGCAGGTTTTTAGAAATTGAGTTGTTGCCCATAGCAAACAATCAGATTCTAGCTATTATCTTCTAGGAGGTACTAGATAAATATTATGTCAAATCCGATTTATTTGCCATAGGCAATATCTCCAATCTGTAAAACCCGCACTTTAGTAAATATACCCCTAGGTCTTATTCGTATATACAAGAAATTGGCCTAATTCACTATATATTTAAAACGCACTACTATATTACTTTTAATGATTTAATTATCTTTTTCTAACATTTGTTACAAAATACACTGTATAGTATAGACTTATTTATATATATATACTATACATGTAGTATTTGGCATTTTGAAAATGCTTTGTTGGGCGCTGTGTGTGGCTGATGCATGTAGTCTACTATAAATGTTTAGTCCGTTGCACCTTAGTGAACGGTATAAAAAAGACCTATATAGATGCACTTATGTTAAATATTATATAATATTGCTATGTAAAAAAAACCTCAATTAAATGACTTAATTTATACACTATAATATAAAAGAACTATACCTGTGGATTCTTACAAAGAAAAACAATAGGATATAAATCACTGGGTATTTCCACTATGACCATTTAGTTCAGTATACAAGCTGGAGCCTGCACTATATGGGAATCTTGCAAACATTACACCATCTGGATAGCACACAAAGTCCTGAATATTCATACCATAATACAGTTTCTATTTGCATGCATCAAATCAATGCTGTTGTTTTCAAGATTGCATCCGAAAATGTGTCAAGGACAGAGCTGCAAGAATAGCACGTTCTACAATTGGCTACTCTGAGGAATAGACTGATGAAAAGAAAAATAACAGAATGTAGGACTTAATCCTGTATAAAGAGCAGGACTCAAATTACCTTTTGACATGATTTTATACTGAACACTGAGATATTAAAATGTCTTTGGCTAATGTAGATCTTTTTGTTAAATAAATAGCGTGTCTCTTAAATATTAAATAAAGAAAATGCTTTAAAGAACTTTTTGCTACATTTGTTTTTTTATTACTTTGGCCCCATTTGTCCGATCAAGAAAGTAACATACCTAATATGGAAGGTACTGGATACAAAATTCGGAGTCAACTATGGACAGTGTAGTGTGCAACACACTGTATATACTGCATGAGTCACATAGACCATACTTGCCAAGTTTTAAAGGCCCCCCTGCTGGAGAGTCAAGGAGGTGCGCGAAGGCATGGCCTCATGACTACATTGTACTAGCCCTGGCCTCCACTGTTCAAAGCCTTGATTTGCTAGGATCAACAAATGTTGCATTTCTATGGGGCCTATTCATCAACACTAAATGGCCCGGTAACCATGCGGAAAGGTCAGTTTCCACATATTTTAGTTACTGGGCCATTCATCATCAGGGGTCCGGTATTTGCATTTATTGCCGCTTATGGCAATTATTTTCTATATTGTTCATTGTCTAAAAATTTAATATCATCCATGCTGATTATTGTTACCTATATATAGCATACGGGCATCCTGATCCTGTATCAATGGATTCACCCATGTCCAACTTTCTCGCTAATATTTTGCCATAATGTTTTTACTGCATATTTATTTATTTTTTCATTAATTTGCTATAGGTACTAGCCTATTATTATGTTTACATATATACATAATTTGAGCTTCTGCTCTTAATCTATTGTCTGCCCATAGAAAGTGCTGCTATATGATGGATCGTGCTTGATACCACAATTACCATTTTCAATTGATTCGATCTATATACATCATTTCCATTTTGATTACAGGTATCAGAAACTCATTATTGATAATTTATTACCTGTTTTTTGTTTCATCTGAATCTGGTACAGTTTTATTCTTTATACTATATCAGAGATCTTATAAATTGTTATTATTTTCACCTAACATATACATACTCCAGTGCATTGTACACTAATATCACCTGTTTTTTTTTCATTGGACCCATTTTTTTCATATTTTGAATATTTTCCATTCATTGTGTCCATGATAATAATATGTATATATACCTTTTAAATTTAACTTTTCATTTTTTGGTCTCAATTTAGGGATATTTCCTTTTTTTATGAATTTACATAATAAACGCTAAGTTTTATTTACATACTAATTATCTCATTACCATTTATTTTTAATTATATTTAAGAGTGCGCCCACATTTGTCCTTTTATTCTCATGCTCTTTGCATGAAAAGTATTTTTCATTGTGCTCGACACAAATTTCTAGGGCGCACCACCAACTAAGAATTATTTAATATATTCACTTGGTGAAAAATTCAATTGGTAATTAACAACCATGTTGGTATTATTATGTTATAACTAATGACCGTCTCATTTACGTACTAGTGCGGAATCATACCTCTGTTCCTGTCCGGTAGGACCACCTGATAGCAAACTCTGAAAACTGAAAGTTTTCGGAGTTTGCTTGCAAGAACAAGCGCCATCTTCAGACGTCGCTTGTTCTTGGATCCCCGCTCCTTCCTATGGGAAGGAGTTTCAGGGATGCGAAGAGGGATCCGAGCGGTACCCTCCACCGCCTCCTCACTACTTCCCCAGTGGCTGTGCGCATGCGTGACCTCGGGTCACAAATGCGTAGCCACGCTGACGTGGAAGAGGTAAGTAATGCTTTCCAGAGCAGCTGTCCCGCACTGGAGCAATGATGAATTGCTCCAGTGTCACGTTTCCCCTGCTGCGAGTTGGATACTTATGTATCCCTCGCAGCAAGATGAAAATATAATCATCGGGGTCCATGCGGCCTCCAATGATGAATAGGCCCCTATAGCCTTATAAAAGCCTTTCTGTCACTTATTGTTCCTGGATTGTTCTTGGAGAAAACAACTATGAATACTATTAATTGTAGTTGTGACTTATTATGTGAGTACCCAGGAAATACATAGGCCCTCATTCAGAGCCGCTCGTTAGCGGCAGTACGCTCGTTCCGAGCGATGTTCGCACATCTGCGCATGCGTACGGTTTTTAGTACGCATTCGCGAACCAGTCAGTGCGGCCGAAAATCGTTTGTACGCTATATAGCGAGTGCCTGCTATTTTGAGTGACAGAATGAGGCGTATGTGGGTGGTAACAGGGGAAGGTGCTTGAAAACGGGGGAGTGGAATTCGAACGCAGGCATACTTAAAGGTCAAAACGGGCGCTTTAAGGGTGTGCATAATTAATCCAGCAGCGTCATTGACCACATCACTTGGTTTTTTTAAACTCAGAACTGCTCGCAAAATAGCGGTTGAAAAAACAACCACAAGAATAGCGAGCAGTTCATACGCTGTACGATGTACTCGATTAATCTAATAAATAGCAGACATGACGTATGGTGCGAGCGGCCAGGGGGCGTTTTTATCAAATAAACGAGCGTTTGTTTTGCTCGCTCGTTCAGACTTAGAGGTGTGAACAGACTGCAATGTGCGAACGGATCATTTGAATAGCCACCCCTTGTTTTTGAACGAACGACCGCAAATAGCGAACGGCTCTGAATGAGGGCCATAGTTTGCTATGATGTAAACGGACAAATAAAATTGCATTAATGAGTTTGGACATTTTCACAAGTGCACAGTATGTGCACAAAGGGTCAGTAGAGATCGCCAGGCACCAAAATGCATGGATTGTCAGCCCAGATCCTACATGCAAGATTTAACAAACCACAATTAGGGGTCTATTTATTAAAGAAACAAAATGCTTTTAGTAATTAGTAGTACATTTAGTAACTCAATGTATAATAAACAGAAAGCTGTAAAAAAAAAAAAATCACTTTTTTTTCTGTGATTTTCATTGTACTTCGCAAGTATCTGCAGCCCCTCAAGTTCTCTAAAAAAATTTTTAAAACAACATCATCTCTGGATGGCATTATACTTACCGTATGTGCTGGCAAAGTCCGATCTTGTCTACAAATTTTTATAATTATTTACTGCATATACCGCCTTGTGCATGTAAAATCTCAGATTGGCTGAAGAGTAAGGTTATTCTTCTCTCGTCTTTTGTTGAAAACATAAGATGAAACAAGCATCTCTGGATGGCGTCGTCCTCACCTTAAGTGCTCACGAAGTCCAATTTTGTTTTTGCATTATTTACTTTTTTTACTGCGCACTTGTGACCTTACCAGCTCGTGCATGCACAATGCAGAAAGAATTAAGCTGGGTACACACTATACAATGTGTGACCGCATGATCCAGTGTACGATGACGAGGTCAGTGGCTAGGGAGACACACATGTATAAAAACACAGTTTTTATATCAAAACTCTTGAGCATGAGAGGGAGTATGATTGGGGAGGGAGTATGACAGGGGAGACTCTGCCTACCCAGACTGCACGTCCCATAGTTGTACAATATAATGAATAGTGTGTACCCAGCTTTACTCTGAGGCTGGGGGGAGCAAAATTTACTTACCAGAGAGATAGCTTTACGCAGGACCAGCAGGTACTACTTTATTAAATACAGACAAAAATCATATCAAAGTGCCCATATTTTACAGACAAAAAAATGTGCTTGGCTGCACATCACAAAATATCAGCGTATTACTGTACTGGGAACTTCACCTCTGGAGTGAGGAAACATTACTATTTGTTGTGCTTTGTACAGCTATGGCCAAAAGGTTTGAGAATGACACAAGTATTGGTTTTCACAAAGTTTGCTGCTTCAGTGTGTTTAGACCTTTTTGTCAGATGTTACTATGGTATACTGAAGTACAATTACAAGCATTTAATAAGTGTCAAAGGCTTTTATTGACAATTTCATTAAGTTTATGCAAAGAATTAATAATTGCACTGTTGACCCTTCTTTTTCAAGACCTCTGCAATTCGCCCTGGCATGCTGTCAATCAACTTCTGGGCCACATACTGACTGATGGCCGCCCATTCTTGCCTAATTAATGCTTGAAGTTTGTCCGAATTTGTGGGTTTTTGTTTGTCCACCAGCCTCTTAATTGACCACAAGTTCTCAATGGGATTAAGGTGTGGGGAGTTTCCTGGCCATGGACTCAAAATTTCGATGTTTTGTTCCCGAAGCCACTTAGTAATCACTTTTGTCTTATGGCAAGGTGCTCCATCATACTGGAAAAGGCATTGTTCGTCACCAAACTGTTCTTGGATGGTTGGGAGAAGTTGCTCTTGGAGAATGTTTTGGTACCATTCTTTTTTCATAGCTGTGTTCTTAGGCAAAACTGTTGCTGAGAAGCAACCCCACACATGGTCTCAGGATGCTTTACTGTTGGCATGACACAGGACGAAGACTTTTTGAGGATGACCTGGTGTCAAGAAGGGCAGCAAAGAAGCCACTTCTCTTCAGGAAAAACATCAGGGACAGACTGATATTCTGCAAAAGGTACTGAGATTCGACTGCTGAGGACTGGGGTAAAGTTATTTTCTCTGATGAATCCCCTTTCAGATTGTTTGGGGCATCTGGAAAAACGCTTGTCCGGAAAAGGAAAGGTGAGCGCTACCATCAGTCCTGTATCATGCCAACAGTAAAGCATTCTGAGACCATTCATGTGTGGGGTTGCTTCTCAGCCAAGGGAGTGGGCTCACTCACAATTTTGCCTAAGAACACAGCCATGAATAAAGAATGGTACCAAAATATCCTCCAAGGGCAACTTCTCCCAACCATCCAAGAACAGTTTGGTGACTAACAATGCCTTTTCCAGCATGATGGAGCACCTTGCCATAAGGCAAAAGTGATAACTAAGTGACTCGGGGAACAAAACATCAAAATTTCGGGTCTATGGTCAGGAAACTCCCCAGACCTTAATCCCATTGAGAACTTGTGGTTAAAAAAGAAGGGTTAACACTGCAAATATAGACTCTTTGCATAAACTTAATGTAATTGTCAATAAAAACCTTTGACACTTATGAAATGCTTGTAATTTTACTTCAGTATCATAGTAACTGACAAAAAGGTCTAAAGACTCTGAAGCAGCAAACCTTGTGAAAACCAATACTTGTGTCATTCTCAAAACTTTTGGCCATGGCTGTATAATTGATTCTGTGAATAATTATCAAAGACATGGCATGTGAATATACATGTTGAAGGTAACGGTCTATTAGCTATATATTTAGGTTTATCTGCCCTTTAAATTGACACAAATGCAAATATTAGGAATAAAGATGAGCTCTCACATTCAGAAGCTTCCACAAATGCGAAGTTGGCACGGGACTAGATGTGCCATGGGTGCCAAAATCAGCCGGGAAGCGAAGTTTAATGTGTGGATACAGAAAATAGACGGAGAACGTGAAGTGGGCTGGTTGGATATGATTTAAGCCAGCTTAGTGTCTACATAAACAGCAGTTCTGCAATGTGATAGAATTTTACAATGTAGTTCAGCCATCTGTTGGGCGAACATTTAAAGCCTTGACAAGATTGGCAGCAAATTCTTATAGAAAATTCTATCATAATAATATTATTATCTCCATTTATTGTTTGCGCGTGTGTCCAGGGGTGAATGAGAGATGCTAGAGTGCCATTTGTGTGACAACGAAGCACAAATCGATGGTAGCTTGTGAGTCATAGCAAATAACTGTTATTTACACACCTCATAAATATATATATACAGTATATTGTACATATTGGCAGGAAGAAATGTAAGAAAGTTGTAGAAATGTAAATGGCTGTTGTAACAGTCTAGCATTACCATAACTGGAAGGAGCAATAATTATGGATTCTTCTTGTTCCTCTCCCGCATTACTGATCTACTCTTGACAAGAGAAGTTGGACATAAGTGCTCTCAGAATGGAGGAAGAAATGTTATTATTAAATTAGCAAGTGCTCTATCATATTCAAGTGGATCATCTTTTAGTCTTACAATATAAAAATATTTTTTTTTGATCCTCCAGAAAATTAGTAGCTGTGAAATCTCGATATGTAATTTCAGGTGTGTAACAGTACTAATTTTACACAGAGGCAGTGTGACATTTTCCAGCTAGAGACAGTGGAATGTTATCAGTCAACAAAGACATCAATGGGAAAAAATAATATCTTATAAGTGAACGTTCATACTCAGATTCTCTAGTAAATCCTGTAGTACTTCTCCGATCAGGAGCCATGTTTGTCTTGCCTGTACTTTGCTCTTACTTGCTGATTTTACAATGGTTCCCATAAAAGATTAATAAACAAACTATTTGTCTTTATTTTAATGTTACAGAGCAATTTGTGCTTTAGTGAATACTAAAAGATATCCAGATAGAAGATCGACAGTCAATCGGTCAACAAAAGATGGATGACATGCGATATATTTTGACAGGGACAAAATGTCAACAGTGCAGAAAGTCGACATGTTCAAATGGTCGATATACAAATGGTTGCCACACAAACGATCAACACATTTTTTATGGTTTTTCAACTTTTTAGGGTTAGGGTGAGGGTTAGGCACTTGGGGGAGAGTTAGGGTGAGGCTGCTGAAGGGGACTGTTAGGGTTAGGCATTAGGGGGAGGGTTAAGGTGCGTACACACTAGACGATTCGCTCCATGAGCGATATCGTGTTTCCCCGGCAGGGGTGTGCTCAATGTCGTTAACGACATTGAGCACACACAATGAACGATATCATGATCGATATCGTTCAGTGCCAGGCACCCTCCCTCATATCCGAGCTTGCAACAACCTGACAATATTGTCAGGTTGGCTGCATGTTTGGAAGATGAACGACAATGACCAACGACCCGCAGGAGCGCGCATTGTTGGTCATTTGTTGTTATCGTACATCGTTTTAGCGCACACACTGGGCGATATAGTGAATGACTTAATGATAACGATATCGTTATCAGTCAGTCATTTCAAATATCGGCAAGTGTGTATGCACCTTTAAGGTGCGTATCCACTAGCAGATAGTGGAACGACAGTACGATTACAACATTGGCCAATCCCTGAACATGGTTAATCTGTCGTTATCGGCAGATTGACTAGCATGTTCAGACGATGATTGATATCGGAAACAACCAGCTGGAGTGGACATCACTGGTCGTTTCCGACATTTTCATGCCCGAATTGTGCACGATTAATGAGCGATTGAATGATAACTATATTAATATCGTTCAATCGCTCATTTTAATGGGCAAGTGGATACCCGCCTTTAGGCTAGGGTTAGGCACTAGGGGAAGGATTAGGCTAGGGTTACGTTTAGGCACTAGGGGGAGGGTTAGGGATAGGCACCAGGGAAAGGGATTGTCGATCTATGATACCACACCCATTCTAAAGATACCAATGGAATTGTGTAAAACTACTTTCGGGGAAATTTCATTGATTTTTTTTTTTATTAACAAATTAAAGAAAAATGTTGTCGACGTGGCATTATCTGAGCAATCTGCTTTATATAGCATGGTTACAAACACAAAATAATTGAAAAGAATCAATTGGTTGCATTGTTGTCATATTGTTAATGGATGACCGTGATGATATCTTTGTGTCATATTTGTTTCATTTATATGGATGGTAATTATATAGTATCACATATTAAAAAAACCTGTTCTCTGACTGGCTGGGCTCCATTGAGTTTGTAATTAAGATATTGGGCTGTTAATGAACCAGATTTATTCTCTAGGGGTCAATTAGTATATAAACATCTGCATAACGGATAAGTATGTATAAATAAAAATATATTGACAATCACGGTGGAAAATCATTATTTGCTCAGATAATTTATTTTTTCAGTACAGCATATGGAGATATTTGTTGCACACAAAGCTGTGTTTTAACATTACATATCATCTTGTATTATTATATTTATTACTCTACTTTGAGTGGGTTGTTATTATATTACAAATTAAATAACAGACATTCATATTTATTAACATAATATTGATACCCAGGGGCCCAATTAACAAGACATTAAAACGGAAAAACACCCAATTGAATTTCTCTCTTCATCTCTCTCTATTATATATATAAGTCTGAAACATCACAGTGATAAAGCAACTTTGAAATCTATTAATTGCAAGTACTCCCACCTAGTGTCATTCACTTCTCAGTAGGAAGCAGGGTGCACAGAGCGGGGAGGATGACTGTATAAAAGCCCAAGGCAGATTGAACGATCTAACTAATAACTGAAAGCATCATGAATGACCACCAATGCACGTTTCAAAAACTAATGGGAAAAAAGATATAGTGATCTACAAGCCTCTAACTGTGCATGGTTCATTTTATTTGCTGTAAACCATCAAATAAGAAGCTTTTAGTGGCAGTATTATTCTAATATATGTACTCAGATTTAAGTTAAATGAAAATAATTAAATGTTGCAGCTTCATTAAATGCACAACTTCTAAAGCCATTAGCGGCAGACAGGACTTCTTGGTAATCCTAACTGCACAATGTACAGTCTAAGAGATCCATTAATGACCAGCTATGAATGAATGGTATAAAAAGTTAGGCGACATTATTTAAGATTTTCACCATATATTAAAGTTAGTATTAATGTCTGAAAATATAGCTGTAATGCTTAAAGGTTTACGTTAGTATATAAATACTTTTCCTAAGTGGTCTTTATTCGAACTCCTATAGCCATTAAAAGCCCATTTGATCTATATGATGCACCATTCAACCATTATAAGCCAGTGTTGCCTTTCCGAAGCCCATAAGTGTACAGCTGTTGTATGGTACAACAGATGCACTGATGGCCGTTGCTGGCTTGTGTGCGTTCATCTTATTTTGGCACTCGGGTTGAGCCACAGGATACATTAGTCTCATGCTTGGGCCATTTTAGAGCTGAGCTGTAGAGTTTATTGGCAGGTGTCTCACACATTCCAGTCATCATAAGACTGTTCTATGGAGTGTCATAAACACTGTGATATCACTAGAGACATCTGAACTCATCTATAGCTTGAGATTCTCACAGAACAAAAGCTAGTGATTCTCACATGTTTCTATAGTCCTCACCAACAGTTTATGTTTGTAAATCTCCCTACAGGTGTACCAGGGTCAGGGATATGCCAATAAGTGGTAGATGTACTAAGCCCTGGAGAATGATAAAGTGGAGAGAGATAAAGTACCAACCAATTAGCTCCTAACTGCCATGTTTCAAACAAAGCCTGTAAAGTGACAGTTACCAGCTGATTGGTTGGTACTTTATCTCTCTCCATTTTATGACTCTCCAAGGCTTAATACATATGCCCCGATGGGCGGGATGTACTAAGCATTGCATCCGCGATGCGGTACATACCACCTCTATTCGGGTATATACCGCAGTATGTACCTAGAATATCGCAAATGACAGCTCTCCCGATAAGAGCTGTCCTTTGCGTTGGCCCTGGACAGAGTGACTTCCGGGTTTAACACCCAGAAGTCCCTCTGGCATCCTTTCCTGGAAAGAAGCCCATTGGTGTTACCCACTGGGACAAAGCTGCTTTGTACATATGGGGTATGCGGCAAAACCCCTGAAAACTGCTTTTTCAGGGTTTTTACTGCATTTCCCCCTTTAGTACATCCCGCCCTATATCTTTTAGTGCTTAAATTAACAATCATATGTACCATTTGTTATTAATACCTCCCATTGATGTCCCTCTGACACTCTTCTGCCTCTATATCTGCCCTATATACCTGTTCCCTTCTTCCTTTCACTCCTGTTACTCTGTCTCTCTTGCCTCTTCTTCACCTCTCTATCTTGTTCTTTCCCCTCTCTCCCTCTCCTGACCCTTTATATTTGGATTTTTGTTTCTGTCCTGCCCTCCACTTTTCTATCTGATTTTTAGAGGATTATGATAGAGTGACGCTATGTGACTTTGTCAGGGAAAGGCGAAGTTATGGAATGATGGCAATGATTGAGCATGTCAGTATACAGGGCATTATAGAGCACTCTCAGAGCCTGATTCTGCAAGGATCGCAAGTGCAAAAACCCACGCACCCGCGTAATTGTTGCGTTCTGCACATACGTATGCATCGTAGTGCGTGAAACAGCCACTGCAATCGGGACTGCGATCTCAGTGACTACGCAGACCCATCGCAGAGTGATTGACAGGAAGTACCGTTTGGGGGTGGTGACGGGGAGGGGGGGTGAAGCAGAAGCATGCCAGTGCATTTAAATGCCGTTACAGGGGTGTGCATAATTAATCCCCTGGGACGTCATACACAGCCTGACCTCTAGATACTGACAGGAAGTTTAGCAGTTTGTGAGTGAGACCTGATCTGCCTTAATTGTGCTTGAGGTTCTGATGGTACTCGATGGTACCGATGTTTTCACAGACTTGCAAGGTATTACGGATGTGAGTAAAGGGAAGTGGGCGTCTTTATGTTGTGCTGTGGCGGCACTGCGATCGCAGTCATTTGCATAATTTCACAGCAGAACTGCGTACGCGCTTGCTGCCGCGATTGCATCAGCGATCCTTGCTGAATCAGGCCCTCAGAAACATGTGTTATTGCTATGTCATAATTAGTGTGTATCAGTATAGGACGAATACAGAGTACATAATGATTAGCGGCATTACATGACATATGTACAGTACTCCCCATGACAGTAGTTCCTCCTGAACAGATAAGTTTCCCTGGGGTACTGTTCAGCTCCTCTGTCACACTAATGACTAGTACCTCCTGGGGCACAAGGTGACCATTGTCATCTCCCACTGGACAGTGTGGTTGATCTATTTAATCAGAGGCTGCAATAAGCAGCATTTGCAGAGGAAACGTTTCTCAGATACAAATAATAAGTGTGGAAAGACAAGCCCCACCCCCTGCTGCCCTGCCTTGGAGTAGGGGAAGGAGATATCAAACAGGGCAACTGCTTTATGACGAGGCCAGACTGTCTCTTTTTCTGCATTACTCAGCTGGGTCACATGATAGCATGGCAAAAGAAGGGTCTGAAATGGCCAAACTGCCGTGCGTTTCTCCTTCAGCCTGTCATACCCCAGGTACTCTAGCTATATCTTCTCTTATGCCTGAGTGGGAGGTTGGAGGCATGAAAGGGCACTACAGAGTGTGTATGCACCATGCACATTAGGTGTGATGTGCACACACATGCAAATGTGATACCCTAATTTTTACAGTATCAGCGGCCAGTTTTATTATATAGATATGTCATGTAACTGCCAGTTTACAGATGTAATTTTTCCTTTTGGTGAGGCTTGTTTGAACATACTATACAGACATGCCACAAAATATTACATATTAGTTATAGTTTTGGATCCATCATATGCCAGGTCCACCCCTGTCTCCACTATACTTCTCCTCTCCTAGTCCGTCCTGTCTCCATTACTGTACTGGGAACCGTTGTGTAGGGGGGAGGCGGGGGGCTGCCCATGACATTGACAGAACAGATCATACTTGATTATTATATTGAATTTGGTATGTTGTGTCCTCTTTTGAGATACATCAGGACAATGACAGTCTTAGCGGTTTCTATTCTGTGTTGTCTAACTTAAAAAATAAACCCATTATTAGTGGAATTGTGTGTTATGTACCCCCTACTGTATTCCTGGGATACCCTGGGATAGCAGAGTTGCCATTCACTGTTAATAGTGCATACCAGTCCAGGGTCCCTACTGCTGGGGTTGTAAAGGGATTTGTAGGGCAGTCATGTTGTGAATTGTTGCATAATGGTTTCTGGATATACTCTACTCCACACTGTAAAACAATGGTCTCCATACTTTAGCTCGCGGTCTTAATTTTGGTAGCTCACCAAGCTGCAGTACTGCCGAGTACATTAAGAGGAAATGACCACTGAAGCGTGTTCTCCCATGGTGTCGACGCCATGGGTGGAACCACAGGGAAGCACGTCAGGAGATTACCGCAGCTGTGCTTCCCTGTGGTTCTACCCATGGCGTCTACGATATGGCGGAGTGAGTGACTCCCACCCAGCCCTGCCGGAAAATCACACAGCACCCCTGCCTATATAGTATCTTTTGCTCCTCTACTGCACGTACCTCGTTGGAGAAGGTAATTAACAATGAAATGTGCCTGTGCTTACATTTTATTTACAAACTACAACAATATCTCTGTAATAATTAAATGCATTGTTGTTTTCTATGAAACATTTTTTTTTTTTTAATTTTCATTAAATGAGCTTCAATTGTTCGGTTATTAGCCAGCTTTGGGCCTGATTCAGAGCCGTTCGCTATTTGCGGTCGTTCGTTCAAAAACAAGGGGTGGCTATTCAAATGATCCGTTCGCAAATTGCAGTCTGTTCACACCTCTAAGTCTGAACGAGCGAGCAAAACATACGCTTGTTTTTTTGTAAAAAACGCCCCCTGGCCGCTCGCACCATACGTCATGTCCGCTATTTATTAGATTAATCGAGTACATCGACCAGCGTATGAATTGCTCGCTATTCTTGTGGTTGGTTTTTGCTACCACAATCTTGCGAGCAGTTCTGGCTATAAAATAACCCAGTGACGTGGTCAATGACGCTGCTGTATTAATTATGCACACCCATAAAACGCCCGTTTTGACCTTTAAGCACGCCTGCGTTCGGATCTCCACTCCCCATTTTCAAGCACCTTCCCCTGTTACCACCCACATACGCCTCATTCTGTCACTCAAAATAGCAGGCATTCGCTATATTGCGAGCACATGAATTTCGGCCGCACTGACTGGTTCGCGCATGCGTATAACGATCCGTACGCATGCGCAGATGTGCGAACATCGCTCGGAACGAGCGTACTGCCGCTAGCGAGTGGCTCTGAATGAGGGCCTTTGTTTTTTATAATTTTAGTAGCTCTTCAGAAGGTTTCATTTTACTAAAGTAGCTCACACCTCAATTAACGTTGGCAACCACTGCTGTAAAACCTGCAACTACAAAAGCATGAGAATGCATCTAGTGTATATCAACTGCTGTTAAACTTCATGTGAACCACATACCATAAACATGTACAAATGTGTGCCGTGTATTCGAATTATAAAATGCTATTTGTGCACTTTTTTTTTTTTTTAACCAGTATTTTAGTTCAGGTATATTTACGATTTACTGTAAGTGTTTGCTTGAATTGTAAAACCTCAGCACAGTTGTCCTGGACGCAGGTTAATATTTAGTTTTGTCAAGTGATGCTCACAGCCCAATATTATTTACAATAGGATATTCATTATACATTGTTTATTTTTTACACATTTAGAAATCACGGACAGTAATCCATGTTAACATCACCAAAAGCTTTCATTCTTAATAGCAAGAATGTCCTCTGAAGGACCGTACATAAGTTATATTGCGCTAATCATAGTTATAGTGTATAAACGCAAAATTGATTTAGTGGCGTTCTCACTAATGTCATCATAATGTCATCTTAGCCCCCAATCTACATGTCCCACATTACACAGTTGTCATTATTGAGTCCAAGACAATGACATTATTTAGCCAACAATCACTACACCAGAGGTCAAAGCTACCGCATCCAAACTAAATGGCTTTGGAATTCAGGAACAATCATTTGACTGACAGGTGCACATATCATTTGCTGCTGCTTCAGTTATTCCAAAGCATTAACTTCTGGTACATTAATCTATACCAAGTAAAATACATATTTTTTACTCTCTGTGCCAAAAGACCATTTTGTTTCTAGCCAGGGGCAGAACTATGGGAGACAATGGAGGCACCTGCCGCCGGGCTCCAGCTCTGAAGGGGCACCTCCTCCATTGTCCACAACATATTCACACCACTTAGGGCTGTAACTATGTACCCGTAGTGTACCGTCACAGCAGCCCAATAATGGCACCTCTTCCCAGCACCTGAGAAGCCACCATACACTAGTGGAGAGCTCCATGTCAGACCATAAGCTGCCACCTTCATCTATCTATAGCCTGTCTGCATGCGAATTGCTAAGTTACAGTATCAACGGCTGTGATGGGGGACATCACCAAATTATAACTTGCCTCCGGGCATCTGGGATGAACTTACGCCACTGTTTCTAGCAATAGTGTTTCTAATCTCTTCCTTGCCAATCCTGTTTATTTGATGCCATTTAAATGCTGGCTTAATCATAAACCCTTTGAATTATTACAATGCACCATACGACCACGGTGATGAATGACTTCTTATCATTATATTTGAGGGAAAATTACAATCATCTACGACTCAAACCAGCCTGACCTTGTATTATGTGCTGTACAAGAATTTAAATAAATAAATACCTCTGTCCTTTAACTAGGTCTTATGGTAATGGCTGATTGGACAACGATTTAGACAAGACAGGCTATTTTTGTGCTAAGTACATTAAAAGCAACTCGTGTAAATAATACTAGTAAATACAGTAAAAAAGTTTTTAGATCAGGCTCACCAGACCATGCTGTAATAATACCCAGAGGTAGTGTGATGGGTTTACATGTATGAGCAGCGAGATCAACACGCAGTTGGACTTGTGCTTAAATACCGTATACATTCATGCAACAACAATAAATAAATGTTAAAAAACATGTTGCATCTGTACATTAATGCTCATACATGACATACTGTGAAATAGCCAATATTTTATGTTGATATGTCGTGAGCCGGTGCCTTCGTACACATGGGATTCTAATAAAAGCTGTCACTTTTACATACAAACATGACGGGTTTGCTGAAAATGCACTGATGAAGGTTAAATCCAGTGATGTGCGGTGAGGTAAATAGCTGGGGAGGCACACATGTATAAAAACCCACTTTTATATCAAAACTCTGGAGCATGGCAGGGAGTATGATAGGGGAGGGAGTATGACAGGGGAGGGAGTATGATAGGGGAGGGAGTATGACAGGGGATATGATAGGGGAGGGAGTATGACAGGGGAGGGAGTATGATAGGGGAGGGAGTATGACAGGGGATATGATAGGGGAGGGAGTATGACAGGGGAGGGAGTATGATAGGGGAGGGAGTATGACAGGGGATATGATAGGGGAGGGAGTATGATAGGGGAGGGAGTATGATAGGGGATATGATAGGGGAGGGAGTATGATAGGGGAGGGAGTATGACAGGGGAGGGAGTATGATAGGGGAGGGAGTATGACAGGGGAGGGAGTATGACAGGGGAGTGAGTATGACAGGGGATATGATAGGGGAGGGAGTATGATAGGGGAGGGAGTATGACAGGGGATATGATAGGGGAGGGAGTATGATAGGGGAGGGAGTATGATAGGGGAGGGAGTATGACAGGGGAGGGAGTATGATAGGGGAGGGAGTATGATAGGGGAGGGAGTATGACAGGGGAGGGTATGACAGGGGAGGGAGTATGATAGGGGAGGGAGTATGATAGGGGAGAGAGTATGATAGGGGAGGGAGTATGACAGGGAGTATGACAGGGAGTATGATAGGGGAGGGAGTATGACAGGGGAGGGAGTATGACAGGGGATATGATAGGGGAGGGAGTATGATAGGGGAGGGAGTATGATAGGGGAAGGAGTATGACAGGGGAGGGAGTATGATAGGGGAGGGAGTATGACAGGGGATATGATAGGGGAGGGAGTATGATAGGGGAAGGAGTATGACAGGGGAGGGAGTATGATAGGGAATATGATAGGGGAGGGAGTATCAGAGGAGGGAGTATGACAGAGGAGGGAGTATGACAGGGGAAGGAGTATGATAGGGGAGGGAGTATGACAGGGGAGGGAGTATGATAGGGAGTATGATAGGGGAGGGAGTATGACAGGGGATATGATAGGGGAGGGAGTGTGGTAGGGGAGGGAGTATGATAGGGGAGGGAGTATGATAGGGGAGGGAGTATGACAGGGGAGGGAGTATGATAGGGGAGGGAGTATGACAGGGGATATGATAGGGGAGGGAGTATGACAGGGGAGGGAGTATGATAGGGGAGGGAGTATGACAGGGGATATGATAGGGGAGGGAGTATGATAGGGGAGGGAGTATGATAGGGGATATGATAGGGGAGGGAGTATGATAGGGGAGGGAGTATGACAGGGGAGGGAGTATGATAGGGGAGGGAGTATGACAGGGGAGGGAGTATGACAGGGGATATGATAGGGGAGGGAGTATGATAGGGGAGGGAGTATGACAGGGGATATGATAGGGGAGGGAGTATGATAGGGGAGGGAGTATGACAGGGGAGGGAGTATGATAGGGGAGGGAGTATGACAGGGGAGGGTATGACAGGGGAGGGAGTATGATAGGGGAGGGAGTATGATAGGGGAGAGAGTATGATAGGGGAGGGAGTATGACAGGGAGTATGACAGGGAGTATGATAGGGGAGGGAGTATGACAGGGGAGGGAGTATGACAGGGGATATGATAGGGGAGGGAGTATGATAGGGGAGGGAGTATGATAGGGGAAGGAGTATGACAGGGGAGGGAGTATGATAGGGGAGGGAGTATGACAGGGGATATGATAGGGGAGGGAGTATGATAGGGGAAGGAGTATGACAGGGGAGGGAGTATGATAGGGAATATGATAGGGGAGGGAGTATCAGAGGAGGGAGTATGACAGAGGAGGGAGTATGACAGGGGAAGGAGTATGATAGGGGAGGGAGTATGACAGGGGAGGGAGTATGATAGGGAGTATGATAGGGGAGGGAGTATGACAGGGGATATGATAGGGGAGGGAGTGTGGTAGGGGAGGGAGTATGATAGGGGAGGGAGTATGATAGGGGAGGGAGTATGACAGGGGAGGGAGTATGATAGGGGAGGGAGTATGACAGGGGATATGATAGGGGAGGGAGTATGACAGGGGAGGGAGTATGATAGGGGAGGGAGTATGACAGGGGATATGATAGGGGAGGGAGTATGATAGGGGAGGGAGTATGATAGGGGATATGATAGGGGAGGGAGTATGATAGGGGAGGGAGTATGACAGGGGAGGGAGTATGATAGGGGAGGGAGTATGACAGGGGAGGGAGTATGACAGGGGAGTGAGTATGACAGGGGAGGGAGTATGACAGGGGATATGATAGGGGAGGGAGTATGATAGGGGAGGGAGTATGACAGGGGATATGATAGGGGAGGGAGTATGATAGGGGAGGGAGTATGACAGGGGAGGGAGTATGATAGGGGAGGGAGTATGACAGGGGAGGGTATGACAGGGGAGGGAGTATGATAGGGGAGGGAGTATGATAGGGGAGAGAGTATGATAGGGGAGGGAGTATGACAGGGAGTATGATAGGGGAGGGAGTATGACAGGGGAGGGAGTATGACAGGGGATATGATAGGGGAGGGAGTATGATAGGGGAGGGAGTATGATAGGGGAAGGAGTATGACAGGGGAGGGAGTATGATAGGGGAGGGAGTATGACAGGGGATATGATAGGGGAGGGAGTATGATAGGGGAAGGAGTATGACAGGGGAGGGAGTATGATAGGGAATATGATAGGGGAGGGAGTATCAGAGGAGGGAGTATGACAGAGGAGGGAGTATGACAGGGGAAGGAGTATGATAGGGGAGGGAGTATGACAGGGGAGGGAGTATGATAGGGAGTATGATAGGGGAGGGAGTATGACAGGGGATATGATAGGGGAGGGAGTGTGGTAGGGGAGGGAGTATGATAGGGGAGGGAGTATGATAGGGGAGAGAGTATGACAGGGGAAGGAGTATGATAGGGGATGGAGTATGATAGGGGAGGGAGTATGACAGGGAGTATGACAGGGAGTATGATAGGGGAGGGAGTATGATAGGGGAGGGAGTATGACAGGGGAGGGAGTGTGATAGGGGAGGGAGTATGATAGGGGAGGGAGTATGACAGGGGATATGATAGGGGAGGGAGTATGACAGGGGAGGCTCTGTCTCCCCTGCCCACCCTGACTGCACGTCCCTGCAAAAATCACACATGGGAAATTCTAATACTTCAGTGAACTGATGGAGGCTTTACAGACTTGAGTTGCTGCTGCTGTAAAAGAAAGAGGTCATTGGGAAATCTGTCCTACCCATTGCTGCTAATGCATTTTCACACATGTACACTTTAAAGCAATGCAATTAATACACTTAAGGGCCCATTTAGCGCGACTTGAGCAACAGTGTATGAGGACATATCTGTACACCTTACTGCTCTCTTGGCCAGTATCACTCAGCTACCTTGGTGACATTTTATTGGTAAATGGCGACAATAGCAATTTGTCTATTGGGGATTGGGTTCAAATCCCGATGCCGGAAGACCGGCAGCGGTGAAGATCCCAACAGCTAAAAAAGGTAAGTATAACTAACCCTCTACCTCCCTCACCCTAACCCTCCGTAATCTGGTGCTGCTGTCGGGCCCCCGGAATGGCAGACAAGCCGGAATTGGTATGAAATTCCCGGCAGCGCCTGGCCGACAAAAGCAGAGTTCCCAGCAGCAAAAGCCTGACAGCGCTGGAAATCCCGATCGTCGCTAAGGTAAGTATAAACTAACCTAACCTAACCCCCTAACCCTAACCCTCCTTAGGGGTGCCTAACCCTAACCTCCCCCCCAAGTGACTAACCCGAATCTCCCCTCTAAGTGCCTAACCTTAACCTCCCCTTCCCCGCTGCCTAAACCTAAGTCCCCCGGGGGGGTACCTAACCCTAAGTCCCCTCCGGGGGTGCCTAACCCTAACCCTTCCTCACCCTAGCCTAACCCTCCCAGGGGGGTGCCTAACCCTAAGTCCCCCCCGGGTCCCCTAAACCTAACCCTCCCCCTCGCGGCTGTCCGCTCGCGGCGCCCAGCATTCCTTCGATCGGGTAAATGTTTGCCGGGGGGGTGCCTAACCCTAATCTCCCCCCGGGGGTGCCTAACCCTAACCCCCCCTTCCCCTAGCCTAACCCTCCCGGGTGGGTGCCTATCCTTAAGTCCCCCCCGGGAGCCCCTAACCTAACCCTCCCTCCTGCGGCTGTCTGCGCCCGCCGCCCGGCTTGCCTTCGTTCGGTATTCCGGGCGTCGGGCTCCCAGCGTAGGGATAATAATAGGTGTCTGGATTTCGATGCCTATCATTAGACCCCTGCCGGGATTTGACAGTCGGTAAGCCGGCGGTGAGCATTTCGACCATCGGCTTCCTGTCTGCATAATGTTTATTGTTATAAGAGAATCACTTGTTTTTCCATCCGCAGCCATTATCATTAGTATTGAGACCCATGCAGGGTGAAAAATATCAGTCAAAAACAGAGCTCCCATATCCATCCACACAGTGAGCCCCTGACGGTGATGTTAAGCAGTGTTTGAAATGGCAGTTAGTGTGGCTCCCCTATTTGAATTTTGGACTGAGCTGCAGACCCACCTCTGGAGCCGCCATTGCCCATGATACACGCCCATGACACTCCCATGGCATACCTATGACATGCCCATGATACTCTCCCATGACATGCCTATGACACACCAATGACATTCCCAAAAAATCAATCTGTTTCAATCGCATGGTACTGCAACTGCCCAGTTGCCACTCAAAACCGCCCATTACACGTTAAAAGACATCCAACAACGGATGGATGAAACCGATGGCTTTGTCAATCTCCATCCACATGCGTAAGCATGGTGCAGCACATGTGCAGTCTGTGATTGCTGTCTGCTGTTTATTTGTAGTTTGCAGATATTTGCAAGACCAGTCCACAATTGGACTTGCCTACAACTCAGAAACAGGAGGCTCATTATTACTATTGCTTATTATTAGTTATTTATCTAGCACATATCTCAATATAAAACAATGAATTGAGTTCTCATAAGAATTTATTAAATGACAACTCCAAGTGCAATCCTCCATATACTGTATAAAACCAGGGTTGTCGATACTTTGGCTTCCCTTTCTGGGAGGGAGCAGCCAGATTGGCATAACAGGGTGGCGTGGCCAACACAAGGGGATGGGGCCAGACAGATTACCGGTATTTGTGGGTGGAGCGTGGCCACGCGTTTGCTTCATTTTGGCCCCGCTACACAATACAGAGATTACCGGCATTGTGAAGCAGGGGGTGAGGCCAAAATTATGCGATTCGCTGTGGGGATTCTCTCGATAACGCGCGGGGGTGGAGATCGGAGGGTTCGGCGGCCACCGGGAGGCTTGTCGGTATACAATCAGGAAACCGACTGCCTTAATACCAACAGCTGGCTTCCCGACAGTCATATCCCGGCGAGGGTGAAATGCCGGGCGTCTAGATGTAGACGCCTGACATTTCCCCAATGCTGGGAGACCAGTGCCCAGCATCCCGATCGAAACATATAGTTAAAAAATTGTCACAAGATGTATGTTAGGTGTTTTGGCAGGCACTGTCGCTGGCGTCAATTATGCAAGTGTTGCTGTTCTGGGTTTCTGTGGTGGTACTAAAGGCCCCATTTATTAATGAAGTTAAACACCAGCATCATTTTTCGTTTAGTATCACAGTGATACAAACAAAAATGCCAGTGGTATTTATCAATACTTCCCCTCCGATGAGGTCCAGCGAAGTCCTCCTCATCGGCGAGGTCCTCCGCTCATCTGCTGGCAGTCTAACGCTGTGTAATGTGCATATGCGATGGTCAGTCTGCGCGGTATGCAGTCGGGAAACCGTCTGCCTCAATACCGACAGCTGGCTTCCCGGCTGCTTTATCCCGGCGTGGGATAAATGACCGGCGCCTATATCTATACGCCTGTCATTTACCCGACGCTGGGAGACCGGCGCCCGGCATCCCGTTCAAAGGGATGCCAGGCGCCGCGAGCGGACAGCCGCAGGGGGGGAGGGTTAGGTTTAGGGCACCCGGGGGGGACTTAGGGTTAGACACCTCCCCGGGAGGGTTAGGGATAGGCTAGGGGGAGGGAGGGTTAGGGTTAGGCACCCCCCCCGGGGGCCTTAGGTTTAGGCAGCGGGGAAGGGGGGATTAGGGTTAGGCACTTAGAGGGGGGATTATGGTTAGGCACTTGGGGGGGAGGTTAGGGTTAGGTTAGTTTATACTTACTTTAGCGACGATCGGGATTTCCAGCGCTGTCGGGCTTCCGCTGCCGGGAACTCTGCTTTTGTCTGCGAGGTGCTGCCGGGAATCGAACCATGTGGCCGGCGGTATTTCATACCGATTCCGGCTTGTCTGCCTTTCTGGGGGCCCGGCAGCAGCACCAGATTTTCAGGAGAGTAGTCAAGTATGTATAAAACCACTGTATAAAACTACAATTAACGCACACATTTCAACATAACAGTTTTGTATAAAATTCTATTTACATTTATTATGAGGTTAGGCTGTCTGAAGTATATTTTAATGTTATAATTTACATAAAGTTATCTATGTTTAGGAAAATATCCCCCCCCCCCCACAACCACCACCACCACCAATAGATCATAAAATTATCTTCTGAAATGTGGGGTCTTGAATTTGCCAAAACAGAATGTAAGCAACCCAGTAACTTTGCTGACATTTGAAAAGTAATTGCTAAAGTGGAGCAGTCCTATCCCAGCCCTACCACACACCAGAATTAATTAACCATTGTCATTCTTGCACTGGTCATGACTGCATATTCCAAGGACAATTTAAAAGTGGGGTCCATTTATCAATGAGTTTTATCATTCGCATAAGTTTCAAAACTTGTTGCGTATGATAAATGTGGCTTAAGCCAATCAACTCCCAACTATAATTTTTCAAACAGATGACAGTTGGGAGCTAATTGGCTGGAGCACCATTATCATACGCAATGAGTTTTAAAACTAGTTGCATATTATAAAACTCGTTGATGAATGGGTCCCATAGTCAGGAATGCTTTTCTGAAACAGAAGTGAAACTTGAAAGACTTATCACTGGAACCTGGCACACCTGCAAACATACCTACTCTTTCCAATATCAGGGGGACCCCACGGAGTCACTAAGATTTATACAGCACTCACACATCCCCCACTTCCGAGAGAAATTGGTGGGATTAGGACCACGATGACTTGGGGAGAGGGGGAGGGGGGCTTTGCGTCATTAAGTCCCCTACCAGTGACTAACTTAAAGGTTGGCAAGTATAACAACTGTAAAATGGTCTATTCTGCTGTGAAATTGGATTTGTATAAACTTTTATGTCAGTTTGGTCATCTCTACTAATGTCTACAAGTTTCCTTAATATTACTTTTACACTTTAGGTTTATCCAAATAACAAGTCTTCTTAATTTGTTTAAAATAACTGTCATGTTATTCCATTCAAAAGCCACAGAAACCTAATTCTAGGCCATTTGATAGATTGCTATGTTCTGTTGAAATTATGACATCATCACTCAGTGGCCATTTACCTAACCAAACAATTGACAAGTGTTTTTCCATATTTTAGAAGCTATAATAGAGAGAAATAGTGGAACAACTGATGCAGCGTTTGTATGGGAAATGATGCTGGAAGTACTCTCGAACACCCCACTTATGCGCTTCAGCCTAGTTGTGTTTTTTATCATCACAATTTCAAGCTTCTGAACTTACACTTACAGTAGTTGCCTATATAGAAAACTAATGTCATTCCATTAGAGGGTCTTAACAGGGATATTAAGGAGATTTAACCAGTTAATGGTCTGTCTACATGTTAAATCTCTCCCTGAGCATTTTGGTGAAATAAAATGTAAGGTGGTTTATAAGAAAGAACTAGCAGGATATAAGACATGGGGCTGTGGCAATTGGTGTATTCTTCCTGAGTACACCCGATTCATTCAACATTTAACTTCTGTCATGGTGGTCTATTGATTAAGGGTCACTGCCATTTAGCATAGAATGACCGCAGCATATACCGCAGGTGAACTAATGCTGCAGACAGCAGTTGCCTTTATTCTCAATGGGGGTCTGTGGTCTGGCCCAATTTACCAAGCTCCAAGAAGCTTATCTTCTCAGAGCTTGGCCAAAGTATCTAACGCCATCTTCAGATGGTTAAAGCTGCTCTTTGGCTCAGAATGGGATCTTCATACGCCTCTCCTCCATTCTACTGCAAACAGATTCTGCCCATGCAAGGTCTTATGGCTGCATATGTGGAGATTCAAAGCCAGCAGCCAAGTGATAGCTAATGGAGATGCTATCCTGCAAAAGTTTTTTTTTCCGGATAATTTGCCGCTTGAAATAATTTCTTGTCGCTGCAATAAAATAGAGGGAATCACTGTCACCAATGACAATTATGCCCCATAGTATGCTAAGTTCTACATAAATATGTAATAGATAGATTCAACTTGTATATTAAAATTATTGGACCTTTAAGCAGACTGTAAAGGTGAAATGATATTCAAACAGATGATAGGTATAATTCCTTCTAGGTGGCACAACATGTAAATGACCCAAAAATTTGTAAATTAATAGAAATCATAGAAAGCCTGTCCACACCCCAAGCCAAAAAACAGCATACCCCCTTTTCATTTCCAGGGGCCACATCTCTCGTTCTTTTTGATCATATGGCTCCCTGGGTCCAAATGCACTAAAACAGCTGTAGATCACTATGCTGAATCTTACTCCATCAGCATCAGGGACAGTACAAATCTATAGTTTGAAATAGTCCTTGTTCCTAGACCTATTATACCTATATTTAATAATGCCGATTTTTCTTTAAGGCACAATGTTGCAGCCTTTAAGGCATGACTGGCCACTAATTTTTCTGATATCAAACAAAAATTCCAACCACTGAACAGATTTTTTTTTCTTCCAGGAGAAAATTTTTATTCTTTCATCAATTCTCAACTACGCTCCGAAAAGTTATTTTCTCAGGCAATCTTCCGCTACAGGTCTGGTATCTACTTTTTATGAGGAGCTTAAAAAGCTTGGCCTTCCTGCCAAAGATCCCAATGAAATTTCCTGGGAGTGCTTTCTGGAAAAACTTTGGATGATGAGAATTGGGAGCATTGACAAAACACTTCCTCTACTTCCATTTGTGTCAGGATAAAAAAAAAGATGCCTACAAGTATTCTTATATCTCTCGTATTTGGAGTATCTCAAACAAATGTCTGAGAGGCTGTGCTACAGTATGGCAGGTTCATTCATCCATATGTGGCCGCACTGCGCTAAACTTGTGACATTCTGGCTTGGTATCAAACACTGAGGAGTATATTTACTAAAGTGTAGGTTTTTAGAAGTGGAGTTATTGCCCATAGCAACCAATCAGATTCTAGCTATTATCTTCTAGAACAGGGGGTTCAACCTTAGCCCTCCAGCTGCTGTGGAACTACACATCCCAGCATGCACTGCCATAGTTTTAGCATGCTGTTATATCAAAAAGGTGGCAGTGCATGCTGGGATGTGTAGTTCCACAGCAGCTGGAGGGTCAAGGTTGAAGACCCCTGTTCTAGAAGGTGCTAGATAAATGATAAGTAGAATCTTATTGGTTGCTATGGTCAACATCTCCACTTCTAAAAACCCGCACTTTAGCAAATATACCCCTTATTATCTATTCTCCTGAAAATAGAGGTTCTGTTCTCACCCAGATTCCTTTTTTATCACATTGGATATACCTTTTGCCACCAAACACCAGAACAAACTAGCCCAGCACATTGACACAGTGACTCCTTGCCAAATTGCTGCTGGCTGGCTGCCATTGCCCCCGCACGTGCAAGCAAGCCAAGTCGAATAAAATATGGCACACTTATCAGATGCAATCTATGATGAGTAATCCATTAACAATGTGTGGAAGCCTTGGCCCTCTCACTTCAACACCCGCTCACCATTTTCCATGCAAGTCATTATTAGTGTCTAAGGTTCAGCCCACCTTGTACTGTTCCAACCCCCAACCCCCTTTCCCTCTGCCCCTCTCCCTTCTATTCTCTTATGGGCTTACTCTCTCCCCAATCTTAGTTTATTTCCTCCCATTTATACTATAAAAAGTTTACATAATTTGTTACGTTATGCTCACTCTATCTATTGAGCAGCGACCCATTGACTATATGTTTTGTTTTTATTGCAGCGTTGGCTTGTGCTGTAACATGCATCCAATACATTAATAAAGGCTCTATTAAAAAAATATCTCACACATAAGAAAGTGAGTGGAACAGAAAAGGCAGATTACTGTATAAACATATATTAGTTACATGACATGTTATTTAGCTGAGCAATACATGGACTTTTACTCCATGTAACTACATTTTTAATAGTGCTTTGCTGGCTCTTTAAATAAATTAATAACTATTATATCTTGCTACAGTAGTGTAAAGTGCAGTACCGTTTATCATGTATATATCAGTTTGGCAAAGTGCATTTGATGTGACATTTTCTATTTATTTACTTTACTGACCTAAAAAATGTCTTCCCACTTATAATTATTTATTGCATTAATTTCTACTACACATAAACTGTAGAGCGGCTAAATGCACGTATAATGAAACTGCCAAAACACTTTAATTTGTCACAATTATCTATAACTGTACTTGTTCCTGCCCACTTTTTTTTTTTAAATCACCTGAACATTAAAATAACAACTTCAGTAATATGAACTTACTTGTTTGTAATTATTCATAATTACTAGATATTTGAAATAACCTTTAGCAGATAACAGTGACATCATTCCATCATTATTAAAAGAAAAAAGGACTACAATTATGTTTGTTTTTCCTAATTAGAAATGAAAATCTAACTGCAACATCTACAAAGATAATATCAGTACTTAATGGTTACAGAAATAATAAATAGTAGAGGTAGTGGACAAAAAGATAGAAAAAATATAAAGATGCCTCCTGCCCTGTGGAGTTCATGTTGAATATTTTTTTATTGTAGGTTGAGGATTGCAGTCATTGATTTGCAGATGCTCTCATGGTCTGTCTTGCACTTCAAATTAATGCACAGATATCAGGGACCTAGAGTATGTGCTTATTTCCACTGTTGCCCATTGAGTGGTCACTGAAGCTTCTGGGCGAATGGACAACAATAATCTACTCTTTCAAAGTCAGTTTGGTCTTCTATTACAGCCACGGTAATTATAGGCAACAAAGGCAACATTTATATGCATGGTCCTGATCATGCTGGGCTTGTTTTGTGTATAGCTAATGCATAAGTCACTTCTGGGTGGATGCCCTTGCTTTCAAGTGCTCCTTCCTCAGTAATCAAGCAAAAACCACAATGTCACACCCCCAAAATCACCCTATCGTGTCTTCTTTCTCACCATACTCCTTCTCATGGCTGCCAGCCACATCTCACCCAATCCCTGTATCCGTACCATTCTCATTCCACTCACGCAACACTGTCCATCCAGAAACTTACATTTACAGATACTATCATATACTAGAACCATCATTAGCATCACCTATGTATGTTATGGCAGTATTCCCCTTGCTCTTCCTAGTAAAGGGCTCACACACACACAGGGCCTGATTCTGAATTATGTGCAACTTTGTATGAGGCTGCATCTAGTAATTGTCTGCCTATTGCACATGCATCCCGGGCTGCATACGCATCTATGCAAGCGTACGCATGGTTCCGAGAGGTAGACTGGTCTCAACCATTTCTCTGCAGACGCTAACTGGTCCATTTTTGGATGGCAACTGGACAGCAACAAAGCAAACGTGCAAAAAAGAAATGTCTAGCTGTTATGTTGGGGTTTGTTGTTGTCGTGTAGCTGTAGTTACTCACTATTCCCAATCATGCATAGGTATTCTGGATTCCAAAATCAGACGAATTTCCTGCACCTAGCACGGGTTAGGTGTCAGTGGTAGTGATAATGATGACAGTTGCTTTAGAGGTAGTCCTGTTCTTGTTTTCTTATGTATCCATCAGTCTCGCTCAATGAATATCACCAGTTTGCGGAATACAGTCATGGAAATCCATCTTCTGAGGTATGAGGCAAAAAGTGTCTCATGGCTTAGCGATGTTACTAACTCCCATTGAATTCCTATGACAAAGATTGGTTCAACCCACAAAACATCTCCACTGAGTATATGGGGGGAATTTATTTGTCAGTGAAGGGTGCAAATTGCTGTTGCCACACCATTTAAATGCCAGCAAAGGCAGCCCGTCTTGTACCATTTGTCAGGCCAGCTGAATGCCTGATTCACACACAAGTGCTCGCTACCCTATGAGTTAGCGAACACTTTTGTGCAAAATTCCGCTGCCAGAAAGCGTGGCGGTTGCCACGCAGATATGGCTGGGTGAAAAGATTTGCCCTTAATTGAATAACCCACATGTCAGGTACATTTATTGTTGACCATCTATAGCAACGTTTAATGTTTTTATACTAATTTTCAGTATCTTTTCTACATAGAGGGCTATTTCACACCAGCTGGTTTTCACCGGCCGGCATAAGAAAGGCAGTTTTTTTGCCGGGTGTATAATTTAATTGAGCATGAAAACTAGTGGATCCTTTCAGATGGCATGGCCACGGTCCCCGTGTTACAGCCGGGAATGTCCACTGACAAGGACGGCTACCGTGTCTGTGCCGTCTGAATATCCACTGACAAGGACGGCTGCCATGCCGTGCCCATGCCGTCCCTATAAGTCAGTCAAGTATATTATACAATGTTTCCTTTCACACACACCGGCCAGCTTGTACTGCTGCTGCGCATACCCAATACATGAAGAAAAATAAAAACAGAACATTAAAAACGTCTCTAAGCCGTTGCATGTGAAAGGCACTGAGTGCCTGCAAAAAAACGGCCACTTTTGCCCTGTTTTTTGCCAGACGGTGAAACCAACTGGTGTGAAATAGTCCATACAGTATATCTTTATATGAATAGTTGTAATTAGAAGTTGGTATAATTTCTTAAAAAGATTTTTTTGTATAGCTAATATCCATGTGTAACAAATACTGTACATCACCATAAAGGCTTAGAAAAATCAATTTTTGTATTCATTGTGTGTAATAATTTGAAAAGCAAGAGAACAGAGTTAAACCAACCAGCATAAAATCACATGAAGAAATTGCAATAAGCATAAAAATGTTATTAAACCGTCTGGTATAATTATAAGATTTGCAATTTTCCAGTAGTTAGGTATATATAGTTTTAAGAAATAGGTTAGAGCTAAAATTTCAATTACATTTCTGACTCAACGCTTAATGTACATACAAATGTGAATATATATAATCCTCCTATACTCAACGCACATACTGAAAATGAAAAAAGAAAGATAATATAAAACTGTAGAGCTTACAAAAGGAAACTTGATATAATATGTCTGTTTGTATAACGTGCACTTTAGCTGAAGGAACCTTCAGGATAATTTGAGTAGAAGAAAAAAATATTTCAACACTTTTAGAATTATTTAAGTTTCCCTACCCACATCTCAAGGGCAGCAAGGATCAACTTGGCCCAAGGCTGACCTCATTATTTCCAGTCTAAGCAGAACAGCCATGGAACTCCAAATAGCCCAAATCAAATAGAAAGGGAAGACGGCATGCTGAAGATGTGTAATGGAAAAAAGGAGTCGGATGTGCTCATTAAAACTTGCTTTTACTGTCAGGTATAATCTCAAGAAATAAAAAAGGTGGAACTATTGTAAAAATAATAAAGTTGTATCAAGGTGGCCTCACCTTTATGACTGCTACTGGAAGTAGTCATATACTGTACTGTACAATGGGCTTCATACACGTGGACCATCATGTTCTAGGCACACAGTCTGTCAGGGACTGTGGCTTTTTCATTCAACTGCTGAAACAATTTCATCACCATAATAACAGCTGGAGTAACTAGCTACTCTCCCTCTCACTGGAGCCTGGAGATGATTCATGGAACCGCTTTTCCCTCGGCTCTGTTATTCGCCTTACAGCTCTGGCCAAAAACCAGGACTGTGTGTGATGCTGTGGAGGGGAGGTGACAGAAGGGGTTGTGAGTTTGATACCCACCACAGCCCTAACTGTGTGGAGGTTGTATATTATCCCCGTGCTCAGTAGCGCACTCAGGGGGGGTTCTGAGTACCTTAAACAGTTTATTTTTTTTTAGATGGAGACACGTGGACAGCAGCTCAAACAGAGAGCTCTGCTCAGATCAGAGCTCTCTGTGGTTTGCAATTTCCAAGGGGAGCTACAGGCACTCAGTAGCGGTGGGAGCAGACAGCACTCATCTGCGCTGTGCTCCAGAGCGTCCGGCACTTGACTGCACTGTTATGCAGCAGAAGTGTGCCAGTCAGGGGACGGCCTCCAGGTGCAGATGTTTAAGTATGCATGTGTATATATTTGTATGTATGTATGTATGCATGCATGTGCCTGTATCTACTTGTATGCATGTATGTGTGTATATGTACTTGGCCGTGTGTATATTTGTATGTGTGTGTATATGTATCTGTATGTAAGTGTGCTTGTATTTGTATCTATCTGCGTTTGCCCCTGGTGCTTGCAAAGGTTTCCTCAGGGTGCTCTGCTTTCCTACCATATTCCAAAAGTATACTGGCAAGTTAATGGGCTCCTGACAAAAAATTAACCCTTTTAAGCGTTTATGTGTGCGGGTACATGTGGTAGGGAATATAGATTGTAAGCTCCACTGGGGCAGGGAGTGATGTGAATGACTGAAATATTCTTTGTAAAGCCATACTTGCCTACTCTCCTGGGAGTCGTGGGAGGCTCCCAATTTTTCAGGTAACCCCCTGCACCCCCGAAAGAGTAGGCAAATCTTCTGCATCCCGCCCACTTCCTAGTGAAGTGGGCAGGATGGGGAGATTTTCCAAGACGTTTGCGTGTCTGTATGGAGGTGGCATGGCTAAATGTCTCAAATTGTGGCGGTTTCCTGAAAGGGGATGGGGCGTAATGCCGGCTATTGTCCCGGTCCTGCCCCCCGAAGATGAAAGAAGCAGGTCCTCTCCGGCTGTTCCCTGCAAAGTATGTGTAAAGCGCTGCGAAATATGTGTGCGCTATATAATAAATAAGGTGGACCAACCAGAGGCCATAATCATGAAAATATAGAGTAAAAGCAAACAATTGGAAAACACATATCACCAATGAGAATAGGGAGAAGCTAAGCTTAGCGAGTCATACTGTTGCAATTAAAGATTTATAGGAACCAGCAGAGTTTTATTAGTAGATAGGGACCATGTGCAGTCTCCATGCAGAACACTTACCTTACGCCGGAACATGTGCTGATAAGACACCTGTGATGCTGTCAGAGTCTACTGTATATAGATATATCTCTGGAAAAATGGCGTTGGCACCATTTTCCTGGTGATTTCTTTACTGCACATGCACAAAGACTTTTTTTTTCCTGCAGCACTGGCTGAAAGGTAAAGATAGTAAATGGATGAAGGGTGAACGTCAGTGGCGGGCTGGGCCGGGGGGCAGGGTGCCATGTGCCCCCCGGGCCGCAGTGCCATGCGGGCCGCGGGCAGTCTGTGTCTGTGTGACACAGCTGCACCGCGCGTGTAGCGCTGACCGGACGGAGTTCGGTCAGCGCTACACAGTTACAAACAAATTATTTATTACATGTGTGTGTGTACTGTGGGAGGGGGGCACTACAAAGGGGAGAGCACTACTGGGGAACTACAAGGGGGATTACTACTGGGGGCACTACAAGGGGGCGAGCACTACTGGGGACACTACAAGGGGGATTACTACTGGGGGCACAACAAGGGGGATTACTACTGGAGGCATTACAAGGGGGGGGACTACTACTGGGGGCATTACAAGGGGGGGGACTACTATTGGGGGCACTACAAGGGGAAGAGCACTACTGGGGGCACTATAAGGGGGGGACTACTACTGGGGGCACTACAAGAAGGAGAGCACTACTGGGGGCTCTACAAGGGGGATTACTACTGGGGGCACAACAGGGGGGCTACTACTGGGGGCATTACAAAGGGGGACTACTACTGGGGGCACTAAAAGGGGGAGAGCACTATTGGGGGCACTACAAGGGGGTACTACTACTACTGGGGGCACTACAAGGAGGGGACTGCTACTGGGGGCACTGCATAGGGGGTACCACTACTGGGGGCAATATATAAGGGGCCTACTACTGGGGGCACAAGGGGCACTGCACAGGGGGGACCACTACTGGGGACACTGTATAAGAAGCTTACTACTGGGGGCACAAGGGGCACTGCACAAGGGGGACCACTACTGGGGGCACTGTATAAGGGACACTGCATAGGAGGATCACTACTGGTGGCCTGTATAAGGGGGTCCTCTCCTGGGGCACAGGGGGCACTGCATAACTACAGGGGGCTGCCCCATATCTTTATTTTTACTTTACATTAATTCCATATGGAGCCGCCTCCTCCCTGGAACACTTGAGGAGGGGGGGGCACCTAAGTACGCACGTGCTCCGGGCACCTTGGCTACACACTACTCCTCTGCCAGGGCCACCTGCATGCATTTGCCCCCCAGGCTAAAACTTGCCAGCCAGCCCCTGGTGAACGGCGTGGGCCCATCTTGATTCAGGGGCCTATGCGCACTGCACAACCCAGGGACGTGCAGTCAGTATAGGCAGAGGAGGCAGAGCCTCCCATGTCATACTTCCTCCCCCATCATATTCCCTGTTATGCTACAGAGTTTGGATATAAAAATAAAAACTGGGTTTTACTTTTTATACATGTGTGCCTCCCCAGCCATTGACCTCACAGCACGTCACTAGTGTGCTACAACCTGCAATAATTATAGATATGACACTGATAGGAACCATTGTTACATCCACCATTGTATCCTTACAAATTCTTGCATGATTGTACAGAGTAGTTCAGTCTATAACGGCACAATGAGCACAAGGCAACTACACTATAGGCACAAAGTGAATGTAAGGAAATGCTTGTACAGGTCATACGTGGTCAGGACTAGAGATGGATTTCTTTTCTACCATGGCCAGCAGTTTGTCGTGTATCATCTTTTTCTGATTCAATCAGAAAGGTTGTTCCAAAGGAGATTTTATGTTTATTTAAAACGTACAGTTGTTTATTTTGTTGTTATCTTAGCTGTATATAAAATTAAAAAATATATATTTTAAAAGTTGCCTTTTTATATATATATATATTTTGATTTTATATACAGCTAAGATAACAACAAAATAAACAACTGCACGAATCCCAAGTCTGCTTCTGTACTTACCTTGTAAACTGATTCACTGGGATACACAGTACACAACGGAAACACAGTACAGTTAGTGTCCGGATTACAACAGATAAGAGGTACTTATATTAAGTGGATTGGAGCACCTGAAATGCGAATCACACCTGGGTGGGCATTGAAATTTGCTTGCCCAGTTGAGATGCTAGTGGTGGCGGGTCCCTGCAGCAAGTGTACGAGCAGTCGGCAGGTCACTCGTACACCAGATGTGCCAATTTATCTGTAGAGCAATATGTCTGTGAACGACGCTGTGTACATACCCACCGATGCACTATACAACGTTCGTCGGGTGATTAAACGACATGTCACATGGGGCTCTATTTACTACAATCCGCATTGGTAATGCAGATTGTAGTGTGATATTACCGAGTGAATTTGCATTGCGAATTCAGGCAATATCACAGGGATTTACTACAAATCCCTTGCAGGGAGAGAGCTTGCGAGAAAGCTCTGTCACTGCGAATTCCCTCTGCACTCTAATCGAGGTATTTTCGTAAAAAAAATACAGTGACAAGTGCCCCGCGCATGCGCCGACCGGCCGTCGCTGCTACCCCCGATGCTGAGCCCTGCCCCCTTCGCTAAGCCCTGCCCCCCGCGATTGCGGTCCCCCCGCGACCCCCCCTCTCCCTTAATTACTCTTACCTGCATGATCCGGGCTCCGGTGATGCCCTCCATGTCCTCCGGTCAGCTGACATCCCATACTACACTGGGACCCTGTCAGGTGACGACCGGGCCACAGTGCAGCATGGGAGACCAGATGACCGGAAGGAGGACATCACCGGAGCCCCGATCTCTGGTCCCTGGAGTTAGGTAAGTTTGTTTTTTTATTACTTTTTTTTACAGTGAATCAGCGCGTGGTCTGTTTAGACCTCACAGCTGATTACTGGGGCGGGCTCCCGACTCTGCCCTCCCCGTTAGAGCAGAGCAGGAGTCCGGTAACCGGGGAAGACCCTGGATAACACCACCTCCGGATGGCGTTATTATCACAGGGCTTTCCCCGGTATTTTTTCGCAATTTATTTTTAGTAACTTTGGCTAGATCACATTTCCCATTACAATTATGGGAAATGCGATCTGCTTACTAAAAATAAGTGATACTTAGGGGTTGGAGTAGAATTTTACTAATTCTACTCCAATTGCCCTGTAGTAACTTTAGGTGATACTAAAATAATGTGAAAAGGGTGTGAAAACACCCTTTTTCACTTTATTTTAGTAAAAATAATGTTAATAAATAGAGCCCATAGGGGCCTGGAGCATGCAGGTAAGTGTAAGTAAGGGAGGGGGGGTCGCGGGGGGGGGGGAGGGGGGTTCGCGGGGGGGCGGGGCGGCGCTTAGCGCCGGAGGGGGGTTGGCAGCGGCGACTGGTCGGCGCATGCGCGGGCACTTAATCACTGTATTTTTTGCTATAATACCGTGATAAGGCTCCGAGGGGCATTCGCAGGGGCAGAGCTTTATCACAAGCTCTGTCCCTGCAAGGGATTTGTAGTAAATCCTTGTGATATTGCCTGAATTCGCAATGCGAATTCACTCGGTAATATCACACTACAATCTGCATTACCAATGCGGATTGTAGTAAATAGAGCCCATAGTGTGTACCCAGCATAGCCTATAGATTATATTTACAATAATGATCATTATACATTAGAATGACACATTAACATACAAATAGCAAAGTGTACAATCTATCCGTACTAAAGAAAAAACTAACCATAATTTATAGAAAATTTATTTATATTTGGATGGCAAGCTGGAAATTCAGAGATAGAAAGAATTTTATGGCAGACTAGAACCCCTTGGCCCAGATTCTCTGTTATGTTTCCTGCTCATTCAAGCTGCAGAGCACATTTGATCCTCAGCCTTGTGGATGTTTCATATTCAGTGCAAAGCAACTGTGTCATTGTCTTTATAAAATATTTTCTACTTGAAGTGTTGCTGCCTGAGATGTAACGCTGGTCTTCCATCAGAAATGTGCAACTACTATAGAATCAACCAAGCCTCATATAAAATATATTCTAGCAAACTCAGGTCTGAGGGCCAGCAGCAAATGACCATACATTAACTGGTTCTTTTGACCCCGAACATTTAGGGGGAGACTTATCAAAACTTGGAGAGTAGTGAAGAGGAAAGAGATAAAGTACCAACCAATCAGCTTCTGACTGTTATTTTACAGGCTGTGTTTGAAAAATGAGAGTTTGGAGCTGATTGGTTGGTACTTTGTCTCTCTCCACTTTACCTCTCTCCAATCTTTGATAAATCTCCCCCATAGTCCTTCTTCATTTTCCTATACTGCCCTTGTCTTGTTTTTAAGTGCAATATCTGAAAGTCTACTTAGTTAAATTTCATACTCAGGGTGGCATTCTTAGTAGTTAACGTTAAACGTGCAAATCACAGCATAAGATTGCACGCTACCGGCAGATACGAGATAACAGCATAAGATTGCACTCTACCCGCAGATACGAGATAACAGCATAAGATCGCACGCTACCGGCAGATACGAGATAACAGCATAAGATTGCACACTACTGGCAGATACGAGATAACAGCATAAGATTACACACTACCCGGAGATACGAGATAACAGCATAAGATTACACACTACCCGGAGATACGAGATAACAGCATAAGATTGCACGCTACCCGCAGATACGAGATAACAGCATAAGATTGCACGCTACCGGCAGATACGAGATAACAGCATAAGATTGCACTCGACCCGCAGATACGAGATAACAGCATAAGATCGCACGCTACCGGCAGATACGAGATAACAGCATAAGATTGCACGCTACCCGCAGATACGAGATAACAGCATAAGATCGCACGCTACGGGCAGATATGAGATAACAGCATAAGATTGCACACTACTGGCAGATACGAGATAACAGCATAAGATAGCACGCTACCCGCAGATATGAGATAAGAGCATAAGATTACACACTACCCGGAGATATGAGATAACAGCATAAGATTGCATGCTACCGGCAGATACGAGATAACAGCATAAGATTGCACGCTACCGGCAGATACGAGATAACAGCATAAGATTGCACGCTACCAGCAGATACGAGATGACAGCAGAAGATTGCACGCTACCGGCAGATACGAGATAACAGCATAAGATTGCACGCTACCCGGAGATACGAGATAACAGCATAAGATTGCACGCTACCGGCAGATACGAGATGACAGCATAAGATTGCACGCTACCGGCAGATACGAGATAACAGCATAAGATTACACTCTACCCGGAGATACGAGATAACAGCATAAGATTGCATGCTACCAGGAGATACGAGATAACAGCATAAGATTGCACGCTACCCGGAGATACGAGATAACAGCATAAGATTGCATGCTACCGGCAGATACGAGATAACAGCATAAGATTGCACGCTACCGGCAGATACGAGATAACAGCATAAGATTGCACGCTACCCGCAGATACGAGATAACAGCATAAGATTGCACGCTACCCGCAGATACGAGATAACAGCATAAGATTGCACGCTACCCGGAGATACGAGATAACAGCATAAGATTGCACGCTACCGGCAGATACGAGATGACAGCATAAGATTGCACGCTACCGGCAGATACGAGATAACAGCATAAGATTACATACTACCCGGAGATACGAGATAACAGCATAAGATTGCATGCTACCCGGAGATACGAGATAACAGCATAAGATTGCATGCTACCGGCAGATACGAGATACCTGCATAAGATTGCACGCTACCCGCAGATACGAGATAACAGCATGATTGCACGCTACCCGCAGATACGAGATAACAGCATAAGATTGCACGCTACCCCCAGATACAAGATAATAAAGTAAGTTTACTTGCAGCATTTGGAACATTTTCCAAGGACAACTGAACAGGATCATGGTAGAATTCTGTGATACTCTATACATACATAGCATATGCCGACTAGCAAACATAGAGTAACATAACCAATGGACATGATAATCACTATTGTCTAGGAGACGCTATACAGACACTGTGCTTACCCAGCACGACCAACCAAAGCATCATAGATGATCATAATGATTCTAATAAAATCCTATTACACTGTATACAGACATAGGTAACTAATCTGGCCAACAAGGCCTAATTACTTGACAAGATCAAAGTACAATTACATTAGAGTTGTACACACACAGGACACAAATATAACCTGATCAGTTGACATGATCATAATGCAATTCAATTACACCCTATACAGACAGAGGACATTACACCTACTCATCATGACCACATAACACAATCACAACACAATTACAAGGAACGGTAATTGCTTATCTTCAATATCCCTCATGTTATGGGAGGAAAGATCCGATAATGTGAATTACAGCCAGCATGAATACAAGGAAGTAGAACTGGTTGGAGAACTACTAGGGGGCCTATTTATCAATTGTTTGTCAGATATCCCCAGAAAACACTAGTTTTCAGGGGGGGAGTTCACAAATATTAAGCTTTCCCAAGATGTACCATGGAGGGATCACAGCAGATATCTCAAATATCTGCAGCAGCCCTTCGATTTTCGACCGCAAATGCAGCCCAGCTCCAATAGAAACCTTTGCATTTCAGAGGTTGGCCTGGGTTGCTAGAGTCATCTACAGTATATGCCCCTAGGTCTCACCATCGTTCAGGCTACATTTTGGCAATATTTTATTTTAAATGTACTCTTAATAAAGACTGGACTTTCAATATAAACCTCATTTACTGTTCTCCACTCTGGAAGGATTGATGCAGAGTTCCATTTGCATATATTGTTACTAATTCGGGAAGAAATAGCCATGGCTGGAATGCACACACTAGGCATGACTTACATATTGACGTAAGTCCCTTTGTGTTTGTCAATGCTGCACATTTGCACCATAATGCATCTGTATTTTGTTTTTTGTGTATCGCTGACTTTGCACCCTATGTCACCTAGAAAGGCGAATCAGGGTAGGCAATGAAAAGTTGCGTACACTAAGGGAGTGTTCGCCTATGGTAGCATGCCTCTCTGGAGTTGCTTATTAGTCTTAAATAGTCTTTTGGGCACTGTCAGCTACACTTGTAAGGGATCCCGGCTGTCAGGATGCCGGCTGTCAGAATACCAACAGCCGCATCCTGACTGCCAGAATCCTCACACTGAAAGGTAAGTCTATTACCACTAAGCCCTACCCCTAACCCTCCTTCCCCGGTGAATAACCTTAACCTCCCCACCTAGTGCCTAACCCTAACCTCCCCCTCCCCACACCCTAAACCTAACCCTCCCCTAACCTTCGATACTTACTTTCGGGATGCCGGTGGCCGGTATACTGGAGCTCAGATCCCGACTGCTGTCAGGATTCCGGCCCCAGTAATCAGACAGTCGGCATCCCATATAGCGGGATGCTGACTACATCCCGCTTCTAAGAGGCTGATTTTTCCTGGGTGCCGGAGTCATGGTGTAAAGATATATGTTGATGTATATATACCTGCTTCTGATTGTCTGCTTGCATATTGACCTCTCCAGCTGATAGCACTTCATTCATTAGTGGTACAGCTACATTATGTCAAGTTGTTCCAATCGATGAGGATTATTTTTTCACAAATCCATTGGGACTACTGCAGAAAATAAGATTATCAATGGATTTATAAAAGTGCTAAATGATAGATGTGGGGATGTTTGTGATCCGTAACATTTTATGTTCAGCTTACATGGGCTTCAGTGGACTTTTCTATTGTGCTGGGCAAATGGTGACCTTTAAAATTCAAGAATATTGTTGAAATTTTGCAGGAAGAAATCGTATAATTCTTTAGACAGTAAATGGAAATCATAGATAGTTTATTGTATACTGTAGTAATGAAATACAACAATATAGTTTAGACATAGCGTATATTTATCAAGATGTAACAATTTGCCACTTTGCATGATACTTTTTGGCAAGTAGGGTGCTGGTTCCTGAACAGATTATACATTGATAAATTTTACTTGTTTCTAAATCCCCCTCAGAGTATTCACTTCCTAAAGTGCTTCCAATTTGCACATTTGGAGAAGTATATAATACATGAGCTAAAGGGCGATGCATTATTGGGACAGTTACAAAGGGCTATGGTCACAATATGGGGCGTGGTCATATTACACTGTCACTTTTGGGACCAATCAGTAGACGCTGTGTTCATGTGAAACTTTGCCTCTTTAGCAGGCAGAGCCCCCGGGTAGAACCAGGCACCCACACTTCCCTCTCATTGCCCCTTGTTTCACCACAAAATGGTTTCATCCACTTTGTGTAAGCAAAAGGGGCATTTTAATATTGCACAACTATAAAAAGTAAACCCTCTCTATTCATATATAACACATCTGACGGTATCATGACCACCTTATATAACCTGCTTATCTTTCCTTTGCATTTTGTGTAATGGGGATTTTATACATAGCAAATCATAATAATATTGAACATAAAAAAAGCATTCACACATGTCTTGTCTAAGAAAGTAAAGCAGGGAAAAATCAGTGTCTGACTATGCTATTTATCATCATTCATTCTTTTTTTTTTGTCTCCTTCTAACTTTGCTATTATTTTGCCCTCAGGGTCTGTAGTCTGCGTAGAGCAAAGTTGAAGGAAGACTATGAAGGCTGACTGAGCCGGCTGTTTTAGCACCTGCTAAGTACTTTAGCACAGTGGCCTGTGGCATTTATTAACCTCCACCCTGTGCCACATGTCTATCTACCATCCAGCTGTCTGCACATTGTATAAATATAAAGATATTGAGTTATCTAAATGCTGCCTTCTGCATTAATTTTAGAAAAAAATAAGTATGAGACAAAGACATAAGATTGTCTGATTTCTGGATAATGTCCAAATGTGAGAAATGCCTGAGGCCAGTTGGAAACTTTTTTCAGTAACCACCTCGTCAGCTTTCTTGCATTATTTAAAACTGTCTAAGTTGCAGCACAAAGAGCAAAGCATGGCAAAATGTCACGGCTGACGCATTTCTCCTTATAATATCTATATTTTGGTCTCGTGTCAGTGCTATTCACTTTATATAACATGTTCAGGAATCCCACTTGTGCAGGGCAGTCCTAGTTATTGAGACTGGCAACATATTACTAAGTCCTAACTCTCACTTTCATTAAAAGTATATGGTTAAATGTATAATGACAGTTCAATTATAGCAGGCCAGAACAATTTAGTAGCATTTGGCACTTAAAAGGAAACAAGAATTGATGGTTATCGACTGAGCAAACAATGTCTTATTATCAGTCTTCCTCTAAATAGCTGCCTTACCATTTTGCAACACATTTAATTAATTGTTGTGCATTTATATAAAAAAAAATCATTTTACTAGTTTAGAAACTGTTGAATTCAATAAAATGACCCACGATATAATAACAATTTTATTTTGAAGGGTTCGTCTAATCAGGGCCACCATAAAATCTTTCAGGCCTTGGTACACGTTGGCGTAACCAGGCACATGGTGCCATAATGACTGTTGTAAATACCAGCACCATCTGTACACTGGGGTGCCTCTGAAAGGTTCCTTTCCATCGTAACATAGGGGGCTGGGTTGCACCTCCCTGGCAGTCCCACTAGATGGATTAATGGGAATAATTAAGGCATGATGAGGATGTGATATGCTGGCTGGATGCAGCATATTATTGGATAGCACTACTGTTAACCAACATTTTTTGAGGGTCTAGCTAGCTGTATGAATGAAGCAAATCTAAAGTGGAAGAATGCAAGTCTTTGATGTGACATTCATAGTTTTACATTCTATACCTAGATGTCATTCTAGTTGGCACTGCCTGGTACAGAGAGTGAAGTGCAACTGGATATGGGGTGCTCTTGTGGAGTAACGGTGGCTGAAAATCAAAGAATGCCATTCAAAATGTACTCTCTTCATCCTTTCATCTAATTTGAATAATATTCCTAGATGCAATTAAATCTAATATTTGTACTCTTCCACAAACATGGATATACCGAAGTACCTGGCAGGATGTAACCATTCTTTCTCCCAACTCACCCAATCAGCCGTCAAAGAGGAATCGGTATGTAATGCTACTTTATCACTCTCCAAGGCTTGATATATCTCCCCCTCAGACTGAACACATCAATTTCTGAATGTTATCATGGGATCCGGTTTAAAGATCTACAGTAAAAAGGTTGACAATGTCTAGATAGACACCAGATGTTAGACAGTCAATAGGTCGACAGGGACAAAAGGTTGATACACTAAAGGTTGACATGTAAGAAGATCGACAGGTACAAATGGCACTAGAAGGGACGGTTAGGGTCAGGCACCTACCCTGACGGTTAGGGTTAGGCACCAGGATGGAGGGTTAGGCACCAAGGGGAGGGTTAGAAAAAAAAGAAAATGTGTCGACCATTTTTTTTCGTGGCGACCATTTTGTGTCTACCTTTTGATCCTGTCGACCATTTGAACGTGTCGACCTTCTTACATGTCGACCTTTTGTCCCTGTCCACCTATTGACTGTCAAACATCTGGTGCCTATCTAGACATTGCCTACCTTTTTATAATAGATCTTTCAATCCACACCCTGTTATCATATGCCCAGAATTCAGCAGGTATTGTAAGTACTGGGAGATAGGGCCATGGTCCATCATTGTGAGGTGGCACTACTAACAACTGTAGTGTGTTACCATGCTGCCCATCTGATGAAGATTCTTAGGCAAAGATTAGTCACAAAGGAATTTTTTAATGGGCGCATATATTGAAAGGTAAACAAGAAAGATATGGTTGCTAAAAAGTTATGACTGATATACAGTAGCACCAAGTTGTATTTTAGTTACAATCTTCCTTTACATAATGAATCACTAGCTGCACTATGCCTGACATGATTTATTACATAACTGTGCCTACACTGCAGAAGTTAAAGAAGGTAGATTAAATTGAATTAAACAGCCTCTACTTAAACTACTAATCTCTTCCCAGATATTCATAAGTACTATGAAGGCTTCAAGTAATAATTCAAAATAGCCAAGATAAGCTCTAAAAAGTAAAAAATATCTCAAATTCAGATGCATTTGACTAATGCAAAACTCCCTTAATGTTATTTTCTATACAGTTTGCCAAGTCATTCAGTAATTGTGCCTGCTTGCTATGCAGCTGAAGTCATTTGGTGCCTTGTTCCCTGATAGTATTGTGGCAGCTGCAATTCATGATTTACTGTAGAACAACTGCAAAATATTCTCAATCTGCGCACTGTAATTCTGTAAGCATTATTCATGTATCATAACTGCATGTATAAACTATTATACTGTGATTTACTGCCACAACAAATATCGCCCTGATGTGATTCACCTAATAATGGTCAAAGTAGAGCAATACTGTGCTGATATGAAAACATAATGGGATTGACTTTGCATTAAATTAATTGTATTTTTTTCCTTCTGGAGTTTGCTGTGTTGTACATAGATCCAGATTAATTTAGGTTTAAATTGCAGCTCGATGTTGCTGAATAATATAGAAAAGGCAAATGATAATTCCATGTTTCAGTTATTGACTATTTTTGTAATGCAGTCAACAAAATTGAACGAAGCCCACAACAATTAACTTACACATCTGTGTATTTTGGAAGAAAATGCCCTTCAGGCATTTCATGTAATGTTATTACGAATCCCATTAATATTAAAGAACAGTACAAACAAGAAAAACAATGGTGAGCTCCACTGTTTTTTTTTTTATGACGTGCATTATTTTCGCTTATAATCTATATTTCAGAATACTGTACATGTACAGAATGAAGCATGTTCCTTCATGTAGCCTGGACATACGAGAAGCCCACAAGTTCTCAAACGGTCCTCAGGACCCCAAACAGTGCATGTTTTCCAGGTCTCCTCAAAGAATCACAAGTGAAATAATGAGTTCCACCTGTGAACATACTTACCGACTTTCTGGCATCCCCCTCCGGGATGGGGCTGCCAGGACGGTGCAGAGTGGGCAGAGCGGGGGTGTGTCCGTGTGATCGCGTCATCGCAGCCCTGCCCGCCACTTTATAATGTTGATATTACAAATCAGGGGGTGGGGCTACGATGATGCAATTCAGCACGAATCGCGTCATTGCCCCCCAAATCGCCTTCTTTTGCGGTGGTTCGCAGGGGGCCGGCACACAATGTGGGGGACTTGCCTACTCTAGGCTCCCGACAGTCCCGGCGGGAGAGTAGGCAAGTATGCATGTGGATCTTATAAAATGTGTCAGTCAGTAATGAATACACCTGTGCACCTGCTGGATGACCTTGAAAACATGACCTGTGTGGGGTCCCGAGGACCGAGTTTTAGAACCACTGGAGTAGACCCATTCAGTCTGTTCTGACCACATTAGGCTGCAGTGTAGTAGCTACAGAACTGCTAATCAGATTATAATTCCAGGGCAAAATATGATCTAATTGGGTCCAAACAGAGGATGGGAAATCTTAAAAAATGTATATAACATATGATGAGAATAAATCACCATTGCTTGTATAATAAACATATCTTACGTTTTACAGTGCTTTTCCAATGTCAGTTTAATGTAGATGTAGGGGGAAATTTACTAAGCCGAGGGAAACAAAAAAAACACATACAAATCTCTGAATTTGTCCCTAAGGGACTGTGGTCCTGATTCATCAGGGATCGCAACTGCAACAGCGTACACAGATCGGACGATGGTGCGTACTGCGCATGCGTATGCTTCACAGTGCATGTACATGTTAGCACTGCAATCGCACTGCGATCACTTATGCAGACACAAAGCCATCGTAGACCGAGGGACGGGACGTCAGCGTTTGGGGATGGTGACGGGGGAGTGGTAGGAGAAACGCAGACGTGTCTCTCCGTTTGAACGTTGTTGCATGGGCGTGCATAAACTAGCCACTGCAACGGCATATGCAGCTTGTGTACTCACTGCACACGATGAGGTTAGCAATTTCTGAGTAAGGTCGGACCTGTAGTAATTGTGCGTGAGGGGCTGATGTTACTCGATGTTCCCTTGGTATACGCAGGACTACAAGGTATTATGGATGTGAGATAGCGGTATTGGCGTCTCTATGCTGGCTGTGTGACGGCTTTGCGATTGCATTCATTAGCATATTTTCGCAGCAGACCTGCGTGTGTACTCGCAGCCGCGATCACAACTGCAATCCGTGATGAATCAGGCCCTGTGTCGTGAATGACAGGTAATTTCTGGTCATTTCCATAGTAATGAATGGGATCGCTTTGATTGGTCAGAGTGTGGGAACATCAGTGCAAGTCATACATCATTTATATCAGTGTTTCTAAAATCCCTTCCTCAGGACACACTTATAGCCCTTTTACACCGGAGCTAAAACCCGGGTTTTTGAAGGGTTAACCCGGGCAGCTCCCTGGTGTAAAAGGGGAGAGAGTAGGATCGCCGGGTCGAGTGACCCGGCAATCCAACCCAGGTAAATAGCAGGGTTTAACACGGGCATAGCCCGTGAAACCCTGCTGTGAGAACAGCGCACTCCGGGTCACGATGACCTGGAGTGCGCTGCTAGCCGGCCGATTGGTCCAGCTTCAGTGGCGCTTGGAGATGACGTCATCTTCAAGCGACCACTTTCACTCCACAAAAGCCGGGTCTATGCAGACCCGACTGCGGTGTGAGCGGCGCTGACTCGGGAATATCCCGAGTCGGTGCCAGCAAAATTCCGGGTATGATCCGGATAGGAACTTTGTTCCAACTACGGGTCAGACCCGGAATTTAGGTGGAAAAGGGGTATAACAGTGTATTAGAACCACCTGTGGATGTTTTGAAATGTGTCTTTTTTTTTTTTTATTTCTTCCTTCCAAGAAACTGGATGCCTACATGGAATGAAGAGGTCCATCCGTATGCATCTGAGTGATTAATAAAGTGATGAAAAAAAAGTGTGAGGTGTGTGTTAATGTCATAAAGGACTTATACATTCTGTGTTCATGTACTGTCGTTTTTTTTTTTTTTTACAGGTGCAGCATGCCCAGGCAACCACATAAATAGAACATGACAGCTTCCAGGGGCCAGAAGTGCACCAGCAAATTAAAATATTTTGACTTTTTTTAAACAATTATTATTAAATAGTAAAGTGTAATGCTAGTTAGTGGTAATTTTGTGGGGATTCCAAGCTCTTTGTCCCCCCATTTTTTTGCTACCCACCTAGGTTTAAAGGCCTAGTTACATTTTTTTTTTAATCTTTCGATTTTTCAACAAAATAATATATGCTGCTTTGAACACAGCATTTTTGAGGCGGGCTTGTGCCAGACACGTGATTAAGAAACCAATGCATATTGACGCATATTCTATTTCAAAGGTTAAAACAACCTTTAGTAATTACAGTATTTTGACCAGGAACTCGCTGTCCTATGGTGGATCCCATTGGGCAGACTAGGGCCTCTCCAAAAAGCCTGGACCCATTTATTTAGTACCCGCCACACCAGTCAGCGCCTCTGGCCTAATCTATTTGTCTGACCATAATTCCCCCAAAACAAGTCACGCCATGTAGCACAGTATAACATATAGATCTGTGTTTTTACTGTCAACACCAAAGAAACATTATTAATATATTTTATTTTAGTGCTTATTAGTACTGGAACATTGCCAACTTATTATTGCCTTTTGTCTACAGTATAGCAACATTGGGGGCTGTTCCATTTAATGGCGTCTTCATGACCTGGTAAATAGCACCTAAAACATTTGGGAGAATACTTACTAAAACTTCTAAAAAGTAAAGATGGAGGTGTTGACAATAGCATCCAATCAGATTTGAGCTATCATTTATCTAGCACATTCTTAAAGCTTATAGCTATAATCTGATTGGTTATTATGGGTAAAACCTCCACTTGTCCTCTTTAGGAAAACAAATCTAGCCCTTGGTGTTGACAGTGCGATCTCCCCCTAAGGATACCATAGATTGTGGTAATGCCAATCCTAAAGTTTGTGAAATTAATCCTTTTTCTAATATTTCCTCCAGGTAATGTATAATACTATGTTATTACCCTTTTCTCTTCTTGTCCTCTATGCCTGTGAATAATATCCAATTGTATTATTTTTGAAAAGGTGCAAAAGTGCCGAAGCATAGGTGTACTCATTACTGAATAACAGGTGGTATTAATAATTTCACTTATGATTGTGTGAGGAGATCTGGAAAACATGCACTGTTAAGGTTCCCTGAGAACTGGAGTTGGGAAACACTGTGATAAAAAATATTTGATTGACCGGCATTGTGAAATGGTGATAGTGGTAGACGGTGTGGCTATGATGACGCAATGCATGGCATACTACTCTCCCGGGAGGCTCCCAAATCTTGGTGTCCTATGATATGACTTGCGCTGAATCGCGTCATTGTAGCCACCCGCCCCATTTCACAATGCCGGTAATCTCGGCATTGTATAGTGGGGGGGGGGGGCGAGGCCACGTTGACACTATTGAGGCATCATACACCCACACTGCCCATCTATGCTGAGCCACACCCCCTGCACACCCTCTGCTATGTGCAGCCAGAAAGTTGGCCAGTATGTTGCATGGTTTACTGTACTTTTCTTCCTTGTCCAAATCTTCCCACATATTTCTTCTTGCTGAGTAAAAAATTGGTATCCATGTCTGGGAAATACTTTATTTAAACTTCCATTTTTACTTTTTTTCACAGTAATTTGGCATTATGTCTCAGGGATGTATCTAGACTTAGTGATTGGATAGGCTGATTTCTCATTAATATTGCTCCAGGTCACAAAATGGCAGCTGCAATCATTGTGCATGTGGTGTTACCTATGTCTTTTTAGTCTCTTTCTTCTGTCAAATAAATAAAACAATTACAAAATGTCAGCCAACTTTATTTATAAATATGTGTCCACAATGTAACACAATAAACAAGACTATTCCAACTACTGTATGTCTACATGCATATTGAAGTGTGAATTTCACTTTTACTGCATTGTAGATATGCCATTATGTTAATTAATAAAATGCTTCACTAAATTCACATTACAAGGACTAATGAAATATAAATCAGACAATAAACCTCTTATCGGTCCAATAAAATGTGCAATCATTTTTAGAACATGAGGTAATGGCTCCACAAATGTATTGATTTTGGCTTAGCAATGGAAACGACATGAAGAAACAGTGAAGAGGTAAATAATGTATTGATCCCAGAATGACAGAGATTCTAGTAGGAACGAGATTTGCATTTGTGTGATTCACATATGGGTGTATGTTTCACTGAATGTGTTTACCTAGGAGAACATATATAAAAAAGGACAGACAAGATACACAAGCTTGGAAAAATTATATATAGAGCAATGTGTAAATTCAGTGGGACCAATTTAGAGTTGAATGTAATTTTGGGTACACACGTGAGCGACCCAGCGGCCGGTCCGGTTATCGCGACAACTGTGCAGCTGATTTGTAAGCTATTCACACTTACCCATCGGCTGCTCGATAAGTCTTGCCATTCATCACAACTGGGCATCCATTTAATTTGCCTACCCAGTTGCGATGTCAGTGTCGGCGGTTCTTCCGGCGGGCGGGTGGTGGGTTGCCCATTCGCACAGCCAGACGTACTGATGTATCTGGATAATATATTGACATAGGCTGTGCTGCAGAGCCGACCTAATATTTCTGTGAACAAAGTCATTCACAGACATACAGCACCCGGTGTACACACTCGCCCAACGCCGGATTACCAACAAGACAAACAAGGCGGGCACCTAAGGACCCGTGTGTCTCAGGGGGGGCCATCTGCAGCCTCTGGCCATTTTACTTTTTTTACAACTATAAATCTGCCTTGAAGCAGGGCCCGAATTCTGAGGGGGGGAGTGGCGTTGCATCTACCACCGGGCCAGCATGTCTAGGGTTAATGGCAGTGCCAGTCCGACAGCAGCCCATTCTCCCAGTGCAGCAGGGCATTCCTTTCTGCTGCACTGTTTTCTCTCTAGTGACAGGGATCAGACCCCTGTCACTAGACTGTTGGAGCTCAGCACATTGTAATTGGAGAAGCCCTGATTGGAGAAGCCAAATCACATAATGCTCCTCTGACCCCTGGTACATTACAGGTGGACTCCATTCTAGGAGTGGGCTGGTTCCATCAGTGATTAACGTCGATGACCACCGCAGGCCAATCAGAATAGAGGGCAGGACTTAGTGTGCCGTGGAGGGGGTAAAAACCCCCCATCGGGTTCTAGTTTGCCATCGATGGCAGAAAACCATTGAATCTCTGCCATTGATGGCAAAACCATAGGCCATCGGTAGTCAACCATCAATGATTGTTAACTACTGTATCGATAGTCGATGCCATCCCTACTCCATTTTCTCTGCCTGGCTCATCTGCAAGTATTCTACCTGTCACCTACAGCACAGTTCCATCCTCAGCACCTTTCTATTGTCTCTCGCACCCCTCTCTGCCCATCTCCTATCTATCTCTACCCCATCTCACTATCCATTGTACATGTCTCATTCCACTTCACACATCTCCTACCTGTCTCTGCCCCTCTAACAATTTATCCTGCCTGTCTCATTACACTCCACACAGCTCCTAATGTACCTGTTTCTGCCCTCTCTCTATCTCTGCTGCCTCTCTCATTCCACTCCACACAGCTCCTACTGTGCCTGTCCGGGCCCCTTCTCACTATCCTGTCTGTCTCATTCCACCCTACACAGCAACTACATGTCTCTGCCCCTTCTCACTATGCTGACAGTCTGATTTCACTCTACACAACTCCTACTGTACCTGTCTCTGCCCCCTCTCACTCTGATCATAGTGATGGCTATTTGAACAAGCGGAACCATGGTGGTGGTTTGGCCGCATAGTGTAGATGCAGGCATCTCTGCATACAGAAAATATTCACATTTAGTTCCATTCCTGTAGTATGAGTAGAATTGTGGCAAACTTTCCTGCAACTCTTAATATGCTTCTGTTTGTGCTTTATAAGAAAATAAAAATAAATATCAATAGTAACTTACGTTATATCATGAGGCTGTTTTAATATTAAGGGGTCTATGTACTAAGCAGTGTTATGAGACAGAGTGAAAAGTGATAAGTCTGTGATAAGGTGCCAGCCAGTCAGCTCCCAACTGTCATTTTTCAAACACACCCTGTGAGATGGCAGTTGGGAGCTGATTGGCTGGCACCTTATCACTCACTTATCACTTTTCACTATGTCTCTTATCACTCCTTAGTACATAGACCCTTAAATCTGTAATACTGTATAAAAGGCACCATTATGCAACTTAACAATATTAGGGGCTTGTTCTCACTTAGGGGATGATGTATAACCAGGTGGTAAGTGTACAGTAAATCACGCTATAACCAGTGCTATTTGACACTTACATCGAACATCCACATGTATGAAAGCAGATAACATGTTTGCAGATACCGTAGAGAAAGCTGAATTTCTTTACAGCATCTGCAAACATGTAACAATCTAGCCATTGCCATAATACTATTGTGGGGAAATGGAAAATCCTTCAGTTGTTGCAAAAAAACGGTAAGCGCACTTTTGTGTCTTATCGTTTTCACCCATATTGGCAGGCTTACCCCTTATTATGTGTGCGGTACGCCGGTGGCATCCCCGCAGTGACGTGCGGTGAGGTAAATGGCTGGCAAGGCACTGGCTAGTATCAGAGCCAGAGTTACAGATACATATATGAACCCAAGGGCATTATACAAAGGTGCATCAGTATATAGTGCTGGAAATGTGGTGTTTTTGATCAGGGATGTGCAGAAAAGGTAGACAGGGGAGACAGTGCCTCACCTGCTATACACTTTTCACTCTGGAGTTTTGACTATAAAAATGATTAGAATAATACAAAGAAGATATTTATGTTTACTTTACATTTTTCTTATAATTTTTATAGCAAAATCTCTGGAGTATACCTAAGTATGACAGGAAAGGCTCTGCCTCACCTGACCGCACATCACTGCATCCCCGGGAGTCCCTCTGTGCAAGAGATCTCACAATGTTTGCGAGATCTTCTGCATGATGTCACTACCTAGAAATTAAAAGCATAGCTTTTCATCACTTATTAAAAGGAGCCGCTCCGCTATAGCAAGCACCCTAGTTGGAAAATAGTAACTCAAACACAAATTAAGTATTATTTTCTCTTTACACTACAGTATTTCATAAGAAAATGGAATTTGTATTTGCCACGGGAACAGTGCAATCCAATAGGGCTGTTGCGCAAGTCAGATTTTAAACCAACTAAAATGGTTCTTTCACCTTGAAACTTTGGAAGCATTTATTTCAAGTCAAAGAAGATAGATTTTTTCTGCCTGGTCCAAAGATGAAATAAGCCAGAATTTCAATGGAAGCAGTTTGCTAGTTCAAGTAGGCACACTGGTTGCCTTATAGATGAAATGCAGAATTGTTTGCTGTTAAAAAAATAACTGCTTTCTGCAACAGGAAATCCATATTGTTATACATATGTGCAAATAAAAAGCACATCCTTACCTCACAGATTTAATATATAATAATTTGAATATATAATTTTAAATAAAAGTTAATATCATATGTGATAAAGGATACATAATGTAATCACACTTTTCATTACCTCTTCTACTGTGTGGATGTTGATTAACTGATCATTATTTTGACAAGGAAAGGTGCTGCATTCATTTCCAGTAAATAAACTACAGGGTGAAGCGCTACAGGCAGATATTAATCCACCTATGAGTACATATTTAAAGACAGTTGACCCTTAACGCTCCAGAAAACATGTAAATGTAAACAGCGCTCAAAAGTGCCATATTTCACTAATAAAGAATTAATAGCAATTATTCCCTTCCTTTAGAAGTTTAAAGAAAGCAAAACAATTAATAACGAAACACAGCTTATTATCCACAAGTTATTCACTGTAGTTTATTTTTCATTTACAGTCAACTTTTTTCTTTACTACAGTAGGTGCTATAAATCTTCTTAATTTTTCTTTTAAGCTTATGGATACTTTATCAATGAAAGACGAGTAGCTTTAGCAAAAGATAACGATCCATTGTTGTTGTAGATCCAACAGACCTCTTAAAAATCCACATTGTAATTTTAAATTCAAAATCATGCCTTATTAATCAACAAAGCCTATCTGAAGTATGGGGCTAAGAAAGGTATTATAATTTGAGCAGTGGAAACGACTTTGACAGAGCACCAAAGGAACAGGTCATTAGTTACCTAATGCCATAAATCAAAAATGTCCAATTTCTTAACCACTGACAAATTATGTTTAGTATGAAAATCCTGTATAAAATGTGTTTATGCAGAGCTCAGTTGACTATTAAAAGTTTACAGCTTGTAAAATGGCCCAAATACAACATCGGTAACAACAGCTAGATACATATATATCCACAGTAAATTGCTACAGATCTCCTTCCAGCGAAACAGCCTATATATTATAAATATGACTAAGTATAAAAGACCATGTATTTCAACCTCCTTGTATCCTAGAAATACAAGCCATATTAAATCCTGTAGGTAATATGTAAAAAATAATAATAAAACAAAACACATTTAGCCTAAACCTCATATTATTTTAAGTAGCTGAAACTCTTGCCTAAAACTTCAATAAAATGGATTAACAAGGTCCGTAATTAGGGGTGTAAGACCGGCGCGACCTCCCAGGATGCACAGCCACCCCAGTGGTACCTGTCTCCAGCATTTAGTTTCCTGCCCCAGTACCCCCTTGGTGACATCATTCCTTTACAGGGTAGATTTACTAAACCTTCAGGAAAAGTGGAGCTGATGCCTATAGTACACAATCACAAACGCAATCATTATTTTGAATGTACTAGATAAATGATAGTTACAATCTGGTTGCTATAGGCAAGAATTCCACTTTCCTTTTTGGAATGTTTAGTAAACCTATCCCTACATTCGCTAGAGTGGTCCTGGGTGCCTTGCTATGGCTCAACTCAGTACATAATATCCATACTAGTATATTCCAGCTGTAATGTCTGATATTGTACAACTTTTGGATACTTGCTACATTTTAAGCTCAAATTGGGTTATGTAAGAATTGGACACTGACAGCTACAATGTATATGTTTTGGCTGCTGCATTTAATTCCAAGAGGATTAAGGATTGTGCATGCATTATCTAATTTGTATGTGAAATGGAGTTCTCACAAACACAAAATGATACATAATCTAGCCACTCTAGTAGACATTCTCTAATGTATTTTAAAATGTATCAATAATTCACTAGTTTACATTATTAATGAAGCTACAGTATACATTAATTTACCTGGTATGTACTTTCAAAGTGCCAATCTTATCTGAAATATGGAAGTCCATCCCAGAGATATTTTTATCATTCCCAACTCTAGAGACAAGTGCTTTTAAACTCTAATGCCTTTAAAGAAAATAATGCAGAAGCCATTAGGGAACCTGACCTCGGCAAGTAAGCTTTCAACAAACAAACTTGACATCAACGGAAACTGTAATATACTGTATATATATATATATATATATATATATATATATATATATATAAAATTCCAGACCCATATCCTAAATGCACACATGCCCCAAAGGCTCCCACTGTGAGGGAGACAGGACAAACTTAGGAATTTAGGAGAGGAGAGGAGAACTGGCCACCAGAAACAGAAACAAGGTAAGTATGGGAGCTAGGTAAAGGACAGTGGGACGGACAAACCTGGGTAATCAGAACTGAGCGAAGGAAGGGAACACCCTGCTTTACGCTGTCCTAACCTCCCCCCAATACATTGCCTCCCAACCACCACCTCACAGCGCCCCCAGTTCATCCTTCACCCCCTTCCCCCGCTCTATCCCACCCCTCACTCTCATACTTACACTGTCCTATGGATGGCCATCGATCATCTATTATTCAAAATCATTGATGGTTTATGGCCGATGTCGAATGCTTTTATCATCGATGGCAAAGAGCCAATGTTCTTAGCCATCAATGGATGGGCAGGAGCCAATATTTTTTTTTTTTCCTGGATGGGACGGAGCTTAGCCCCGACAAGCCATGCCCCGTTTTTAAGTGGCCTGCCATAACCCCCAGCAGCATTGGTCATCGAGGGGTGCAAACCATCAATGGTTCACCATCAATGGACAACCCACCTATGGTCATCCCTATCCTGTCCCCGTTCCTCTTCTGCGGCGCTAGGTCTGACTAATCTCCCTCACAAAAGGAGCTGTTGGAGGGGCGGTGCGCGCTCTGGCTTCCAATGCACGTGCTTAAAGGAGACGGGACAAACCTTAGTAAATTATTATATATGTATGTGTGTATGTCTGTGTATTTGTGTGTGTGGTGTGTGTGTTCACTCCCTGCACCCCTTACATTAGATTGGATTAGATTAGACTGGGCAGGGACATATGTAATTTATCTTATGATCCCTCTTTGGAGAGCATTGGGTAATATGTCAACACAGAAAATTGTGAATAGTGCTGGAATGCTCAAGGTTGTCCCAAAATCCAATAGTTTTAATATGAAACAAGCCAATTTATACAGTCCCCCATTTTTTAGGATCGCAGGTGTCCTTTCAATGTCCCAATTCGTACATTGGGAACTTGAATGTCTGAAAATCTATATAGTTGTTCCTAATTTTATCAAGGTGTTGCAGAGCTTATTCATTATGCCCATTGCAAAAGTATCAACTTTCAGTGAGGCTTTTTGTTCGCTTAGCTTATGTAATATAAGGCCGGCTGCATATAAACTAATGCATTTTCATTGAGAAAACCTATCAGCATGCACAATCACCACACAGAGAGGGTCTGATTCAGGGCTGGATGCTATGCCTATGTGTGATCAGTTAGCCGATGTTTTTTATACTGCGCATGCATCTGAGTCACGCTGTGCATGGGTCGCGATGGTTTATCGATGGCGGTCATACTGAGTATTTGGATGCAGAGTGACTAACAGTCAGTGTGTATTTATGGGAGGTACAGCATGTGGCTAGTTAAATGCGAGCATGACGTGAGTATTTTGTGGGCATGTCGCAGCCAGCGCCTGGTTCTTCTATCCCCAGAGACTTACTTCCAATGGACAGCCATAGGGTAGCTCTGAAGTTCAATGGTGCGACCTATGAGGAGCCTCTGCAAACAGAAAAGGGCAGGCACACATAAGTATATGCTTGTGTAACTAGGCTTGGAACCATCACCAGATACACCTCTTATGAGTCACATCTTTTGTGGGTAACTGAGATACATAATGGTGCATACTTTCCGACTCCCACGCATTCGGCAGTGTTAGGAGACAGAGTAAAATGTGATAAGAAAGTGATAAGGTGCCAGCCAATCAGCTCCCAACTGTCATTTTTCAAACACAGCCTGTGAGATGGCAGTTGGGAGCTGATTGGCTGGTACCTTATCACTTTCTTATCACTTTTCACTCTGTATCTTAACACTGCTGAATGCGTGGGAGTCGGAAAGTATGCACCATTATGTATCTCAGTTACCCACAAAAGATATGACTCGTAAGAGGTGTATCTGGTGATGATCCAAGCCTAGTTACACAAGCATATACTTATGTGTGCCTGCCCTTGTTCTGTTTGGCTGCAAAAGACAAATCCCCCACTTGTCTGTTCTAGAAGCTTTAGTAAATCTACCCATAAATAAGTTTTTTCTGTAACCTAAATAGGATTTCAGACCCTGTGTGCCCCCTTTAGAATCTCAAATGCAATAGAAGATATAATGAAATTACCACAGATAAATATAATGACAAATAACCTATATATAATGAGATAATATATACAGTTTGCACAATATGAAGATATTATTTTTTCTAATGAAATTATACTTAGCTAATGCAAAATGTAGTCTGTTCTGCAAATGACCATATTGCTTAAACCTGGATCTTTCTTCATTAATGTACTTTATTACACAACAATGTTACTGTATTTTATCGCAGAATAGTAATGTAACCATTTTAAGACCACTCTTATACGAGTTTGGTATATGAGCTTGCATTGCTCAAAAAATTATTAACTACTTTGGGGAGAAAAAAAGTGAATGAACAGTAATACACATATAAATGATGGATTAATACCATCAGTAATCAGCAAACATCAATACATGTAGTAGTTAGTGGTTATTTTATACTATAACTCCTCCATGCCCTGGAAATTATTTAAATAGACACATTCCATGGAGCAGTGAGCAAAGGATGTGACTTCTTTTAATAACCACACATGAGCCATTGGTCTCAGAGTGTTTACATTGCTTAGTACAGCTTGGGATGATAGGGGATAATCTCCGTTAAATTCTGTCGGACATTATTATTGTTGTAAAGCACCTACATATATCACAGTAACTCTGTGCTGTACAGCTAGAATATAAATCTAAAATCAAGTGAGCATAAATAATAGATAGACAGGGTTCTGCTCACAGAAGCAGGTAACCCCAGTAAGGCCTGTAATTGTGCAGTACGCGGCACACCATCTCAAGCCTCATAGGTGATGTCATTGTTCCCGCACTAGATATCTCACTGCTTTTTAGACAGAACTTCAAAATATATTTCCACAAATCCACAATTGGTGTACAGTACGTTAAAGGAGATTTTCACGCATTGAAGCGGTCAGACTGTGGCTGTGATTGCATGATGCTTCGGGAAGGCTGTTTTACTACCTTATGCTAATGCAAGTTTCCACTGGGCTAATACAAGGATCCGCGCTGCCCACTATTTTTCTGTCTACAGCTTCAACCATCATCATTAGTATCGCCATTCTCACCAGCTCCATGCTAGGTGCAAGAGTTCCTTCTCTATACAAGACATAACAGTTCCCTCCCCAAAATGTCAATTTTATATAAAGACAGATGGGGTTAATATCCATCCGGCTCAGATTCGGACATACTGTACTGTAGATGCGCAAAAATGCATAATTTCTCATCTACACATGCACTACTGTATATGCTAGCAAGTCGCTATTTGCTTGCATCTGTACAAACAGATCCACCCAAATCAGAATCAGCCCCATTGTGTACGGTAAGTGCATGTACTTTTGTGCAAGTGCGCCATACACATATTGTTAGGCAGGTGGATGTACTGTTGTGCAAGTGCGCCATACACATATTGTTAGGCAGATGGATGTACTGTTGTGCAAGTGCGCCATACACATATTGTTGGGCAGGTGGATGTACTGTTGTGCAAGTGCGCCATACAAGTATTGATGGGTAAGTGCATGTACTGTTGTGCGCCATACACTTATTGTTAGGCAGGTGGATGTACTGTTGTGCAAGTGCGCCATACACATATTGTTAGGCAGATGGATGTACTGTTGTGCAAGTGCGCCATACACATATTGTTGGGCAGGTGGATGTACTGTTGTGCAAGTGCGCCATACACATATTGTTGGGCAGGTGGATGTACTGTTTTGCACCATACATTTATTGATGGGTAATTGCATGTACTGTTTTGCAAATGCACCATAATGTATTGTTGTTCATGTGCACCATACAGGTATTGTTGGGCAAGGGCATGTAATGTGCACCATAATGTATTGTTGTTCATGTGCACCATACAGGTATTGTTGGGCAAGGGCATGTAATGTGCACCATAATGTATTGACGTTCAGGTGCACCATAAAGATATTGTTGGGTAAGAGCATGTAATGTTGTGCAACATACATGTATTGATGAGTGAGTGCATGTACTGTTGTGCGAGTGCACCATAATGTATTGTTGTACAAGTGTTCTGTACATGTATGCTGGCAAAGTGCATATATTGTACATATACATATATTACTGGGCATGTGTGTTTGCTGTTGTGCTAGAGTGCCATACATGTACTGTTGGGCAAGTGGATCTACTGTTGTGCAAGAGCGCTATACATGTAGTGTTGGGCAAGTGGATGTACTGTTGTGCAACTGCGCCATACAAGTATTGTTGGGTAAGTGCATGTACTGTTGTGCAACTGTGTCATACACGTATTGTTGGGTAAGTGCATGTACTGTTGTGCAAGTGCGCCATACACGTACTGTTGGGTAAGTGCATGTGCTTTTGTGCAAGTGCGCCATGATCAATTGCAAACATTAAGGATCATTTACTAATCACTAGAGTAGAAAACCCACAACTCTGTGCATGTACTTTTGTGCAACTGCACTATTTACGTATTGTTGGATAAGTGCATGTACTGTTGAGTAAGTGCGCCATACACGTAGGGTTGGGCAGGTGGATGTACTGTTGCTCAACTGCGCCATACACCTATAGTTGGGTAAGTGCATGTACTGGTGTGCAAGTGCATCATACATGTATTGTTGGGTAAGTGCATGTACTGTTGTGCAAGGGCGCCATACACATATTGTCGGGCAAGTGATCGTAATTTGCACCAGGTTTTATTGGGATGAGCATGGAGTTGAGGGCAAGGAGCACTGCAAGCAAAATTCAGTCCATGGGATTTTATTTCAGCTTGTCCATGAGGATCACTCCCAGGTAGTGTTTAGATTCCTTTAGCTGAGCCCAAGGAACTTCATGTTAATTTGCCTTATAAATTGCACAATTCATTTGAATCCATTATAGATGACGTAGTCCAATCTGATGTCCCTTGTAAGGTGAATTGTACATTCATGAGCCCAGGATCTATGCTGTACTGTAGACAGCACTGCTTATTTCTCATATACAGTAGCAGACAATGCAGTCAATGTCAGTGCTGCCTGGCTGCTTCAGTTCAATGAAATACAGTACAGCAGAAAAATGGAGCTTATGTAAGTTTAGCACTTCTACTGACTTCTACTGCTCAACGAACAAAAGCAGACAGCATTCACATTAACTGTCCTGCCTGATACTAATGACTGACTTCCTGCAGTTTGCATCAGATGAACTATCACAAATTGTGAACCACAATCATAAAACAACATTTACTGTAAACTAATGAGCAGCCTTACAGCTTGTTACCCACTGGCTTTGCCTTGTTTACTTCTGGTGTAAGTTAGAGAAGAGCGGTTCTTATTTAAACCGAGTCCCAGTTCAGAATCACTTTGGGGTTCCCAGTAGAACCATTTCCCAAATCGGGTCTTCTTGTAATTCGGTGCTCGGATTTAAAAACTGGATCTCACGTCTTGTGGATTGCATTTAATTCCCTCCCTCCTGATTTCAGGTGCTGTGAGGTGGTCAGAATTGACTAGAAATGAATGCTATTGATGTTAATAATGCTACAGGAATAAAAAAGGTCTAAGTTACATGATTTTAGCTGTTTTTATACATTTTTAAAGAAATGCAAAGCCAAAACCGGAAAAACAAGGGGTCCATGCACATCTCTAGTGTAAGTATATGGAGCATGCATAAGCCAATTATGGTGCCACAAACAAATATTCCTGACTACAAGTACGAATACTAGTGCGTATGGAGCCATTTGAAACCAATAGGTAGCATTCTCATACTAAATCAAACGCTAAGTGCTAGTAAAAGCATGTATTTTGATGCCAGTGGGTAACGACCCTAAAGGCGGGTATCTACTTATAGATATACAAACGAGAGCACGATTATGACATTGCTGTTGTGCTCTCGTTTGTATATCTAGTGATGTGCCTAGACTGAACGTTCCCTCGTTCAGTCCAGGCACATCCCTCATCCCCGCACATGCTGAACCTGACGAGATCGTCAGGTTGACCAGCATGTACGGGCGATGTTGGATGTCGGAAGAGACCAGCGGGCACGCTGGCCGACCAAAACATGCCCGATACATGCGCGGTTTGCAAGCGATTGCACGATAACGACGTCGTTATCGTGCAATCGCTTGGTTAAATCGCTAAGTGGGTACCCCCCTTAAGAGTTTGCGGTTTTGCAGTGTGTTGTATTATTGCAATAGATTAAAAACGAACACCAGCAGTTGCTGCCGGCCAGGATCTATAGTACTGAAGAGGGTTGTAAGAGCTGATGCTACTTTCTTTTCAAACAAAATTTATACAGTACACGTTCGCTTAAGTCTCCAGCTCACAAGTAGATAGGCTACAGGCAGCATGATTTTTTTTGTGTACATGAAATTCAATTTCAAGTGTGTTATTTTAGTTCTATGACCTCCTACCGATGATGCACAATTTTTCCCACCCAAAACAATAACCGCACATAAACCAAATTTTTGGTTTATGGTAAACATGGTGCGTATACATCTGTGTAAACTAAAGCGAAAATAGAATAAAATCTTTCATGCTAAGAAAAAAATTGTTGTAGCACTAGCAAACAATCAAATGCCTCCTTTGACAGTGCAAATCAGTACTAATGATATCACACTGGCATTTTCTGATCTATATTTATTTAAAAAATGGAGCAACTTGCAAAGATGTAGCTCAGTCTGTGACAATAGTTTGCATCACTTTAGTCACTTTGGTAAAATCACTTCCTAAGCTTTATATCCCAAGGTGCGCTCATCTATATTCCAGACATCTCTACAGTGCTATATGATTTCACAGATAAAATAATGGCACATAACCTTGACACATTAACACAGATATATTCCAAATACCTTCAACCGTAGAATTAATGCTAAAACTGTAGTTTATTGCATCATGATTTGTGCTCTCTGGAGGGGTACCAGGCAAAGAGATAAACATTAGTATGACAACATAGCTTGTACAAACAGCAATTGCTGAAGCTTTTCTAAGATACATTTAACATATATTATAATTGCAAGAGAATACATTACACCGTAGTACGCATGAATTACTGAATATTTCTTTGAATACACAAGTAAAGTCCCTTGGCTCCAGTTAATCTCCTATCCAAATAGATGTCTTCTAAAATGATCCTTTGGGAGCAGAGTGTATTTGACTAATTGGAAGCTGTTAAATGTAGCTAGTTTAAGAATAAAACGAGTTACACTTATGCAGGTATTCAGACAATGGCATAGCGGACGGTTATTCACACTTTTGAATAAAACTCTGAAAAATGATTAAATGTTAGAAATACACAACAGAACTAAAGTACAATCTATTTGTTACGAAAAAGCCATAATGAAGTCTATTTTCAAAGAAGGAGTGAATGGACTGCATAATGTATTTTTACAATTATTTTCCTAGCTTTGGGAAACCTATAATTAGACACAGCACACAGCATGCACATGTTTCGTGTAGAGATAAAAACACTTTAGAGGCGATGTCATTACTGGGATTGGGCAGCAGTGTTCTATATAACTTGGCAGCAGATGCAGGGGCAAGTGCAAAATCAATCTCTTTCTCTATGGGTTATATGTACGGTAATAGGGTGCGAGTTCCGTGAGCCGGCGCAGTCTCAGTGATTATTGGCTGTAGGATTTAAAGTGGCAATAATTTGAAAAAGGCAAAAGCAGGCTGTTTTTTTCTTTTAAATGAGTGCCACTTTAAATCTACAGCCTAAATTGCTGAGGTTGTGCTGGTCCCTATCACTCACACACACACACAACACACACAACACACTATATATATATATATATATTCATACACAAATACACACAAACAAAATGAAGCACATGCCTATGAAAATACTTCAGTTTAATGTAAAGTTTTTGGCTCTGTGTCACCACCTGCTGTCCTCGAGTGGTGCTACTAAAATTGCTTATGAGATAAAGTACTTATAGATCCTAATGTAATTGCTTGTTATACTAACTCAAAAAAGATGTGCATGAAACCACCCTCAAATGTTATGGTTTTGGCAAAGCCAGCCTCAGGTATTTTGGTTCGATTTTGGATATCTTTTAAGTTGATAAAGACAGCTAAAATCATGTAATCTGGACCTGTTTACTTGCAATCCAAAACCCGAGATCCGGTTTTTAGATCCGAGTTCTAAACTTACTGGTAGACCCGAGCCAGGACCCCTAAAGTGATCTGAGCTAGGACGTGGTTTGACTCGGAACCCTTCAGTTCAGGTGAGTACGGTTTTCAGCCAAACCGAACTGCTCATCTCTAATATTGACTTACCTAATTTCTATGATGGTGTTATTAACACAGCTTGCAAACTCATCAGTTTATATAGTTGTGTTGTGTGTGTTCTTTTGCCCAGAATCTCACTTCTCCTTTCAGTCTACCTGACAAGTGCTTCCTCTCACAATCCAATATTTTATAGGCATTGCTTTATGGCAAGTGTTATACATGACATTATTGGGGTTGAAGCATTCTGTCATTGGGGTGTCTCCAAGCCTGGCAAGAAAGAGAAAGCAGGCAAATTTATAGTAGACAAACCATGTATGTTCGATCACATCCTACACAGAGAGATAACCTAAAACTATTACTATATACAGTCAGGTGCATAAATATTGGGACATTGACAGAATATTCATATTTTGGCCTCTATTCACTGCTACAATGGCTTTGAAATGAAACAAACAAGATGTGCTTTAACTGCAGACTTTCAGATTTAATTTGAGGGTAATTACATCCAAATCAGGTGAACGGTGTAGCAATTACAACGGTTTCTATATGTGCCTCCCACTTTTTAAGGGGCCAAAAGTAATGGGACTATCAATTCAAAAGCTATTTCATGGACAGGTGTGGGCTATTTCTTCGTTATTTCATTATCAGTTAAGCAGGTAAAAGGTCTGGAGTTGATTCTAGGTGTGACATTTGCATTTGGAATCAGTTGCTGTCGACTCTCAATATGAGATCCAAAGAGCTGTCACTATCAGTGAAGCAAGCCATCATTAGGTTGAAAAATCGAAACAAACCCATCAGAGAGATAGCAAAAACATTAGGTGTGGCCAAATCAACTGTTTGGAACATTCTTAAAAAGAAAGAATGCACCGGAGAGCTCAGCAACACCAAAAGACCCGGAAGACCATGGAAAACAACTGTGGTGGATGACAGAAGAATCATTTCCCTGGTGAAGAAAAACCCCTTCACAACAGTTGGCCAATTCAAGAACACTCTCCAGGAGGTAGGTGTATATGTGTCAAAGTCAACAATCAAGAGAAGACTTCACAAGAGTGAATATAGAGGGTTCACCACAAGATGTAAACCATTGGTGAGCCACAACAACAGGAAGACCAGATTAGAGTTTGCCAAACAACATCTAAAAAAGCCATTACAGGTCTGGAACAACATCCTATGGACAGATGAGACAAAGATCAACTTGTACCAGGGTGATGGGAAGAGAAGAGTATGGAGAAGGAAAGGAACTGCTCATGATCCAAAACATATAACCTCATCAGTGAAGCATGGTGTTGGTAGTGTCATGGCGTGGGCATGTATGGCTGCCAATGGAACTGGTTCCCTTGTATTTATTGATGATGTGACTGCTGACAAAAGCAGCATAATGAATTCTGAAGTGTTTCGGGCAATATTATATGCTCATATTCAGTCAAATGCTTCAGAACTCATTGGACGGCGCTTCGCAGTGCAGATGGACAATGACCCGAAGCATACTGCAAAAGCAACCAAAGAGTTTTTTTAAGGCTAAAAAGTGGAATGTTATGCAATGGCCAAGTCAATCCCCTGACCTGAATCCAATTGAGCATGTATTTCACTTGATGAAGAGAAAACTGAAGGGAAAATGCCCCAAGAACAAGCAGGAATTGAAGACATTTGCAGTAGAGGACTGGCAGAGCATCACCAGGGATGAAACCCAGCGTTTGGTGATGTCTATGCGTTCCAGACTTCAGGCTGTAATTGCCTGCAAAGGATTTGCAACAAAGTATTAAAAAGTGAAAGTTAGATTTAGGATTGTTTAGTTTGTCCCATTAGTTTTGGCCCCTTAAAAAGTGGGAAGCACATATAGAAACCGTTGTAATTCCTACACCGTTCACCTGATTTGGATGTAATTACCTTCAAATTAAATCTAAAAGTCTGCTTTTAAAGCACATCTTGTTTGTTTCATTTCAAAGCCATTGTGGTGGTGAATAGAGGCCAAAATGTGAAAATTCTGTCAATGTCCCAATATTTATGCACCTGACTGTACATACTTGCCTAATCCATGCTTGCTGACTTATAAATTCTCCCCAGGAGGAGGAGAAGCATGTGGGCGGAATTTGCAGTGAACGAGAGATATTTAAAATAGGGGGTGAGGCTAAATGAAGCACTTCTCAAAGAATCACATCATTAGGCCCTGCCCCCAACACACGGGTATGCAGTCGGGAAGCCTACGGACCTAATCCCGACAGCCGGCTTACCGACTGTCATATCCCGGTAAGGGTCTAAAGACAGGCATCGATATGCCAACGCCCGTCAATAGACATATGCCGGGAGCCCGTCGCCCGGCATCCCGACCGAAGGGATGCCGGGCGCCGACCGCGGATATCTGCGTGGGGGGGTTAGGTTTAGGGTTCCCAGGGGGGACTTAGGGTAAGGCACCCCCTGGGAGGTTAGGTTTAGGCTAGGGGAAGGGGGGGTTAGGCACCCCCGGGGGGAGGTTAGGGTTAGGCACCCCCTCCGGGGGACTTAGGTTTAGGCAGCGGGGAAGGGGGGGCTAGGTTTAGGCACATGGAGGGGGGATTAGGGTTAGGTACTGGGGGGAGAGGTTAGGGTTAGGCACCCCTAAGGGAGGGTTAGGGTCAGGGGGTAGACTTAGGTTAGCTAATACCTACCTGAGGACGATCGGGATTTCCACTGCTGCCGGGATGCTGGTGTCGGGATTCATACGGATTCCAACACATGGACCCGCCAATCCCTGGTAATATTCTCCCCATTCTGCTCACTTCACTAGGAAGTACATGCCCTTCCCGGGGGTCCGGGGGGTACCCGAAAAATCGGGAGCCTCCCGCAACTTTTTGGAGGGTAGGCAATGATGGCCTAATCTCCTGGAACTTGTGGAAGGCTTACAACTTTTCAGGTTACCCCCTGCACCCCCAGAAAATTAGGCACTTCTCCCAAGTCCCGCCCACGTCCTAGTCAAGTGGGCAGAATGGGGAGAATATTACCGGGAATTGGCTTTCCATGAGTAAGGGGCGATTCTATCATAATATTGTCATTTGGTACTGCCCCTTATTTAAATATGCATGATTCATGGCATTTTGCCACAAGGGAGGCAGGACCAAATAACTCAGAATGTCCGGCCCGACCCCATCACCGCCCATCTACATCTCCTCTCTGGGATTCACCTGGAGAGGAAATTAATAAAGCCGGCAAGTATGACTATATAGCATATACATAACCCTATGCTGGGCGCAACCAAACAATTTTAATAATAAATAAACAATTTTTCGTTTATTGAACCTTTAAAGCCAACTTTTAACTTACTTTTTATTTGGCTGACAATTGGTTAATGTACTCCCACTGTAATTCCCACATTAAAATGCACTTTCATTTAGCAATACCTGCGCCATATCTCATAACTTTCAATTTTCAGTTTATTACAACCACAACGGAGGCACTAGAGGAATGAAACAATGAATGTCAGTCCTTTGTTGCAGATTTCCTTATTGTAAAGGACATTTAATGTAAACACTGAGAAGTATTTGTCTGCCATGTAGCGAGAGCTCATGCTAATATCGGCACCGTATATTATTCCTCCGCTTACACGGCTACATTAATACAATCACTTCACACAATTATATGGGAAGATGAAGAGATGTTTGTCATGTTGCAAAACAATTCATTTGTATTAGCTTCTGATCTTTTAAAGCAAATATTGTGATTCTAGAACAGAAATGCTGCCTTTTGACTGTGCTGCCATTATTTTCTATGGAGCTTGCTTGATTCCCACCTGGGAAATATGCTTAGGGCGATACACAGCACACAACAAATGAAGACCCAGCTTCAGCAGAGGCTGCTCTAGGATATAAAGTTTTATTTTATTTCGGTGTGCTAGTTTCCCATAAAAATATGATTACAAAAAGATAGTTCTGCAACTTTAACGGCACAAGCCCAACTGATGGCAGACTCAATAAGAAAACAAAACATTCTACATTTTTAATAGATTATACTTTAAAACAATATTTTGTTAAGTCTTATGATTAATATTAGAGACGTGTCATCTTTTTGTACTTGGTATATGACTATTCTGTTGATTATTGGTTGTTTCACACAACTTTATTGCAACTACAAACTTGGCCAGAAAATCTTGAAGATTTTTGCAAAGATCACGGTTTGTCGATAAGCCATCGGGAGTCCAGCGTTTACTGTATAGGAGTAGGCACTACTACTTGGGAACAGTCAGAATATTACTTCAAACAGTACATTGAAGAGGACAGAATAACGTTTTGTGCCGTTGTACTTGCACTATAATCCTGTTCAACAATCCTTTTGAAGATATATTCCCTCTTTGTTGTGCTTTCTTCTCGACAGAACATGGTGATGTCAGAGAAGATAATAGGAGATGTGCCAAGAACTATATAAATATCTTATTTCAGAGGACATAGTTTCAGCTACTGTTCCTTTATTCTTCCATCATGGCAAAATGTTCTTCCATGAATTACATTTTTCCTTTATAGATACCGGTAACAAAGTCTTTGTCCGAATCCTAATCAATAGCAGCATATGGTCAACACAGACACTGTAGGTCTACAGGACTTTTCTAGGGCAGTTCCTCTTCTCTGGAGTGCTCCTTCTTTCACCATTATACTTACTTTGGCTACTTTTAAGCCATCAATCAAAATTAATATTTTAAGAAAAGCTCTGACTATCTCCTTGGTGGCCTGACACTCCTAATGACCACAATCCATCCTACCCCACTCTTTCCACTAATCACAGTTAGCGTCTCAATTCTAACCCTTTGTCCCTTAGATTGTAAGGAGTATATTTACTAAAGCTTCTAAAACAGACAAGTGGTAATGTTGCCCATAGCAACCAATCAGATTCTTTCTATCATTTTCTAGAATGCAATAGAGAAATTATAGCTAGAACCTAATTGGTTGCTATGGGCAACATCACCACTTGTCTGTTTTAGAAGCTTTAGCAAATATACTCCTAAAATGGATGTTCTCTTTACCCAATTGGTTTGCAATGTCTGTGTACCTCTACAAATTGTACAGATGGATTTACCTGAAAATCTAAAAAAAAGCATCTAATGTTAATACCTACAATTTAAAAATGAGTACATGTTATTTTTAGTATAAACAATTTCAGCATGTTTCCCATTAATGTGTGATCTCTCACTTGTTATTTATTTATTTTTATTTATTAACAGTTATTTATACGAGCTAACACATATTCTGTAGCGCTTTACAGAGAATATTTTGGCCATTCACATTAGTCCCTGCACCTATAGAGTTTACAATATTCCCTATCACGTGTACCCATATACACTAGGGTTACATTTTTGTTAGGAGCAAATTAACCTACTAGTATTATTTTTAGTAATGTGGGTGGAAACTGGAGTACCCGGAGGAAGCCCACGCAAGCGCAGGGAGAATATACAAAATCTACACAGTTAGGGCCGTAGTGGGAGGGATTTGAACCCAAGACCTCAGTGCTGCGAGGCAGTGATGCTAACCATGACACCATTACGCCAACTGTGCTACCCAGTTACATAGACATTTCCCACTGAAACTGTCAACAGGAATAGGAAGCTCCCCCATGTTTGCCCATCATTGACTTTGCTAACGGGGCAACCCTCATCACTGTTTGCTGAAGGGGTGATTGACACACACACTGCCATGCACTATGAATGAACATTAGTGAGGTGTCAGTGATATCACGAGTCCCTATCAGATTGATAGGCTGCAAACTGGTTCATCCCATAACATGGATGCTATCTGTGTGTGTGTGTGTGTGTGTGTGTGTGTGTGTGTGTGTGTGTAGCTGACAGTCCTGTGCCACATTAGGGGGCCTATTCATCATTACTTAAATGGCCCGTAGCACATGCAGAGACATTAGTTTCTGCATATTTAAGGTAACGGGCCATCCATCATCAGGGGTCTGATAGGACCACCTGATATTCAGCAAACTCTGAAAACTTAAAGTTTTCTTAGTTTGCCTGCGAGAACAATCGCCATCTTCAGATGGCGCTTGTTCTTGGAGCCGTGCTACTACCAATGGGAAGTAGTTCCGGGGATGCAGGTCCCTCCACCTCCTCCCTCCTGTCTCCCTGGCGGCTTTGCGCATGTTTGACCTGAGGTCACACATGCACAGAAGCCGGCCGCAGGGGAGGTAAGTGCTTTTTGGAGCAGCTGTCCCACACTGGAGCAATGATGAATTACTCTAGTGTTAATTACCCCCAGATGAGGAATAGGCCCCTAGGGGCTCTATTTATCAATCTTTTTTTTACTAAGTTAATGTGAAAACGGGTGTTTTCACATTATTATAGTTTAACGGAAATGTATAAAAGGGCTTTTGGAGCAGTTTATGTGAAGAACGACTCCAAGCCCTTTAATTCACATTTGTTTAGTAAGCAGATCACATTTCCCATACTTGTAATGGGAAATGTGATCTGCCCAAATTCTCTAAGGGGGAATTGTGAAAAAATACCGGGTGGGAGCCCTGCTATAACAACAATATCTGAATATGGTATTAAGCAGGGTTTCCCCCAGTTCTCCAACTCCTGCTCTTCTCTAACAGGCAGAGCAGAGCCGGAAGCTGGCCTCCTTCTATCAACTTTGTGGTCTAAATAAACCACAAGCTGATCACTGTAACAAAAAAAATATATGTAAGTGGTGTCACTACCCAGGATGCAGGACAGGGTTCCTTGTGGGCACTATGAGAAATGTTACTGGTAAAAAACTGAATTACTGAACTAATATTAAATAATTAGATTTTAGCACAAATGGGTTTGTAGGAGTGGTCACACTAGAAAGACAGTTATTAGTATGTTATTTTAAACACAATTTGACAGCCATGTGAATTAATTTCACCTTTAATCAATGTTTTTAAAACCTAATATCAGAGCTGAATTGTTGAGGTACCTCCCCTAGAACCACCTTCCATAGCATTGCTGAGGTTCCTGGTGCCGACATAAAAGTGGGGCAGGCTTGCCGACAATCTGGCTGCCTCTTCCGGGAGGAGGCATCCAGTTCTGCACAACGGGGGGCGGAGCATGATGACATTTGTGTAGCTGGGGGCAATCGCGTCATCGTGACCCTGCTACACAATGCCGATATTACAGGTTTTGTGTAGCTGGGGGCGGGACCATGATGACACATTTTAGCGCAAAATGTATCATCATCTCCCCCCAGACAGGCCACTGATGCAAGGAGGGAGCAGACGCCGGCAGGGGGTGCGGGGGGGTGGTGCCGGCCGGAAGACTTGCCCACTCTTTCAAGAGGCCGGGCGCGACACCTGATTTTTGGGAGAGTAGGCAAGTATGAAGTGGGGCTTATTGTATGAATAAGGCTGTAGCTGAAACCTGTTCCGGCTCACATATTGCCGCATCATCACGCTGCTACAAGGTAACGCACATTGCAAATCCCAGCACAGATGGTTAACGCAGTAAGGCTTTAATTACATCAGTCTTGCAGGAGTGTGATCACCTAGTAAGATTGCTCTATTGTGGCCTATAAAGGATCCTCCTTTGTAGAGGTGCAATTGTATCAGTGAGCCCCAAAGCAGAACGAAATAGGGGACCATGGAAGGACCTCACCAATTCACAGATGGTTTCATTTTACAATAAATAGCTAAGATCGTAGAATTTTCCTTTAAAACCAAAAGCGTTTGCTGCTCTGTTATAATAATATAGCGCTACAGCAGACTTCGAATGGATTATGAATGACTCACTCGGCACACATTTGATTTTACAATTTGAAACAAAGCACGGCACCTGCGTTCTGTCGTTTTAAGTTACAAATGATGTTACCAATACAATTTTTTCTCATAACCATAAAGGAAGAAAGGAAGACTATCTTCCCCGCCTGTAACCTTGAGATGTGTGGACACATATTCTGCAGGAGGGGAAAGTGGCAGATTTAATTGCTGACACTGGAACATGTCAGACTGTGTAACAACCTTGGATACACAAACAATAAAAAGACCATCAATTAGGATGTGACATGATCGGGGATTTGAAGAAATCTCATAGAGAAATCCTGAAATTGATTAGCTTTCCACATAACCTTTCAAGACTGCACTACACAGCCAGGCCCTCTAATACTAACAGATAAACATTGAATTAATAACAGGAGATAGACTGGTCGCCTTCATAGTGAGGCCTAGTGGTGCACATGTAAAATGTAACTACTCTGTGTGATATAAGTATGTGGTAGGAGGGGAAGGGAGAGTGAAAAGGAGAAGTGAGAAACTAGGAGAGATAGAGAGAGAAGGAGGGATAGAGAGAGACAAGGAGAGACAGTGAGAGAGAGAGAGAGCGAGAGAGAGGGGGGGAGGAAGGGAGGGAGGGAACGAGAGCAAGCAAGAGAGATCTAATCTGGAACTTTGTTTTTCTTTTTAATGACTTAGGTGGGTGATTATTAAATATTTAAATTATGAAGAATATCTAAAATACATTTTTGATAGATGTAATTGCACCTTTCCTTAGTTGTCACAACAGTCCTGTTACTATAGGAATTCATTGATTCGTTTCTCACATAGAGGCCTATTTATTAACATTATTTTTACTAAAATAAAGTGAAAAAGGGTGTTTTCACACACTTTTCAAATTATTTTAGTACCACCTAAATTTACTAAAGCGCAATAGGAGTATAATTCGTAAAATTCTACTCCAAGCCATAATAATCACATATTTTTAGTAAGCAGATCGCATTTCCCATAATTGTAATGGGAAATGTGATATGGCCAAAGTAGCTAAAAATATATTGTGAAAAAATACCGGGGAAAACCACCTGGAGATGGCGTTATTAGGGCTTTTCCTCAGTTCCCCGACTCCTGCTCTACTCTGACGGACAGAACAGTGCTGAGAGCTGGGCCCCAGTGATCAGCTTTGTTGCCTAATCAGACCACAAGCTGATCACTGCAAAAAAAATGTCCAGGGCTGGTGATCAGTGCTCCGGTGATGTCCTCCATCCGGGGCTCCAGTCAGCTGGTCTCCCGGCTCCTGCACTGTGACCCTGGTCAGCTGCTGCATAGAACAGCTGACCAGGATGGGAGACCAGCTGACCAGAGCCCTGTAGGGAGGACATCACCGGAGCAGCGATGACCTGACCGGAGTTAAGTGAAAGTAGGGATGGGGGAGAGGGCGGGAGGGGGGGTCGTGGGGGGGGTGTAGCAGTGCATGCACAGCACTTTCTCACTGTATTTTTTTTTTTTTAAATACAGTGAAAAGATTGCAGTGGGGATTCACACGGACAGAGCTTTATCGCAATAAATCCCTGTGATATTGCCTGAACTCCCAATACAAATTCAGTCGGAAATATCCAAAGGGTCTTAATGCTCCTGAAAAAGGTCCCATGCACTACCATCTTTTTAGGCTCTAAGGACAGATGTGGTCTTTGCACAGTAGACCCATTTTAAAATGGGTGCAGCTCCACAATTTTTTAACTCCTCTTATCCCCATGTATACTATAGTGACAATACAGAAGGGAAGACAAAAGGATTAGTGATCCTTTTCTCTAAAATTCTTCCAGTTTCTGAGATCTCTTCTCACACAACAGAGGTGGAGCGGGGCCTTCTTGTAAAGGGGAAATTGTTTAACCAAGATTTTACATTTGTCAACCTCTATGCCCCAAATCAGGGTCAGCTGGCGTTCTTCAGGAAGGCCTTAGACCTGGTTGAGTCACTTCAAAGAGGGGTTTTCGTGTTGGGTGGAGACCTTATTTGGATAATGGAACCAGCAGTTAACTCACATAACAATGCCTCTAGTGTCTCTTTCAACTGCCACCAGTGTCTAGTGTCTCTTTCATCTCCACCACGGCGTTTACAACATCCTACTGTCCGTGACTAGACCTTCTTTATACAAGCATAGACTATTTCCTTCTTGAACATAGACATTTGCATCTGTTACATGACTCTGATATTGTGCCAATATCCTGGTCGGATCATGCACCGATCTCCTGTACTATCTCTGTCCCTCACTCCTCTCCCAGGCAATGGCCCCAAGAAACTGCATTGACTGATTATCTAGAACTGAACAACACTCCTGATGTCTCTAAAGTTACACTGCGGTTATTACATAAATGTTTCATTAGAGGGAAGTGAATCCAATTGGTACCTTTGTCTAACAGCAAAAATCAGCACAAACACGAGCTCTTTTAAGTGTAAATTGGCCCACCGTAAATGTAAACATAATGTCACACACATACACCTCTAATGTAAGTATATGGTTTGGGTGCCCGTTTGTATTTTTGCCAAGACCCCTGGATGCTACGGAGACCAGCGCGAGGATGCAGGTGAGTATAAGATATTTTTTTCAGGTACTCCAAACGGGATCTACGGGGACAAGTGGATGTGAACATCTGGTAGTAGGTAAGTATGTGTGAGTGAGGTAGGTATGTAATAAAACTCTACTATATGCGGTGTGTGTGTTCTGTCTTTTTTTAACTATTTATTTTACAGTGGGGGTACGGCTGCCAAAGGGCAGGCATGCTGGCACCTGTAGTTCCACTGTAAAATACAATAGTTTAATACTATTTTACACTTTATTACCCACAGCCCAGGGGTGCGGGGAAGATCCCCGGGCTTCAGACCAAGCCTGGGGTTTCGGGAGAGGGGAGAGACATGAGACATTCATACCTCCTCCCAGTGGAAGAGGGGGTATGGCCATCCCAGCACAAAGCAGCAGCTGGCTCTGTTTTGAGAGAACCTGTGCAGTGCAGCATGCGTGACTGGGTGCAGGGGTAGTGTTGGGACATGGAGGCAGCCCAGGCCCCATAGCAGTCGCATGCCCTGCACCAACGGTAGTTACACCTATGTATCTGACCACATTACCTTATCCAAAGGGCCATAACTAGAGCTTTGGTTATCATTAATGGCTAGGACACTTTAGTTTTCTTTTTTGTCCCAGATGCTAATATTTCTTAGTATGGATCCCTACAGTATTTGTACACAACATAATAATGTTACAAATGTGTTTTATTACAGACACATGTCTGATGCATGCATACATACGCAAACTGCTATGCCTGGCATAAGTACTACTCTCTTTGGATTGTTTGTATCTCAAGATGCATCTGACTACATATGGGGGCAAAAACATATTCTCCTAGGTACTGTACACCAACGGCACATATCTTCCACCTCCGAGTGGGCTTCCTTATGTATAATCCATGGAAGCCCCATATGAACACACTGCAGGAAACGGTACGCTTTATATGATTCTGACAACACATCCAAAATTGAGTTCGTATTATGTGTCACACTAATTAACAGTTTCAGAAATGGGTAATTTACTATTGTTTACTGGTGGCAACTGTATGTATGTTTGCATCAATTCTGTCTCTGTCTTTTCATTCTTTCATTTATTTATTTATTTTTTAAAACATATTTTATTTGTTTTCCAGACTTTGATTAAATTTTACAGTTAGTGGCGATCTCTTTCCTTAATGGGCCAGATCGGTTTTTGAACTGTGCCATCATCACAACATTAGCCAACGGAAACTGGCAGCTACAGGCGAGACTGCCTCTACTGCACAACGTTCATATTCTGGGAAAGACTCCTAAAATGGTAACATAGCTTTATCTTGTAGCATAATGTGGGAAGCATGGGACAGGAAAGTTCTGTGCTTCTTATTTATGCTGTACAATAAAAACGTTGGCTGAAAGCTATCTTGTCAACGAACGGCACCAAAATTTATCATCCTCATGTCCGTCCTCACACACCATAAGGCATTTCCATAAAGCCTTTGTCAAAACTCTGCATATTTCCCGCATCCAAGTTTTTTCATCCCATAGGCTCAGTTAAACACAAGTCATATAACTTTGGATTTGAAGGATATTAATTTAAATCCACTTGCCCCAAGTATTATATCCTGAAAGGTAACTAGACTTCAGGCTTCAAATACCGTGAAGCCTACAGTAAATTCAAATTGTGGGTGGCTTAAAACACTAGAATATGACTATAAATTAGAAACAAAAGTTAGAGACTTATTTTGTTGTTTTATTACCAACCATATGTTGTTACTGTGGAAACGGAAACAGAGGAATTGAATCTCACGGTAGGTGAAAATACACAGTACTCCAGCTAAACCAATTTCCATAGGAAAAATAATCCCAGCAAAATATGTCGCAAAATCGGAACTGTTTAACAGACTGAGGGTCGTTCGCTGGATTCCAGTGCATAATTATGCCTAAAATGAGGTCTGAGTACTGAAGTTTATATTTATATTATTTTATCATTATGTGAATTAAAGAACTTTGGCCCTCATTCAGAGCCGCTCGCAATTAGCGCTCGCTCGTTCATAAAAAGGGGGTGGCTATTCAAATGAACCGTTCGCTCTTTGCGGTCTGTTGCCGCCTCCATGTCTGAACGAGCGAGCAAAACATACGCTCGTTTATTTGATAAAAACGCCCCCTGGCCGCTCGCATCATACGTCATGTCCGCTATTTATTAGATTAATCGAGTACATCGAACAGCGTATGAACTGCTCGCTATTCTTGTGGTTGGTTTTTTCAACCACAATATTGCGAGCAGTTCTGACTATAAAATAACCCAGTGATGTGGTGAATGACGCTGCTGTATTAATTATGCACACCCATAAAACGCCCGCTTTGACCTTTAAGCACGCCTGCGTTCTGATCTCCACTCCCCCTTTTCAAGCACCTTCCCCTGTTACCACCCACATACGCCTCATTCTGTCACTCAAATTAGCAGGCACTCGCTATATAGCGAACAAACGATTTTCGGCCGCACTGACTGGTTCGCGCATGCGTACTAAAAACCGTACGCATGCGCAGATGTGCAAATATCGCTCGGAACGAGCGTACTGCCGCTTACGAGCGGCTCTGAATGAGGGCCTTTGTTCTATTTTAATCTATTTCCATTCACACTTCTCTACATCTCTTGCCCATTTTTTTTAAATACTATTGGGACAAACATTTTTGTTTTTGTTTTACAACACAAGTGTGTACAGTACTGTACCTTCTAATACAATGCTGCATTGTTATAAGCGACTTCCAAGAACACACTACTGATACAGTATTCGGATTAAAGATCAACTTTATCACTCTAGAGAGACACTCAATAGGTCAACACCTGATGGTCGACAAGGACAAAAATTTGACAGGTACAAAAGGTCGACTAATAAATGGTTGACAGTAGAAAAGGTTGACAGGGACAAATTGTTGACAGGGACAAATGGTCAACACAAAATGGACGACACGTTTTTCCTACATTTTTAAGGTTAGTGTTAGGCACATGCTTGAGGGTTAGGGTTAAGCTGCGGAAGGGGATGGTTAGGGTTAGGCAGGGGGAGGGTTAGGCTAGGGCTAGGCTTAGGCACTTGGGGGAGGGTTAGGGTTAGGCACCTGGGGAAGGTTAGGCACTAGGCGGGGGGGTTAAGGTGAACAATAGGCTGAAATGACAAAAATAAGATGCCCATTTTTTTTTGTGTCAACCCTATGTGTGTCGACAGAGATGCCAAGAGCCGACACAGGCCTGGGCACTGATGGGTGAGTGGCTTAATTGTGCGAGGCGTGCCCATGCCCCATTAGTATAAAATAAAAATAATATTATTTGCACACCAGGGGGAGGCGTTGTAAGCCCCATAGTCCAGTGCAAATTCAGGGGGGAGGGGGGGGGAGAAGCCTCCCTGCTCCCACTGCAGCATGCTGGGCTGCTGACAGATAGGAGGGGGGGCGGCGTCTAACAAGCCTGGGCCCTGGTAATTTGTACCAGCTCCTCCCCCCTCTTGGCGCCCGTTTGTCGACCATTTGTCACTGTTGACCTTTTGTACACGTTGACCATATGTGTCGACCATTTGTACCTGTCAACATTTTGTCCCTGTCTACCTATTACAGTATCTGTCTAGCATTTGTTGTCGATCTATTGAGTGTCTATCTAGACACTGTTGATCTTCTATACCACATCCACAGATACATGGAAAAGAATATTAATTGCCATTTCATGGTGGAGGGGACTATAGGAATGTCAAATAACTATAGGCACACAAAAAAAGCTATGCACAACTGATATATTACAAGGTTATACATGGAACAGTGTATGCACCCCAAATTGTAAATTGTGTGTGGTCAAAACTGTAACATGATTAAATCAGGATATCTGCCAGCTTTAAAAAGCTACCGCACAGGAAAGTCCTTTCCTTGCACAAACAGCCATTAGCATTATCAGGGGCCAGAAGGAATGAATGCGGTCCCTCCTAAAAGGTATGTGCTGTAGAGAGTCTGTCTTACTCTCTTAGGATTTGACATTAAGGCCTGCTGAGTCTTCATTATATTAACATTTAGGGACATATTTATCAAACTTCTTAGGCCCACTCATAATGTGGAAACAGCAGATTATTATTACTAAGTCCTACTTACCAAGCGTACTGTATAATGCAGAAGATATCCGCTCTTGTATTGCAAAGCGGGTTTTACTTAGAACTAACAATGGGGGGCATAATATAGACACAGGTAAGGGAGATGGTAGGATTGATGGGGATATGATGATATGTGGTGAGATTGGGTGGGACAGTATATTGGAGGATGATAATGAGAGGGTTATAGATGACATAACAATAGTGCCAGATACACTCCTCAGATTCCCTTGTATGCACACCCTAATGAAATGTACTGCACACACCAATGTGGAACCAATTGCTTCAGCTTAATAGTACTATCCAGGGCTTTTTGGTGTGTCATAAATCCAATGGTTAGTGCCATAGAAGACGCATCCAACCACACACAGTTGTACTTTAAATATTTGCTTCATGCCTTTAGGCACGCGGCAACAGTTTGTGCCTTGCTTTACATTCCTTGTGTCTGTCTCAATGTGTCTTCCAAATATCCCCATGCTCATGTCTTGCATCTGTAGTTTACACTTCTGTCAATAATGTTCTTCCCAGTGTTGTAGGTCAGGACATTACACATGAAGGGGAAAGAGGCTGCCATGAGCAGAAAACCTCTTTAGTGTACATACATTGCATTGGTCAGTGACATGTGTGTTGCTTACTCTGATCACTACTGTTTCTAGCTTTGACCTATGGCTCATTAAACTGGAGAAGATGGAGTGATTCGCTTTATTCTGACATATGGCTTAATTTCAGTGATCTGCCATCAAATCATATTTGAAAATCACAACTGATATGCCAAAGGTCTGTTAAAAAAAATAGCGCCCACCCACTAGAATCACACATCCCTTTTATGATTACAAAGAAGCATTAACCTTGGGTAGTCTATATATTCCCTGTGGGGCCTGGTTCTCCAGATGAAGTCAGTGGGTGTCTGCGGAGGATTTTATATTTGTTTGTTTTTTGTCCTTAATTTGTGTATCTACAAATCCACTAAAATGATTACCATTCTCTGAAAGGACTGGCACTGAGGTCGGGCTGAAGTCATGGCTCATACATATTTGGAGCATTTTAATATTATATTTGTAATTACTTTTTTTTGCAGATTTGTTTCTGTGCTACAGATATTAGAAATATCCCATTGTGTTGTGATATTTCTACCGAAAATGAAGAAAACATAATATTCTATCACAAGCTAGGATGTGATCATTCAGTTCTGTAACGTAGGTTATAACAACCCTATGAAAAAAGCACTTAAAGCATTCTCACTGATATAAAATATGTCAAAGTTTACACACAAAACACCCAAAGTCTTTATTTAATGTGTAAAAGTGCACATTAGGGTAGCAGTAAGGATTCAACACATAATAGGGTAAATTGTATACTTTTATTGTAAAATGTAGCAGAATAAGAAAAAAAATCAATTCCATGGATTTCACTGCCCTACAGAGAGAGAGAGAGTGAGAGAGAGAGAGAGAGAGAGAGAGAGCTCCCTGAGAGTATAATGTACCAGTACAATTGGTACACACACACCCATGATCCAATATAGCTGCAATGTGAATGCTACATCACTTTATTGTTTAGATAAGTATTAGATTATAATCATAATACTGATGAAGGAATCCTTAAAACTGCTCCCAAATGCAGCATGGTTGGAGTAATGTTTAGCTGCCTCATAGTACTTAGGTCTTGGGTTTGATTTCCACCAAGACACTATCTGTATAGAGTTTGTATATTCTCCCCGTGCCTGCATGGGTTTCCTTTCGGGTATTCTGGTTTCCTCCCACAATCCAAAAATATAATGTACTGGTAGGTTAATTGGCTCCCAACAAAAAATGAACCCTCCACCGATATGAATGACTGCTACCCCATCCATTTAACTGAAGGATATTTCACATGGAACAGTCTAGTTTGTAGCAGTTTCCACACCTGATTGATAATGATTAGCATAACTTCAGTAAATCATTTAGGAACTAAACTTTACTCCATCTGTACATTTGATTTACAGTAGGAAACTAACAGTCCCTTTTTGAAGCCAAACATTGATTCTTTTTTTAATGCATACCTGCCTACTTTTTCAATTATGGTTCAAGGGGCAAGTTCTGCAATTCACATCACCCGGCAGTGGGGTCATGATGACGCGTTTCACAACAAATTGAATCAAGGCAGCTCTTACTTCATTGGGGAACTTAGGGGGATGCATAAAGGCCGCCTTCTCTCCCGGGGCGTATCTGAGATAGGGGGATGCATAAAGGTGGCCTACTCTCCCGTACGTATCGGATAATTCCCAAAAATTCAGGATTATGAGGATATTCCAGGTGAGTAGGCTAGTATGGGCACATGTCGGTGCAGTGGCATCTAAGTCCCTTCAAGAGAATCTTATGGAAAGTATGTTAAAGCATTTTTTTCTGAAATTGAACAATGAGTTATACTGAATCTTATATCATTCCACAATATACACCAGAGTCATAGTAATGCCTGGGAGAGCCTATGTGCAGTGTGCCTCCACTCTGCGCAGTGGGCCCCATTCCTCCTGCTGGCTGCGTCACATTTCAAAATACCAGATACACAAAAGATAGAAAAGTCTCTGGCACAGTGCCATAGTCTTTGCAATCACCGGCGCCCAGGGCCGGTGCAATATTTCTCGGCACCCTAGGAAAAAGCTCTAGGCTAGTGTCATCGCCTCCCCCCCTCCCTCTTACCGGCAAAAGCTCGTCTTCATCTTTGTGTATGTGACCCCTGCTGATAATGTATCTCTTCAGCCAGGGCCATAACTAAGGTAGTACGACCAGTGCCATGGCACAGGGCAGGGGGCACTGTTTGGGCAGGTAAATTTTCCTGTTTTTATCATTCTCACTTCTTTTATCCCCAGCATCTCCTGGCCTCCCTTATCTCTTCCCTGGCCCTTCCCCATGAGGCCATGGGCCTTTTTTCAGGTGCACTATCTTATGTTCTTATTTAAAAAATGAGGGTGGGCACCAATGCTCTCTCTGGCACAGGGCACCAATGAGTCTAGTTACGGCTCTGTCTTCAGTAACATCATACATGTTATTCCAGCTTTTTATAATCTAAAAAGAAATGTATTTGACTGTGCTAAATATGATCTCAGGTTTGCCCAATATGTTTTTGTGCTAGGTGGCTTCTGTGGCGCCCCTCAGATGCTGGCGTCCTAGGCAGCTGCCTAAAGCTGCCTAATGGCAGCACCGTCCGAAGATATCAACGGAAAGATGGTGCTGCCAGCAGAATCCATAGGGAGGGACTAGCTGCATGGCACGCTCACAGTAAACTCTGTTTTGGGTGCAGGGTCTGCTGCACAGAGCCCACCGTGACCGAAGGGCCCATGTCTAACATGCACCCTCACACATTATAGTTACATCACTGACATACTGTACTCCAGTGATGAACCCTGCACGGTGTTAACAGTGGCGCGCACGTGAAAGGGGGCGTGAACTCATTCCTGCAAGGCCATACCCTCTGATGTGTGACTGCACCCCCCCTAGTGACACCACTGGGTGGTAGGAACAATGGTAATCTATAGGCTACAGCAGATGAAATATGGAATTTGATAAATGTCTAAGGTCTTCTCAATCCTGTCTCAGGCCAAACAAAAACCTTTAAAACCTTCTAATTCCACAGCCATATCGTAGAAAAGGTGTGCATTGGCTGTCATAATCAGCTGTTTCATTCGAATATAGCAAAGCTCTTTATCGCGTATTTTGACAGCAAAGGTCAATCGTCGCTTTAAAGTCAGATTTAATCTCTATATCATAAGTGCCTGAATGTATTTTGTGTCTAAAACTGTAATATTGCTGCTAAGATGTCTAGAGATGTCTGGAGGATTCAGGAGAAAAGGTGGCGGTATTCATAAATCACTTGAAAAAAAATTAGAGCTATTAAGAAAAAAGTTTGTGATGTTAATTTTTCAATTCAGGTTAATTTGTACAAGTTTTCTATTGTACCATATCACCATGATCAATGGGTGAGACATCTAATTGCAGAAACTACCGGTGCAGGAATCTGAAGGTCATGATGTAATTCTTTGTAAAGAGCGTCTAATAGTGTTACACTGAGCTTTACATGACTTATAACGCAAATACAGAATTGTTATGTTACAACATTCAATTTCTATCCATCAGCCTTATACAGAAATGAAATTTAAGGCGTACTGGAATTGTTTTGCTCAAAGCTTCAGTCTGAGCGGTAGCAAAGAATTATAATAAAAATACAAATTACAAATCACTTTTAAGGCCCCAACACCTCTTCTGGGAGGGGGGCAGCCAGGACGGCAGAAATGGGGCGTGGTGGCCAGAAAGTGGGCGGTGCATGGGGCATGATGGCACATTTGCGTCATTTGCGTCATCGTGGCCCTGCCCCCTGCTATACAGTTCCGATAAAACAGGCAATGTATAGCGGGGGGGGCGGAGCTACGATGATGTGATTCACAATGAAATGCATCATCGGACTCCCCGGACTGCCCACTTGTGTATATGTGGGTGGCCGCAGGGGGTTGCGAACGGGTCAAGGGGGGAATGTATCAAATCTGAGTGAAGTAAAATGATCACATAAGCGATCACTTTACTTCCTGCTTTACCCCTCATCTGCGCTACTGCGAGTGTGCAAGCAGGCAGCACCAGGGAAAGATCCTTCTGATTCCTCTCCCAAAAAAATTGAATGGAAACCCATAGGCTACTGTAGGCTAACAACGTCTTTGGTGATATTTGCTGTGGTTCCATATAATATTTGCAAGTACCCTCCAAAAACAGGTTTTCACTTTAATAAATATGTCCTTTAATAAGAAATTCTGTGGCCAAGATCACAGCTTACAAATCCTTGTGACCATCTAAGAATCTTTCTATTCTTGCTATAGGATTTGTCTCTGGCTCTTCCTTGCTCATGTCATGCATTGTGTGTCTGAGAAATCCCTACAATAATATTTAAATCTGGAGTCTTTGAAGACAGGGCCTGATTCAGAGCCGGACGCTCTGACCAGAGCGCTCGCTCTGAATTAGGGCCGGTCTAGCTTAAAATGGAGCGGCCTCCTGGCCGCTCGCATAGCTGTGGGTGACCACCCACAGCTTATGCGAGTGGCCAAAAAGATGGTCACGATGGTCAAGACCATCGCGACCATCGGGCATGCGATGAGACCCTTGTGGTAGGGTCTCGTCTGCCGCAAGCCCGGAGTGCTTTTGGCTCTATCAGAGCCCAAAACACTCCCACTGACATCACTAGTGATGTCAGTGGGGCCGGACCCAGACGGTAGGTGTTCCCATGGGAACGCCTCCGTCTGGGCAGCCACGCCCCCGGCACGCCCACCAAAGGGGGCGTGCTGTCACCCACCATCGACAGCACATCCCCTTTGGCTTCCCCGTCGCTCGCCGGGTGTCGAGCATGCGCACGACGGAGATGCCTCCATCGTGCGCATGCGCATTTGGGTAACATCGACCCGCTTGCGAGCGTACAGCACTCGCGAGCGGGTCTGAATGAGACCCACAGTTCCTTCTTTCCTGTAAGTACTTTGTGGTTGATTGTGAGGCATGTTGCGGATTGTTGTCTTGCTGAAAACTGCAGTGTGTACTTTGAATCTGGGACAACAGCTTCTAAGATTAGCTGAAAACTGGTTGTATCTATCATTTTTCTAACCTCTGAAAAGTAAAGGTGAGTACACACACAACGATTTAGTAAATGAACGATTTTAGTACACGATTTTCGTTTATTTTTTCAAGGGAAAAATGAACAAAAATCGTTTACTAAAATCGTTCATTTACTAAATGTAATGAACGATTTTTTTGAACTACAAACGATTTTTGCATATTCCCTTAATGAAAATTGTTCAGTTGGTCAGTCTGACTAAACTACAAACTACAAATGTGAACGCACATCAACGATAATTGTTTTAACTTAGAAAGTGAATGATTTTTTCAACGATTCAACGATATCGCTAACGATAAATCGTTCAAAATATTGTTGCATGTGTATGCACCTTAAGGGATGTTTTATTCTAACAAACTCTTCCATACAGATTAAATACAGCATGTGTTAGTAATGCCATAATGTGGACCTGTGGACCTTTGCAATGATATGGGGGTACTTCCCTTGCATATCTATCTATCTATCTATCTATCTATCTATCTATCTCTATCTATCTATCCATTTATCTATCTATCTTTCTAATCCAAACAGATGGGCACTCACCGCTGATTTGTAGTAAAAGCCAGCAAAGGTTTATTTACTCACAAACATGTTAGAAGTCAACGTTTCAGTCTCACTGTACCTTTGTCAAGAAAATATAACAACCAGAAACATCATAGCATCCATAGAGAACCATAACCCCTACTTACCAAGAGCAAGTATATATAGCAATCCCTATCAGTCAAAAGAGCCGCACATCATAAAACCGAAAGTGCCCGAAAGGTGCTCAAACAATAACATATCTAAACCAAATATCAGCCATTAGGTATAAGATCGCATGACAGATACTGTATGTCATGTACGTCGTGTCTGCACTCCAGTGCAGATGGCTCACCAGAAATATATCAAAAAATCGGTGCCGTTGCCGGCAAAGTCACGTGCTCCATCGAGTGGAACGCGCCAAATTGGAAGTGACTTGCCATGGCCATGCGGGTTATCACTGCAAACAATTTGCGTTCCACCTAGTGGCACGCACCCGGCCAGGAAATAACACAGAGCACCACATAAGTATCTAGGAGACAGCTTGTGTGCCACCACATGGAACGCAAGCGGGTATCAAATACTGCGGTGCATATAGAGTAATCACCCAAACCTAAATTTGTTAGGGCGCACTGCACCCAAGATCATCCCAGCTGCTCAAGGTAGCCCATCCCAGAATAAATATTATCAGATAGTAAATGAACACAGTTACCAATTCGCCATACTGAAAAGACATTATAGACTGCCATATATAGTGGCCCCAGAAAGCAGGCAGGCAACAGAAATCTTGGTGCCGATTCAGGCCCGGCGTCAGGGGGGGACTATCGTAAGAAAACCCTTAATAATATTCATCACAGCTGAATTCAAGCACTATTTTCACCAGACTGCTGCACAACTGCACCCGGTGTGGGGGAAACTACTGGGGGTTCAGCTCTATTTGCAAAATGACGACAGCTACAGCTGGACAGGTAAAGTTTGTACACCCCTAACGTGTAATCCTTGTATCAGTGCCTTAGAATCATATATAAAAGTAAATGAAGAAATATCCCTGGAAGGCAGTAAGCTTAACTCATCCACGATTCATTCTATTCCAGGCTATTTAAGCTATTCTCTCATGTAAAATACAAACATCCATCAATTTATCTTAGCATATCTCATTTGAATGTATCGATCACGATTACCTATAACGACCAAGCAACACATTTGTCAAGATACAGATTATTGCAGTGGCTGTATCGTCTCAAGCAATCAATATGCATATACTAATTTGATAAATGAAAATCATTCATGCTTTGTTTAGTAAAACTAGACTGATAAAAGAGTCAATGACAAGATGACCTTCCAGCACAAAGCTTCTCATCCCTGAGCATTTAGCTGTGTATATACGCATTTTATTTCTAGAGAAAGGCAGACTCCCCAAAGGCTGTCTAAAAGTTTACCCTGTGTAACAAGCATTGTTGTATCGATCAGCACAAAACAACCGCTCTGACCTCTGAACTTACAGCACCCGGTCACAGAAATAGACATATTAAAACTTTGTGATCAAAAAAATAAAACCCAAACAACGTTATGATCCCAATGTTGTTGGCTGTAGCTAACAAGACTGCAAATCACAATATATCTGCATTTATGTCACTGATTTCTGTTATTCTGTTTAAATTATTCTGTTTAATCCTAGCATACATTTTCATAACGTCATAGATCATTTTTTGTTGATGGTTTGATTTCAAAGTTTCTTTTGAAGCAGTGGAACCGTCTCACCCTAATTTATTTACTTAATTGCAGTCACTTTACTTTTTTGGTCGCTATTACCAGTTATTATGAACAATCCCCATACATGTATTATATATACATTTTAAAATAGAGCTACACATATTTTGGAAATTGATCAATTATATAAAACTAACCAAAGTTTAGAGCATATAAACAATATATTTATATGATATATAATATTTACCTGTTTGCTTGGTTTGTAGTGGTTAGATGTATACAGTAGATAGATAGATAGATAGATAGATAGATAGATAGATAGATAGATAGATAGAGGGATCTATCTATTAGATAGAAGATAGGTAAATTGATAGATTCAAGCTACACATTTATAATATAACGGGATGGGTACGGATGCCGGCACTCAGGATCCCGGCGGTAAGAATCCCGACGCCAACACCCCGACTAGGTCACAATGCCAACGCCTAATGGTAAGTCCTCCTAACCTAACCCAACCCTTAACCTTGCCAGCACCAGGAGAGGGCAGCCATGTGGCCAATGTAATGGGGAAGGTGCAGCCAAGTGGGCGTGTGGTGGCGTGGTGCCATGTTTGCGTCATCGCGGTCCCACCATCCCACTATACAAAGCCACGACTCTCTAGCACTGTAAAGGCTCATGATGACGTAATTCAGTGCAAATTGCCTCATCAATCCGCCCAGACTGCCCACTCCACTCACAGACAGTGACATAGGTAGTGACCAGGAAATCACCTTACAAGACCACATTATTATAAAAAAATATATTATTTTAAACTTTATTTTTTTATAACAATTGTATAAATATGACTTTTCTTAACATTTTACAAGTGAATATATTACACAAATTCTTTTCATAGTTTCCCTTAAAGGCCAAAGAGTTTGTGTCACAGTGGAATACAGGTCATGTAAAAACACCCCAAAGGCAGACATTTATGCAATTACACATCTTCTTGCGACTGTGTCAGTTTCAATGAGTGTTTGATACATTTCAGCAAGTTTTGCAGGCAGGCAAGGTTAATACAACCTCAGGCCTGTCAGTTTAAATGACTGCGAAGAGAGGAGAACAATCATATCATATCCTATTATAAAATGTGCATAATTTTACTTCAACGCCAGCAAATCCTATTTTCTAGTATAATATTGCCCATATCACTTACTTTCGCCGATGACACTACAGAAACCAGAATTGTCACAGTGGTCACTAGGTATCAAATTGATACAAAATGAAAGCTTAGAGAGCATTTTTGAACTGAAGGAAAATTAATCATACTGTATTTCACCTCACTTGCCCGGAGAGAAGTGAGCAGAGGACGCAAATTAATTTGGCATGTAGCAAATTGAGAATGCTGGATCGTCACCTTTCCCATTTCCTACACATCAAAAACTGATGATGTGAGAAGTGAGAAGGTTCCGTCTTGTAAGAAGGATGTTCTGTACGTGGCATTATACTACCCACAGTGTTCATTTTCTTCTGCACACATTAGTACTATACATTTAATTGTGATATGAATAGAAGAGGTAGGATATATATTTTTGTCTCTGTATACAGCACTCTGCCATTATATCCTTCCCAACTGTCCCGAATATGATGGGACAGTAACATTGGACTGTACATGAAAGTGGGTGAAGTTTAGCCTAAAAGTAGATGTTCCTGGGTGGAATAGAGGAGTTGTGGGTGGATCAGGGTTGTGGCTTATTTTGTATCACTTTTATGTGTCCTAATGTTAAGAGGTATAAACTGTACAGTCTTTATAGACCACCTCTACAACACTTGGTTCTTTCCTATCATAGTACATTGTAACAAGCAGCATCATGCTCATCACATTCCAGATTCTACACCTACTTCTCCTACATCCCAAGTGCCTTATTTCTGATGGCATGTACTGCTTGCTTATAAGGTGAGTATATGTGCCACACGGTGACACATCACCAAACGCTTTCTGCTACAGTCACTGTATGAGGAAACCAGTGTCTGCTGCCTGGCGGGGTCCTCTACTCAGCATTGTGTTGATGTCTCAAACCTCTCTGGGCATAGAAAGCAGGAATGCCCATTTCCCACATCTTATTTCCGATAGAGGTGGTACTGTTTCGCTGCCACAGAGATACCTGTAGCTGGGTCTAGTTATGGAACAGTATAACACACTAAGGTGCCTATTTATCAAGAAATATTTGTATTTATCAAGTAATATTTGCGGGATATTCCCAAATACAGCGGTTTGGCGGGGATACCTACAAGGATTAAAGATCCCCTGAATGCACTATATCCAACAGCAGCCTCAGTGAAGCTGTTAGATTTACCAAGCGCATTCTAGAGCATGACCCTTATAGGATAATGCTATAATCAAATTGCATTGTCCTATAGTTGGCTACGGGCAACTACTTTGCAAAAATTACCAGTAGAGGGCTCACCCGGAACCCTCCTCGGAAATGGCCACCCCACATGCGTGGTCAGTAGACTGAGTATATGCAAGGTGTCCCGATAGAGGAGTGTAGAGACCGCTAATGTGGACACTTCACTCCGAGCACATTGCAGGTACAGGATCTTTTCTAAGCCCCTGTCCCTACGAGTGAATATTGATAAATTTGGGTGGTAATTAATTTCTTATTGCCATGAATAGCGGTGATAAGAAATTACAATTATCAGGTATAACACCAGGTAATTGATAAATATGTCCCTAAATGCTTAGTGCCTTCAGTTCCTTGAAGAATAAGCAAAGTTACGCAGCACCAAAATGATACCTTTAATAATTTTCACCAAGATACATGGCGCTCCAATTGTTAGCCAACCATCTTATCAATACCCATATGATCCACTTGCTGGCTTGCATGCAGAGTGACCAATACAGACACACACAGGGGGAGATTTATCAAGCCTTGGAGAGAGATAACGTGGAGAAGTTGTCCAAAGCCACCAGTCAGCTTCTAAATGTCATTTATCTAGCACAGGGATATGTATCAAGCCTTGGAGATATGTATCAAGCACAGGATATGTACCAACCAATCAGCTTCTAAATGCCATGTTATGGGCTATGTTCAGAGTTGGACTGGCCCACAGGGGTACAGGGGAAATCCCCACTGCCTAAGGGCCCTACCACTTGCTCTAATGTCAGGTTCCAGACTGTGCACTTGAATTAAACAATTCAAGTAATAGAGTAACATTAGAGGGTCAGTTACATCGTCTCTAATGTCTGTCCAAAACTCTGTGGGGCTGGCCTCATCCCCTGTAGCTACTGACCACACCCCAAAGCATGGGTCCCTACCATTGCATTCCCCCGGTGGGCCCTTCATGCTCCAGTCCAGAGCTGGATTTAGACATCATGGGGCCCTAGGCAAGAAACCAGTTTGGGGCCCACCCTTTGTTAGGCTCTGTGGAAACCTTATGGAAATGAAGGATTATGTATATATATATATATATATATATATATACCACAGCGGTGGGTGACAAGGGGATGTAGAGAGTGACGGGGGAGGCATAGGGTGAGGGGGAGAGGGTAACAGGGAGACTGTGACGAAGCAGTGAGTGACAGAGAGAGTAAGGTTGACTGAGAATAGGTGAAAGAAAGAGGGTGAGGGGCAGTGGGTGACAAAGAGAGAGAGAGAGAGAGAGAGAGAGAGAGAGAGAAAGAAAGAAAGAAAACAACAGACACCCAGCAGGAGTTAACTGTGAGGGGAGTTCTGACCTTTCACGCAGTCTGGCTGTAGCGCTCCTCTCCTCTGGTTTTCACGCCTGGGGCGGTCACTAGGGCAGGCAGAGGAATGGGACTGAATATTTACATAGTCCAACTATCGCAGCTAGGGGGCAGACATGGACTCGAATTGCAGCCCGGCTGGCACCAGCAGCACAATCCACAACAGCAGCAGCCTGCACCGGAGACAAAGCCCGCTGCTCAGGAACCACCTAAGCCAGCTCAGACCACACAGCCCCCGGCCTGTAAAGCCCCTACCCCTCAGACATCACCGCCCCCCCCACCGCAGAGAGTATGAAGTAGGAGGAGGGAAGGAGAGGAGACTATAGGGGAGGAGAAGAGGAGTGCTAGACCACCCCCTACTTCTTTGTTATGGCCGGTCGGTGTCAATGCTGCTGTGTGGCCACCTTCATTGCAGCGGGCACCGCAACTGAGCTTGCCAGATGATCAGGGCCGGGCGCCTAGGTTGCCAAGCGGTAAATCCGGCCGTGCTCCAGTCCGACACTGGCTGTGTTTGAAAAATGGCAGTTAGAAACTAATTGGTTAGGACTCTATCTCTCTCCACTTTCTCTCTCTCCAGTGTTTGATACATCTCCCCCATAGTCTTTGAAACGACAGCAGGTACACTTCTGAACTTTATCTCTCTCAAAGGATTGATACATCTCCCCTTAACACACGACTCTGTCTATTTATGTGCACTTAACTGACGCCCATATACTATATTTTACAGAGAGTTACAGTATATAGTGGAAACAAATACAAGCTTCTACATGTTATGCTTCAGCCTAATGATAATATACTCATTTGAATTTGTAACTTCTGCAACCACTTTTCTGCATATTATATTATCAGCCAGCAATGTAAATATGATATTTGCCATTCACATCAATATCATGGGGATCTATGGAGTCACCTTGATCAAAATGACACAGGAACCACATGTGAGGGATCCGTGCCAGATATCACATATTCTGGGAATTGTTAGCATTGCTAATTCACCCTTCTCCGACAATGTTTTGTACAATAAGTTCCCAGTGGGTAGCATGTGGCATATTTTGCTTAACAATCTCTCTACTTATCTGCTGCTTCCCTTCAACAACTCCCCCAGCTCTGCCCTTCCCGTTATTCCGCATCACATTCAGTGTGTCAAAACAAAAATGAATGTCTGCTCTGACAATAAAACTGCTAAAAATATATTTGTATTAAGAAGACATCTAATGAATGCATGACATGTTGCAACAGGATAGACCAATATTTGTTTAATTCGGTTTGCGATTTTTTTTCCCCCTTTTTACAGATAATACCTTGTGTCCTTAGGAAGTGAGTTGCTATGGAAACTGCTCATTATTTTTTCCAACAGTAGGGTAGCTACTTAAAAAAAGAAACACTTCATCTGAGCACAGATTTTCTTTTTCTTTACATCGAAAGAAAATTTGGTATGGCGGCTACAGTCCTCGCCTTTTCCCCGGACTTTTTTTCCTTAACAAGCCTTTAAATTTCTTTAGAGTCATTTTGTTTCTACATCTAGTGTCAATGTAACTTAACAATATTATCAGATAAACTTTACAGAAAATAGGTGAGAAGATATTTTCCAGGTATTTTTTTAAATAAAAGTTATAACAAAATTTCATGTTTGCAAAATACATAGAAAATACCAATAAACTGCAATTAAGGGATTAATTGTCTAGACTGCATGACACCTCGGATTTTCAGGATTTTCAAGAATTTAGCCATGCCTTAAAACACTGAAATACATTTTTTTTTTAAATGATCCCCTACTTTCTCCAGACTGCTCACAGTGACCGTAGGAAGAAGCACTTAGTGATCATGTAGGTGTGTAAAACCTCTCCCAAATCATGCATGTGTATAGCAGAGATCCTCACAGTGACTGTAGGAAGAAGCACTTAGTGATCATGTATGTGTGTATGACGTCTCCCAAATCATGGATGTGTATAGCAGAGATCCTCACAGTGACGGTAAGAGGAAGTACTTAGTGATCATGTATGAGTGTATGACATCTCCCAACTTATGATCTTGTATAGAGAGCTTCACAGTGATTTTAGGAGGAAGCACTTAATGATCATGTATTTATGTATGATGTCTACCTTCTCATAGTCTTGTGTAGCAGTGATCATCATAGTGACTGTAGGCGGAAGCACAACGTGATGATGTTTGTGTATGATGTCTACCTTTGCATATCTATATATATATATATATATATATATATATATATATGTGTGTGTGTGTGTGTATGTAAACAATGCTGTATATAATATATCCTATATATATGTGTGTTTATTAAACACACACATTATATGTGTGTGTTTAATAAACATGTATATATTATATATAGCATACACACTAACAAATACACATGTACACACATACTTTATATACACACTAACACATACTAACAGTATACATACATATTTATACTTTTGAGGCAGCAGCTGCTGCAGGTTGCTAATGGGGATGGGCACCTCGCATCATTAGGCCCTGCCACCTCGCGGCACAATGCAGTGATTAGCATATATATTGGGGTGGGGTTTCTCATATTGGCTCTGCCCCCTACTGCAACTAGTGATGGGAGGAACTGGTCCATCAGGGGGGTTTCAAGGTGTTCATAAACCCCCCTTGTATGCACCAGTGCAGTGACTGTAGGAGAAAGCACTTGGTGATCATATCTTTGTGTAAGACATTTCTCTTCTCAGTGCCTTGTGTTTCAGGACACCTTACAATGGGTCAGAAATGCATCTGGCAGATGGAACTTGCAATTTTAAGAGCTGCACATGAGTCCAAACCAAGCATATTAAAGAATGAGCAACTAGGAGTGACATGTCAAGTGTTTAAATGATCTACAGAAGGAAGCTTGTTTTTTATTAAGCTAGGCCAGTGGTTCCCAAACTAGGTGCCGTGGCACCCTGGGGTGCCTCAGGATGCTTGCAGGGGTGCCTCAGGTTGGTGGTCCAATACCACATAAAATTATTTTTAGTCAGTGTGATAGGCAAAACCAGTGCTAATGGCTGCCAATCAAAACATATGTGGACAAAATAGAAGCACAGCCCTGTCACCCCCCACATAACTGACCCTAAGGGTGACATGTAAGCACAATTTACTTCATTTCATTTTTGCTGAATTTCTTAATCTGAAACTTTTGGCCCAGGGGTGCCATGGAAAAAATGCTGATACTCTAGGGTGCCGTGATTCAAAAAAGTTTGGGAACCACTGAGCTAGGCATAAAAATATTCTTTAATAAACAGAGCAATGAAAAACTGAAAGTAGGTTCAATTCAAAAATGACAGAAAGGAGTTGATTGGTTGGTACTTTATCACTCTCAAAGGATTAGTACATCTCCCTGTATATGAGTTGCATGCATTTCAGCTGCATCTTTACTAGTGGATGAAAAGGGTATAACGGAGCAGCACCTGGGCATATGCCTGTAAGTGTATGGTAACTGTTATGACTGTTATGATAGCATGCAATGGGCGTGTAGGCAGAATTGCAATTTGAGTTTATACAGAGATCTGTCAGATATCAGACAGACCTCTTGCACCAGCTAGAGGGTTGGTGTAAATATGTGCTGATAGTGATGACGGCAACTTTCACAAACAGATGGATTAGGGAGACGCCCATGAATGGTACATATGTCTGTATACTGGATGTGATGGGCCAAATGTAATAGGGTGAGAGATTAGAAAATGTGAGAGTTTAGCAGTTATCTCTCACATTGATTGAGTTTTATCTTCAAAATGGGAAAAGATCTGGATAAGAGTTTAAATCGTGAGAGTTTCTTGAGTCTAAAAACATGAGAGTTTGCCAGTTCTCAGACTCTATTACACTGGGCGAGTTTAAAAAGTGTCAAGTTTACTGCTAATATCACACATGTTCTAAACTCTCACTCTATTACATTTGGCCCTTTGTATTGTGTAGCAGAGGACCTCACAGTAACTGTGTGTGACATCGAAGAACAGAAGCTTTCTTGGACATCAGTTCTGTTGATAATAGGCCCCATACCTGAATTATATCAAGGTCAAGTAGATATTAGAAATGACACCACCAACTTGATGCATCCAGTGGAGACTAAGGGCCTGATTCAGCAAGGATCGCAGTAGCAAAAACACATGCAATTGGGCGATTAATTCGCATTGCGCATGTGTACGCATCGCAGTGCACGTGCACAAACTTGCAATTGCGATGGGAACTGCCTTTGCAAAGGCTACACAGACCCAGAGGACATTGGCCCTGATTCAGAGGCGCTCGTAATCGGCCACTCGTTCGTTCTGACCGATGTTCGCACATCTGCGCATGCGTATGGATTTTAATACGCATGCGCGAACCAGTCAGTGCGGCCGAAAATCGTTTGTTCGCTATATAGCGAATGCCTGCTATTTTGAGTGACAGAAGGAGGCGTATGTGGGTGGTAACAGGGGAAGGTGCTTGAAAATGGGGGTGTGGAATTCGAACGCAGGCGTGCTTAAAGGTCAAAACAGGCGTTTTAAGGGAGTGCATAATACAGCAGCGTCATTGACCACGTCACTTGGTTTTTTTTACTCAGAACTGCTCGCAAAATAGCGGTTGAAAAAACCAGCCACAAGAATAGCGAGCAGTTCATACGCTGTTCGATGTACTCGATTAATCTAATAAATAGCGGACATGACGTATGGTGCATGCGGCAAGGGGGCGTATTTTTCAAAATTACAACCGCAAGTTTTGCTCGCTCGTTCAGACTTAGAGGCGTGAACAGACCGCAATTAACGAACGGTTCACTTGAATAGCCACCCCTTGTTTTAGAACGAACGACCGCAAATAGCGAGCGGCTCTGAATGAGGGCCATTGATTGACAGGAAGAGCCATTTGTGGGTGGTGACGGGGGTGTGGTCGGTCAAATGCAGGCGTGCCGTTGCAGGGGTGTGCATAAATTATCCACTGTAATACCATACGCAGTCTGAGGCCTCATAGCGTGCGCTGAAGTTAGCAATTCCTGAGTGACATCTGACCTGCCTTAATTGTGCATATGGGTCCGATGTTACTCGATGTTACCGATTATTTCACTATGTTGCTCGAGTATACAGATGAGTGTAAGGGGAAGTGGGCGTCCTTATGGTAAGCTGTGATCGCAATGCGATTGCAAACATTTGCATTTCACCAAATATAAAGGATGTCACCTGCGCAAAGGAATAGGTTTTATATCTAATAATACTTCAATGCTGCCCTGAATGGGCTAGGTAAAGTATCCCTACTTTTCCAGAAAGGAAGGGTAAACAATAAATAGTATTAGCCCTGGCGCAAAGAATATATTAAATCAGTAATAATGTGTGGATCATAGATGGTAGATACTAACATAAAAATATTTTATTCTTCATACTTTATGAACCAGACCATCAGTTCGATTCTGACCAGAGCCCTCTCTGTGCGGAGTTTGTATGTTCTTCCTGCGTGTGTCTGGGTTCCTCTGGGTGCTCTGGTTTTATCCCACACTCCCTAAATGTCCTGGAAAAACGTTCATCAATGAATGTGTTTAGGATTGTGACAGAAACACACTAATGTGCGATCTCTGGAAGATAGCGGACAGCTGTGGTCCTCCAGACACTAACATAGCCCTGACGAAGCCTGCAATACGGGAGAAACGCGTTGGTTTAGCAACTGCCAGGAGTGAGGCAAGAGTGTCTGCATTTCCAGAAGTCTGTCGCTGCCGTACCGAGACGGGACCCCGGAAGGAGCAGAAGTATCATGCTGTGCTGTTTAGCTAGAGGGAGAATCAGGCCATCTGCTACTGACGAGGGGAATATTACCCGGAGGATACCTCACAGAGGGCGCGATAAACACACATCCGGACCGCCGACAGGTGGGAAAAGGAACAATCTTCACCCGGCTGGGCTTACCGGTAAGCTACATTGAACTACACAGCGCTGTTAGTCTAAGATACACCATACTCTGTACAGAGACCGGAACTTTTATTCTATTTCAGCTCCTTTGTTTGATAAAGGAACGGACTTTGGAGTTTTCATCTACCCTATAGAAGTCTTTATATTCACTACCTTTACAAATTGCGGCCAGCATTGTATATTGGGACAGTGAGAGACTTTTTCTTTTAAACAGTATCACGTTTATTCAGCAGTGTACTATTTATTTTATTTTATTATTCCATGTATGCATAATTATTCATAAAGTATGAAGAATAAAATCTTTTTATGTTAGTATCTACCATCTATGATCCACACATTATTACTGATTTAATATATTCTTTGCGCCAGGGCTAATACTATTTATCATTTGCATTTCACCGCTAATATTAGTAAGTGCAGTGCGTGCGTTCTAGCAGAATAGCGATCCTTGGTGAATCAGGCCCTAAGATTTAGGTTTTGAAAATTGCCCTTAAAATGACATACAGCTTACATCGTGTGTCTGCAAAATGCATGGTGAAATGTCAAGTCTTCAAATTATCTACAGAAGGGAGCTTGTTTTTATTAAGTGAGGTGTAAGAATAATCCTTAATAAAAAGAGCAATGAAAAAGTGAAGGTACTGTAGGTTAAATTCAATATGAGCATTTCAAGGAGGAGGTCTCAGGAATTAAAAGTAGAGCGTTAATAAACTTCAGTAAGTGTGCAATATAAGATGGGAAATAACACCACTTAGTAGACCTGTCCCTTTTAAAGGGAACTTGGAATACCTACATAACATGTCTACAAGATTTGTATTTTAAAGAACACTTATCACTTTTAATTACCATTCAGAAACACATTAAGATGTATTGTTAGATAGTTATTGTTGTTGTTTACAGGGGAGTTACAGTGGCATTCCTGCCTAATAATGGCATACTTACTGGCATAGCCGACCAGGAGATTGCTGTGTGATGTGCTACATAAGGAAAGTCATGAATTTCAGAGACGTCTCCTGGACTCTGGGAAATAGACCACCCTACTGTATCCCTCCCCAGAAAAGTTGGCACCCAGGGAATTGATTATGCAATTAGTGGCAGATTGCATCTTTGTGGCCCCACCTCCACTGTGCAGTGCTGCAAATAGAGGCATTGAATAGCAGGAGGCAGAGCTGTAATGATGCATTTCACATAGAGTGCCACCACATACCTCCTAGCAAGATCAAAGGTCCCAATAGAACATCTATGGGTCTCCGCGGGCCTAAACTGACATATCATACTTACCTACTTTCTAAAATACTTTTCTGGGAGCAGCCTGGTTCAGGGGGCGGGGCCGGACTGGTGACGTAATTAGGCCACACCCCTTTCCAGGAAAAGTCAGCTATTCGCGGGTCCTCAAGGAGGGGGTGGAGCTAGATGTTGCGAATTGAGCCGTTTAGCCCGGCTACCTCCCTACGGACCCACAAATTCCCCATTAAATCTCCCCAACCTGCCCGCTTCACTAGCTGGTGAGCAGGATGCGCAGCGGGAGATCTGCCTACATTTCCGGGGGTGCAAATAAGGTTTTGTTTTCATATCCGAACTTAACCGAGCCACTCATCTGTATTCCTATACAACTATGCTTTTCAGCGTTTTTTCCTCACTACTTTGTAGCTTCACAAAATTTTAATTGTTTCAAATTTGTTTGCTAAATAAATACAATTGTTTAATTTGTTTGCAGTCCTCCATAGGATCAAAACATCTCACCCCCAATTTGTAAATAGAAAAAAAACTGACTAAACTAACTCACCAAACTTTATATAGATCAGACTCCTTTCACCTCACTGGTTCACTTGCCCGCAATTCCCGTAGTTTCTGAGGGGATCTGGTCTAAAGATCTACAGTAAAAAGGTAGACAATGTCTAGATAGATACCAGATGTTAGACAGTTAATAGGTTGACAGGGACAAAAGGTCGACAGGAGCAAAAGGTTGACACTAAAGGACGACATGAAAGAAGGTCAATGTGTACTAATGGTTGACATGGTCAAAATGTTGACAAATGGTCGACAAAAAAATGGTTGACGGTTAGGAACCAGGAGGGAGGGTTAGGGTTAGGCACTTACCGGAGGGTTAAGGTTAGGCACTAGAAGAGACAGTTAGGGTCAGACACCTACCCTGACGGTTAGGGTTAGGCACCAGGAGGGAGGGTTAGGGTTAGGCACCAAGGGGAGGGTTAGGGTTGGGGTGAAGATTAGGGTTAGGGAAAAAAGTGTGTCGACCATTTTTGTGGCGACCATTTACATGTCGACCTTTTGACCATGTCGACAATTTGTACCTGTTAACCTTCTTACATGGCAACCTTTAGTGTGTCGACCTTTTGTCCCTGTCTAACTTTTGTTCCTCACTCCTCACAGATAGCATTTGCATAGGTGAGGAGCAGCAGAATGAGGAGAAGCAGCCCTATACCCTGACTTTTCTCATAATTAATGTCCGCCAGTTTATTAGGACATGACGAAATTAAGGGTACACCTGGATGTATTATGATTCAATAATAACAGATTTCATGCGTTGATACTCCATGATATCGCTATTTAAGGATTAATGTGTATATTTGTTAATAATCCAAATATTTCGCCCTATCTAAAGATTGATTGTTTTTGACAGTTTGAATCACAACGAGATCTGTTTAATTATAGTATCATTACCAGCAATTTTTAAGAATTAATAAATGTTTTATGTTAGTTATATCTTTTTGTCTATTTTTACAGTGTTGTGTCATATATATGTAACATATTTTGTATAGATCTCCAGTGGATGTTGTACACGCATACACATGATATGGATCTCTATTCTTAGAGTATATTTATTAAAAGTTAAGATTTAAAAAAAAAAAAATCATTATTCATTAATCTAGAATTAATGCTCACCAAACAGAGTTCTTTTCTTTTCTTCTTTGTCTTTTGAACTTTTGTCCCTGTCTAACATCTGGTGTCTATATAGACATTGTCTATCTAATTACTGTCTATCTCTTATACCACATATACCCAGCCTGTGAGAGTTAGATACAGTCTCTTGGAGTGATTACAGGTTAAGTTGGAATGACTACACTGCCAATGGAAATGTCACTAAAGCTGCCTTTTCAACCAATCCACTTTATTATCACATTGACAATGAGAAGTTTATTCATCAAACCTCTCCAGGGTGTCAAACATGAATAAGTCGCCATTACCAGCACCAAAGGCTCTACTCATCATCACTTAATTTCTACAAGTGATAACGAAAATTTTCACCTGCTATTGTAGAAATTAAGTTTTCGGGCTATTCATCAAAAAGGTAATATAGGAGATATCACAGATATCTCCTGCTTACCCTTCTCTCCCGGGATGGCCTGCTGTACCCATACACTAGTATCACAGATATCTCCTGCTTACCCTCTTCTCCCGGAATGGCCCACTGTCCCCATACACTAGTATCACAGATATCTTCTGCTTACCCTCCTCTCCCAGAATGGCCCACTGTCCCCATACACTAGTATCACAGATATCTCCTGCTTACCCTCCTCTCCCGGAATGGCACACAGTCCCCATACACTAGTATCACAGATATCTCCTGCTTACCCTTCTCTCCCGGAATGGTCCACTGTCCCCATACACTAGTATCACAGATATCTCCTGCTTACCCTCCTCTCCCGGAATGGCCCACTGTCCCCATACTCTAGTATCACAGATATCTTCTGCTCACCCTCCTCTCCCGGAATGGCCCACTGTCCCCATACACTAGTATCACAGATATCTCCTGCTTACCCTCCTCTCCTGGAATGGCACACAGTCCCCATACACTAGTATCACAGATATCTCCTGCTTACCCTTCTCTCCCGGAATGGCCCACTGTCCCCATACACTAGTATCACAGATATCGCCTGCTTACCCTCCTCTCCCGGAATGGCCCACTGTCCCCATACACTAGTATGGGGACAGAATTCATCAAGCTCCGAAAATACAATATTTTCAGAGCTTGACTAGAGAGTGCTCCCGCTACCCACTCCTTCCCTATGTCCGGCTTCTTCTACCGGACGCCGAGGCTCTTGTGCGTATGCGTGATTTGTAGGTCACACAGGTCCACTAGTTACACTGCTCCAAAAGGAAAATATTCACTGCTCTGAAAGGAGCAGTAAAAAGATTCGGGGAGACAGCTGATTTTCGTATCAGCTTTCTCAGCGCAGGAGCAATGATGAATTGCTCCTGCGCTATCAGTGAGTAAGAATGTTAATTATCCGTGTCCATTTTTACCTCAAAAATTAACATAATAAATAGAGCCCCATGAGGGGTAACTTTCTGTGGACTTTTGGAATTCGTTGTATGGGGAACAGGAGCAGGGCTGGCTCCAGGGGTCGGAGCACCCTGTGCCGGCCCCCTCCAGAGTGCCCTAACTTCGCGCGCGGCTTCGAAAATGGGGGTGTGGCCTAATTACCATAGGCCACACCCCCTATGTGACGCTATTTGGAGGTGTTTCTGCCTCCAAAAAACGTCAGGCTGGGGGGAGCCTCACTAGCTGGGCTTCCCCCAGCCCTCTTCCGTCACTGAATGTATGCCGCGCGCATGTGAGCAGCATTCATTCAGAGTCTCCGGGGTCCAGCACCGCCGCACAGCTGCGGCAGTGGGAGTCCCCACTCATCCAATTTAACCATCTGCGGGCCGCTTCAGCCCACGGGTGGAACAGCGGTAATGTCCCACTGAAATCGGGATGTTGGGGAGGGGTGCGCCATCTATGGGTGGCGCCCCTGTGCGACCGCTCAGGTCGAACACCCCTAGAGCCGGCCCTGAACAGGAGGCCAAGTATTAGGGTTAGGGTTAGGCACCAGGAGGGAGGGTTAGGGTTAGGCACCAAGGGGAGGGTTAGGGTTGGGGTGAAGATTAGGGTTAGGAAAAAAAATGTGTTGACCATTTTTGTGGCGACCATTTACATGTCGACCTTTTGACCATGTCGACAATTTGTACCTGTTGACCTTCTTACATGGCAACCTTTAGTGTGTTGACCTTTTGTCCCTGTAGAACTTTTGTCCCTCACTCCTCACAGATAGCATTTGCATAGGTGAGGAGCAGCAGAATGAGGAGAAGCAGCCCTATACCCTGACTTTTCTCATAATTAATGTCCGCCAGTTTATTATGACATGACGAAATGAAGGGTACACCTGGATGTATCATGATGTTCAATAATAACAGATTTCATGCGTTGATACTGCATGATATCGCTATTTAAGGGTTAATGTGTATATTTGTTAATAATCCAAATATTTCGCCCTATCTAAAGATTGTTTTGACAGTTTGAATCACAGCGAAATCTGTTTAATTATAGTATCATTACCAGCAATTTTTAAGAATTAATAAATGTATTATGTTAGTTATGTCTTTTTGTCTATTTTTACAGTGTTGTGTCACATATATGTAACATATTTTGTATAGATCTCCAGTGGATGTTGTACATGCATACACATGATATGGATCTCTATTCTTAGAGTATATTTATTAAAAGTTAAGATTTAAAAAAAAAATCATTATTCATTAATCTAAGGAGTGCTCACCAAACAGAGTTCTTTTCTTTTCTTCTTTGTCTTTTGAACTTTTGTCTCTGTCTAACATCTGGTGTCTATATAGACATTGTCTATCTAATTACTGTCTATCTCTTATACCACATATACCCAGCCTGTCAGAGTTAGATACAGTCTCTTGGAGTGATTACCAGGTTAAGTCGGAATGACTACACTGCCAATGGAAATGTCACTAAAGCTGCCTTTTCAACCAATCCGCTTTATTATCACATTGACAATGAGAAGTTTATTCATCAAACCTCTCCAGGGTGTCAAACATGAATAAGTCGCCATTACCAGCACCAAAGGCTCTATTCATCATCACTTAATTTCTACAAAAGCAGGTGAAAACGAACATTTTCACCTGCTATTGTAGAAATTAAGTTTTCGGGCCATTCATCAAAAAGGTAAAGCAAGAGATATCACAGATATCTCTTGCTTACCTTTCTCTCCCGGAATGGCCCACTGTCCCCATACACTAGTATCACAGATATCTCCTGCTTACCTTTCTCTCCCGGAATGGCCCGCTGTCTCCATACACTAGTATGGGGACAGAATTCATCAAGCTCCGAAAATACAATATTTTCAGAGCTTGACTAGAGAGCTTTTGCCATCTTCAGATAACGAGTGCTCCCGCTACCCGCTCCTTCCCTATGTGAAGGAGTCCCGGGTCGCAAAGAGAGATCTTTTCAGATCCTTCTGCTCCTGTCCGGTTTCTTCTGCCGGACGCCGAGGCTCTTGTGGGCATGCGTGATCTATAGGTCACACAGGTCCACTAGTTACACTGCTCCGAAAGGAAAATGTTCACTGCCCCGAAAGGAGCAGTGAAAAGATTCGGGGAGACAGCTGATTTTCGGATCTACTGTCTCTGCACAGGAGCAATGATGAATTGCTCTGGCGCTCGTGGTGAGTAAGAATGTTAATTATCCAGGTCCGTTTTGACCCCGACAATTAACATAATGAATAGAGCCCCATGAGGGGTAACTTTCTGTGGATTGTTGGAATACTTTGTATGGGGAACAGGAGGCCAAATTATTCTGCCAGTTTGGGGAAGGTTTTAATCCAGTCATGCTGGAATTCTTTAGGTCATCTCCCTTTAGTAATATTTTTGTAATTAAATATGACTCTCTCAAGATCTATTCTACAGTAAGTGCACACTGGTTGGCAATAGCTCTGGAGCTTAGTGAAGACAATAAGGGTCATTTATGATGAACAGCAAAAGTAGAAAAAGCAGCACAAATGCTATTTTATGACGGCACTGTAGGGCTATTATATGCATAAAAAAAGCATATCACCACAAAATCACACGTGGTCAGAACTTGGGGGTCCAGATCGTACTTCCGTCCATATTATGCCCAGGTGTTATAAGGACCAAGGACTGGAGACAGGATACCACCAACAGTGAGTCATCCACCAATGCTTAACGCTTCATCAGAAGCATATGAAGGACACAGTAAGTAAAAACTTACTTAGGTCTTCATAGGTCATTAGACAATGTCTCATCAGCTCTCTGTAGGTCTAGCCAAGGCTAGCCTATTGATAATAATAAAAATATTATGTGGTGATATGCTTTTAATTGTTTTTTCACATGTGAGTGCAATATGTTAAATACACCAATATCGGGAGTTGGAGTCATTGGAATCTATACATCAAAAATTGGGAACTAATTTTAAAGGAAAGTACTGTGGAAAACTATATTAGCGCCAGTACGGGACATTATTTTATGTAAGATAAGGTAGGAAGTCGCTGCCAGTCATAGTGCAGCCAGTGCAGTCATGGATACAATCTGCGCTGGTCATCACAAGACTGCTTACAATTGCTGGCATATGGTGCAGAACTGTAATCAGCCTGTGCTCTGCTTGTACTATCTAATATTACGGTACACATCTTGAAGTTCTCCATTCTGGGCAATCATAATGAAGAAAGCAAAATGTCTTGAAAATTCTAGATAATTCTAATTATATATTCTCATAAATCAATCAACATGGGTAAGAAAAACCAACAGTAAATAAAAAAAATTCAGTTTAAAGAAATCAAAGATGAAAAATGTTGTTATTTGAGCGATACTTTTCTATGATAGTAGCTTTTGGATTTTCTTACATATAGTACTGAAAGTTTTGTAGCTGAATGTAATTTGCTGGTGCTATATAAATAAATGTTAGTACAGATGTGTTATTTCTTACTGTTGCTTCAGTAACACCAAATAGCCCACCTCGGCACGCCAGGCCCCGGGCAACCTGGCCGCACCAAGAGTTTATTTCATTCAAATTGTGCATCTTATTTGCATAATGAAATCACATAGAAGTAACAAAACTACATTGCTAGCTGACACTTATCAATTTGATGTGCGACATTTGTACATCTGTGTGAGTCTGAATCTGTGTAAATAGTGCTCCAATGCGAGCGGCCGTGGAATTTCCTTACACCAAATTCCATTGTGCTTCCTCTGCGGCTCTGTACGTGTGCAAAACCAACTCCTGTGCCATTAAAGTTGCAGGTTAGCGTTTCTGGTACATTGTGAGCGGCTTTTCACTCATCTGCGATGCGACTTAAATGCAAAATGTAAAGAAAAATATTGTACGTTACTCCTCGGAGCATCTCCATTTTGCTGGGCGTCTTGCGACATTTGGATTACAAACAACCAGTAAACCATTTGTAAATCTTTTTTTTTTTTATAAATTTCTATATGACAACCAAAAGCTCTGCATACAGTGTATAGCTTTGGCATGGCACTTCATGGGATAAAACACACATCTATACAATGTTGTATTATTAAAAGAAACCCAAGAGCATATGTTTTCCTGGTGTGCTCTATATAGTCCTCATTTAAATACTTGCAGCAGCAAGGGAAGAAGCAGTTAGCTTTCATTTCTCCCAGAACTACCGTAGCAGTAATCAATAGCTGGAGCTGGATGCAATGCTGCTTTCATTTTCAGTTGCTCCACGTACGTAGATCTGAACAATGACATGGTTAGTCAAAGGCTAATTTCAGAATGTAGGCCAAGGTTGAGAAAATACAAGAACATCAGCATTAATGACAGAATAGTGATTGATGGCTCAATACATCATCTTGTCCAAACCAAATTGTGGTTCACACGAAACCTCTGCGTTTTGTAATTTATATAGCGAGCGTCAATAAATGGACGCCTGTGTCCTTTAACACTTTCTACAATATAATCAAAAACTCTTTACATGTTTTTCCTAAAGATAAAATATATGTTGGAGGGATTTCTACCCTTTCACAGCATACAAGTCTTCAATAAAGAATATTAACCTGTTCATTTGCTAAATAAAGGTTAAAAATAATTGATTTTATACCATATGTTGAAACCTAATGACTGAATAAGAAAAGAGGTGTTTTAAACCTCCAGGATGGGTGATGATCGCTAGTATTAGTAGCCTAAGCAGTGCAGAGGACCAGGGCCGGCTCTAGGGGTGTTCGACCTGTGCGGTCGCACAGGGGCGCCACCCATAGAGGGCGCACCACTCCCGAACATCCCAATTTCAGCGGGACAGTACTGCACTGCTGTTCCACCCATGGGCCGAAGTGGCCAGCGGGTGGTCAAATCGGGAGGTCGGGGACCCCCACTGCCGCAGCTGCGGTGCCGGACCCTGGAGACTCTTAATGGATGCTGCATGTGCGCGACATCCATACAGTGACGGGAGAGGGGCTAGGGGAACCCCAGCTTGTGAGGATCCCCCCAGCCTGACATTGTTTGGAGGCGGGCACGCCTCCTAATAACGTCACGTAGGAGGTGTGGACTATGGCAATTAGGCTCCGCCCCCATTTCAGGCACGCAAAGACAGGGCGCACTGGAGAGTGCCAGCACAAGGTGCTCCGACCCATGGAGTCAGCCCTGCAGAGGCGTGTTTTGATATGTACTGTAGTTTATTTAAATGGCTTGGGTTATAGGTTTCCATTCTTCCCACCCTCACTTCCCTTTGAGCAAGTTAGTTTGCTGTTGTAGTGTTGGCTATTTTGTTTCAGGAAAGAAAGGCAGATGACCAGTCCGGGTGTAATTATTTGGTTGAGATGCGCTCTCTTCATTGACTTGTAGTTGGCTGTAGAGAATCAGAATGATTTACCGCCAGCGTCTGCCTGACACAGGAGGAAATCCCTATCGTCTAGAGAGGTAAGTATAACTAATCTAATTCCCCCCCTAACCCTAACCCTCCTTTAGGGTGCCTAACCCTAACATCCCCCCAGTGCCTAACCCTAATCCCCCCTCTAAGTGTCTAAACCTAACCCCCCCTTCCCCTAGCCTAACCCTAACCTCCCGGGGGGGAGGTGCCTAGCCCTAAGTCCCCCCCGGGAGCCCTAAACCTCACCCTCCCCCACGCGGCTGTTCGCGGTGGCGCCCGGCATCCCTTCGATCAGGATTTCGACGCCTGTCATTTAACCCATGCCGAGATTAAGCAGTCGGGAAGCCGGCGGTCGGCATTGCATCCGCCGGCTTCCCGACTGCTTCCCGGCTGTAGATGTACCACCCTAACGGGCGGCAGCCTTATCGCCCAAAGTAGTCAAGTTAGAAGGTGAGTGTATACCTTTGTTGTTTACGGACTTTATACTGTAGTTGTGTTTGTGTACCTTGGGCGGTATCCTTGGGCGGCATAGTAGATTGGCTGATTTTTGGACGTCCTTTCTTTGCCACCATACGTCCCTTTAAATAAATATATATTTAATTTAATAAATAGCTAACAGTTTTTCTGCCAAATCTACGTCTCAGTGTCTTTATTTGTTTTATATTTTAATTGTTAAGTGATTTGCACACATGACACACTTCATCCAATAGAGGGTTTAATAAAAATAGTAGTAGTAAGAATCTCCAGAGGTCATTTACAAAGTGCTGATCATCTGCTAGCACTGCAAATGCCAAGTGGACCTGCTGCATGTCTATAATTGTGCACGTGTACCTAGACTTCTGGGTTTGTAGAGCAAGATGGTGCTTTGCTGAGGAGCAGGCGTTAGGGAAGGAGTATGGAGAAGGCGCTGCGATTTATTTTTGCAAGCAATTTTATGACCTTGAGATAAAGTGAAGAGAGGCCTCATTTAGGACCAGTTCACCTCAGTAAACCAACTTTAATTCATAGATGCCAAAATGTTGGCTGAAAAGCAGAGGTGGGGCCACGATGGTGCAATTCCGCGCTAATCAGTTCATCAAGCTGCCCAGACTGCCCATTTTACTCGGGAAGTGGGTGAGCCGTATAGCAGCGAGCCGTGTCCGGGAGACTTCTGACACTTCTTGGAGTCTAAGAAAGCCACTTGAGATTCTGGAGTTTCCCAGAAGTCCTGGCATATTAGCTAACTATGCTTTAATAATGCACCAGCTCTGAGCTAGTATACTTCAAGTACCAATCTAAACTTGTATCACTTCCATGCTGCACATCCCGTTACAGCACGTTTCCAGGCTCACTATGAGCAATGTAATATGTTTACAGTACACACACTTTCCACATGTTATAACAGCAGCTCTAATATCACCTTTTTCTCTTAGACTGTAAGCTCCTCTGGGACAGAGAGCAGAGGCCTGCTGCTGGCAATGGTGGAAAAGGACATTAATGAGCAATACTTAACTATATAGTAAACCCCGCACCTAGCAAAACAAAGATATTGCAAAATATGTACACAATGTATATACAAGCATTATTATTGGCAATACAATGTTATCAGCATATGCTAAGTGCTTATTTGGCTCAACTGTTTTCATACCATTTGCCTTTTGCCTAGGTGGTCTGTTTTATGACAATACTATAAATATTATCACCATGTGATCTCGGCATTGTGTAGTGGAGGCGGGGCCACGATGATGCTATCACACGGCCAGGTTCCCACTCCACCCCTAACGCCGCATCATGTCTCAGCCACGCCCCTTCCAATACCGCACCACACCCCACCACTATGCTGACCTTGTTGCCCCTTCCGGGAGGGGGTAGTCAGAATGTCGGAAACTTTGGCTAAAGCCTTGGTGCTCATAGAATAAACCCTTATCTGGAAGATTTACAAAAACTGATAATAAATGACATACTATTTTTTCCTGTAACACCATTGTATAGTTTTGGCAGTGTGCTACGTTCGCCATTCTACTAAAGAGAGTTAATTTTCCCAAGTGCAGTGCACTACATATGTCATTTTTACTCTGATGTTTAGTTAACTGTTTTTTTTTTATTAAATAAATGTATTTTGTGATATGCAGTGCCAAATGTGCCTCTGAGACTTGTTCCCTGGGATCTCACTGTAAAATACATTTCAAGTTGACAGATCTGCTTTCAGTTTTAGCCTTTAACTATTGCCTCTCCATTTTGTTCAATAGATTTATAGAAGGCCTCGGATAAAAGATACAGTTATTTATTTCTGACAAGCTCCTGACTTTCACAAATAAACTGTGAAATAATTAATAAATCTACTTACTTGATTATTCTATTTACCAAGGCTGTTATGTCATGTAATTGTGCCTATGGGACTACATTGCCAAAAACGAAGGAAGATCCGCTGGAGCTGCCATCTCAGCTGTAAGGTACCATCCACACCTAACTTACGTGTGCCCCCTACAACACCCTACACCCGGGGAAACAACATTGTTACAAAATAATTAATTTCTGAGCATCATCTAGAAGGTGTCAGCTTCGCAATTTAAATAATATTAATACTCGCATAAGTATGTATATATATATACTGTATATATATATATATATATATATATAGCGTACAAATGCAATGGCGGCACTCAGAGACGGATAAATCCAATACCCTCACCAGAGGGATTTTTATTGTGGGTCGATGTTTTGGGGTCTTACACCCCTTCCTTAGGACCCCGAAACGTCGACTGCCTTTGTACTTGGACGCTATATTTTGGAGGCGCTGACCCCTAAAGGAGGATGCCAGAGCAAGCTGTGGCAGAATGCCTATATTTACATATAAAGTGACGGAGTGCTGGGAATTATATATATATATATATATATATCAACATATATTTAGTTTTTAAATTTTTTTTAAATAATATTAATACTCACATTTTTTAATATATGTATATATATATATATGTAATATAAAATGGTATAAGTGGCGCACAAAGCTCATAAACAATATGTCTATGTATATATATATATATATATATATATATATATATACTGTATATATATTAACATATATTTACTTTTTTCTTTTTTTTTCAACAACTGTAACTGACAGTATGCATATATCGCTGGAGACTTGTATAGCAAAGCCATAAGTAAACTGTCCCCACTGCCAGCCAGTATAAACACGGTAAGTGCTTTATAATGTATGGAGATGGGTGTTTCACAGTGAGGGAAAACCTATTGCCTCTTGTTAATAAGGCTTACAGAGATATAATAGTTGAAAGTGTTGGGTTATCTTCCACTACTTTTCATCGATCCACACTAAACCATTATCTGCAATTAGGAGAAACCAATTTACAAAAAGAAAAACAGCTATATTAAACCAAGGAGTTACTTTTGGACACCGATAGAACAGACAACGTGACCTTTATCGGGAAACACTCACCCAAGCTGGGAGGACACTGGATTTCATCAGCAGCAAGCACCAAAATGCATCTGCGCCTCTTTGTTTTCTTTTTATTCTTATTTTGTTATATGTATCTTTTATATATATATATATATATATATATGTGTTTTTATATTTTTATTAAATTGTATGTCATTTAATTTCTTGAAGCAGCAGAAAGAAACCAACACGGTGCTGAATCAAGACTCATTCAGACGTGCATTTTACCTTCATTCTCACAAGAGCAGGAAAAATCCAAACAAGACATAAATATTTTTAAAGCTTTTTTTTCAGGCAGTGACATGGACAGTGACGTGAACAGTGACGTGGACAGTGACATGGATAGTAACGTGGACAGTGACGTGGACGGTAATGTGGACAGTGACGTGGACAGTGATGTGGACAGTAACGTGTACAGTGATGTGGACATTAACGTGGACAGTGACGTGGACAGTAATGTGGACAGTAACATGGACAGTGACGTGGACAGTGACGTTAACAGTGGACAGTGACGTGGACCGTGACGTTAACAGTAACGTGGACAGTGACGTGGACCTAGTTTGATTGATCGAATGGAAAAAAGTGTTTGAAATAAGACACACTGGATGTGATTCAGGGGTGGACACAGGGAAAACATTGGGTGCAAATGGCCGATGTTTACTCTCTGCACATGTCCGAGACGCACTGCGCATGCTCCCCGATGGTTACCGCACAGAGACACAGCGTGGAAATCGCCTGAAGATCTATGCAATTTCAATGGCCATTTCTGGATGGTAACTGGGGTTGTAGCTAACTGATACAGTCGGTCTAAGAAGCAGTTGCGCTAACACCAGTGGTCATGGTTAGTCGGACATTCTGCGCCTGCCGCAGGTAGGTGCAGTGTCCGATGGTGTGACCGCTGCTGCGCTGATAGTGTGTCCTTGTACGCACATTGGCGGAACTGCGTGGCAGCCAGTGGGCACCTCAGTAGGACATCCATGGGCCGTGGCTTTCCATAAAGATTCATTAGTGGCTGCACCTCTTGAATCAACCCCATTATGTTCTGAACAGAGATGTCAATAAGGCCAGAGATTTATTTTAGGATTCATTTTTACAGCAATTTCCATTTGGGTAATAACAAAATACATAGAAATTGACAAAATTGAATAAAAATGGCATTTGATGTGGGTCCACCATGAAAAATCCGATATTAGACTTAAGCTAGGTTCACAATTGTCGATGTATGGTTTGTTCAATCGACAAACTATATATTGTGAGTGCATTGATGGGAGCATACACTTGACTTGTCTGTGAACGATGTCGTTCACAGACATATCAGTATGGCTCTGCAGCACTGTCGATTCCGATATATTGGAAAGATACAGTATATCGGAGCATCTGCATGTATGCACATACGACCCGCCGATCACCCGGTCACTTTCTGCATGGACCACTGAAATCACAACTGGGCTGTGAAATTTAAATGTCAGGTCAGATATACAGAGTGGACAATTGGAAAGTACCCAGCATTATAGATTCTGAATAGGAGATGCTAAGGACGTTTTTATCCCCTTGAAGTACCCAGTCGATCCAATGATCACTCCAACCAAACAAAATATATTGTAAAAGTCCTAGCTCTAACATACAACATGAAAAGTACTAGTGCCAATACCAATCTGATCTGTTGAGTACAAATTATTATGGAGCATCACAGTTGTTTAAGGGCACATGCTGTATGTTGTAATCCTGAGCCAAATGTCCGAAATTAGCTATGTATTATGTCCATAGCCAAATCATTAGACAACTAAGGCTTCCACACAGGTCCCAGAGGGAGTGACGGTCTCAGATTACCCTAGCCGATTTTTTGTTTGTTTTTTTATATTTTATACAAATGATGGCCGGCATCAGGGCACAAACTAGTATATTACTTATAGCTTCATGGATTTCTCATCCAGCTCTGATCGTGGCATCACTTCCAGTAACACCATATGCTTTTCATACTTAAAGACTGACATGAACTAAACACAAATACTGGACATAGAGAAAAGTGAGGTTTCTGCTCTTTAAGGGTAAATCACTGAGACTGATGTACTGAGAGCCCAGCTGAGAAAGTAGAAATGAGAAGATAAATAAACAACACTGTCAACAACTTACCTATGTCTTATTCTTTATATCAGGCCGGAATCAACTTTCTGCCCCAATATCCAATTACACTCACAGTGGCAGCCTTAATGGGGAACATGAGATCAATGGAAGAGATATCGCAATTGATCACACAATAAGCCTAGAGGGAAAACCACATGCTCATATTCAGCATCTCTCCACTTTGTGAAGCGATTGCAAGGGGAAGAGCAAGAAGATAACGACAGAATATTTTCAGTTTCTGACTGTATTGAGTAGGTACATTGGGCCTGATTCAGAGTTGGGAATAGAGAGAGAGATAGCACTTAACTGTGAACCTGGATAAACCATGTTGCAATAAAAGGGGTGTAAATACATAATTTTTTTTGCATGTTGGTAAATATTGGCTGCTTTTACATGTAGCCCACAAATACTGCACAGCTTTATTATTACTCTACAATTTAGATGTCAGTTTGGACACCTCCCTCCCAAATCTAAATCTCTCTGCACATTTTAAATCTGCCCCACCTGCAGTGCAGCATGGTTTCACTAAGATGATCAGTTGAGAGAGAGATCTCTCTATTCCCAACTCTGAATCAGGCCCAGTGTGTGTGAGTGTGTGTGAGTGTGCGTGTGTGACTGTATATACTGTAGTTGTAAAAAAAAAAAAATTAAAGTACTTTAATATAACTCAATATTGTTTTGTTGTGGCCAGCCAAATATATTTTACTAAGGGGCTTATTTATCCCACCATTTTTAAGTATAAGTTTTTATCGCCACATATCTCAGCAGAAATAAAATATTTATTGGGCAAAGTATGAATATGTTCATTCATGGGCTTCTCTGTAGAAAGAGAAAATAATATATTTACAGTTAGTGCACATACAGATCCCTCTCTGAAAAACACTACTTTAATGCTGCCAAAAGGCTTTTATCGAGGCCCTTTGTATAGTAACGTTTGCAAAGTTTAGTGAATTTCGGTATCTGCTGTGGTATCTTCCTAATACATTCCTGGGATGCTTCATTAATGCAGAAATTTTCCACAAAAACTTTTATGGGAAATTAAGAATACATATTTACATTAATAATGGAGGAAAGAGCACCTGCCAAAACTAAACCACATGTTAGAAGCAAATTTTAATTTGTTTTATATATATTAGAAAAGTGACTATAGCGTCCCTACTTACACATGGACATTTTACTCTACTTGCCTCAAACCCATATTTTTTCTTCTTTCCCTATCCTACTAGTTAGGGCGTCGCAGAGTCCACAAAAAAAAATAAGACTGTCTCATTCAGGGGCACAAATGTGTGGCAAATTATGTATTGGAGGCACAAATGTGTGGCATATTATGTATTGGAGGCACAAATGTGTGGCGTATTATGTATTGGAGGCACATATGTGTGGCATAATATGTACTGGAGGCACACATGTGTGGCATAACATGTATTGGAGGCACAAATGTGTGGCATAATATGTACTGGAGGCACACATGTGGCATAATATGTATTGGAGGCACAAATGTGTGGCATAATGTGTACTGGAGGCACAAATGTGTGGCATAATGTGTACTGGAGGCACAAATGTGTGGCATAATACATATTGGAGGCACAACTGTGTGGCATAATTATGAATTGGGGATACAGCTGTGTGACATATTATGAATTGGGGCAGTGTTATGAGGCACAGTATGATTTTGGAGATCTGCTGTGTGGCATATTGTCTGGAACATTTCTATATAGTATATTATGAAAATGGGACACTGTTGTGTGTCATATTATATTATAAATTGGGTCACTAATGTGCAGTGGCGTCCCTCCCCGCTGTGTCACCTGGTGCAGGGAGGGAAGCTTTGCGGGGGGTTGGAGCCACTCGCCAATGAAAAGGGGTGTGGTCTTGTGGGCAGGGGCCGGGCCATGTGGGAAAGGGGCGGAGCCTCTCAACCCGAACCCCCGTGTTTACTGTATAATTAAGTGCAGACAGTGGGGAAGGGGGGTGCCAGAGGTGTGGAGTGACTGCCCTGTTTGCAGTGCCGGCTCCCTCACAGTGTCAGGAGCCAAATGCTGTACTTAATTATACAGTGCAGCACCCGGCTCCTGTCACTGAGGGGGAGTGAAACCTGGGTGCAGCACCCCCCTCTTGTGATGCCACTGCTAATGTGTGGCATATTATTAATTGGAGGGAGCAGAGAAGGTGGGTGAGATGTTCCCTAGGATGCCCAGAAACCTTGCACCGGCCCTGATGTTAGGGAATAGACAAATGCTGGGGTGGGGGTCCAGTTGCCAGGGACTCCCCCTCCCCCTCTTACTTTCTTTTCAAATATGACAGTAACAGTAGTAGTATATAATAGAATATTCCTAGAGCTGTGGCCACAACATACAGTATAAATGACGGAATGGAGCTGCTACTCCATATGCCCAATGGCCGCAGCTTTTCCTACCAAGGCACGTATTCAATATGTTTCGCACCCGCAATACTTTTTCACCTGGTGGACATTTCTCCTACATCGCGTGTTTTGGGTGCGGAAACTTTTCGTGCGCGTCCCCGCGATTCCCCGTATTCAATATGAAAGTACTCGAAAACGGCACTCGGGGATACTTGAACAGGCGGAAAGTTATCTCCAAAATGGGGTAATCAGCCTGGCACCCCCCAAAAGATGCACTGACATGGGGGATCACTATGGATACCCCCGAAATTGGCCTGCTGAAGGTATTTGGTGTTTTTAAATGATCTCAATAGGCGCTGTTTTGCGTATTTGCATAAGTGGTGAAGAATAGAATTTTGTTTTATTTTCTGGAAAAAATAACTTGTCCCTGCAAATTTTGGGTACCTGAAAATGGGGGGAAGCATATTTTAAAGTTGCTACAGTATAGTTATAAAATATGTAAAAAATCAACCTGCCGCAAACACCTGCAATTAAAAAAACACCTGGGTCATACTGGGGACCCCCCTGGAGTCTATTTCTCTAGATTTTTACTTTGCCCCCTATTTTTTTTTTTTTTTCGCCCCAAAATAAAAGTTAATTTTTGGGGTGTTAAGTCTTTTTAAAGATTTTTTTTATGCAGTTTACTTTTGGGGGACTGTTTTAAGGCTGAACGGGGGTTCCCGCAATGTTGCACCACAAAACCCCAATTCTGCACTTTTTTCCGCCTGCTACCAGAGCCGGATTTAGACCTCATGGGGCCCTAGGCAAAATACTAGTTTGGGGCCCCCCCTCTCTCAAACAATCCATAGCACTATATGGGGGGAATTAATTTCAACGTGACTTGAATAGCGCCGGGAGCGAGCTCCCTGAGCCATTCAATTCAGTGCGCTGTGTGGTCGGAGAATGCCGGTTATCGCACTTATTGCTCCTTAACAAGGGCGTTAAGGCACGTTAACGGTATTCTCTGACCAAAGTGCCGGGCGCGCGGCTGTTAGCGCAGCGCTAAGCAGAAAAACACTTTGGTTGGATTTCTCCTCGCATCCCCAGGAGGGTGCGAGAAGAAATCCTTAGCGCGCCCAAACAGCGCGGTGAATTGAACAGCTGCAGGAGCTCCCTCCCACAGCTATTCAACATCGTGTTGAATTTAATTCCCCCCTATGTGAGTTCCTGATTCATGCCCTTACATAATTTTTTTGTTTTTCCTCCTTATAATCAACTTCTTAAAGCTTAAAACATTAAAATGGAAAATGAAAACACAGTGCAAAAAGAATGTGCATATATAATATGTGTGTGTGTGTGTATATATATATATATATATATATATATATACATACATACACACACACATATATATATATATATATATATATATATATATAATCCAGTGACATTGTAAAAACTGTGCATATATCCAGTAGGTGTTAATAGGTCAAGTCTTGACCTAGTGACAACTACTGGATATATGCACAGTTTTTACAATGTCACTAGATGAGAAAAAAATAAATAAATAAATATATATATATATATAATTATTCCCATTGAGATGGATGCATATTTACATATATATATATATATATATATATTAGTCGTGTGGTCCAGCTCTCCTGAATGAACACCTAAGTGGCACGGTGACCGCACATGTTACTCACAAATACAGACGGATGGTGCAGCACTCCATGCGCTTAATGGATTTTATTAAGCACATGGGGTAGATGTATTATAACGGCACTTACCGTGCCGCTATAACGCTACCCGCTTCGCCTCTTTACCAAGGCGAAGCAGGAAGCACTACCGATGAGATGTATAAACATCTCATCGGCCGGAGAGGGGGAGCGTTAACTCCCCCCTCCGGCGCTACCCGCTAGAGACAACAGCGCATCAGCCTAGTGCTGATGCGCTGTGTCTCTTCCCGGCCAGCTCCACTGAGCATGCGCGGGATCTCGCAAGTATCGCAAGATCCCCGCGTGGAGCCTGGAGCCGGCAGCCGCCACAGCAGGGACAGCGCTGTGGGGATAGGCTAGCGCCAGGCTGTAGCTGTCGATAACGACAGCTACAGCCGGCCGAACGGTCAGACGTTATGACCGTTCGTACATAGCCCAGGCTATCGGCGCTGCTATCTTGTAAATAGCAGCGCCGATAATGACAGGGGCGCATAGCGCCCCTGTCAATTACCGCCCAGACCCCCGATCATACATCGGGGAGAAGCGGTATCAGCGCACATAACGTGCGCTGATACCACTTCTGGGCTTCGTACATCTACCCCATGGAGTGCTGCACCATCCGTCTGTATATATATATATATATTAGGGGTGTGCACCGGCCACTTTTCGTGTTTTGTGTTTTGGTTTTGGATCTGGATCTTTCTTCGTGTTTTGGATCTGGATTGGTTTTGCCAAAACCACCCTTCCGTGTTTTGGGTTCTGGGTTTTGTGTTTTGGATCTGTATTTTTTTTAAAAAAAGCATAAAAACAGCTAAAATCACAGAATTTGTTGGTTTCTCTGCTCCTATGCTATTATTAACCTCAATAACCTTAATTTCCACTCATTTCCAGTCTATTCTGAACACCTCACAATAGTGTTTTTATGTCCAAAAGGTTGCACCGAGGTAGCTGGATGACTATGCTAAGCGACACGAGTGGGCGGCACAAACACGTGACCCATCTAGGAGTGACACTGCAGTGGCAGACAGGATGGCAGTTAGAAAAACTAGGCCCCAAACTGTACATAATGCAAAGAAAAAAAAGAAGTGCAAGATGGAATTGTCCTTGGGCCCTCCCACCCACCCTTATGTTGTATAAACAGGACATGCACACTTTAACAAATCAATCATTTCAGCGCCAGGGTCTGCCACACAACTGTGGCTGAAATGATTGGTTCGTTTGGGCCCCCACAAAACAAGCTGGCAATTAATGTGTCCCTGCACAAACTGGCTCTACGGAGGCAAGATGTCATCCTCATCCTCCTCATCCACCGATTCCTCACCCTCTTCAGTGTGTACATCCTCATCCTCACAAAGTATTAACTCGTCCCCACTTGAATCCACCACCACAGGTCCCTCTGTACCTTCTGGAGGCTGGTCTCCCTGGAAGAGCTGATAATTCATTTTGATGAACATCATCTTCTCCACATTCTGTGGAAGCAACCTCCTACGCCTTTCGCTGACAAGGTTCCCGGCTGCACTAAACACTCTTTCGGAGTACACACTGGAGGGGGGGCAACTCAGGTAAAATAGAGCCAGCTTGTACAGGGGCCTCCAAATTGCCTCTTTTTCCTGCCAGTACAGGTATGGACTGTCTGACATGCCTACTTGGATGCTGTCACCGATGTAATCCTCCACCATTCTGTCAATGGTGACAGTATCATATGCAGTGACAGTAGACATGTCAGAAATTGTTGCCAGGTCCTTCAGTCCGGACCAGATGTCCAAACTTGGTCCTGCCTGCCCTGCATCACCGCCAGCGGGTTGCTTAGGATACCTAAGTTTTTTCCTGGCAGCCCCAGTTGCGGGAGAAAATGAAGAAGGAGCCATTGACGTGTCACGTTCCGCTTCAGCTGACAGTGTGTTCACCAGCAGGTCTTTGCACCTCTGCAGGCTTGTGTCGGCCGGAAAGAGAGACACCACATAGGCTTTAAACCTAGGATCAAGCACGGTGGCCAAAATGTAGTGGTCTGATTTCAACAGATTGACCACCCTGGAATCCTGGCAAAGCGAATGAAGGGCTTCATCCACAAGTCCCACATGCCGAGCGGAATCGCTCCGTCTTAGCTCCTCCTTCACTTTCTCCAGCTGCTTCTGCAAAAGCCTGATGAGGGGAATGACCTGACTCAAGCTGGCTGTGTCTGAACTGACTTCACGTGTGGCAAGTTCGAAGGGCTGGAGAACCTTGCACAACACGGAAATCATTCTCCACTGCGCTTGAGTCAGGTGCATACCCCCTCCTTTGCCTATGTAATAGGTGGATGTATAGGCTTGTATGGCCTTTTGCTGCTCCTCCATCCTCTGAAGCATATAGAGGGTTGAGTTCCACCGCGTCACAACCTCTTGCTTCAGGTGATGGCGGGGCAGGTTCAAGAGTGTTTGCTGGCGCTCCAGTCTTCGGCACGCAGTCGCTGAATGGCGAAAGTGGCCAGAAATTTTTCGGGCCACCCAAAGCGTCTCCTGCACGCCCCTGTCGCTTTTCAGAAAATTCTGCACCACCAAGTTTATTGTGTGAGCAAAACATGGGACGTGCTGGAATTTGCCCAGATGTAATGCCCGCACAATATTGGTGGCATTGTCAGATATCACAAATCCCCAGGAGAGTCTAAGTGGGGTAAGCCACTGGGCGATGATTTCCCTCAGTTTCTCTAAGAGGTTGTTGGCGGTGTGCCTCTTACTGAAACCGGTGATACACAGCGTAGCCTGCCTTGTAACGAGCTGGCGTTTCTGAGATGCTGCTACTGGTGACGCTGCTGCTGTTGCTGCGTAAGGTGATACATCTACCCAGTGGGCTGTCACAGTCATATAGTCCTTAGTCTGCCCTGTTCCACTTGTCCACATGTCCGTGGCTAAGTGGACATTGTGTACAACGGCATTTTTCAGGACACTGAGGACACTTTTTCTGACGTTTCTGTACAGTCTCGGTATCGCCTGCCTAGTGAAGTGGAATCTAGACGGGATTTGGAACCGGGGACACACTACCTCCATCAATTGTCTAAATCCCACTGCACTAATGGCGGATACCGGACGCACGTCTAACACCAACATAGCAGTCAAGGCCTCAGTTATACGTTTTGCTTCAGGATGACTGCTGTCGTACTTCATCCTCCTCGCTAAGGACTGTTGGAGGGTCAATTGTTTAGTAAAAGTAGTGGTGTTCCTACTTCCTCTCTGGGATGATGAACGACTCCCAGCAGCAGCAACAGCAGCAGCGGCAGCAGTAGGCGTAGCAATGCAGGATCCTCCAGAGGAATCCCGGATAGGAGAGTCAGTCATGCCAGTGACATGGCCTGCAGGACTACTTCCGATCCTGACTAAGGAGGAAATTGACGAGGAGGGAGTTGACGGTGTGGTTTGCAGGCGCTTGGATACAACAGGACAACGGGATTTAGGTGTCCCTGGACTGCTTACGGTCTTAGCCAAAGTTTCTGAACTTGACAGTAACTTTTTATGAACGCGCTGCAGGTGCCGTATAAGGGAGGATGTTCCTAGGTGGTTGACGTCCCTACCCCTACTTATTTCACCTTTACATATGGTACATATGGCAAGACAGTTGTTGTCCGGATTTGGATAGAAATATTGCCAGACCAAAGAGGTGGAATGTTTGGTCTTCTGCCCAGGCATGACCGTGATGGGCTTTTTCATCCCACGGACAACAACTGTCTCCCCCGGAGCCTGATTTAAACAAACCACATCACCATCAGAATCCTCCTCGCCAACTTCCTCCTCAGCGCCAGCTACACCAGTATCTTCATCCTGTTGTACTTCAACAGTGACATCTTCAATTTGCATATCAGCAAGTGGACTGTGGGTGCTCCTTTCAGCACTTGCAGGGGGCGTGCAAATGGTGGAAAGAGCCACCTCTTCCCGTCCAGTGCTGGGAAGGTCAGGCATCGCAACCACCACCACACTTGGACTCTCCTTGGGGATTTGTGATATCTTCTTAGAAAGCACAGTTCTTCGCTGTGCTTTTGCCAGCTTAACTCTTTTGATTTTTTTAGTGGGAGGAGGGCTTCCATCGTCATGTGAAGCTGAACCACTAGTCATGAACATACTAGGGATCGACCTTAGCCGTTCCTTGCCACTCCGTGTCGTAAATGGCATATTGGCAAGTTTACGTTTCTCTTCAGCTGATTTAAATGTCTTTTTCAAGGTCATTTTCCTGAACTTTGCCATTTGGGATTGTATGTGCCCTCTACTATGACATTGGGCATCGGCCTTGGCAGACGACGTTGATGGCATGTTATCGTCTATGTCATGACTAGTGGCAGCAGCTTCAGCACTAGGAGGAAGTGGTTCTTGATCTTTCTCTATTTTATTTTTATCGGAGAAAGTTTGGTCCTCCATTTATGTTATATCGATTTGATATATACATGCGGCTAAACACAGAACATAATTTTTTTTTTGGTTTGGACTGGAGTGTACTTTCGGGGGTTACAGCACCCTTAACGGTCAAGCCAGCCGGCCCTTTACTTATGACACAGGCGCACGCTTGGCACTACTTTGTTGATGCACGTGCGGCTACTGCGCACACAATTCACAAACACAGAAAATAATTTTTTTTTTGGTTTGGACTGGAGTGTACTTTCGGGGGTTACAGCACCCTTTAACGGTCAAGCCAGCCGGCCCTTTACTTATGACACAGGCGCACGCTTGGCACTACTTTGTTGATGCACGTGCGGCTACTGCGCACACAATTCACAAACACAGAAAATAATTTTTTTTTTGGTTTGGACTGGAGTGTACTTTCGGGGGTTACAGCACCCTTAACGGTCAAGCCAGCCGGCCCTTTACTTAAGACACAGGCGCACGCTTGGCACTACTTTGTTGATGCACGTGCGGCTACTGCGCACACAATTCACAAACACAGAAAATAATTTTTTTTTTGGTTTGGACTGGAGTGTACTTTCGGGGGTTACAGCACCCTTTAACGGTCAAGCCAGCCGGCCCTTTACTTATGACACAGGTGCACGCTTGGCACTACTTTGTTGATGCACGTGCGGCTACTGCGCACACAATTCACAAACACAGAAAATAATTTTTTTTTTGGTTTGGACTGGAGTGTACTTTGGGGGTTACAGCACCCTTTAACGGTCAAGCCAGCCGGCCCTTTACTTATGACACAGGCGCACGCTTGGCACTACTTTGTTGATGCACGTGCGGCTACTGCGCACACAATTCACAAACACAGAAAATAATTTTTTTTTTGGTTTGGACTGGAGTGTACTTTGGGGGTTACAGCACCCTTTAACGGTCAAGCCAGCCGGCCCTTTACTTATGACACAGGCGCACGCTTGGCACTACTTTGTTGATGCACGTGCGGCTACTGCGCACACAATTCACAAACACAGAAAATAAAATTTTTTTTGGTTTGGACTGGAGTGTACTTTCGGGGGTTACAGCACCCTTAACGGTCAAGCCAGCCGGCCCTTTACTTATGACACAGGCGCACGCTTTGCACTACTTTGTTGATGCAGGTGCGGCTACTGCGCACACAATTCACAAACACAGAAAATAATTTTTTTTTTGGTTTGGACTGGAGTGTACTTTCGGGGGTTACAGCACCCTTTAACGGTCAAGCCAGCCGGCCCTTTACTTATGACACAGGCGCACGCTTGGCACTACTTTGTTGATGCACGTGCGGCTACTGCGCACACAATTCACAAACACAGAAAATAATTTTTTTTTTGGTTTGGACTGGAGTGTACTTTGGGGGTTACAGCACCCTTTAACGGTCAAGCCAGCCGGCCCTTTACTTATGACACAGGCGCACGCTTGGCACTACTTTGCTGATGCACGTGCGGCTACTGCGCACACAATTCACAAACACAGAAAATAATTTTTTTTCGGGGGTTACAGCACCCTTTAACGGTCAAGCCAGCCGGCCCTTTACTTATGACACAGGCGCACGCTTGGCACTACTTTGTTGATGCACGTGCGGCTACTGCGCACACAATTCACAAACACAGAAAATATTTTTTTTTTTGGTTTGGACTGGAGTGTACCTTGGGGGTTACAGCACCCTTTAACGGTCAAGCCAGCCGGCCCTTTACTTATGACACAGGCGCACGCTTGGCACTACTTTGTTGATGCATGTGCGGCTACTGCGCACACAATTCACAAACACAGAAAATAATTTTTTTTTGGTTTGGACTGGAGTGTACTTTCGGGGGTTACAGCACCCTTAATGGTCAAGCCAGCCGGCCCTTTACTTATGACACAGGCGCACGCTTGGCACTACTTTGTTGATGCACGTGCGGCTTCTGCGCACACAATTCACAAACACAGAAAATAATTTTTTTTTTGGTTTGGATTGGAGTGTACTTTCGGGGGTTACAGCACCCTTTAACGGTCAAGCCAGCTGGCCCTTTACTTATGACACAGGCGCACGCTTGGCACTACTTTGTTGATGCACGTGCGGCTACTGCGCACACAATTCACAAACACAGAAAATATATTATTTTTTTAGCACTTGGGTGGAGCACCCCTGATGGACAGAGCACCCCCTGGACAACACTACAGCACCCCTTTAGGACTGGGACACTGCACAGGACTTTGGAGTGGACACAGCCCCTATGGAGAACTGACTGCACAACACAGTCCAGCCAGCCCCTATGGACTTTGAAGTAGTGGACACAGCCCCTATTAACAACAGCAGCACAGCACAACACAGCCAGCCCCTATGGACTTTGAAGTAGTGGACAACAGCAGCACTACACTACACTACACTACACTACACAGCCCTAACTCCCACCCTCCCTCTTCACTGTCCACAGCCGAGTGAGAAAATGGCGCCGACGCGGGTACCTTATATAGGATCCAAAACCCGCGAGACTCGGAAGGCGGGATGATGACGTTTTGCCTCGATTTCAGATCCGAGTCAGGCGGGAAAAGTCGAGCCTGACTCGGATCTGCCTCGGATCGGGGGGGCTCGGGGGGGTTCGGATTTCAGAAATCCAAACCCGCTCACCCCTAATATATATATATATATATACACATACATATATATACATAGATACATACATAGATATATACATAGATACATACATATATATACATAGATACATACATATATATATACATAGATACATACATATATATATACATAGATACATACATATACAGTATATACATATTATATATACACATATATATATACACATACATATATATACATATATATACATATATATATATATATATATACATACATATATATATACACACATACACTAATATATATATATATATATATTAGTGTGTATATGGCAGCTTATCAGGGTAATACAGGTCCCTACCTGCCTGGCCTTGGGTGCAGCACTGCTGCTGGTGGGCGGTGGAGTGCCTGGAAGCCTGGCTGCTGGGGCGGGTCACGGCGGGGCTAGCTGGATGAGGGACAGGGCGGCGGGTCCCGCACAACCTTCCCTCATGTCGCGCGCGGCAGCTAGCGGACGCGGACACACAACAAGCTCTCTCTCCCAGAGAGCACCGACAGCCGCGCGGGACTCTCTGGGGGTGGAAGCGGGACCGCGTGACGTCATGATGTCACGTGGTCCCGCCTCCACTCCCAGAGAGTCTCGCGCAGTGCTCCTCTGGGAGTGCTATAATCAGGGGATTTCTTCAGGCAAAGGGGCCCGTCCACGGGCCCCTCGGGTCCCGCCGGGCCCTAGGCGAGCGCCTAGGATTGATAGCAGAAAATCCGGCCCTGCCTGCTACTCATAAGCGAAACTTTTTCGCCTATTACATTGCACTGACTTTCCACCTAGGCGGAAAGTCTTTCAAATTGAATACGGCGATACTTTTCCGCTTTGCGAAATGACGTCATCTCGGCTTTTCGCTCCAAATTGAATACGGGCCCAAATCTGCTATGTGTGTGGATCTGAGCGCTCAGTCAGTGCACAAGACCAAACAGACCAGAGAGCAACATGGGAATCCCTGCAATTTCTAAGTGGTTTAGCAATCTGTGACAGCTGATGAACTACATGTTCCAGCAAATCCTCGTCAGTTATTGGCCCGTCTAAGGGCTGTTGTTACGAATTCAGAATATATTGTCTGTATTTTGATTATTTAAGTTCACCCAGAACCAATTTACAAGCTTATTACAGAGTGCATCAACTACTGTATAGTCCTAATTCACTTTCCCATTGTAGACACAATACTATTTTTCCTTCTGTAACTGAAGTACACCAATGTGATTTTCCAAAGAACCATGACCCTACCAAGAAATATAAATCTTTATCGTTTAACTCAGTCCTTTTGTGGTTTCCAGGAAATTATCTTTAATTACTTCTATTTCTGTACTACCCCAATGAAATGAATTTCATTAGCAGTAATTTATCTTGCCTGAATGTGCTCTTGCCACTATTCTGGTTAACAATATTCTAAACTCAGTAAATTCTGCCCTCTGCTGGCTAAATCAGTGAATGTCTTCAAATGTCCTGTTCAGTAAAAATTCACATTATTCTCTCTTGAATCACACATTTAAATTACTTTTTAATGCAAATAATATAAATATGGTAAGACTGAATATTAAAAATGTAATCTGCATAACTCACGGAAAAGCAGCAGACATGTAGGGGCTGATGGGAAAGATTCCTGGACTGCACAACCTGAATATATATATATATATATATATATATATATATATATATAATGGGAGGTAGGGGCTGATGCAGAATGAATACTACTCCAGTTTGCCTAGTATACATTGCGTGATTTCTCTCTGCGCATGCTCAGAAGGCGAACGCACACGTGCCGATACAGACAGACATCCTTCCGAGCGTGATTACAGGTGGAATGGGGTGGAAAGGAGCGTTCTCATGTAACAAAGCTCAGCAAGAGCGCGTTCAAACAAATGTGGCCCATGCAAAGGTATGCAGTCACTATGTCGGTGGTTAACATGTCAGCATTCCAAATGTTGGCAGCAGAAGGTCAACACTGATGATGTTAGTTTGGTTAAAATGATGACATCATTAATGTCAACACCTGCAAAATGTCAACATTAATGAAATGTTGACATTTCCAAGAGACTTCAGGTTAGGGTTAGCATTAGATTAGGGTTAACGTTAAAGTTCCCATTAGGAATTAGCTTTAGTATTAGCAATAGTGGCGGAATCAGTAGAAAACCAGCATGTCAACTTCTAACAATGTTGACATAATATCAATGTCAACATGCGGAATGTTGACACATTTCAGTGTCAGCTTGACAATCATGTCAACAGTCTCATGTCGACATTGTGAATATCGCATATATATATACCGAGCCCTGTGCCAACTAGTAATTACGGTATACACATGCTTGGTAGGAGGTAAAATCTTTTACCGCCTGCAATAGGTGTGGTGCAAGTACCCGCTAACGATGATGACTAGGCGCATGTACTACGTGCAAAGGTATACGCATCCTGAGCATACACTATTATATTGTTCTATATTTTTATAAATAATTTACTATCATTTTGCTACCAACCCTGCGTCAGGCCTACAATGACGTAATGTCATTCTGCATTTATTGTATATACTGATAGTACAATTGTAAATACCCTGTACCTACACCTTGGAAAATATACTCTGGGTTATATTTAATCATTCATTACTTTTCTGCAATTCACATGTGAGCACGAAAACTGTGTCTTTGTGATCTTGCTCAGCAGCCAGATCTTACGCCTGGCTCAGGTTACTTAAGCTGGGCATACACGTCCAGATAAAATGCCGACAGACCGACAGACATTTTATCTACACTATGTGATTTCTCACAGTGCATTAGCCCCAACATCTGTGCTCCGCCCCCGGGGGAGGAGACATTTCCCTGTTCCTTCATTGGGAAGGAACACAGGAAATGTCTGTCTGTCGGCCGTGACTGGGTATACACTGCCCGATGCCGCCGACATTTTAACTCATAAATATTGCATCGGATGGGCATGCTGGACAATCCGGCTTGCCCGACCAAGCAATATTTAACCCTCGGTCGCCTGCACACATGCTACAATTGTCGGGGCGATCCGCGGATCTCGGGCAGATCGCCCCGATAATTGTAGCATGTATGGCCAGCATTAGTATACAACACTAATGGCAGTTACTGATAATACACCTGTCTGTGGAAGCACACTGAACAGTGAGGCTGGGCCTGTTACGATCAGATCTTTCAATCTCAAGTGCACAAAGGAACAGTTCATTTTTGCTAACAGTTATCTTTATTCACACACAAGAGCAACAGTGTTGCCTATGCACACACATACATAATTACACATCTGTGCAATGTGTCCATCTATTATATTACACATTATAGCGTGTCTGCATAATACAACTGTGAAATGTGTGACCCAGAGCTAGATACAGCTTAGCAATATAGGGCCTGATTCAGACCCACCCGCGAGCGGCTGTCCGCTCGCAAGTGGGTCGATGTTATGGACTGAGCATGCGCACGACGGAGGGAGCTCCGTCGTGCGCATGCGCCAGACGCGACGAGCGAAGGAAAGTCCTTCGCTCGTTGTGTCCGATCAAAGGGGGCGTGCTGTCAATGTTGATTGACAGCATGCCCCCTTTGGTGGGCGAGCCGGGGGCGTGCCTCCCTGACGGGGGCGTTCCCACGGGAACGCCTCCCGTCAGAAGCCGGCCCACTGACATCACTAGTGATGTCAGTGGGAGTGATTTTGGCTCTGATAGAGCCAAAAAACCTCAACCGCAGGCTCCGGCTCGCAAATTCGATGGTCGCGATGGTCTCGACCATCGCGACCATCACAATGCACGCTCGTATAGCCTGTGGGTGGTGACCCACAGCTATACGAGCGTCCAGGAGGACGCTCCATGAAAATGGAGCCCGGCCCTCATTCAGAGCGTGCGCTCTGCTCAGAGCGTACGGCTCTGAATGAGGGCCATAGTTCTTGCAGAATGGATGTAGGGAAGCTAAAAGATTTACAAATCTAATAAGTAATGTGTCCGTCATGTGCCTTAATATTCGCTACTATCAACGTGCGGTCTTACTAAGTAATATATCGCCTGAATCAGAGGTGGGCGCTAATGCAGTAGCAGCTGCGACTTGTGTTGCAGATGCTACTGCAAATCTCTGCATAATGACGCAGCCGATGGTGAGACGCCCACCGGCTGAGGCTGTAACCTGCTGCAGTGTGCAAACAGTTGCACCAATGAGTGGACTTCAGCCATTAGAGCAACCATAGGATTGGTGAGAATATCCGACTGTACATGGTCACAGATGGCAGTGGAACTGCATTTTCCAAGTCAGTCCCTGACACCGGCACGCCCCTGATTTGCCCGCTGACAAACCCGCTGATGAAAGCCACCCCCCAGTCACAGCGATCAGATATTAAGGATTACATATTAAACTTATGAATTAAAAGGAAATATAACTGCAGTCACAGTTTAGTCACAGGTAAACTGCATATGGCTACAATAAATAACCCCTTATGTTTAAGTGCTCGTTATGACACCCTGTTAGAGGTTTGCTACCAATTACCTTGCACTTATTTTTCAAAGGGGCTGATTCATACTTGAACACAAATTGGTTTTGTAGATGTATCTTGTATGATTTTGCACGGTACATGCTCCTTAGCGGAGTGTATGGAACTTAATTACATCTCACTCTTGCGGCTTAAGAGACATAACTACTGTAGGGTGATGCAGTCAGGATACCGGCAGACGCTATCCCGCCTGCCGATATCCCGATACTTACATCCTGACATGGGACTAAAGATAGGTGTCGAAAACCCCACTACGGAATCCCGACATCTGGCATACCGAACGAATGTATGCCGGGTGTCTTAGCATCTAGCCGTGTGTGTGTAGGGGGGGTTGGGTTTAGTGACCCCCAGGGGGACTTAGGTTAGGCACCCCCCAGGATGGTTAGGATAAGGGATGGGGTTAGACTTAGACACCACTAGGGGGGGTTAGGGTTAGGCACCCCCCCCCTGGAGGGTTAGAGTGCAGGGAGGGGTGGTTAGGTTTAGGCACTAATGGGGGAGGTTAGGGTTAGGCACTAGGGGGGAGGTTAGGGTTAGGCACCTCTATGGGAGGATTAGGGTTAGGGGGGGTAGAGAGGGGAGGGTTAGGGTACTTACCTTCAGCTGTCAGGATTTCAACCAGCCGAGCTACCGCTGTCGATATTTTATCCAACGGCATTACATACCGATTCCACCATAGGAGGTAATGGAGTGATTGCAAATAGGCTGAGTCCAGTGAGAGCATCTTAAACTTTTATTGTTTAGCATGTAGGGTAAATACCAGCTGCTTTTGCATGTAGCCCACAAAAGCTGGACAGCTACAACTTACAGTAGATTTGAATTTGTACACACTCCTCTCAAATCTGGCTTGGTACACACTGATAGATTCCATTAAACTGGCGACATATCTATAGTGCATCGCCGGCAGGGGCGGAACTACTGGCATTGCAACTAGTGCACTGCACCGGGGCCTGCCGCAATATAGAGGTCCACACTGCCCTGCGCCATTTGTAGTTGTATGGCAGGCTGCAGTGCAGCTGCTTGCTGGGCAGTCATCAAGGCTGTGACTGACCCAGCCGGCAGTTACACGCAGAGAGGACCAGGGCACAGTGTAATCAGACTCAGCACTGCAGTGCACTACTGGGTAACAAATCCGAGCAGTCTCTGCAGCGGGGTCAGAGGAGCATGTGCTGATTGGAGGAGCCCATCACATGCTCCTCTGACCTGGAGTTTAGCAGCAGCGCAGCCTCATGGGTGTGACTCATTGTGAGGTTGTGACTGCTGCTGCTGGTGAGTACACTGTGTGGGCACTACAGGTGACATAATGTGTGGGGACTACAGTGTAGCAAAATGTGTGGGGACTACAGTGTGGCATAATGTGTGGGCACTACAGGTGGCCTAATGTGTGGGGACTACAGTGTAGCATAATGTGTGGCCACTAGAGATGGCATAATGTGTGGGCACTACAGGTGGCATAATGTGTGTGTAGCATTATGTGTGGGGACTACAGTGTGGCATAATGCGTGGGAACTATAGTGTGGTATAATGTGTGGGGCACTACAGTGTGGCATAATGTGTTGGGCACTACAGTGTAGCATAGTGTGTGGGCACTACAGGTGACATAATGTGTTGGGCACCCACTGCATCTCCCTGTCACCCACTGCCTGTCACCTCTCCCTATCACCCTCTCCCTGTCACCCAGTACCCCTCCCTCTCCCTGTCATCCACTGCATGTCACCACTCCTTGTCACCCTCTCCCTGTAACCCACTGATTTTCCCTGTCACTACTGCCTGTCACGTCCCCCTATCACTCTCTACCTGTCACCCTCTCCCCCCTCTGTCTCCTACTGCTTCTCCCTGTCACCTCTCACCCTCTCCACTGTCACCCACTGCCTCTTCTCTCTCCATGTTATCCACTGCCTTCACCTCTCCCTGTCACACACTGCCAGTCACCCTCTCCCTGTCATCCTACCCTGTCACCTTTCCCCCTGTCACTCACTGCTTCTCCCTGTCACTTCTCACCCTCTCCCTGTCACCCACTACCCCTCCCTCTCCCTGTCATCCACTGCATGTCACCACTCCTTGTCACCCTCTCCCTGTAACCCACTGCTTTTCCCTGTCACTACTGCCTGTCACGTCCCCCTATCACTCTCTACCTGTCACCCTCTCCCCCCTCTGTCTCCTACTGCTTCTCCCTGTCACCTCTCATCCTCTCCACTGTCACCCACTGCCTCTTCTCTCTCCCTGTTATCCACTGCCTTCACCTCTCCCTGTCACACACTGCCAGTCACCCTCTCCCTGTCACCCTACCCTGTCACCCACTACCCCTCCCTCTCCCTATCACCCACTGCCTGTCACCTTTCCCCCTGTCACTCACTGCTTCTCCCTGTCATTTCTCACCCTCTCCCTGTCACCCACTGCCTCTTCCCTCTCCCTGTCACCTCTCCCTGTCACCGACTGCTTCTCCCTGTCACCCATTGCCTGTCACCTCTCCCTATCACCCTCTCCCTGTAACCACTGGCTCTTCCCTCTCCCTGTCACTCAGTGCTTAAAGTGGTCATAGAGAAGTGGTGGAACTCACCCTCCACCTTGGCCCTTTTCTAAAAAAAGGAACAGTGCGCACCGATAAAAGGGGGTGTGGTCTCAAAAGAAATGGGCTTGGTCACAAGATATATGGGCGTGGTCACACAATAGTATTCCCAATTCAAATTACACCACACAGTATCACAATCTTGGTTCACCCAATTCACATTATACCACATAGTAGTGTCTCTTATTCATGTTTGACACACAGCAGTGCCCCTTTTACACAATGCTCACAGTAGTAGTACCCCTTATACAATGCCCACAGCAGTAGTGCCCCTTATGCAAATGCAATGCCCAATGTAGTGGTGCCCCTGATGCAGTGCCCCCAGTAGTGGTGCTCCTTATGCAGTGCACCCCGTAGTAGTAGTAGTACCGCTTATGCAGTGCCCACAGTGATAGTGCCCCTTATTCAGTGCCCCCAATTGTGGTGACCCTTATGCAGTGCCCCCAGTAGTGGTGCTTCTTATGCAGTGCCCCTAGTAATATTAGTGCCCCTTATGCAGTGCCTACAGTGGTAGTGTCCCTTATTCAGTGACCCCAGTAGTGGTGCCCTTTATGTAGTGCCCCCAGTAGTGGTGCCTTTCATGCAGAGCCCACAGTAGTGTTAGTGCCCCTTATGCAGCGCCCCCAGGAGTGGTGCCCCTTATGCAGTGCCCCCAGGAGTGGTGCCCCTTGTAGTAATGCCCCCATTGTAGTGCCCCTAATAGTAATACCCCCAGTAGTAGTAGTGTAGTAGTGCCCCCTGGGTAATGCCCCCCTGTAGTAATTCCCCCAGTAGTAGTGCCCCCTGTGTTATGCCCCCAGTAGTAATGCCCCCTGTGTAATGTCCCCAGTAGTAATGCCCCCTGTGTAATTCCCCCAGTAGTAGTAGTGCCCCCTGTGTAATGCCCCCAGTAGTAGTACTGACCCCTGTGTAATGCCCCCAGTAGTAGTAGTGCCCCCTGTATAATGCCCCCCATAGTAGTGGCCCCACTAGTAGTGCCCCCTCTGTAATGCCCCCTGTGTAATGCCCCCAGTAGTTATGCCCCCTATAGTGCCGCTAACGCAAAAAAAAACAATACTTACCTTAAGCCCCGCTCCTGCGTGCCTCCAGTCTGCCTGGCTGCTCAGAGTCCTCTGAACTATGGGAGAGACGTCATGACATCTCTCCCATAGTGCCCGTGGGGGGAGTGGAGCCGGAAGCCGGAGCTCAAGAGTGAGCTCCAGCCTCCGGCTGCCACTGGCACTGCGGGGAAGGAGCCGGGTGCCCGCCGGTAACAAAATCTCAGCGGGCGCCGGCATATGGAGCCTCCCTGTGGCGCCGGGCTATGGTCAGTCGGAGGAGGCGGAACTGGTTCCGTCTCCAAATAAAAGTGACGGAACGCAATTCTGCCCCGTTCTGGACCACTTTAACCTTTGCTGTCACCCACTGCCTATTATCTCTGCCTGTCACCCACTGCTTCTCCCTGTCACCCTCTCCTTGTCACATTTTTTCCTCTCTTTGTCTACCTCTTGCTTCTCCCTGTCACCCTCTACCCCACCATGTCACATACTGCACTTTGAAGTTGGAGTAGGGTGGAGGAGGGGGCCAAAAGCAAATTTTTGCACATGTTCCGCCACTGATCGCCGCGTGTGTACAATGGATATGTCTGCTGTGCAGACATATATCGGTCATCTGCTGGTGTGTACGGGCGAACCGTCGATCACCCGTACACATGCTACAGGGACCCGGCGGTGAGTGACAGCTCAACTGGGCAGGCAAATTTAAATGCCCTCTAAGTTGAGCTGTCACATCGGATAGATGATTGGTAAGTGTGTATACACTTATCAATCTTCAGATAGGTCTGCGGGTCGACCTAGTCTGTCCCCACCTTTAATCTCTCTGCACATTATAAATTTGCCCCACCTGCAGTGCAACATGGTATTACTAAGATGCAAAGTTACAGTACTAGCATTTTTTTTGCTTTGCTCCCAACATAGAATTAGCCTCTATATGAGGATACTTTTAGAATTTGTTTTCTAGGGACACATTTAGCTCCCAAACCACCGATGGTGGGTGGTTTGGGAGCTAAATGATCATTATTACCATGTCATTTTATTAAGATGTAATTCATATAAATTAGTTTCTAACATCCTTGCCTCTCTTCATATCTTAATGCAAGAGTTAAAAAGTCGTTCTAAACACCTTTGCCCATTTATTGATGACTGTTGGGTATTGTACTGTACATGGTATACACAGCTAAATATTAAGCTCAATTCTCTGGGTGACCCTTTAAATTGATCTACAGCATTGAGTCACATATTCTATATTACCTAACATCTTGTCAATGTCCAACTGTTTTTTACAGATGTATAACGCTCAGCCCTGCTGAAATAATTGTTCCCCAGCCAATTCTCCAAGCAGAGGCTGACATTACAGAGCCATCAATCCTATATTCTGCCATGTAAATTTGGGGCCTCATTGCATTATTTTATACTTCCTGCTATAGCTGTGGTCTTTGTTTTTAATCCCTCAAGTTTTTCCCTATTGTGCATTATTTCTGGTGCAATGTCACAGTTGTAGAATTTTGTGTCTTTCTGATCTTATTACATATTTGTAATATTTATAGATTCCTAATATACCTATATTTACCGGACCATTAAAATGGCTGATAAAAACTGCATTGAATTCTCTACTTGATTGTAATCTGCAAAAACTACAAAACTATTTAATAACAGCTGATTAAATTGCTTAGAAAGTATAGTTATTTTTATTGATTACCCCATTTTGTAATTTTTTATTTGAATATCTCTTTGTGTGTTTGTATTACTTGTCCCCTTCGAAAGCCAACAATCTTACTCTGTCACCCTGCTCCACCAAGTTTGTTTGGGTTTTGCTGGAACTAGTCAACAACTACTCATCAATAGCTCTGATTTCTAGTGTGTTACCGGCCCACCAGTAGTGTAGTGATCACCAGAGCCGTAACTAGACTTTTTGCTGCCCTTTGCCAGAAACAGCATTGGTGCCCCCCCCCATTAAGTATGGACCCGAAAAAGGGCCATGGCCTCATGGTGAAGGGCCAGTGAAGAGATGGGGAGGCCGGGAGATGCTGGGGATAAAAGAAGAGGAAGCTACAAGTGAGAATGATAATAAACAGAAAATTGACAGGCCCGGACAGCACCCCCAGCCCTGCCCTGCGGTGCCATGTGCCATGGCACAGGTTGCACAACCCTAGTTACGGCCCTGGTGATCACTGCCGCCAAGCTTCATCACAATTCCTGGGCAATATAGAGCTGCTGTAGCACTTCTTTGCTGGGAGCCCTGACTAAATAGTTCCTAACCAGGATTGCTGGGGAGCTGGTAGTGCAATGATGCAGGTTTATCACAGCACTGCTAAAGTAGATTTACCTGTTAGCATTAATCTGTTGGTCACAGGAACCCAGAGAGCTTCTCCAATTGTATAAACACCAAAAGTCATAAAAACCACAATGTAGCCATTTACATGGATGACTAGCAATCATATGCTACTATATGTTATACGGGTCATTTTATATTAACTATTGGGGCATGGTAGTATGTTCTCAATCCTCTGTACATACAGCTTAAAGATAAGGGATTCCAGCCCTCTTTGCATTAGCATCACTTAATTTGGGGTCAATTAATATTCACCTAAATTTACCGTTAGTGCTTTGTTACCAGGGTCTAGCCCCACCTCCCAGCCACATTAACTCCTAAAGGTATGAAGTCAGATCCTGAGAATGCAGCTCACGGGGCTCCACTGGGGCCCATGGCTTCCTAGGTGTCCCATGCGGCCGGCGGTTCGATTCCCGGCAGCGGCAGCCCGACATCAGCAGAGATCCCGGCAGCGGAAGCCCGACAGCGCTGGAAATCCCGATCGTGGATAGGTAAGTATTGTCTAACCTAACCTAACCCCCCCTAACCCTAACCCTCCTTAGGGGTGCCTAACCCTAACCTCCCGCCCAAGTGCCTAACCCTAATCCCCGCTCTAAGTGTCTAACCCTAACCACCCCCATCCCCGCTGCTTAAACCTAAGTCCCCTGGGAGGGTGCCTAACCCTAAGTCCCCCCCCAGGGTGCCTAACCCTAACCCTCCCTCCCCCTAGCCTAACCCTAACCCTCCCGGGGGGGTGCCTAATCCTAAGTCCCCCCCGGGAGCCCTAAACCTAACCCTCCCCCCCGCGGCTGTCTGCTCGCGGCGCCCGGCATCACTACGATCGGGATGCCGGGCGCCGGTCTCCCGTCGTCGGGGATATGCCGGGCGTCTACATCTAGACGCCTGGCATTTCACCCTTGCCGGGATATGACAGTCGGGAAGCCGGCTGCCGGTATTTAGGCAGTCGGCTTCCCGATTGCATACCGTCCCAGGAGATTGCAATCCTTTTATTAGAAAGGTTTCAGAACGGGTGTTTGAGCAATGGCTCTCCGACTATCAGACCTGAACTGATTCCTACATTATGTGGGTCAGAGAGAGTAGGGACAGAGCCGCATAGAGGATCTATGACCACGTCTGTTTTCAAGGTTTTAGTCTACTCCAGTAGCTCCCAAACTTTTATGAATCGCAGCGCCCTAAAGTATCAGCAATTTTTTTCAAGTCACCTCTAGGCCAAAAAGTTTCTTATTGAGAAAGTCAGCAAAAAGTATTACATTTAGTAAGTTGTGCTTACCTGTCAGCCACAATTATGTGGTGGTGGTGGACAGGATTGCACTTCTGTTTATCCATATATTATATGATTGACAACAACCAGCACTGGTTTTGCCTATTACATTGACCATAAATAATTTGATTTGGTCCTGGACCATTCCCTCTGTGGCACCCCAGCAGGTATCCCGTGGCACACCAGGGTGTCACAGCACCCAGTTAATTAAATATTATATAGTATTTTCACTACATTCATTTAAAGTACATATTAAAATAGATAAAAATTTTGCATTTTTAATCCATTTAGTTATCTAGGGTAAAAAAGGACAAACATGTTCCCATGGGTACACAGAAATTATATTGCTCTGAAATGTAGTTGTCAAAAGCATCATATATTTTATGCTACATATGTGTCACAATGTTCTACAGGATTGGTACAAAAATTTGCCTCAGGCAATAAAATGTGACATGAGTGCAACAAGGCCCTGAGTGATAGGAGCTTTACCAGTGTAAATATAACAGTTTTACTATGTGGTCCAGATCAGCATGAAATTCATTACATGATAGCATGTCTTCCAGTTACCTACTAGAAAACAGATTAGAGTCTACCAGCAGATTGCCACCTATCCGTAGTGTAATGACGCTAACATAAACTTCACATCAGTAATCGGCCTGTTTAATGACAGGGGAGATGTTTCAAGCAGTGTACAGAGCAGACTTACCGACTTTTAGCTTCCTCCTTCCGGGAGAGAGCTGTCAGTCTGTCACAGAGGGGGGCATGCAGCGGCAAAAGGGGGCGGGCAGAGCTATTGCATCATTGTGGCCCCGCCCCTTTCCACAATGCTGCGATTAACGGCAATGTGAAGCAGGGGGCGGGGCCACAATGACGTGATTCAGCGTGAATCGCGTCACAGGTCACCCCGGCTGCTGGGGTTTATCGTGGAACCGCGCGGGGGGATCACCGGGGGCCCGGAGGCTTGCTTGCCTTTCCAGGGAGCCGGGAGCAGCACCCGATTTTCGGGTGGGTCCAGGCCGAATTGGAAGCGTAGGCAAGTATGGTACAGAGTGGAGAAGTGGGCAAGTGGAGACGTTGCCGATAGCAACCAATCAGCTTCTACTTATTCTTTTATAGAATGAACTTGATAAATACTACCCCAAAGCTATGGGCAACTTCTTCACTTGTACACGCTTTAGAAAATTGGATACATCTCTCTTAAAACCTACCCATTTCAGGAATCTAGCCCTATGGCTACTATTAGTGCCAGGTGCATCTGCCCGAAAGAACTAAATCAGCCAATTATAGAATTGTGGGATGCCAGCTTGTATTAGGATAAGCAATTGCCATCCGTCAATATCACAAATCTTTCAAAGATTAGTAAAGTGTTAGGGTTGCAGTTATTTTGATTAGGGAGAGGAATAATACAACATTTGTATATTTTTAAAATAACACTCCAACATCTCTGCCCAAATACACACTTGCATTGTATCCATTTCTGCAAAGGGCTGATAGTAGTCTATTTTCTAGTTAGGCCATACTTGCCTACTTTTGAAAAAGCATTTCAGGGAGACTGTGAGAGCAGCCACACAGCGGTAAAGACGACGTGTACTGCTACATCTGAGAGGCGTGCCATAAAATTTACTTACTTCCAAATTTAAATGAGCCCCAAAGCAGTTAGTAACATCTACTTGTTGATTAAAACACACTGATACTTTTCATAACATGCATGTAGCCATAGGGATCATTGTGCCTTATAACCAATGCAGAGAAATGATACTAATTATCCCATTGAATGTATATAACAGCTAATGGGAGTAAGGTGCAATCAGGGAGATTGCTGGACTCTTAAGGGAGTCAGAAAGATTGTTAAGGGGCCTATCCATTAGCAGATTAATTGAACAATAGAACGATATTTATCTGCTATGGATAGGCCCTGAACGATGACAGATGCGCACTCCTGCGCCCGATAAATTGAATCTTTCGTCTCTCCAACATGTTGGTCAATTATCGCATATCGCTGCCAGATATTAGCAATATCGTGCAGTTTATATGCGGTAAACAACGAACGACAAAATATATTAGCAGCAGTTACAGAGTGATGCAGAGAAAAAATCCACTCCCTGAATGATGTCATGCGATATCGTTCATCGTTCGTCGTTCGCCAAAATCTGTCATGTACATGACAGATATCGTTCAGCACAGCCACCGGAATTTTCAAGGGATATCTTTTGTCGTTCATCGCTCAGAAATTTATCTGCTAATGGATAGGCCCCTTTACTATTTCAGGGAGTCTCCCTATCAATCAGGGAGAGTTGGCAAGTATGAGTTAGGCCTACTCATATAAATCAAGGGGAGTCATGTCATGATAGTACTGGTGAGATATACTAGATATACTGTATGTAGCTTTATCGTCACATATTCCACAGCTATGTCCAATGTTATTGATAAATTCTAGTGGTCTCTGAATCAGAGCAGCCTCAGCACTGTGTAGTAACTTAGCAGAACCATATGTATATCTGTAATACATTCATATTTTTAAAATGTGCATTGCCTTTCTCTCCTACCTCCTTTCCAAACTATACATATATTAAATCTTCCCTGACAGCCTATCATGCACCATTACATTTACTGCAGAACTATCTTCAAATGAATACATTTATTCAAATCGCATTTTCACCCTCGGTCAATTCTTCATTTAAAAACAATAAATATTTAAATTGATTTCTTCAAGTAAATATTGTTATTAAAAAAAAGCTTATTTGTGATTCTGCACCCTGTATGACAGTCGCTGTATGAAATTCCATTATTGTACGTAAATAAGATCAGTCTCTTTAGAAAATAAAGAATGAGATAGGTGCCATTGTGATAAATGTCCCATCTGATAAATAACATAGACAGGCAGCGAGGAAGCTGCTGAACTACAGCCAGCAGTATTTCCTATCACCCATGTGTCTGCCATACAGAGGGACAGCAACATGTGGCGACTGCAAAGGTTATCTCCTCATCAGATATTCTCAATCTTTCACAAGAGCCAGATTACAAACCTGTTAAAAGAATTGATGATTCATTAATTCTCACCTTCAGGTTGTCTTACAGCCACGTACCTCCCAACATTCCGGCTAAAACAATCAGGACAAAGTGGTTTACAAGCTGCCGTTGTCGTTCTCCAATCTGTTCTCCTTCCATTTACCATAACTATGCCTATTTGGTAAGTGGTGTGAATCTGCACTAGATCTATGTATTTTCAATGTTTACTAAGCAACATATTGGCAATCTAAGCAAAATAGTTATTACGCTGGGTTAGTGATGCTCCCAGATATAAGTTCAGGAAACTCTACATCAAACCAATTTTTTGCTTAGAAGCAAAAATATAGACTGTACTGTATGTCTTTTCTGGGGCACACTTAACAATTTATAAAAATATAGCTTTTATTACCATACACTTAAAAAGCAAGACAACAATTATAATACAATTGAGTATAATTATAAAAAAAATATTAATAATATATTTGTAAGTAATCAGGCGAATAATTATAACCTGTCCCTTAAATCATATTCAATTAACCAATTATTTGGTATTCCTAAAATCAGGAGTTGCAGTATGCAAAATTATAATGTTGTTTTATTTCTCTATTTCATATAGCTGTGCAATTAATTTACATGTAATCAAATAAACCAGTCTAATCAGAAATAAACAACAACCTAGGTTATAAACCTCTTATTCCCCTAAATTCATTGCAAATCTGCATCCACTATTCAGTCTTTAATAGGTATCACTTATTGTAGAAAAGGCTTATACTGTATGTCTCTCAGAGGTTCTACCAGCCTATTGTAGATTAAATATAAACTTCATGTAACTGTTATTACTTAAGCTGCATACACACACAACGATTTAGTAAATGAACGATTTTAGTAAACGATTTTCGTTCATTTTTTCAAGGGAAAAATGAACGATTATCGTTTACTAAAATCGTTCATTTACTAAATGAAACGAACAATTTTTTTGAACTACAAACGATTATTGTATATTCCCTTACTGAAAATTGTTCAGTTGGTCAGTCTGACTGAACTACAAACTACAAACGTGAACGCGCATGAACGATAATCGTTCATCGTTTTAACTCAGAAAGTGAACGATTTTTTCAACGATTGAACGATAAACGATATCGTTATCGATAATCGTTCAAAAAAATCGTTGTGTGTATGCACCTTTATTGTTACAAATGAGTATCCTGTGCAATTATGGTCTATCATACCTGAAACATGGTTGCCATAAGTGACATTTCTAAAAAAAAGGTGACTTTTACCAATTCATCATACACCGGTTTATATAGCATTCCAATCACTGCATACTTCTAAGCATTTAATTTACCACATCATGCTCCATATATTATACTGAGGACATTAAATTGTTCCTTTCACAATGTTATCCAAGTACTGTGTGTATGTGTGTAAGCACATGAAACACTTATACCTTCTAATTCTTATCCTTCTTTTATGCACATGAGTTATCAAATTCGGAAAGAGTAGTATCAGTTTCTAAATGAAACAACAATTGCTGTACACATACTTATTGTTGCGGCTCTCCGGAGACCCCCTTAATGCCGTCAGCAAAGATAGGGTATGCCCCGGCTGTCCCAAAAAAGAAAAATTACTTAGGTTAAGATAGTTTTTACCATGCTTCAATGATAGTGGAGCTTAGGGCCCAATTCAGACTCACTCGCTAGGATGCGTTCGCGCGTAGCCTGCCGATATTTGCAATCTGTGCATGCGTATAAGACGCAATGCGCGTGCGCGAACCAGCCACCGCGATCGCCCCTTGTGCACAGATGCCCCGCTATAAAGAGTGACAGGATGTGCCGTTTGTGGGTGGTGACAGTGGAAGGTCGATGGAAACAGGGGTGTGGTGGTGCGAACGCAGGCGTGTCTGTGCGTCTGAACGCCGTTTCAGGGGCGTACATAATTTAGACACAGTGTCAGCAAACACGTCACATGGCTGAATTACACACTGACGCACTCGCAGTGCTTGCGGTAGGGTATGGTCAGCCACAAGTGCTGCATATGGGTCCCTACTCAGTGTTACCGATTGTTTAATACACTTCCTGGAGATGACGTGCATTACTAAGGGAAAGTGAGTGTCTTGTGACGGGCTGGGTGGTGTCTAAATACATACCGCGATCGCACGGCAAGACAGTGGGGCGAGCTAATGTCTTGCAATGATCGCCTGCTTAGTCTCTCCCATACTAGGCTTAAATGCCTGTGACCAGCCTATCACATAGTTTTCCACTTGACGGACTCTCACAGTAACCAATCACAGTTTTGAAGAGCTCTTCTATCCAATATAACCTGTCAGATCATGGTTACAGTAGATAGATTATTACATACATTACTTAGTGTGATCTATTATTATATTATATCCTCATAGTATGAATATCTATAAACTATATAATTATCACATTTATAAATAAACTATTTTAAAAAGAATTCATCCCCAATAGAATAGTATTTTAAACATTGAGTAGCAGGTCCTTGCATAAGGAAATAAGTTTTTAGTACAATGACAACAATTGACTCATTATTTAACGCATCCTAACCTTATTGTATCCATTCCCTATGTTATTTATAGATGATAATCTGAACTTTCATACTCTGGCTATTATGTTTCAACTCTATAAAATATTTCTTATATAAAGATTAAAAGCCTATTGTAATATAACATTGTTTCTTATCTCTCATCATAATTGTATTAATCAACAAGTGATTGAATCTTTACTTGGCTCAAAATAGGGAGTATAGTAAAAGTTGGGGATAATAACTATGCCTACAAGTTACAATGACCATACCCACAATACTCCATAATTATAATGTAAAATTACCATTACCATAGTGAACCAGAACATGCCCCCAGTATACCATGACCATGTCCACAACATGCAATTACCACAATTTACAATGACCACACTCACAATATATAATGGCCATGACCACAATTTACAAACACAATGCTAATAAATTAAAATGACCACACCCACAAGTTACAATGAACAGGCCCACATGTTACACACCCACAAATTATAATAACCATGCCCACAATTTGCAATGACCACGCCCATTATTTATCACCAGGAAATTTCATCTAATGGAAGGCTATAATGGCGAGCCAGTGACCCATCATAAATAACGTGACTAACCTTTAATGGGTCAAAATTCACAAGTTAAAACATGTTTTACATAATTGAATCTTCTTTCTCTTTGGAACCACTACAATAGATGCTGTATTTCCATTTATGTAGTTTTGCATTTGTACAAAATCATAATTTCGTCACACAAAATAAATGAGTTGGCAAACAGTCTATAAAACATTTTGTCCTTAAAGACATGTGAAAGCCTGTCTGCTATGCTGCTTATTCAGTTATCATTCTTTCCTTCTACTGTGTTTTACATATATAAAAAAACTGGGTTGAGTATGAAATCCCGGCTGTCTGGATACCGCTGGTCAGAATACTGACAGTGACATCCTGACAGCCAGAATCCCGACACCCATAGGAAGTAATGGTGAGTATATTTCTAACCCCTACCCTAACCCACCCTCCATGGTGCCTCACCCTAACCTCCCCCCCCTAGTGGCAAAACCTAACCTCTCCCTTCCGCACCCTAATCCTAACACCCCCTCCCCGGTGCCTAAACCTAACGGAATTGGTATGAAATACTGTCGGCCGCATGGCCAGCGGTTCGATTCCCGTCAGCGGCAGCCCGACAGAAGCAGAGTGCGACGCAGCGAAAGCACGACAGCGCTGGAAATCCCGATCGTGGATAGGTAAGTATCCACTAACCTAACCTAACCCCCCTAACCCTAACCCTCCTTAGGGGTGCCTAACCCTAACTTCCCCCCCAAGTGCCTAACCCTAATCCCCCCTCTAAGTCCCTAACCCTAACCACCCCCTTCCCCGCTGCCTACACCTAAGTCCCTCGGGGGGGGGTGCCTAACCCTGTCCCCCCCGGGGGTGCCTAACCCTAACCCTCCCTCCCCCTAGCCTAACCCTAACCCTCCCGGGGGGGTGCCTAACCCTAAGTCCCCCCCGGGAGCCCTAAACCCAACCCTCCCCCCCCACGGCTGTCCGCTCACGGCATCCGGCATCACTACGATCGTGATGCCGGGCGCCGATCTCCCGGCGTCGGGGAAATGCAGGCGTCTACATCTAGACGCCCGGCATTTCACCCTTGCCAGGATAAGACAGTCGGGAAGCCGGCTGCCGGTATTTAGGCAGTCGGCTTCCCGATTTCCTCCCAACCTAACCTCCCCCCTATTGCCTATACCTAACCTCCCCCTCCCCGCACCCTAATCCTAACACCACTTACCTGGTGTCTAACCCTAACCCCGTTACCTAATCCTAACCTCCCCGTAACGCCCCGATACTGACCTTTGGGATGCTGGCAGACGGGACACTGGTGCCGGGATCCCGACCTGTCAAGGATTTTGGCCATCAGACCATCGGCATCCCGCATGCCGGATGACGACTACATCCCAAAAAACCCCTTTGAAAGCAGGAAATGTAATACTTTAAACTCCTCTACAGTGAAGGCTTGCTAACTCTTGCCATGTTATATGTAAGGTCCACCTACCATGAGCTATTCACTTGGGAATAAATTACTGTATATAAACCCCCTGACACAGGGGAGGATTTGATTACCCCTGTCTCCAAAATCAGGGTCCCAGTTTGTCTGCATCTGGATTCACTCCTGGTGTGTCAGGAAGGGAATGTCTGATTACTATGGTGTTTTATGGTGACCTACGGGGATTGTCGCCAAGGGCAGCGCCTTTAGGCCCTCAGGATTACTGGAATGCATTTTATATATGTATATATATATATATATATATATATATATACACATGCACACACAAACATAGATACATTCACACACATCTGCATAGGTTTCACCATTTTTGATCACAGCAGGTTCTTGGGCCCAAATACACACAAATAGTCACCTTACAACACTGCAAAGGTGGACACATAGGACTTGTTATATATAAGATGTATTCTTGTTCTTGTATTTGGTGCATAAAACCTTGCAGACTTTCATATAAGAATGATAAGGAGATTACAACACACACATATACTCACTGGAACTGGGAGTTTGGTAGCTCCAACTATATCATATTCAGGCAAATATGCAGAGGCACCATAAGAAGTTTTGGTTCCTGGTACTTAGGCCCCCAGACAAACTTGTACCCCTGTGCTTTCTATTCCCCTCCTCCCCCCTTTTCTCACACGCACACATGCACCTCGGCAACCATACAAATATGGCATTTGCATGTAATGAATGCACACTGCATATCAGAGCTGTAACTAGACTTTTTGGTGCCCAGTGCGAGAGAGAGCATTGACGCCCCCCCCCCATTTTTTAAGTAGGGACATAAGATAGTACTCCTGAAAAATGGCCTCATGGGGAAGGGCTAGGGAAGAGATAGGGGAGCCAGGAGATGCTGGGGATAAAAGAAGAGGAAGCTACAAGTGAGAATGATAATAAACAGGAAAATTGACAGGCCCAAACAGCGCCCCCTGCCCTGTGGTGCCCTGTGCCATGGCACTGGTCGTACTACCCTGCTGCACATGATAAATTATTTATACATTGTTTCCAAAACATTTTGAAAGTATAAATATGAACTAAAATGTAATCAGATTATATCTATAAAGACTATGACCACCTAATATACTGCACATGGTAATTTGTTCAGAATCAAGGAAAACTGAATTGCAGACACAGTAATTATCAGTTATAATAAAACACATGCTGTAACCATGGGCGAGCAGGACATACACTACTCACCTGGACTCACGTGGCCGCCCAGGAGAGTAGACTATGTCCCAATGGGAGGGGGTGACGGGGTTGTCAATGACCCGTTGGAGGGGGAAATGCCAAAGCAGCACACCTAGTGCCGACTTCTGCGCACACCTATGGCTGTAACACAAAGTTCTCACTAAAACAATTTCCAAATAACCTAGATAACTTAGTAATGTGCAGGAGCAATAGACTACTTTTAAAATACTTCCTAAACATATTACTGCACTTCACAGCTCTAACATTAGAACACGTGACTCTGATTTTCAAACCAGTATTCTATAAAAACCTGTATGTTTTTTTTTTCCTTTAAAAGAATGAAATGTGATCTTGTTTAATTAACGGGTTCATGTTTCTTTCTCAACAAGCACAACTATAGACTTCACAGATTTATAATTAGTTACAATGGAAGTTTGACAGTACAGTGTTTGTTAGGAAGACATCTGATGAAAACTCCCTATCAAATGGTACATGAGTCACTTCTTAGTTACACTAATTTCTTCTTTGCAGTAAAGAGAAGTGTTATACTGTTATACGCACAGCTAGGAACTATATCGCGAGTGGGAAATAACAGTCCCCCAGAATTGATATGGGTTACATCATGATAGGTATAGGATGACATTATTATTATTATTATTATTATTATTATTAGATGGGACTTTTTATGGCACACTTATGACCAACATACTTTATGTCAAGCATCAGAGTTGTCAACAGGCCTGGTGACATCCGGTGCACACTCTGATTGCCCTAATGTCCCTGAGAGCCAAAGGTGCACCCAAAAAGGGGGTGTGATTTAAAGTAAAGGTGCATGGCCTCACAGGAATTCTGATGATGTCACTTCGGGGGCAGCCCAGCATCGATGGAGATGGGAGCTGGGTGCTACAGGATAATGTCACACTGCAGTACCCGGCTCCTGTCTCTGCAGAGGAGCCGGCATTTTTGGTGTCACCCCCCTTCGAGGGTTACACCCGGGTGCGGCCCGCATCCCTCGCACCCCCCTCATGACTTCACTGCCAAGCATAAAACATGTACTCAAAAATAAACTCACGCAAAACACACCTCATAGAATACAAATATATAACGCAAAGAGTGCAATCTCCCAATCTACAACCGGTCTGTATTAAATATATACCGTAAAGAGTGCAATCTCCCAATCTTCACCTGGTCTGTATTGTTGTCAAGTCTATCTAAAGGATGACTATATTTAATATTTAAATTGAGTAGCCATCTTTTAAATCTAGTAGAGGCAGCCATTTTCTGGGACCTAATATATTTTATCTGCACTCTTATCAGTATATGTTTAGCTCACAAAATGTCTGCATTTTCTGATTGTAGATGAGTTGTTTGCTTGTAGATTAGCTGTGTTGTTTCTTAAATGTATTTATCCATTGCAGTTATATGTTTCATTGTAAATCTATAACAATTTAAGCACAAATTAATGGTGCATACACACGGTCAGATTTTCCTTCAGAGCTGTACAATAAAGATTTTAAAAATCGTTCAATCGTTCATATCTGAAGGAAAATCTGACATATCTGACATGTTTGTCAGATGAACGATGAACGATGCGCGTTCCCGCTTCTCAGATAACGATATCTGACATCTGATGTGTTTGCAGTCAGATTTGGACGATTCCATTCATTTTAATACAGTCAAAAATCGTTCATCTGACACATCTGACCGTGTGTATGCACCATAAGAGTGAGTGATGTAATGAAAAATGCTGTACAATGACAGCCATAGAAATGTAGGTGAATTTCAGCATAATGCTGTAGTCATAAAACGTTAAGGAATTATATATACCTCCTTATGCCGAAATGCATTTCACTTGCTTTGCAGATTCAGAAAATAAAAAGTTAAAAACAAAGAAAAATTGTTTGTTGAAAACTCAGAAACAACTTTGATGCTGACAATGTTTCCAAGTTAACAGATTTGTTCTAATGAAGGTCAATTATGCACACAATATTTGTCAATTGATGGCCACAGTGTAGTTCCAGAGTTTCAACAGTCAACTTCAGGCAGAATTTCTAATATTAACTATCTTAATTATTCCACATTTTAATTAATGACAGTTACCCTGTTTTTTGTTTACCCTGTGGTATAATTTTATTGCAGAGGAAGCACAATAAATATAGGCTGTCAGGTTTATTCCATTGTGGTATCTAACTATTTTTAGACCAGCAATAAGCCTTTGGGCTAATGTGTCCCATTTAGTCTTCTGTGGCAATTACTTTAAACCAATTTGCGAGAAAAGCTTGGTGAAAGCTACTTGCTTAAACAAATCAATCTAAAATCAAACACCTATGTAACATTTATGACACCGTTAAAATATTGAACACCACCTAAAAATCCTCGGAGAAAGATCATTGGCATAGATATAACATACAAAACCAAACATATACTTAAGCTGCGCTCTGATTGGCTGGCATTAATCTGCCTGTGGGGGGGGGAAGGATAAAGTAATGTGAAATACTATGTAGAATGGAAATGTTTTCTTCTTCCATTTATATTGCAATGTTTATAAACACTGTGATTGCCTGTCATTTCACTTTCAGCACTTTTAATGTCCCTTCGCAATTACCAGTAGCGTTCAGTTAATTAACTAAAGACAGTAGTCTATTCACTGACAATATCCTCATTTGTCAACATTTCATCTTCAATGCAATCTTTAAATGCATGACTGGACAAGTTAGAATGTTAATGTATATATTACTTTATAGAACACTGCACATAGTCACAGAAAAGACATACATGCAATGTATATTTTATGAATGCACCCTTGGGTATACAAATGGATAGTAGGAGATTAAAAAGCAACAAATTACAGCTTAATGCAATGGAAGATTTTTCTGCTTGGTGTTTTTGTGACTTCCTTGTTTCTGCTTCACTAACAATATGTAAATAATAAAGTAAACTGTATAAATACTAATAATACAGAATACTTAAACGCAGGGTATGCAGTATAATATGTTACAAGGTTACTGGCTTTTTGGTATTAATAAGAAGTGTCTTGAAAGCATATTAAGGCGTTATATTATGAGCGGTTCTGTTTTGCTGAAAACATAACATATCCAAACTTTGGGGTTCCGAGCAGAACAGAGTCCCAACTCGGGTCTCCTCGCCAAGTTCAGCACGCAGATCTAAAAACCGGATCTTGCGTATTTTGTATTGCATTTAAGTCCCTCCTTCGTGATTTCAGGTGCTGCGAAGTGGTCAGAATTGACTGGAAAGACTAGAAATGAATGTTATTGATGTTAATAATACTATAGGAACAAAAACAGGTCCAAGTTACATGATTTCAGCTGAAAGAAGAAATCCAAAACCAAATCAAAACATTTGAGGGTGGATTCACCAAAAGCACCACATTTGAGGAGAAATTATGCTATATAATTTAATACATTTTTTTGCACCTAATACAGATTTATATAATTATTTGAAGTGTTGATCTTTTAAAAATGAAAGTACCGTCCCCACTCTCCTTGAATATAAAAATACTGAGGATCTCTCTAAAATGATCTCTTTTTTTGCAAAATCTGTCTCCCAAGATATGGGAAGCAGTAGTGCTCATGTCAAATTATATGAGAGGTCATTGCTTTCAATGTGTTGGGTATGGGATGCTGGTGCTCGGGGTCCCGGCTGTCAGAATTCTGACACTTGTTGGTCGGCATGTTAACCTTCCCCCTTTCCCTACCCTAACCCTCCCACCCGGGTGCTTCACCCTAACCTCCTCCTTTAGTGCCTAATCCTAACCTCTCGATCCCCGGTGCCTAACCCAAACCCTCCCCCCTTAGTGCCTAACCCTAACCCACCCCCTAGTGCCTAACATACTTACCTTCGGCATGCCGGTGGTCGGTATTCTGGAGCCGGGATCCCGACTGCTGTCGGGATTTTGGCGTCGGGATATAGTCTGTTGGCATGCCGACTACATCCTCTTTCGATAGTGCTTATTTATTAATATGTGTAAATAGTATGTACAGTATGTGACCCAACAAACAATCACACATTTATTTTCAATAATCTAACATGCTGCACTAGACTGATCGCATTGGATTCTTTGCTTCAAAGGAGAATTTTGTGTTGGTGCATAGGGGGAGATGTATCAACAAACCTTCTAAGGAGTGAAGAGGACAGGTGGAGAAGTTGCCCCTAGCAACCAATTAGCTAGCTTATTGGTTGTTATGGGAAACTTCTCCAATTGTACACTTCTTCACTAGTATCTACCCATAGTGTAATGGGGCCCATCCATCAGCGATGGATTGCCGCAATCCCGCGATACTGCAACCCGGCATCACGGGATCGCAGAAATCCAACAAGTTGGATTTTCCCGATTTGACGATCACGATCAAAAATAATCACGTTCGTCAAATCTTTGACATTTAACATGTCAAATGTCAACGATCCGGCGATGGATCTCTGAACATCTATGGTGGGCGATCGGAAGTTTCCGATGGGCGATCAGAAATTTTCGATCGCTTCCCTACATCGCGATGATCCTTCGCAGATGTATGGGCACCAAAACAGTCTGCTTAGTGGTTGGCTTTGCTTTAACATTAATTTATGAAGGCACCTTATTAAATATGTATAATAATTAGATTTTCAATATGTATTATAGGTGTAATCTCTGTTAATAAATATTAAATTTGTAAATCCACAGGCCCAAATGTAGCCGCTCGCGACTTACTAGCACTGATTCAATTCTGGCGTTATAGTCGCTAGATTAGATCGATCATTAATTTTAAGGCAAAACCAGGTTGGTTTTGCCTTAAAACTAATTGCCACTTTAAATTTAGCAGCTGTCGTGGCTGATTTGTGCTGGTGCCCGCAAATCGTTGGCTGTTACATTTGGGCCACAGCCTTAATGATAGTAAGTTTGTCTCTCTTGCCAGGTGGACGCATGAACTGTTATACCTATGTGAATACCATTATATCCCCATATGCGCCCCATAAGATGGACGTAAAGCCTCATTTTGGTCTATGTTATCATTCCAATAAAGATATTATTTCCCTCTTATAAAACAGCGTAAATAGTAATCATACAGCAAGTGATGCAGATAAACATGGGATGATTTGCAGCAGATGGTCTCCACTGTCGGCAAAGCAATGACCTAATTTATTCTATAAATTTAGACAAGAGCAGCAATCTTTATGGTGCCGCTCTCTCTATTCCATAGCGTAACGTATGTACCATGTTAATATTTTAAAACCACCTAACATCAAATATTGTAATTTTCAGGCTAGATGCGCAGAAGGGCATGTTGCTTCCCAAGGTTACATGAACATAATGATGTATGCTGTACATTTGCTTTTCATCTTCCATTTCAACCTCTCTATTGTTGTATATTACATAAATATGTTACCTATAAGTGACTGAATAAGAAGGAACCGTCACCATCCATACAAAAGGATAACTAAACACTTAGGGCTTATACAGACCCGCTCACGAGCGCACAGCACTCGCAAACGGGTCGATGGTCGGCCAGTGTGCACACGCAGCCTACGCAATGCACATGAGAGAGCCCCGGATCGAGTGATAACCATTCGCTCCATGGCTCGCTACAAAACGGGGCAGCTGTCGATGTTGATCGACAGCTCGCCCCGTTTTGTAGGCGGGGAGGGGGGTGGCTGGGCAAACGGAGGCATTCCCGAAGGAACGTCTGCTGTTTGTGGGCAGCCCTATTGAGATCATACGTGATGTCAGTAGTGAGCTTCCTGCTCTATTTGAGCAGGAAGTTCACTCGGGCTTGCGAGAACCGAGACCCTACCACAAGGGTCTCGTCGCAAGCCCAATGGTCGCGATAATCGCGACTATCGCCAGGCCGCTCGCAAAAGCTGTGGGTGGTCACCCACAGCTATGCGAGCAGCCTGGAGGCGGATTTTTTTTTTTTTTTCCAACATATTTTTATTAAGGTATATTAAAATGAAAATACACAAAAAGGATGTAAGGCATTGCAGACCTCATAACAAATACAGCTTGTCAATATAGAGTAAGTTCAAATAGAAGGAACATATAATCTAGAGGTCTTTCACAATCAGTGTATATAAATATACCAATATTTTCTAAACTTTTATATATTTAACTAATCGTTACGCGGATATTTTTTTTAAAAAGTCCGACCTGATTCTGAGCGAGCGATCGCAAATAGAGTGCCTCTGAATCAGGCCCTTAGTAGGTTGTAAATGAAAAGTAAGCCAGCTTCTTCCTAGTGGTTTTGGTAGATCACTCAATAGTGAATATCTGTTTGTATAAAAAAAAAAAAGTTTTTTTTATTACTATTGATACATTTATTTCATCAATTATTGTGAGCCAAGAACAGGCTTCATCTATGGCAGGAGCTGCTTTTGTGCTAGCTAAAGCTGGGTACACACCTAAAAGACATATCTGCAGATGATGGTTGTTCATAAACACTGAGCAACCATCATCTGTCATCTGCGATCCCCCCTCCCCGCGATCTCCGCTGCAAGTGTACGGGCAGTCGCCCGTACACACAGCACGATGGACAGACATATCCGTCATCTGCTGTGCAGCACAGCCGGCGCGATATGCCTGTGAACTATGCAATTCACAGACATATCGCTGGTACACACTGGCCGACGGGCACCCGATATATATTGGCCGATAAATTGTTTGGATCATATATCTGCCAGTGTGTACCCAGCATTAGAGGCTGATTCTGAGATGCACACAGAGTTACTGCAGTAGCGGGCAGAAGCGGAAGCCCAACTTACTACCTTATGCTAATGTGAGAATCTGTTCAAACAATGCAGGGGGTCCGTGCGTGTGCAAGCAGTGCCATCCATTTAGTGTAAGCCAGCCGCCGCAACCATCGTTGTTAGTAGTGAAGAGAGATCCATGTGACTTAGAGGCAAACATGAAATGCCTACAATAGAGCAACAATAATATACAGATAGTAATAGCCAAGCAAAGGTGAATATTTACAATTATATAAGTGCACAGACTTTATATACAATCACCAAATATTGACAAAATGTCTGTATACCTTGCTTCTGTTTTACCACTGCCACCAACATATCTACGAATGATCCAATGGAAAGTGGACAGATAGTCTTTGGGCATGTCTGACGATGTGGTTCTACAGATGTGCCCACATACACCTACAGTATCCCCAGCATACATGATAACATGTAAAGTGCGCCAATGATAGAGTAAATTAGCAATAGCCAAAAATATGGGTAGTTCAGTCTGTGAATGCAACAATTACTTTTTTACATCATTATAACTAGCTCAATACTTTTTGTGCTATACATTACGTGTAGTTCTATATTCCACTCACATCTCATGTAGCTAATGGTGCGTGGGGATTGACAGGTCATTTCTCAGAAATGTGAGAGCCACAAATAGTTTTTTTACATCACACCTTGACAAATATCTAACCTGCCTAAAAAATAAATAATTTTGACAGCTTCGTCCAAACAGGGCCGGTTCTAAAGTTAGTGGAGATGTGGCGGCCGCCGGCAGTGGGCAAAAGAGGGTGGGTGCTGCCAGATTAGATGGAGTTGGCAGGGTGAACTGCGGCCGCGCCCTGAGACCACAGTGCCCCGGACAAAAGCCTGGCTTGCCTGCCCCTAGAAACGCCACTGCGTCCAAGAGTAATACTGATGTAGCCACGCTCATTTATCCCGGGATGCGAGTGCATCATGGCATTGATGGCACGACTAGCGTGCCCGCATCTATGGCGTGCGCATGTGTTATGCTCACACACCATAGACTACAATGGGGTAATCGCCAGCTGCGAGTGCTCGCAGCCTGGCATCTGCTGCGCTTTGCCGCGATGCGTGAACACGTGCGGGTGCATTGCGGCAAAGATGAGGCTGGCTACATCTGTATCATAGCAATATTATTTTGTATCATTTAGTGATTATGGTGAGCAACATGTAAGATCTACCCTTTAGTATAGTTAGCGAATAATGAACCGAAAAAACTTATACTGTACAAGACTTTGCTCTATTCATCTGACTTAGTGGCACTATATGACAATATTACTGTCACAATGAAACAAACACCTCAAGAATTGTACAAATACTTCAGATCTGGAAAGCACATTACTATATGAATATAGTCCGCAAGATTATTGAACATTCACAGACAATCTGCTATATTCTAGGATCTTACACAGAGGACAATCAGCACAGTTGTCAGGTAATCATTATTACACTGTGAAAGTTGGTACATTTCAACTCCTTTTTGTCACATCTGCTTGAGGATTTTTACAGTACAATTTTTGCTCAATATTAATAAAAGTATATAATGTTTGAAATATACACAGGTTAATGTATCTCTGAACATATGTGTCAAATGCTCCAAATTACTTTGGAAGACTTGAATAATATATATACAGGTTGAGTCTCCCATATCCAAAATGCTCGGGACCAGGGGTATTTTGGATATCGGATTATTCCGTATTTTGGAATATTTGCATACTATAATGAAATATCTTGGGTATAGGACCCAAAACTAAACACAGGATGCATTTATGTTCTATATACACCTTATACACACAGCCTGCAGCTCATTTTATACAATATTTTTTATAATTTTGAGCATCAAAAAAAGTTTGCGTACACACATGAAATTCATTTATGTTTCATATACACCTTATACACACAGCCTGAAGGTTATTGTATACTGTATTTTAATGAATTTGTGCTTTAAAACAAGTTTGTGTACATTGAACCATCAGAAAGCAAAGGTTTCACATTCTCAGTCATACTAAAAATATTCCGTAATTCGGAATATTCCGTATTTTGGAATATTTGGATATGGGAGACTCAACCTATATATATATATGACTATTCTCTGAAAATGATCAGTCTTTGTATCCAAGCTGCAATAACAAATTACTAATGTGTACCTCCCTCAGTTCTTTTTACAGCTCTGGCCACAAACAGTGTGGGTAGGCTGACTAGGAGGACCAATTAAAAGTCACAATCATGATATAGCACTTTGTGATTGGACACCCACTGCCACCATTTTATAGTGGCAAACAGAATCCATTTGCTAGTTCTATAACTCAGAATCAGCAGAACCCTATGAAACATGGCTGCAAGGAGGAGACACCTGAGCTCAGCAAGAAGGTAGAGCTTGTTAGTGGTGCTTGTCCGGCCATATGTACAACAAGCTACAGCAAACTTTTATTAAGACAAGATGCCAAATAATAGTGTTGATATCTAGAAGTTATACAACAGGAAAGCATTATTTTAAGTCATTCATTATGGTGCGTTCAATGAGTAAAAGGTCTGACATTTACCTATCACTTCAAGCACTTCTATAACTCGGCAATAATTATTCCAGTTTTGGAAATGTTACAAGACTTTCTTTAGAATTCAGCCGATTGCAAAGCAATATGAGCTTTATTATGCAGCTGTTGTGCTATTCAGGGTATTTTAAGGTCATTACAAGGCTAAAAAAACTGCTTACTAGGATGGCTACCAGAGGTTATTGAGGATTACAGTGCTGAAATGCATGCAATCAAGGTAAACTCCCTGGATTTAAAATATTTAGCTGTCTACAAAATACTTAAATGAATATATAAAAGTTTTCAATTTCTAGCATACTCACGTCAAAGATATTTTGAAATAGGAGGGACAGCCTGGCTGTGATGATTTGCACTGATTTGTACATAAAGTAGCATGCATGATAGAGTTGATTGTGGAAAGATCAATAAATTGGATGGAGCTGTCTGAATTAAGAGGGAAATTATGATGCCCAGAATGTGCCAATGCCACAGTAATGTCCAGAATGCGGAATAGCCACAGTAACACCTAGAATGCGGGATTGCCATAGTACTGCACACAAAGTGGGACTGCCACAGTAATGCGCAGGATGCAGGATTGCTACAGTAATGAGCAGGATGCGGGATTGCTACAGTAATGAGCAGAATGCAGGATTGCTACAGTAATGAGCAGAATGCGGGATTGCTACAGTAATGATCAGAATGCGGGATTGCTACAGTAATGATCAGAATGCGGGATTGCTACAGTAATGAGCAGAATGCGGGATTGCTACAGTAATGAGCAGAATGCGGGATTGCTACAGTAATGAGCAGAATGCGGGATTGCTACAGTAATGAGCAGAATGCAGGATTGCTACAGTAATGAGCAGAATGCAGGATTGCTACAGTAATGAGCAGAATGCAGGATTGCTACAGTAATGAGCAGAATGCAGGATTGCTACAGTAATGAGCAGAATGCGATATTGCCACATTAATGAGCGGAATGTGGGATTGCTACAGTAATGAGCAGAATGCGATATTGCCACATTAATGAGCAGAATGCGATATTGTCACAGTAATGAGCAGAATGCAGGATTGCCACAGTAATGAGCAGAATGCGATATTGCCACATTAATGAGCAGAATGCGATATTGCCACAGTAATGAGCAGAATGTGAGATTGCTACATTAATGAGCAGAGGGCCTGATTCAGAGCCGCTTGTAAGCGGCCGCTCGTTCGCTCTGAGCAATGTTCGCACAACTGCACATGCGTATGGGTCATAATGCGCATGCGCCAACCAGTCATTGCGGTCGGAAATCGTGTGCTCGCAAAACAGCGAGGGGCTGCTAATTTGATTGACAGAATGTACCGTTTGTGGGTGGTAACAGGGGAAGGTGCTTGAAAGCGGGGGAGTGGAGATCCGAACGCAGGCGTGCCTAACGGTCAAAAGGGCGTTTAATGGGAGTGCATAATTAGTAAAGGAGCGTCATTGACCACGTCACTTGGTTGTCTTTTAGCCTGAACTGCTCGCAGTGATAGCGGTAAGAAAAAGCTACCGCAAGCACTGCGAGCAGTTCAGATGCCTTTCGATGTACCCGATTAATCTAATAAATACCGGAGATGATGTGTGATGCGAACGGCAAAGGGGCGTCTTTACAAAATAGTGAGCGCATTTTTCATTCGCTTGCTCAGACATAGAGGCGTCAACACACCGCAAAGAGCGAGCACTCACTTTAAATAGACGGCCCCTTTTTTGGAACGATCGTCCACAAATAGCGTCCGGGTCTGAATCAGGCCCAGAATGCGAAATATGCCACATTAATGAGCAGAATGCGATATTGCCACAGTAATGTGCAGAATGTGAGATTGCCACAGTAATGAGCAGAATGCGATATTGCCACAGTATTGAGCAGAATGCAAGATTTCCACAGTAATGAGCAGAATGCGGGATTGCCACAGTAATGTGCAGAATGCGATATTGCCACAGTAATGTGCAGAATGTGAGATTGCCACAGTAATGAGCAGAATGCGAAATTGCCACAGTATTGAGCAGAATGCGAGATTTCCACAGTAATGAGCAGAATGCGGGATTGCCACAGTAATGCGGGACTTCCACAGTAATGAACAGAATGTGGGATTGCCACAGTGATGGCCAGAATGCAGGATTGCTACAGTAATGTGCAGAATGTAGGATTGCCACAGTAATGTGCAGAATGTAGGATTGCCACAGTAATGTGCAGAATGTAGGATTGCCACAGTAATGTGCAGAATGTGGTATTGCCACACTAATGAGCAAAATGTGAGATTGCCACATTAATAAGCAGAATGTGAGATTTCCACAATAGTGAGCGGAATGTGGGATTTCCACATTAATGAGCAGATTGCGATATTGCCACAGTAATGCGCAGAATGTAGGATTGCTACAGTAATGTGCAGATTGTAGGATTGCTACAGTAATGTGATATCATATCATACGCATCCCTACTGCCACACAGGGGCGTATCTATATTGGGTGCATGGTGTGCGGGGAACACGGGCCCTGGGTCCAGAGGGGCCCACACCACACACCCTTCACATATTTTTAATACTGACCTCTCCGGAGTCCCAAGTCGGCGTTATCAGCGCTGTAAAAATAACCTGGAAAATGGCTGCCATGGCCATTTTCCCGGCATTTTGCACATACGCAGTAGGGAAATCTCCAAGAAAATGGCACGGCAGCCATTTTCCCAGTGATATCCCAACTGCACATGCACAGAATGCCAGGAAAATGGGCATGCATGCGCTGTACAGCCATGGCCAAAAGTTTTGAGAATGACACAAGTATTGGTTTTCACAATGTTTGCTGCTTCAGTGGTTTTAGACTTTCTGGTCAGATGTTACTATGGTATACTGAAGTAAAATCACAAGCACTTCATAAGTGTAAAATGCTTTTATTGACAATTACATTAAGTTTATGCAAAGAGCCAATATTTGCAGTGTTGACCCTTCTTTTTCAAGACCTCTGCAATTCACCCTGGCATGCTGTCAATCAACTTCTGGGCCACATACTGACTGATGGCCGCCCACTCTTGCATAATCAATGCTTGGAGTTTGTCAGAATTTGTGGGTTTTTGTTTGTCCACCCGCCTCTTAAGGATTGACCAAAAGTTCTCAATGGGATTAAGGTCTGGGGAGTTTCCTGGCCATGGACTCTAAATTTCGATGTTTTTTTCACCAAGCCACTAAGTTATCACTTTTGCCTTATGGCAAGGTGCTCCATCATGCTGTGAAAGGCATTGTTCATCACCAAACTGTTCTTGGATGGTTGGGAGAAGTTGCTCTTTATGGCTGTGTTCTTAGGCAAAATTGTGAGTGTCTCACTCCCTTGACTCAGAAGCAACCCCACACATGAATGGTCTCAGGATGCTTTACTGTTGGCATGACACAGGAAGAAGACTTTTGGAGGATGGCCTGGTGTCAAGAAGGGCAGCAAAGAAGCCACTTCTCTCCAGGAAAAACATCAGGGATAGACTGCTATTCTACAAAAGGTACAGGGATTGGACTGCTGAGGACTGGGGTAGAGTTATTTTCTCTGATGAATCCCCTTTCAGATTGTTTGGGGCATCTAGAAAAATGATTGTCCAGAGAAGGAAAGGTGAGCGCTACCATCAGTCCTGTGTTATGCCAACAGTAAAGCAAAGCCTTCTGATGTGGTGTGGGGAACCTTTTTGATACCCCTGATGGAAAGGAAAACCACCTGATGTGGGGGCTTTGAGGACTGAGTTTGAGTCAAGATACTGTAAGACTGCTACTGTGGTGGAACTACAAATCACAAAATACAAGCCTACTACCGACTGCTTCACATGCCGGGAAGTTAAGCCACCAAAGGTCTGCCACCAGACTCAGTTCTTTGTGCCCCAGGCCCTCGCATCCCATGCCCTCTTACCTGCAGCTCCGTCTGGTGCATTCTTGTTGACATCCAGATCCTGGAAGATCTGCAACAGTGTTTATGCTCGGGCCCGTCACACAGGTCCACGGCTAGAACTGCCACAAGGGAGGAGTGGGACGGGGAGTTGTGGGGAGGGGAGGCGCCAGAGTCACACAGCATGAGAAGCTGCTGTGGAGCAGCGACATCAGTGAGCGGGGACAGGCTATAGACGGAAGTGGCATCTGATGGTCTGACACGGAGCCCTCCACTAGTATATGGTTATGGTAGCTTCTCAGGTGCCGGGAAGAGGTGCCATGTATTTGTTGGCAGTGACGGTACACTCCAGGTACATAGTTACAGCCCTAAGTGGGGTGAATATATTGTAGGCAATGGAGGAGGTGTCCCTTCAGAGCTGGCGCCTGGTGGCAGGCGCCTCTATTGTCTCCCACAGTTCCACCCCTGTTGCCACAGTAATGTGCAGAATGCAGGATTACCACAGTAATGTGCAGAATGCAGGATTGCAATTGTAATTAATTAATGAAGTGGTCTAAATGTGGTCTAAACTACATATGGCTTTGAGGTGATGTTTACTCTTCTGCATTAACAGACATGCAAATTTCTATAAACAAATTGAAAAATGTAATTGATATAGGGAAATTAAATGAGATTGTGCAAAAGCAATCTGTGTAGTAGGTGAACTGAACAATGCTAAAATGGAGTTTTAGCATTATCTGCAAAAGATGCAAAAATTTAGCAATGTAGCAATGCGATTAACAGTTTGGCTAATTTTCTCAACACAAGAAAAAAAACTGCAACCATCATAGAGAAAATACCTAACTAAAGTATACATCAGGACTGATTCTAAGGACGGTACCCAAAAAGCCCCGAACATTGTTCAGGCACTAATTGATCCCCGCGATCTGCGAAAAACAGGAATTTTTTGCTGATTATCCCCCACGTTAGGTCCAGCAAAATATCCACAATAAGGGCCAGCATCAGGCGGCACTTCGGGGCTAATAGGATAGCCCTGCCGCGATCAATCAGCCGCGCTAATTCAGCACTGCTAATTGGATATCGCCCTAAGTTGGAAGCAGAGCAAAACGTCAAGTAACTTTGTATCTGGAACAAACCATGGACCTCTTTCTGACCTGCTCGCAAGCGATGCGCGCTCGCAAGCGGGTCGATGTTTAGGCCCTGCACAAGTGCAGTGGCCGAAATGCGCGTATGCAAGCCCCGAAGCAAGAGAGAAATTCTCTAGCTCCGGAGCTCACTACAAAAGGGGCGGCTGTCGATGTTAATCGACAGCTCAACCCGTTTTCTAGACATGGCGGGGAGGTGGTTCCACAAACGGAGGCGTTCCTTAAGGAACGCCTGCCGTTTTGTGGGCGGCCGCACTGACATCAGCAGTGATGTCAGTGGGGAGCTTCCTGCTCGATCAGAGCAGGAAGCTCCCTGGGGCTTGCGGTTCCCGAGATGCAACCCTAGGGTCTCGTCGCAAGCCCCGATGGTCGCGATGGTCTTGACCATCGCGACCATCAACCTGGTCGATCGCTAAAGCTGTGGGTGGTAACACACAGCTTAGCTAGCGACCAGGAGGCCGCACTTCAAAGCCCAAGTGGCCACCCTCATTCAGAGCGACAGCTCGCATTTTGCGAGCGCCTCTGAATGAGGGCCCATGTTCCAATACAAGGGGTGAAATATATTTACTTATTTTGAATGCAGGGTAAATACCAGCTGTTTTGCCTGCAGCCCACAAATACTGGGCATCTGTATTTTTACACTGCAATTTAGATTTAAGTTTCACACGCCCCTCCCAAAACTAAATCTCTGCAAATTTAAAATCTGCACTAAGTGATCGCACGCCAAGACATAGTGGGCATGCTAATGCCTTGCCATGCAATCACTTGCCTTGTTGAGCGTGCGCTGGATATGCATATGCAGGCTGCGAGCGAACGCATTTGGCGAGCGGGTCTGAATGAGCTCCAAAGTCATTATCTGTGTAGGGTTTGTATGAAGTGGGCTTTTTACAGGCGCTAAATCTTTCCTCCACAATACAAATAGTGGTAGGCTAAGTGGCTTGCAAAATTGTAATCCCAGAATGTGATAGGGATAAAGGATTGTAACCCCAGTGCCTATGTGATAGGGATAAAGGATTGTAACCCCAGTGCCTGTGCGATAGGGATAAAGGATGATAACCCCAGTGCCTGTGTAATAGGGATAAAGGATGATAACCCCAGTGCCTGTGTGATAGGGATAAAGGATTGTAACCCCAGTGCCTGTGCGATAGGGATAAAGGATGATAACCCCAGTGCCTGTGTAATAGGGATAAAGGATGATAACTCCAGTGCCTGTGTGATAATGATAAAGGATTGTAACCCCAGTGCCTGTGTGATAGGGATAAAGGATTGTAACCCCAGTGCCTGTGCGATAGGGATAAAGGATTGTAACCCCAGTGCCTGTGTGATAGTGATAAAGGATTGTAACCCCAGTGCCTGTGTGATAGTGATAAAGGATTGTAACCCCAGTGCCTGTGCGATAGGGATAAAGGATGATAACCCCAGTGCCTGTGCGATGGGGATAAAGGATGATAACCCCAGTGCCTGTGTGATAGGGATAAAGGATTGTAACCCCAGTGCCTGTGTGATAGGGATAAAGGATGATAACCCCAGTACCTGTGTGATAGGGATAAAGGTTTGTAACCCCAGTGCCTGTACGATAGGGATAAAGGATTGTAACCCCAGTGGCTGTGTGATAGGGATAAAGGATTGTAACCCCAGTGCCTGTGTGATAGGGATAAAGGATGATAACCCCAGTGCCTGTGTGATAGGGATAAAGGATGATAACCCCAGTGCCTGTGTGATAGTGATAAAGGATTGTAACTCCAGTGCCTGTGCGATAGGGATAAAGGATGATAACCCCAGTGCCTGTGTGATAGTGATAAAGGATTGTAACCCCAGTGCCTGTGTGATAGGGATAAAGGATGATAACCCCAGTGCCTGTGTGATAGTGATAAAGGATTGTAACCCCAGTGCCTGTGTGATAGGGATAAAGGATGATAACCCCAGTGCCTGTGTGATAGGTATAAAGGATGATAACCCCAGTGTCTGTGTTATAGTGATAAAGGATTGTAACCCCAGTGCCTGTGTGATAGGGATAAAGGATTGTAACATCAGTGCCTGTGTGATAGGTGTAAAGGATTGTAACCCCAGTGTCTGTGCGATAGGGATAAAGGATTGTAACCAGTGGTGGATTTTACCTATGGGCTGCGAGGCTGCAACCCCCCCAGTAAAATCCTCAATTTCAGTGAGTGCACTGGCTACACTGTGACTGGAGGTGGCATCCTATTGGAAGTGCCATCTGCCAGTCACGCAGAGGACGGTGGTTATGGATGGAGCAGGCAGTGGTTATGGATGGATCTATCTGTGGGGTCTGGGAAGTATCTGTCTCTTGTCCTCAGGCCCAGAGTGCGGCTGGTGCAATAAAGGTTTCTTTTTGTTTATTGCAAGTTACAATAAAATTAAAAAAAAACTTAATTTAACCAGCAACCAGCAGTTCCTGAAGATTTGCGATGCAGCACGCTTGACGTCATGCCAAGATGCACCACTGAAAGGCAGAGGAGCCATGGTGCAAAGAGAAGCAAGCGCAATCAGAAGACCCAGGAGGAGGCAAGTGTCTGTGGGCTGTAGCCGGAGGGATGTGGGGGCAAGAGCTGAAGAGACACTGCAGACTGGTTGGAGAGACTGAAAGGGTCTGGTTTAAGAAACACTAGGGGGGCTAGAGAGACAGAAGGGGGCTGGCTAGAGAGATGCTGGGGGACCTGATGAGATAGAAAGCAGCCAGCTGTAAAGAAACTGGGGCGCTGGAAAGACAGGAGATGGCTTTCTAGAGCTGGAGAGACAATTTGGAGAGACACAATGGGACTGGCAGGAGTTAGAGAAACACTGGAGGGCTGGAGAGACACTGGTGGGTTGGAGCAAACCGGAGCTATGGGGGGGGGTAAAGGATTGTAACCAGAGTGTCTGTATGATAGGGATAAACTATTGGAGCTCCGCTGTCTTATCTGTACAATACTGTGTAATATATGGCTGCTATATTAATAGCTGCTACTAGACCCAATAGTACTTCTGATAGAACTATTGAAACCAATAGTTTACTCTGAGTGGTCAACAAAATGTTAATTATTTTAACAGTGAAACTGCAATGTAACAATTTGTAAGGCATAAAGAGTTATTTGCATTTAGACATACTTCGTATTTCAAAACATACATCCGTTACATCCTGATTATGAGTTTTATAACAAACATGTTGTAAAAGGACATCAATATTCATGTTACTATCAAGTATCTCTATGGCCTACAATTAAGAATTTTAATCTTCAGAGAACAGGTAGCAGACAATGAGAATGCACATCTTACTCAGCGTATCCTGGCAGTTGCCAGAAAATATTGGGTCTATTAATCACAATGACACCTTAAAGAAATTGGAAAAAAATGAAAAGCTATATAAGATGGGCTGATAATTGTACAGTGGGCAGCAGGAAATTCTGTCAGCCACATGGTACGCCAATGTATCAATCTTACCCATTATGGCGCAGACAACACTGTCACAATAACAAATGAACACTCTTACTGTACATGTATCCATATTCTTTTCTCTTTTTCCTAGATCTTCCTATTATAGGTACAGAAATCAGAACTAATAAATCAGGATATGTTTTATTAGCACCAGGGAAAGTTTATAAAGTCAGCTTTATTTATAATTGTGATGCACCTTTAAGGAAAGGGGAACCATCTAAATATAAGGTTTTCCCAATAATCACTTCCATATCTACAGTATTAGAGCTGCTAATGCAGCTGATTGGGCAAGCAACAGCTTTCATCCAGATTGCTGCACCGACAATTCTTCAATGCACTTAGTTTAGCTTCAAACTTGTGTCAGTTGTCAGCCTGGAAGAAATGTTTAATGTAGGGCTGATAGCAGGGAGGCGAATTCACCGTTACCTAACTACAGGGGCCCTTAGAATAGGATCCCCACAGTTCTACTAGTTGGTGTTATTTGGAAAATGTTATTTTTAGGCACAATCCTCTTTTAATCACAGAAATAACAGTATGATCCTGCCTGTAACTCATACTTATGCTTACATGATGCTGCAGGATCATTATTTTTGTGCACAAGGGGGAGCACACTAGGAACCTGCATAAAAAACACTAGTCCTTGGTTCAATAGCAAAACAGGTAAAGAGCGAAACCATGTAATCAATAAAAAAATGAGTAACAACTAACAAAAGTGTTTTGAAGTTGATAACTTTAATAGCAAACTGAACAAGACTTTACAAGATTTCATGAAACTAAGGCACATTTTCTGGGAAATTACAAATTATGTGTTGATGTACATGCCATATTAATAGGTATTAGTTTCCCTTGTAAGCTATGAGATAATCATGTAGGCTTATGATCATTTTCTCATCAGAAAATAACAATCAAGTACACTTATCTGTCACTGAACATGGATTTCCATTAGAAAGTACATGTGACACTGATCATCCCATCATGTTTACATTAAGGGGTACATTTACTAAAGTGAGAGTTTTTAGAAGTGAGTTTTAAAAGTGATGTTGCCCATAGCAACCAATCAGATTCTACTTAACATTTAACTAGCACCTTCTAGAAGATAATAGCTATTATCTGATTGGTTTGTATGGGCAACATCACTTTTAAAACTCACTTCTAAAAACTCTCACTTTAGTAAATTTAACCCTTAGAATTTACCTATATATTCCAAGAAAAAGTATACAAAAACAAGTAAGTGGGATGCACCAAAATAGCATTTTGTGAACCTTAGGTGTCTCATTTAAAGTGTGTGGTGGTATGTAGGGTCTGTTACAAATATACCCAGCTGTTTAGCATTCAGTTCTTGTTTTCATTGTTTCAGGAATAAAAAAAAGACTGGTCAAATTGGAATGTGCGCAAGTTCATTAGCACAGCAATTCATTTATATAAAATAGTGAAATGTATACAAGAGGGACCAATAGCCAACTGCATCGGTCTGTATAATGTACAAAGACATCTGTAGAATGTTTCATATTATGTGCCGGTAATGCTTTCACCTTCACTGATAAAATAATCTTTCCATCTGCTGCCACTAAGATGTTTTGGAAAATGAGTTTACATGCAGAGAAACCCATTTATAGTACTGTCACCAGGCAAGGTCACGAATCACAAAGAGCGGCTTTTAGCCAATTTGTCATGACTGACATCAAGCATCAGTCCTATTCTGTAGCTCTATTACCATGCATTGATGCAGAATACTTGCCTACAGTACCATGGACAGCACTTTCCTATCAGGAGCAGGTATACTGAACATTACCAATCATCATACAAAGAGCCTAATTCAGATGGTTTACGTACATTTCCGATGTTTGTTCAACTGCGCATGTACAGGACACGTACTGCGCAAGTGCAGATCAGGTCTTGTGTCGTCGAACGCAGTGTGGCTGCAGGCATCAGGTCAGTGATATTTATTATTAGATTTGACTATGAAGCTTTTGCGAGCAGGGCCCTCCTCCTTCTTGGTTCTCTATATACATTATCCCTGTGTTCCGGTGACATCCCACTCACAGTCTGCAGCTCTGATCCATTCTGTCTACCTCTAACTGGGCACTGGGTCATTGAGTGCTACTGTGTATAGCTATTGCTCACCTAGATGTATACTTATCTCACTGTTTGGTGTTTCTACCTGTACTGTCTTTTTTAACCTTTTTATATTGAATTATTTTTGTATCATTGTAATTTTTCCTGTATAGCGCTACAGACACTTGGTGGCACCATATAAATAAAAGATAACATTAGTACAATTCCATTTTAGGTACTGAACATAATACAGTATTCTCAACCATATAGGTACTGTACATGTAATTTCAGTTCCAACTTTCGGGTTAGGAACTACTGCTTTACACATTAGAATGTAGTTTTCAGCCAGGACCAGAAAGAAGGTAAGGAGAGGACCTGGCACAGGGAAAGCACCAGGTCACCTGCATGCTTCCAAAGTCAGAAAAGGTTTGCTCAGTCTGATATCACATTGGGTTCTGTCATTTACCCTTGGATTGTGCATATCTATTTGTGCTATCATTTATCTGGCAGAGTAGTTACTGTAGATACACACAGCTAGTTCATTAAAAGCAGAACTGGGAGACCAAGAAGGCTGAGCAGCCCAATCAACTAAAGTTAAAATCAAATCAGTACTGGGATGCACAGGTGATTGGAAATCCCCCAAAGAAAAGTATTAACCTTCTCCCCCAAATATATATATACTGTAATACACTCTTCCTTTCAAACCATTTATTGTACCAGCCCATGTAGTAAACAAGGACAGTATACAGTCCATGTAGTAAACAAGGGCAGTATACATGTACATCATATTTGTCTGTTTACGTATGCCATGTATGCATTCGACAAAAAACAAGAGTGTTTGATCAGTAACAGTTTACAATCTACCCCCTTCTACATTTTCTTTCTTCTTTGAAGTCTTGAATTATTCCCCATTCAGTCCACTAATAGCCCAAGGCTCACCAGCACATCTAACAGATGTCAGAATTGCCAATTTGGGCCTGGAGTGAACAGTAACATATTAATGTTACTTTAATAAAGGCTACCATTAATTTGAAGTGAAAAACTGGGACACTAACTGTATGTGACCTAAAGTTTCTTTGGACCATATAATCCCTGCCTTATTCCTATAGGTGACAAATAAGGTAAAATCTTTATAGGAACCGAACCCCACTTGTCCCCTTAATATGAATGCATTACAGGTTATAATTATGGGAAAATAATTCATGTATGCTAAATATTTGGGTAAAAAAAATATCACTGTCATTGCAAAATGCAGGACACATGAGACGACTAAACATACTGTACATACTCTACATTGCAGAAATACAGATGCATGTATTTAGTGTCTGCTAGCAGATCTGCTGGAGCCTAATACATTAATATAATAAAGAGCAATGTCAGTCTGGACTTATTTGGTCCTATATACATTGGTTCAGTGAAACATATAGATATTGTTGACTGTAGAAATAATCTTTCTGCCTGGAAGTTGCAGTACTGATTAATCTGTTTACATTATGTATCACATACAGTGTCCTATAAACCTTATTGCCCTAATATGAAAAATGTTCAGCTGTAAAAGTTCTATTCCATCAACTGATTCTGATACAAACACCTGATAAATCCATGGTTACCACATCAAGGAGCTAAGATATTGCAATGGCCATGTCATCATGAGTCTGAAGTTGCCTACTGTTAAGACTATGCCCATGCTTTACTTAGGACCAAACAAAAAATATTGTACAAAAATGTTAATAAAGCATTAAAAAACACACACAACATATAATGTGCATCATCACTTATTGCTACTTGATGTCAATAAAATGCCCCTCCATTCAAAACATTTATTGTAACAGCCCATGTAGCATTCTAGGGTATGTGTATATTACAGCATGTAGCACTTTGGTTGGGGGTCCACCCGTGATGTCACACCTGTGCTTGGCAGTAGACATCTAAACTCATTATTGCAGTTCTAGAGATTAACAAGATGTATCAAAGCTTCTAAATGGAAAAGTTGTCCATAGCAACCAATAAGCGTCTTTCTACTGTACCTTTTTATAGAATGTACTTGATAAATGCTATCTACAGTATGTTCTGCTTGGTTGCTATGGATAACCTTCACTTTTCCTCTTTTCCACTCTTTAGAAAGTTTGATACATCAGCCCCCCCTACCCCCACACACACTAAATCTGCAAGGAGAAGAGCTAAGGAGGCACCAGTTTGAATGGCACTGGCTTCTGTCAAACCATGGTCAGTCCCTACAAGTTTAAACCACTCTTGCTTGATTCACTTTGCCCAAATAATAGATAGATAGATAGATAGATAGATAGATAGATAGATAGATAGATAGATAGATAGATGGAACACAGCAGTTTGCTCAGCAAAGCAGTTATTTCTTACATACTGTAGTGTTAGAAGTTCTATATTTACATTATAGACAGTCAGCACCCAGCAATAATGCTACCAATGCTTGAAGTGTGATAATCACATTGTAAGTAATACTGTCCCTAGACAAAGCCGAGACTTTGTTGACATTCAGCAAAAAAAGAAATCATTCAAATAGTTATTTGGTTACAGCTGCATGTGACTGCATTCAGCAAAGATATGGCAGTTAAGCTAAAAGCAAATTTGTTTGGTGAACAGACTTAACCCGTTCACTGCCATACACAAATATCCACTTAGTAAGGGATATGTGTATTACCATAAACATGCAATGCTTCTCTTAATAGTGTAAAAGGTAATAGGTGTCTAATTGGAAATTATTTAATACAGGTTGAGTCTCCCATATCCAAAATGCTTGGGACCAGGGGTATTTTGGATATCGGAATATTCCGTATTTTGGAATAATTGCATATTATAATGAAATGTCTTGGAAATGGGACCCAAATATACACACAGAATGCATTTATGTGTTATATACACCTTATACACACAGCCTGCAGGTAATTTTAGACAATATTTTTTATAATTTTGTGAATCAAAAAAAGTTTGTGTACATACATGAAATTCATTTATGTTTCATATATACCTTATACACACAGCCTGAAGGTTATTTTATACAATCTTTTTAATAATTTGTGCCTTAGACAAAGTTTATGTACATTAAACCATCAAAAATCAAAGGTTTCATTATCTCAGTCATGCTGAAAATATTCCGTATTTCGGAATATTCCGTATTTCGGAATATTTGGATATGGGAGACTCAACCTGTACTGTTTTACAGATACCTGTCCTAACAATATAAACATTATGGCTGTTAAATAAAAAAATACAAAAGAAAAAAAGCATGTATGATATTACTGTTGTCTAACAGTTGTCTTATGTTTAACTGTGTGATAATGATTAAAATGCACATTGGTGCTACACATTTTCTTCAGGGGAGAGGTAATAACAATATTAATAATAATAGTAATACTACTACTACTACTACTACTACTAATAATAATAGATGTGTTAAGTTCTCAGAGAAGGTGGGAGAAAAGCTAAAAGAAACACACTGAACTGCATTTGGCCACCAGTTTCTAAGGCATCTGTCCTTTAACGTGTTAAAACTAGGAGTCAAACAAATCTAATGATTCTATTATTAGTTGATGCAGCCCTTTAACATGAACTATTTATAATTGCTTGTCTATTTGTAAAATATAAAATGTAGCTGATTATCATTCAAAAAAGTAACAGTACATATACATTTACTATGAAAGAATAAGTTATTACTTAGCTAACATGATACAATTGTCCTGATAATTTAGTGATCTCTGAGAAGCTACCTGCTATATATCTACTTAACTTTACATAAGGAACACTAGTTCTTTACAACAGGCATTCTGGACTGCATTATCTTTTCACTTTAGTTATTAACAGTTACTAAATGTCACTAATATCCAAACAAAGTCACAGTTTTGAAACAATTGTCTGAAAAAATTAGTCTCTGATAATAGTGCTTACTCCTGTTCGTATTCTCTGGAATGTATTCGTTATTTTAATTAAGAGAAGTATTTAAAGTAAGTACAATAGATATTCAATAATAGTCATGTTTAATGTTCACTTTATAATGGTTGAGTCAGCCACAAAGTCTGCCTAGAATGCACAATGTTACATTCTTAAACGCACCAGCCAAATGTATGTATTTGAGAATGACTTGAGAGAATTACTGCACACCTACTAATTAAAACATTTTAAAACACTGTGGAATAATCACTGGCAAAAAACTGTACTAATTTGCCAATTTATTCTTAGGGTAAGCATCCCTTTAAAATCAATAAAAAATTAATGGAAACTAAGATAAGATATTTCTTAGATACTTAACCAACTGCTCTATCAAATTTGAATACAGATAGATAGATAGATAGATAGATAGATAGATAGATAGATAGATAGATAGATAGATAGATAGATAGATAGATAGATAGATAGATAGATAGATAAAGAGTGCGCATAAACTACATGTGCCAAATGCATCATAAGTAAAAGTCTAATTATTCCCTTTGCAGAGTGCTGCTTGGATAGATGGTTAATGCTGAACAATGCACAGTTTTTGGAACACATATTTGAAGATAAATAGCTTCACACTCCATCTTCCCAAAACAATATATTAATTTGTCAAATGTACTTTTTTATTTGCTACTCTGGACTGCATTATCAAAGAAAGCTTCCCCAGACATCTGTGGGCCTGTCAAACTAAAAATATGCTCTAAGCTAGACGGAGAATGGGGGGGGCGGAAGCAATAATGTAATTGTTAATATGTATACACACTGCTTTCCTCTCCGACAGCACCACCTACAGCATAGACACTAAAGAAAACAGCTTTGTAATATTATACATAGTTACTGTAGTTTTAAGCTGGGTACACACTGTACAATATATCGTTGGTACAGCCCATGAATGATATATATCGTTGTGCATTGGGTCGTGTGTACACACGATATATCTGTGAACGACGTTGTTTACAGATATGTTGTGTTGGCAGATGTGATAGATGTTTCAGATACTATATATCGTATATATCGTACGCATCTGCTGGTGTGTACGGATGACCGAGTAACCCGTTATACTGGTCGCAGGTACCGCCGACAATGATATCACAACTGGGTGGGCAAATTTATATGCCCACCCACTTGCGATGTCTGGCCAGACATATCGAGTGCCTGATTGGCAAGTGTGTATGTATACCAAAATGGTCGCTCAGTCGGTGTGCCGGCCGGCCGCTGGGTTACTTGGCCATGTATGTACATGTTAAACAAAGCCAGTATACTACAATATATATATACATATATATATATATATATAGTGCTATTTTTCAGCAGAAACTGTTCTTCTCATCAACTATGACATAATGTCGTGGGCCAAAATTTACTTTTCATAGGTTACATTTTATTTTAGTCCCTTTTGATTAACTGTGACATAATTTCCTGGGCCAAAATGTATTTTCCACAAGACACATTTTACTTTAAAGTCCCTCTGGAGTGCCTCATTTTCTAAATAATATATATATATATATATATTTGTATTTCTAAAGCTTCATCCCCAATAGCTCCACCCACAGTTCCGGAACCTATTTTTCCCGAAAAATAGCCATGTATATATATATATATATATATATATATATATTCTCAAATAAATAACACTGAAGCTGTTTAAACTGTGCAGTAAACAGCACTGCCAAAAAAAGTGCATTTCTTAGACAGCTGAGCTTGCAGTATTCTACAATCAGTTCATATTTTCAAACTGTGATGAACAGGGCATAATTACATGTTATATTTATAACCCTTGCTGAATAGAATACAAACGAAACATGCATTAGACATGATATCATAAAAAGAGCACATATTGACATTGTACTCATATTTCTAGTGTTGTACAATGTGTAAAAGCCAGATTACATATTTCCACAGAGATGCGTGCTTTATATCAACTGCATGGGATTTATTGTGAATTACAAATCTGATGGCGTATGGTTAAACCCTATCACTGCTAGCTTTGTTCAAATGACAAGTACTGTAGGCCCTTGCAAAAATGATTTATCAGCAATGATCAATGTCTAGTGATTCTGTTTCAGTTCTGTAGCACAAAACAGGGTGACCTGGATGAGTCACTAGTTACTAAGGTGATATGCAAATACTATCTTTGAAATAACTAACATATCCAAGAGGTAGGGCACATTGGGATTAGTTAGCACTGAATATATTAAAATAATTTATTTTTTGTTCTCCGCAGTTGTTAATCAGTTCACAAAATGGCAAAGAACCTATCAAAAAAAGTTATTTTTTCCTCCAGTGGTAGAGTTGATACTACCGGTAGTTAGGGGCATAGGAGCCAGCTCTGTGGGTTCTGGAACACCCCCAATATTCATGAAGCTGCCTGCAATCATGTTTATGCATAATATTTGTGATTCCAATAGTGGATGTAATGTGAGCTCCCCGATCATTTTAACAAGTTGTATCTCATGCTTAGGGGATAGGGTAAATCAATGACAGTAATAATCTGCTATATATTTTAAAGCCTTGTACTGCACTGTAAGGGTTAAACGATGAGCTGTATCATGGTGGCTTTACTTCTGCATCATTTGCTAATCAATGAAGTTGACATTAAAAGGCGCAGTGGACCAGGCATTAGTAAAACACTGACTTGGTTTCCTGAAGAAACCCTGAAGCGCTGAATAAATGATTTAAGAAGCCCTATCAATGGCACTGAAAGAGGGGGCTGGGCCACTGGGGGTGCCAGACACACAGATCATGAGCAAGACGAATATATACACACAACACTTTATAGGGGAAGGGGGGTTCTGAATAATAACAACAAGAGTCTTACATCTTCCTCCTCACAGTCATTCCGTGCCTGGTACTGATAAGAGGGTCTGGTCTCTGGCGGTGGGCGTGAGGTCTTCCCAGCATTGTCCTCTTCTGCGTTCTGGCCACCCAAAAGGTGACTTGCTTCAGGTGGCATGGGGAAAGATCTGGAGGTGTTTATCTTCCCGGTGATTCTCTGATACAGCGAAGCCATAGATCAAATCCTTCAGCCTTACAACCAAAAGTATATAGAGGAGCTGTGTCTTTTACCCCCCTTTTTTATTAGAAATCAATTAAAATTGAAGGTTAAAAAAAATCAAGCAAACAGGCCCCATAAATGCTGCACCAAGAAAGATAAAGTAAAACCATCCAATAAAGCTTTATGTGGTGGCAACTAGCTATTTAATAAGAAGCAAGCACTGGGTGAACAGCTTCCCAATCACTCCTTCAGGCTGAGGTGTCCGATCAATTGGCTGTAGAGGCTGCATGCCAACAGTCCACAGAGGGAGAGAGTGAGGGGACTCTCAAAGAGCCAACACATCATTCAGAGCACGTTGGCTGCTTCCCTTCTCCCTTTGTGGCTATGGGGAGAGGGAGGGAGGGGGCTCTGCGAGTATTTTCCCTGCTAGGTTTTCACTAATCTTGAAGAGCAACAGCCACCTGATTGAAATGAAGCCGTGGAGTGCACAGGAGAGGAGGAGGGTGGGAGTGGGCAGAGAGACAGAAGGAAGTGGGAGGGAGAGAGGCGTCACGGAGAATAAGCTGCATCTCTCAGACAGCAGGCTGCTCTCCGTGGTGCTGAAACCCACTGCCTAAGTCCAGCAACATGCTTATAACACTGTTCTCTATGTGCTTATTCTCAGTCTCTCCTTCCTCTGTCTCATCTCTCATTCATTCATTCTCTCCCCTCACATTCTCGCACTCTCTCTTTCTCTCTCGCTCTCTCTCCTCACATTCTCTCTCTCTCTCTCTCTCTCGCTCTCAAAAACAAACAGGTTGCAGATGCTGTGACGATAAATGCAGCCGCACTGTCATGTAAGCCAGACCGCAGTTTAAATGCAGGAAACGTTGCTGCTACTTGGTAAAGAGCTGTACTGTAGTTACAAACGTGCATACTGTACTGTACACTATGTCAATGTGAGACTTTACATGATTCAACTGCAACTTCCGGGCTGAAAAGGGTCAGTTACAGTCACAACTACATAAACAAAACGCCTATGCCTAAGAACGTATACCATGTTGGAGTTAAAATGATGTTTGATAGGGGAAATGTTTTCCCAAAATGCTAGATTTCCAGCCTGTAATAGGAATAGCATGGAATGGTACACCATTGATGGTATCCATTGAGGGTGCCATCTTTACATTGATGGCAGGAAACCATTAATGAAGACCATCGATGGACATCACTACTCTGAGACACATAGATGGGGAGAGCCTATTGAAAAAGAAGGCAGGGCTAAGCATTGCACACGAGGGGGTGGAGTTAAAAATAAACCCATTATTGTGCCTCTGTTATCGATGGTGGAGAAACATTAGACATCAATGGTAAAACCATAAACTATCTGTGGCAAACCATCAGTGATTACTAAACATTGATAGTTGATGGCCAACCCTTGTTTGTAAGACACATAAAGGTAAACATAGTAAGCACTTAATAACCTCTAACTCGCAAATGCTTTCACATTAGAGATCTATATAATACTTTTATAAGACTTATAATAAGATTTAACACATGTTTTAAATGGTACACTTTATATTGTACTTGTTGGGGTAAATTTGTTTCACTAACAGTTCCTTTTTATGTGATTTTTATATAAAGACCTTTTATTTTTTCAATAAATTTCCAGGGGTCACAACCTGTTGTTCTTGATGGACTCTAAAGTGCCCATGGAGAGTTCTAGCTATGGTTATCACACTATTCCCACTAAAGAACATAGGTGATCCACAGAGTATGCAATAAAGTGCTCTACATCTGTGTGCAGGCACCTCAAAAATCTGAAAACAACAACGTAATAAGTGGTTTGAGGCCATACAAGTTTCCACAGTTTTTATACTTTATACCCAGTTACATCTACTAAGTGTCATTGTCATATTGTAATATTTTTAACTTTACAGGAAAACATACCCTTTGTATAAAAATAAATTCTTTATCAACAAATGTTTGGTTGACCTAAATGTATAAATTGTAATGAATGTACAGATGTGTCCTCTTGCATCTTTGCTTATCACGCTGCAAACATGCACATGCATGGCATCATGCGATTAGCCGTGGCCACGTGCATCACGTTACGCCATTCCACGTGCTACATTCGCACCATGCAGTCCTATGGAGTCGCAGTTGAAAAGGCGGGCGTGTGACTCGCACCAGTCATGGCACGATTCCCTTCACAAGCGGCAACCCTAGACTCAGAGGGGCCCTGAGGTTCAGAGTGGCATAAAATGGGGCCACAGCACCTAATTGTGTTTTATAAAGTGACTGCGCAGTGCAAATAGGCCTCCAGTTACCCCCATCACCTAGTGTTGCGCAGTCTGAATGTTGTACCAATGTCATTATACATGACACTAGCCGACCATTTCCTGTTCTATTCCTGCTGCTGCCACTTAAAAGAGGAGCAGGAGCATACGAGGGGGCAACCTGGCGAGTGGCAGACATGAACGGTACTGCTACATATCGCTGAACACAACACCACGCAGCATGCTGCAGCACAGCAACACTGTTAGCTTCCTCTACAGACACTCTCACCAGTCCCATCTATATATATTTTTATTATTGGTAGGGACCTGGGCAAGTTATAGTTGGTGGGGAGGTTTGAGAGGAAGGGGGGGGCCCCAGAGATATCAATGTACCAGACCCCAAGATTTCTGTTGCCGGCCCTGGCAACGAAAATGGCATCTGCGCCTATCTTCCCGGGGACATCTTTTCTTAGCATGCGCAGGTCACCGGGAAAATGACCGCTGCCATTTTCCCGGTGATTTTTTTTTGCTACTCTGCAGCCCATCTGAATCTGCAGAGAGGTAAGTATTTATTAACTATGGGTGCAGGGTGTATGCTGTAGGCCCCCCGTGAACCCAGGGGCCCGTGTGCACCGCACACCTTGCTCCCATTATAAAGACGCCTATGAGCTAGACTGTCTTTCCTTCTCCTACAGAGTCAAGTTCAAATTCCTCATACTCACAAAACCCTCTCTCAATCCTCTCTCCTCCACAATTCTAACATCATCCCTTCCACATGCACATTTAACCACTTTGCTCTGCCAATGACGCCAAATCTCTTTCCAATTGATTAAGCCGTCCCAAGCTGTCCTCCAGGACTTCTCCCATGCTGCACCTCACTATTAGAATTCACTCCCAGACTACTTCTCCATTCAAATTGGGCTATCAAAACCCTTTTTTAATCATAGTCTACCAGCTCTCCCCTAACACATACTTTTGGCACTGCAAACTGACTCACTGTTCTTTGTGCCCATGCCTGACTGCCCCTTTAGTATAAATTGTAAACTCTCACTCTCGCTTTCCCTGCCAACACCATCATCTCTCACCCTTGGCATTGCTGTTGAAATCAGTGGCTCTGAACCAGTCTGATGTGCCCATAAACTCGACTAGAGGCTTAGTGATAATTGCCTAGTTATTGTGATCTTTTTCAATGTAGTGTACTTTTGAATACAATGTATATATTATTTTGTCCTATTATGTTTGTTCTGTACTTTCATTTAAACTTTGTCCTTTTCCACTTCTTAATATCCTTTATTTTTCCAGTGCAATTTAGAACTAGGACACACCCCCAGTGGCATACAAAAGGGGGGGGGGGATTTCTAAGTACCTAGAACTCCCCCTTATGGACTACATTTTTTTCTGATACAGAGACTGCTTTATATCTTTCTCTATAATGGGATTGACCACAGGCAGTAATCGCTCGTGGCATAAAGTTGAAATTTGTAGGTCAATGGGAAATTGCTACCTACTGCATTTTTCCTTTAGGGGACACAAAATACATCTAATGAATATGTGATATATATATATATATATATATATATATATACACATATACAGTATATATATGTTGCTGCCTTGTAGAAAGATGTAATAAACATCTGAAACGCCACTCAGTTAAACCAGCTTTTAGAAGTGTTCTATCTGTGGCGTGCTGCCCCCATTGCCTATATATATATATATATATATATATATATATATATATATATATGTATATAGCACTTTTCTCCTAAGGGGACTCAAAGTGCTGTACTTTACAGCACAAAATATAAAACAAGGGACACTAGTGAAATGCTTGGGTGAACAGATACGTCTTGTTTTTTTTTGTGGAGGCTTCTTGAACTGTTCAGGGAAGTGAGTTCCATATAGTTGGAGCCAGGGGCAGATTGAGCCTCCGGGACGCCGGGCCAGTTCCCGCTGGGCCGGACCCATTGGTAGCTCGCACAGTAATGACTGACCCCCTTCCCCGAGCCTCCGTTTCCTGCTGCCGCCGATGCTGTACAGCTTTTCCGCAGGTGCAGAAGCTTTAGTGACATAAAAAATAAATTGCCGAAAGAGGAGCTGCTGCGGATGCCCAGCCGCAGCAGCTTCTCCCATAAGCCTTTGCGGAGCCCGGGGCCGTCAGTCAGCACTGACGGCCCCGCCTCCTGCCCCTCCGCAGCCCGCCTCCAGTGACAAGCACACAGAGGCAGCAGAGCAGACGCAGCACAGTGCGGGGGAGTGGGGAAGGCTGCTAAATATCTGTGCTGTCCAGCGGTGGGCTGGGCCGGGGGGCAGGGTGCCATGCGGGCTGCGGACAGTCTGTGTCACTGTGGCACAGACTGCACCGTGTGTGTAGCGCTGACCGATGGAGTTCGGTCAGCGCTATACAAGTGAAAAACACACAGCCACCGGCACCGGCAGCTGTGTGTTTGTTTTGATCAGCAGCCAATTAGAGTCTGTCAGACTCTCATTAGCTGCTGCTGCGCCCACTGCAGGAGCCGCTCCATCTTCCGGCTCCCGCAGTGGGCAGTGGGAGAGGCGTCATGCTGTCATATGACGTCTCTCCCATAATGCAGAGCAGACCGGCCCGGGAAGGACAGATGGAGGAGCAGATGGCGACGGCTGGAGCGGGGATTCAGGTAAGTGTGTTTTGTTTCTTTTTACCAAGTGTGTCTACTGGGGGGGGGAGGCTGGCACCACAAGGGGGGAACCACTACTGGAGGCACTGCAAGGGGGGGACTACTACTACTGGGGGCACTACAAGGGGGGGGGACTACTGGAGGCACTACAAAGGGGGAACCACTACTGAGGGCACTACAAGAGGGAGGGACTACAACTGGGGGCACTACAAGAGGGAGACCACTACTGGGGGTACTATAAGGGGGAGATCACTACTGGGGGCACTACAGTGGGGGGGACCACTACTGGGGATTATAACTGGGGGCACTTCAAAGGGGGGACTACAACTGGGGGGACTACAAGGGGGGGACTACAAGGGGGGGACTACTACTACAAGGGGGGACTACTACTGGGGCACTACAAGGGGGGGATTACTACTACTAGGGGCACTACAAGGGGAGGGGACAACTACTAGGGGCACTGCATAGGGGGGAGGGGACTACTACTAGGGGCACTACATAGGGGGGAGGGGACTACCACTGGGGGCACTGCATTGAGGGACCACTGGTGGGGGCTCTATAAAAAGGGAAATACTGGGGGTACTGCATAGGGGGGAGACTACAACTGGGGCCACTATTTAAGGGGCACTGCATAAGGGTTACCACTATTGGGGGCACTGCATAGGGTGTGGACTGCTACTGGGGGCACTATATAAGGAGCACTGCATAGGGGGTACCACTACTGGGGGCACTATATAAGGGGCTTACTACTGGGGGCACAAGGGGCACTGCACAGGGGGGACCACTACTGGGGGCACTGTATAAGGGGCACTGCATAGGGGGGATCACTACTGGGGGCACTACTGGAGGCCTGCATAAAGGGGTCCTCTCCTGGGCCACAGGGGGGCACTGCAAATGGGCACCACGACAGGGCTGTCCCTAATCTTTATTTTTACTTTACATTAATCTCATATGGACCCACCTCCTCCCTGGAACACTTGAGGGGGGGGCGCCGTAGCACACACGTTCTTCGGGCACCCAGGCTACACGCTTCTTCTCTGCCAGGCCGCCTGCGTGCATTTGCCCCCCAGGCTAAAAATTTCCAGCCAGCTCCTGGTGCTGTCATACACCAACTGACAGCCGTGCTTATGACAGCAGCTGAGGCAAGGGCTGGAGATGTCAGTCTGGTCACTATGACAGTGACTGACGGCATCGGCGTAGCGCAGCCTCTACAGCCACAGCATATGGGCCTGCCGCCTCCCTTTCTCACTGGTGGTGGCTTGCAGCGGAAGTGCTGCTGGACCTGCTCCTTCTCCGTGGCTGCCATGCAGGTGTGAGCCTGTACTGCACACAAACTTGAACAAGTGACCCAGCCAGCACAGGGAACCACACATATCGGGGTTGAACGTACCAAGCCCTCCTCTTTCAGATGACCTGCTCCTCGTCTGCCTTTTCTACAGGAGGAAATAAAAAAAAACATGTACCATGGGGGCACTGTATGTATTGGGGGGTAACACGGGGGAAGGGGGCCCTGTGTGGATTGGAGGGTAACATGGGAGAAGGGGGCACTGTGTATTGGGGGATGACACCGGGGAAGGGGGCACTGTGTATTGGGGGATAACATGGGAAGGGAAGGGGCAGTGTGTGTACTGGGGGTAATATGGGGGGGGATAACACGGGAAGGGGCACTGCATATTACTGGGGGTAATATGGGGGCACTGTGTGTAATGGGGGTAATATGGAGGTGTTGTGGGGGCAATATAGGGGGTAATATGGAGGTGTTGTGTTTACTAGGGGTAAAATTGCGGTGCTGTGTGTACTGGGGGTAATAGTATGCTGTGTCTACTGGGGGTAATACGGTGCTGTGTGTAAAGGGGTTAATATAATATGAGAGTGCTGTGTTTTACTGGGGGTAATATAATATGAGGATGCTGTGTGTACTGCGGACTAGTATGGTGGAGGACACTGGGCCTGATTCAGACCCGGATGCCAAGCCGCGATCGCTCACTATGGGCGATTGTCGCCCATCTGTGCATGCGTATGCATTGCAGTGCACGTGCGCAAGCCAGACACTGTGATCGGGAATCGTGCACTCATAGCACAAAGCCTGAGCGCTACCTTGAGTGACAGATAGTGCCGTTTGTGGGTGGTAATAGGGGAAGGTGCATGTGATTGGGGGAGTGGTGGTGTGAACGCAGGTGTATCTGGGCGTCAAAACAGCGATTAAAGGGCATCCATAATTAGCATGGAGGCGTCATTGTACATGTCACCTGGTTGTATTTAGTTAGCACTGATCGCAATGCTTGCGGCGGGGTGGTGTCTACCTCAAGCGCTGCGTGCATCTCCGACGGCTCTCGATGTTACCAATTAAGAAAGGAAAGTGGGCGTCTTTATACACCAGCGTTCGCTCACTGCCATCACTCGCTAAGTCATAGAAGACACTTTTTTCGCCAGCTAAAGGCTGGAGTAAACTTATCCCCGTTTTTTTACATTGACTTTTCGCACCGGCGAAAAGTCTTTGTAATTGAATATGGGGATAATTACAATAGGCGAAAATGACGTTAAAATTATCGCCGATAACGGGTTTTCACCTGGAATTGAATACGGGCCTTTGTCGGACAGAGATAACCCACTCACAATGGTTCATATCCATTTGATAGCCATCTGCTACCAGCTGATCTATATATGCAAATTTGATTAACTTATTTTATTGTTTGTGATATATGTTTTTCTTTTACTGTGATTATATTGATGTATTTGTGACCCCACTCCCGGGAGTTTTATAGTGTTGATCGTTTATTGCTACTTACAGTATGAACAATACTTTTTGTTCTTAATAAATTTTCATATATTATCCCTGGCTGTGTCTGATAAGCACCACCTACTATTTTTGTTTATTCTCAGTGTTGTGTTAGAGGTGTGGCAAAGTTATGCAGCATTGAATACCAGCAGGGGAGCTAGATCTTTACACCCCCACTGGCGCCCACGCTATTATCTTGCAATGAGCGCTAAAGCAGCAGTGTGATGCTGACATGACTATTGCAGAAAATTTGCACTGTGTTGTCCTTCCATAAACGCCTTAAGGGCCTGATTCAGAGCCGCTCGTAGGCGGCCTCTCGTTCGCTCCGAACGATGTTTGCCCAACTGTGCATGCATAAGGATCGTTATATGCATGCGCGAACCAGTCAGTGCGGTCGAAATTCATGTGCTCGCAAAATAGCGAATGCCTGATAATTTGAGTGACAGAAAGAGGCGTATGTGGGTGGTAACAGGGGAAGGTGCTTGAAAAAGGGGAGTGGATATCAGAACGCAGGCGTGCTTAAAGGTCAAAACGGGCGTTTTATGGGTGTGCATAATTAAAACAGCAGCGTCATTGACCACGCCACTGGGTTATTTTATAACCAGAACTGCTCACAAGATTGTGGTAGCAAAAACCAACCACAAGAATAGCGAGCAGTTCATACGCTGGTCGATGTACTCGATTAATCTAATAAATAGCGGACATGACGTAGGATGCGAGCGGCCAGGGGGCGTATTTTTCCCAAAAATGACCGCAAGTTTTGTTCGCTCGTTCAGACCTAGAGGCGTGAACAGACCGCAAAGAGCGAACGGTTCATTTGAATAGCCACCCCTATTTTCTGGACGAGCGAGCGCTAATTGCATCCGGCTCTGAATCAGGCCCTAAGTCTCTTATAACTAGAGATGTGCGGGTTTGGTTATATTCGGTTCTTTTTGCCAAAATTATCGCAAGTTCGGATTAGTTCGGATTATTTTATTGGCTATTCAAAACACATAATAGCCGATAGCCAATAAGATGCCGTTTTTGATATCCGAACATATCCGAGTAAAACCGAACCCGCACATCTTTACTTATAACTAGAGATGTGCAGTTCCGGATTTCTGCAATCCGAACACACCCGAATTTAGGGGTTCCGAGTAAAACCGATCAAGGTATGGATTCACTTTTGTGACCCGGTTCAAACAGAGGGCCTGATTCAGAGCTGGACGCTATTTGCGGACGCTCGTTCAGAAAAAGGGGCTGGCTATTTAAATTGAGCGCTCACTCTTTGCGGTCTGTTGACGCCTCTATGTCTGAGCGAGCGTCCGAAACATGCGCTCGCTATTTTGTAAAGATGCCCCTTGGCTGCTCGCATCTTACATCATCTCCGCTATTTATTAGATTAATCGAGTACATCGAAAGGCGTATGAACTGCTCGCTATTCTTGTGGTAGCATTTTCCTACCGCAATCACTGCGAGCAGTTCAGGCTAAAAGACAACCAACTGACGTGGTCGATGACGCTGCTTTGTTAATTATGCACACCCTTAGAACGCCCGTTTTGACCGTTTGGCACGCCTGCGTTCGGATCTCCATTCCCCATTTTCAAGCACCTTGCCCTGTTACCACCCACAAACGCCTCATCCTGTCACTCAAATTAGCAGGCATTCGCTATTTTGCGAGCACACGATTTCCGACCGCACTGACTGGTTGGCGCATGCGCATTACAACCCATATGCATGCGCAGATGTGCGAACATCGCTCGGAGCGAATGAGCGGCCGCTTACGAGTGGCTCTGAATCAGGCCCTGAGTCCCAGTTTGGATCTGTTGCCAATTCGAAACTCGGATTTAAAAACCAAACTCAGGTTTTGGATTCTGACATTTTAGGCTGTTTTTATAGATTTATTTTGATTTTTAATCGATTTTTATCCGAATCCAAGACCAAAACCAAAACCACTTGAGGGTGGTTTTGCAAAACCAAAATCAAAACACTAAGATAAATCCATATCCAAAACCAAAACAAGGGGGTCCATGCACATCTCTACTTATAACTGATTAAACACTTTTAAAAAAAAACAAAAATTAATAACATGCTACTATGTTCAGCAAAGAAATGATCTTTATATTTAGACAGTGGCAGAACTGCCAAAAGTGCAGGTAATGTGGTTACTACAGGGCCTGGTAGTGTGGTCACCCACTCTCCTCCCCCTCCCACTGTGAGGTCCTTGCACATATAGCATTCCTGCAGTTCCCAGTGCTACCAGAAACTTACAGAGTGGAGTCCTCTACTGGGCAACCCATGCAGGGCTGGCTCCAGGGGTCAGAGCACCCTGTGCCGGCCCTCTCCAATGTGCCCTATCATTGCGTGCGGCAATGGAAATGGCCCACGGGTGGAACAGCGTGACAGTACTGTCCCGCTGAAATCAGGAAGTTGGGGAGGGGTGTGCCCTCTATGGGTGCGACTACACAGGTCGAACACCCCTAGAGCCGGCCCTGAGCCCATGTATAATGACCATGCTCAACTGTCGACTATTTAACTGCCTCCCCTGGATCCCTACCAAGGTTTTGCTATGTGGTATGGTGATCCATTGTTCTGCCCCTGATTGCAGATGCAAACACATGATTTTGGAGGTGTGTTTCCAAATGTAAAAGGTATAGCACAATAGGAAATATCATAGTGTTGCCATTCCACTATTACAGTTACCAAATGCCATGTTATATTTTAGGAGTGTTTGTCTATGGTCACCCATTGCCATAATTCCTCAGAAAGCCCACAGACAAGCAGGAGATGAAGTGGATGGGCTACTTTTTCTATTCTGTATATGTACAGCTGACAAATGTGTCCAATTGTTAATGAGGATCCAAAAGTGTGCCGATGTAAGGCTCCTGCCATACTGGTGGCCATAAATCGTGCTGCAGATTGTCTCTCCTTCAATCCCTTATTATCTTTTGAACAATATTTCTTGGCTGAGAGGTTTCGGAGGGGGACGGAGTTATTCCAAGCACACACTTATCAGGCTCATAATAATAAATCATAATGCATTTGTTACGTTTGTGATATACTACATATGACACATATCATTCATTGCATTCATTTATCATTCATTTATTCAAATAATTTATTTTTCCCTTGCGTATTGATGTCATTTTTCTGTATGATTTGATTTCTGCATGATTGGTTATTTTCTATCCCATCGCATTAAATACAGGGCATTAAAATTATACTTTATCTGTTCATTTCCTCCTTTTTTATGTATTACATTAACAATTATACTACAATTGTATTTATTTCCCTATATGATCAGTTAGCTCCTGTAAAAAAAAAATTATGTAATATTTGTAAATAATGCATTCTAGGTATTACCCTTAACCTTACTTATTATATTGCATCAATATATTAGAACGCTGCTCTGCATGGTAAACAGCACATGAAGAACGTTTGTCCAAAGTGATTTATCGTCTTACTGTACACAGGTGATAAGGTGGCGGAGGCTTTATTTGCAGGGAGTTTCAGTTACTTGGTGGCGTTGCAATGCTTGAGTAGCTGCATTTCTCTCTCCTAGCTTTGTAGTCAGCTTGGGTAGAATTTAATTTCTGCTGCTGTAAAATGCTAATATATATAAAACACACATAGCACACACAGAGCTGCCCAGCTGTTCCCAGGGATAATAAAATATAAAGTGTGTTAGGCTTTTGGTGTTTATCCATGGTGCTGCAGTAATGCGTGCTCCAGCGCCCCTCAGTGGATTGACATTAAAACTGTGCTGCAACTGCAAGACTAAACATATTTGTCAAATTCCAATGTGCCAGTGATAATCGGATATTTATACTCAGCTATAATAAATATAAATAGGTATTGCTGCTTCTTTCTTATCAAGAAATTAATTTAGCCAGACAAGTTTGGTGCTCTTTTCAATATTGACTACAGTGATTTTTAATATTATCTTTAGTCTAATATTCTATAATTGTGATTCTGCATATGAATGAAAACAGGCATGTGCTATGATATTTCATGTATTACATATGTCTTCTCTATGAAATTAACATAGTAACATGGAATTTGTGATTCTGTATATGAATGAAAACAGGCATGTGCTATGATATTTCATGTATTACATATGTCTTCTCTATGAAATTAACATAGTAACATGGAATTTGTGATTCTGTATATGAATGAAAACAGGCATGTGCTATGATATTTCATGTATTACATATGTCTTCTCTATGAAATTAACATAGTAACATGGAATTTGGGATTCTGTATATGAATGAAAACAGGCATGTGCTATGATATTTCATGTATTACATATGTCTTTTCTATGAAATTAAAATAGTAACATGGAATTTGAGATTCTGTATATGAATGAAAACAGGCATGTGCTATGATATTTCATGTATTACATATGTCTTCTCTATGAAATTAACATAGTAACATGGAATTTGAATGACAAGTCTCAGCAAATTTTCTGATAGTCATTTGAAAAAAAAAATGTGTTTACCAGTATATACTGTAGCAACTTGTAAAAATATGAAACCAACTGATGGGGCTGGGTGGCATCTTGTCCTCTTGGGCGAGTGTGTTTATTTTCGCCACAACTCCCCTCACTGTGCACCGACTGCTGACATGTTGCCTCTCCATGGGTTGGGAGGGTGGCATTGGGCTATGATATCAGAACCCAGTTTCACACTCCAAGCCCTTACAGTATACCCAGGCCCAGGCTAGTCTAGAGGGCCATGATTGGCCACACCCCCTCTCTATCCATGTGGCTCGTCTGATGTCTTGGTGGCCCAGGAAACCAGCGCATAGTTATGAGCACTGTGGTGAAAATGAAAAATTGAATGAGGACATTATGGAGTCTATTTACTAAGCAGTGTTAGGAGACAGAGTGAAAAGTGATAAGGTGCCAGCCAATCAGCTCCCAACTGTCATTTTTCAAACACAGCCTGTGAGATGACAGTTGGGAGCTGATTGGCTGGCACCTTATCACTTTCTTATCACTTTTCACTCTGTCTCCTAACACTGCTTAGTAAATAGACCCCTATGTGTTTTTAGCATTCCTTAAATCCTGGCATTCTAGGTGACTGTTTAGGTTAGCCTAGAGATAGTGCTTCCTCTAATCACTGATGTAACAAAATAGTGCATCATGCTGTATTTATGCTCCATCTTGTGTTTGTAGAGAATTTTTGTGACTAATACATGACCATTCTTAATAAGCATCAATTATCCCTATTTCTATGTAGATTTACAGTGCATATGAATACACTGGAGTGCTTTGGACTAGGAGTCCTTACTAGAAACCTCACTAAGCTATGTAGATGCCCATTTGTAGAGTATAAAAAACTGCATGCTAAAATAAGCCTCATACCCAGATAAGTCATGATGCATAGATTAATAAATGAATTTATCAATGAAAATATTTTCAAAAGCTATAAAGAAATTCAAATAATCAGCACACTCAGTGCAGGATTACAGACAGGGCAGTTGCCCTGGAGCCCACACACATGGGGGTCCTCACATATAGCGACACCACCAGGATGGAGATTGCTCTCTGCAGTTATGGAGTACTCAACAACATTTCTAATGGGTACGCCACTAGAGGCATTTGCTTTATTGGGATTTTTTTCCCAGTTAGGAACCTTGTTTATTTCATCTCAGTGGGAGAGGACGACTGCTCAGATAAAGTAAATAATACACCCCATAGTGCAATCACTGTGCTGGTATTATGTAAAATGTGGAAGCCATTCTCTGACTGGTGTACTGACAGCTGTCCATCATTTTCATTCCTTCGGTTCTGTTCATGCTTTCTGTGTTTTTCTTATCTATAGACATACAAATGTTACTGTGACTGCACAGCCCAGGCAGAAGAGGACAATTTGAGTACAGTATTCTCACCTTCCATCTGCAGCTCTCTGTTCCCTCCACTGGGTGTTTGCCTCCCCCTTTGAATTTGTCTCTCTATATTAAGTTTTGTATGTGTAGCTCTATCTTGCTTTTGGGATAAAGTTACGTGTCCAAGACTCAAAACACTGGAGAGATTTAAATTAATATAACAAGGATGATGACTGAATGGATGTTGTGGCTGGAAAAGAGCTACAGTATACAAGCAGTGCCATCAAAATGGTGACTTGAGAGGTTCATCTAAGCCAGTGTTTCTTAAACTCATTCCTCAGGGAGCACTAACAGTGCATGGTTTCCATTTTGCCTAGTTGGGGCACAAGGTGTATTCATTACTGGCTGACACATTTTAAAAGATCCACAGGTGATACTAATTATTTCACTTGTGATTCTGTGAGGAGACAGCTCTGGAGTGTATGTATACTTTCAAGTGGTTATAAGCGCAGACATACATATTTTTCTGATTCTGTGAAGAGACCTGGAAAACATGCACTGGTAGTGTTTCCTGAGGAATGAGTTTGGGAAACACTGATCTAAGCCAGGGTAGCCGACAATCTGTCTGTCTCTTTTGGGAGGAGGCAGCCAGGTCGTCAGAGTAGGGGAGCGTGATGCAAATTTAGGGGCATGACTCCGCGATCGTGTCATCACGGCCACACCCCTGCTACACAATGGCGAGAGACAACTGGCCACAAGGGAGAGCAAACAGCGAGGAAGGAGGGGTGCTGGTGTGCGGCGCCAGCCGGGAGACTTGGCCACACTTTCGGGGGGCCGGGTGCACCGCCTGATTTTCGGGAGGCTCCCGACCATCCCGGGAGAGTAGGCAAGTATGGATCTAAACCAGTGATTCCCAACCTCGGTCCTCAAGGCACACTAACAGTCCTGGTTTTAGTGATATCCATGCTTATGCACAGATGGTTAAATCAAAATAACTAAGGTACTAATTAAGTCACCTGTGCTCAACTATGGCTATCCTTAAAACCTGGACTGTTAGTGTGCCTTGAGGACCGTGGTTGGGAACCCCTGATCTAAGCATTTCCAGGATGTCAAGTCCAGCTAATGGACTACTAAGTAATTGCAGCTGTTTAGAACTGGACCCAGACTGTTCTGTTGTTTTGGGGAGATAATCCATAATATCCATTAAAGAAATGTAAAACATAACTAGAGTTCATCTTTAAGCCCTTGACTATTGCAGGACGTGAGTCATGGTACTTAAACTTTTACTATGGAAAACTGTTTTTCAGCGTCCACCAAAGACATAAAACAGGTACAATGATTGTGATCTGTTTAGGCGAGTACAAAATAGCAGCTGTTAACATTAAGGAGACGTAAACCAGGGACACAACAGTGAGAATTAGATCTAGGAAGCACAACTTGGTGACATTGAATTTGGTCAGAAGCCAGGAATGGGATTTAAGGATATTTGGAACTGTATTTCCCTCAGGAGAAGCTGAAATATTTCCAGCTATATTTTCTATGTTTTACACCGACAAGAAGAAAACCAAGGGGCAAATAGGCCTGTTTATGGCCGATAAGAGTCACAAAGGCAACAAATCAAAGTAGAAAGGACACATTTTATTTTTTGTTTCAGCAGCGAGTGTTTTGACCAATTTTTCCATTGTCAGCTAAAGGTAAAAGTAGTTATCAATGTAATTCCAAAGATCCCCCACCCTTGCTAACCGCAAATAATTGCTGAGAAAAATAGGAGTAAAAATAACAAAAGGTCAAAACTTCATCTCATTTTAACTCCTAAATTAATCAATACAAATGATTAGTGACAATAGGTGCCCTTGGGAAAGTTAGAAACAATATTTTTCTAAAACAAATAGGGTTTTGCTTTCTCAATTTATTTTTAACTCCTAAATGTCGCAGGCTAGTCAGTGAAAAGGGCATGAGCCAAATGAATTGCTCTTCAGGGGATCCCGTGGAGAGTTTAAATATCACAAGGGCTAAAGAGAAATGAACAATGAATTATTAAGCATCAATGCAAGGACAGTCTGAATGCAATCCATGTCTCAGAAATGGTAAATGTATTTATTATAGTTATAGATTATATTGATTATAGATATAATGATGGTTGAACCTCATGACAAAGTTTGTTGACGACTGAAGAAAATACATTTTGTTTTTCTCTTTGCTGATTGCAGAAATTATCCACATTTACAAACACAAAGGGGACATACTGTATATGAAAAAGGTATTTTTCAAACCTTAATCTAATGTATCTACTGTATATACAGGGGGCGGTAACTGAAAGGGTTATGTAATGTATTTTGAATCAATAGTGAAGTTTCAGGGACAGGGGCTAGAGAGTGGGGGTAACTAGTTAGCAGCAAGATGATGGTGTTTATTTTATAGGGTGCGATCTGCTGCCGCTGCGGGAACTCCTGTGAGTTTTCCCATATTTTTAAAGTGGCAATCATTTTAAAGACAAAACTATGCTGGTTGCCGCTTTAAAATATATATATCATATATGGGAATACTCGCAGGAGTTTCCGCAGTGGCAGCAGATGGCACCCTATTACTTGAGCCCCAACTTGTTATTGTAAGACTTGTCTATTGCTGGGTGAAAACTGAGAAATATATTTTCCCTTTATTTCTGCCATAGGAGATCACACCTTATACACCAGAGCATCCTGTGGTGCATAAAATAGCACATGTTTTGCACAAAGGGCTTGAGGGTCACATCAAGCAAATAGAAAGAGCTGCAAGCTGATTGGCCAATTCTGAGTCACAAGCCAGTTTGCAGAATAAACAGTCACAATTCATGGTGGGAAATGAATGCAGATTTCTGTCTGTATCTAGAGTTGGATGCATTGATGTTGCTGGATCCTGTCCACTCACTTTTAAAAGTAACAGTCATCACTATCAGTGCCCATATGCCACACCAAATCCATGGTGGTAGAGATCCAGCTAAAAATCAGAAACATATCTGCATGTTATCATTATTGAAGATCTGCCTTCATGCCCATGAGGCGCCATGACAATGCTAAGCCTATGTGCAAATTCCCAGTTGCCGTCCAGTTACACCCACTCAGTCGCAAATGGAGAACAACGGAGATGTGTAAAACTGCTCATCGTTGTGCAGGCTCAGCTATATTTCATATGCCGTGTGAGAAATCACAAGATCCATCCACAAATGGACTTGTACACAACTCTGAATCAGACCCTATGACTACTTTAGCAAAATTATAAATGGGTTAGCATTGTTTTGATTCCTTGTACACGGTCGAAAAAGGAGGATGTAGTCGGCATGCCGACGGTCACGGATTGTGGAGATATTAGCTCGGGTTAGGGGGAGGGTTTGGGTTAGGCACTAGGGAGAGGGTTAGGTTTAGAATGCAGGAGGGGATGGTTAGGGTTGGGCTGTGGGAGGGGTGAGTTAGGGTTAGGGGAGGGTTTGGGTTAGGCACTAGGGGGTTGGTTATAGTTAGGGGGAGGGATAGGGGGACTGATTCAGCAAGCAACGCAAAGGAGAGACCGCAACCGTCAGCGGTGAGAATATGCTAATCAATGCATACGCACGGAGACAGCAGCATAAGATGCAGATGCCCAACCCTATATTAATCCGCCCATCTCCCTTTACTCAAAGCCTGATGAGTACGAAAGATAGCGTAAACATCGGTAACATCGAGAACCATTGACCACATTTGCATAATAGTGGTTGACCAGACCTCGCACAGAATCTTGGCAACTTCCTGTGTGCACGGAGTCTCATCACTGCATCCCTCGCCACACTGGCTTAATTATGGATGCCCCTAAAACGGCGTCACAATGCACAGGCACGCCTGCCTTCGCCCGTCCACCCCCTGTCACCACCCACAAACGGCACTTGCTGTCAATCAATATCAGAAGGGGTCTGCGTGCAATCTACGTAGAGTCTGCATACGCATACCCAACTGCACTGGCTAGTTTGCGCACACGATGCATATGCATGCGCAGTACAAAACCATCAGCCAAGTGCATGCATGCTCTCCTTTGCGTTGCTTGCTGAATCAGGCCCAGGGTTAGGATGCTGGAGGACAAGGTTAGGGTTAGGCTGCAGGAGTGGGGAGTAGAGTTAGGGGGAGGGTTAGGGTAAGGGTTATAATACTTGCAGAAATGTGTCGGTATTTTCTGACCGTCTGCACCCTGATTGTCCCGATCCCGCACCAAACCCCAGCAAGCAATACTGATATACTGTGCACTTGTCCGGGCCATTCTGCATGCCCATTGCTCCTAGTGACCTACACTGCCAAAGTATATGGGTTTGCAGAAGTAGAAATATCAAAGACTTCCTTCTTGCACTTTTACACCCCTTACTTCATGGATCTGATCTTTTGTTATTATACATAATTTATATAATGCCAACATAGTACGTAGCATATGCTGCATAGGGGTTTAATCCTTTGTACCTGTCCCTGCTTTATTTGAGATTACAAACTAAGGGCCTGATTCAGGTTTGGATATAGAGTGAGATATCTCACTCAACTGATCATCTTGGTGAAACCATGCTGCACTGCAAGTGGGGCAGATTTAAAATGTGCAGAGAGATTTAGATTTGGGAGGGGTGTTTCCAAACTGACATCTAAATTGCAGTGAAAAAATAAAGATATAAAGATGTGCAGTATATGTGGGCTACATGCAAAAGCAGCCAGTATTTACCCTGCATGCAAAAAATTTGATGTATTTACACCCTTTGCATTGCAATATGGTTTGCCCAGGTTCACAGTTAAGAGCTATTTCTCACTCTATTCCCAAAGCTGAATCAGGCCCTAAATTCTCTATCTCTTGAATACACACTATGCACAGTCGGCTCGAAGTTGCCTTGACTGAAAAGGGCTGATTCTGGGTCGCACGCTGCTGCTGTGACCACTTTAGCATATTTTGTCGTAGTCTGAAACTATATGCTAAAGCTAGTATCAGCCCGTCCCCTAGTGTACAAGCATCTGAGTGTGCAAGGACTGAGAAGCCCACTCTGAGTGTTTGCAGGTGCTGTGTAACCACTTGGTGCATCTTTACGCGCAACCGTCGGTCGCACCATCGAAACCTGCACCATCCCCATACTAGTTGCTGATTCTCCATCAGAGTATGTTGTCCAATGTGAGCGATTAAGTGTCTGTGTACGCAACCAGTTCAGCGACATGGCCGCGACACACCCATAACACACCCATAAGACGAACAGTATTCGTGTCACAGTCATAGCACAGGAACGCCTAATTAATTTCCAATACAATGCTGATACTGTGTGTTGTGCCTCTATGCATACACACCGTGTAACATATGCGCTGTACCAATTTTTAGGGGCTTTTGCACAAAAAATGCCCAACTCCGTGGACATCGGTATTGAATGCGTCTCAGAATCAGGCCCAGAGTGTCATACTTATAGATATTATGTTTCTAATTACACTGCCCATACTCTGACAGTACTGAATATCTCCAAGTCCAATGTAGAGGGTGTGTAGTGTGGGCCCCCTGCACCAGGGTTTAAAGTGGTCTGGAAAGGAGTGGAACTGGGTTCCATCACCTCTAATGGTAGGTGGAACTAGTTTCACCTCCACCACGTCCCTGCACAGAAGTCCCACAGACATAGCTACTCTGGCAGTGGCCGCCAACCCCTCCTCGGTTTCCATGTTCCACCTCCTCCTTCGCCTGCAGTTCGCCCCTACTGTCCCTCACTGTGTGGGGCCAGACTGTGTCCCATTGGCTCGTTTTGCGGCACGGCTTATGTGACATCATGCCATCACCGCCACGGACGAAGGTAAGCTGCTTGCTGATAGATGATCACGAAGGAAAGGAATAAGCTGCTGGTGGGAGAGGAGACACAGGCTGGGAGGAATAAGCTGCTGGTGGGAGAGGAGACACAGGGGTTGGGATCTGCTACTAGAGGGACATGTGGGGAGGATAAGCTGCTGGTGGGAGAGGAGAAATAGGGGCAGGGAGTTGCTGGTGGGGGACACAGGTGCAGGGAGCTGCTGGTGGGCAGAGAGCTGATGGTAGGGAATTAAGGCGCACGGAGCTGCTGGAAGGACACATGGGGGTAAGCTGGAGAGACACGGGTATGGTGTTAGAGTGAAGACACAGAAAGTGTGCTGGTGAGATGGGGGGGCTGATGTTTGTGAAACACAGGGAGATGGTGCTGAAGAGACAGTGGGTCGTGGCGCAGAGGGGATAGAGCTGGTGAGATGCAGTGGGATGATGCTGGTTAGTCAAGGTTAATGAAGCTGGTGAGATGCAGGGGCATGATGCTGGTTAGACACAAGGGGGATGAAGCTGGTGAGATACCAGGGGGGTGTCGCTGATGAGTACCAGGGTACGTGGCACACTAGAGATGCAGGGCGATGACGCTGGAGAGATGTAGGTGGAAAATAATTACACTGATATACAATTTTTTTTTTCTTTTTAGGTGGCCTAACATTGTAGTCTCAGCTGATGGCAGAAGTGCTAAAAAAAGGCATTTAAAATGTATTTCACACTGTCATAGCCCCCAAGCCATTCACTTTACAGTTTCCTGTACACAACAGTGTGTTTGTAAAGAACAGTTTTCACACTTGTTCTGGCCTCTCCACTTCGGTTGGGGGGGGAGGAGTTCCTCCACCTCTCCAGGACCACTTTAAGCCCTGCCCTGCACCAATTACAGATAAGCCCATGTGTAATGACCCACCAAGGAGCCCACTTTATCTTCAGACACCTTTCAGAGAGCCAAACTCCTCTGTCAGCACTTGAACTGGAAATGGACCGCAGTCTCAGATATGAAATACAAGCTTGGCAGGAAAGTGTACAATGTTATTTTGCAGGAATGGAGCAATGGGCAACCCCACGAGTCAATACATTCCACAAAGTAAGACAATAGTTCTGGAGATATACATGGAAGTACAACATTAGAGTCAACATAAATAAATCATTGTTGCTTTTACATCAAATTACATGTAGTGTTCCCGCTAGGCTGTTTTAGCGGGGCACCGCACCCTGCCCGATTTTAAAAGGGCAGAATGCACCCTGCCCTTTTGGTGGCTCCCCACTAGAACAATATGACAGGTGCCGTTCCCACCCGCGGGTCTCGGTGTCCCGCATGTGGGAAAAATAGCAGTGCATCGATCACCGCCGGTAAATAGATGCCTGGCACCAGACTTAGAATGAACACTAGCATCTACCACAGTTTATCTAACACCCTATCTAACATACAGATCCCTATTTTTAAATACTCTTTACCAGTGGTGGCAAACCCTGGCACTCCAGCTGCTGTGGGATTACATATCCCAGCATGCACTGCCAGAGTTTTGCTATTAGGAAAAGTGCTAAAACTGTGGCAGTGCATGCTGGGATATGTAGTCCCACAGCAGTTGGAGTGCCAGGGTTCGCCACCACTGCTACACAGCACAATTTCAATACCTGCCAAAAAACTAAATAACTTATTGCAGTATAAAGAATATTTACACTTTGCAAAATGTCCCAAGGGATAGATCCCAAATTATTAGCTCAGTGGTGCACTAAATTGGTTGCTCCCCTTAGTTAGGCAATATTCCTGGTATTGTGTTTAGCTATTGCACTAAACAATAACTTCTTGTAGACTTTCAATGGTGCTAAATGCGATGATGAAACTCTATCAAGAGGATTATGCAGCTCCTTGTTTTAACAGCTACACTGTTGTTAATTATTTGCCTGGAGAGAAAGTTACAATTTGCCTTTGAATTACCAGTTTGGGCAGAGAGCCAAATGTGGCCGGGTGTAGCTCTAAGGAATTGTACAAGTGTAGTTAGCTTTCCCTTTAGCTGTCTGGGCCTGATTCAGCAAGGCAGTTTTGCAATTGTGATCTCTGCTATTATGCAAATGCAGCAGGAGGTGTATGACACGGGATGTAGTCAGCATCCCTGCGTGCGGGATGCCAACGGTCGAGATACCTGCGCCTCCTGTCGTGCGAGATGCCGATGGTTGAAATACCGGCACCGGAATCCCTACGGCCGGCAATCCGAAGGTAGGTATCGAGGCTAAGGGGGAGGGTTAGGCTTAGGCACCGGGCAGGGGGAGGTTAGGGTTAGACACAAAGATGGAAGGTTATGGTCAGGGGCGCCGAGAGGCAGGGGAGCAGGTACTAATTACCAAGGCCAGGGCTCGCTGAGGGGCCCGGCGGGGGCCCGGGTCTGGCACTGCCCCCCCGCTCTTTCATCACAGCACAGCTGGGCTGCACTAGGAGACTGCTCGCGGCTGCTAAGAAGTAGTCACAGCAGCCTCCTAAGCTTGTTGGGGGAGTGATTGCGCCCCCCACCAGTTATGCGTCAGGCTGAGGGTTTCACTGTGCCACCCTCGCCAGCGTGCAGCACCGCAAATTTTTTTCTTTACCTAAGGGGGCGTGGCCACGCCTCCCACTGTTAGGCCATGCCCCTTTTACCCAGGCTGGTGCAGCTCTTGGCGGGCCTGGTTATGGTTAGGCACTAAGGAGAGAGAGTTAGGGCTAGGCACCAGCGAGGGGGAGGTTAGGGTTAGGCACTAACATGGGCGGTTAGGGTTAGGCACTAAGGAGGGACTGTTAGGCACCGGAAAGGGGGAGGTTAGGGTTAGGCACTAAGGGGGGAGGTTAGTGTCAGGGACCGCGGAGGGAGGGTTAGGGGTAAGGGTTAGTCTTACCTTACTTACCGAAGGGTGTCGGGATTCTGACTGTCGGGATACCGCTGTTGGTATTCTGATCAGCGGCATCAAGACAGCCGGGATACCATACACAACCCGTATGACAATCCCTGCTGCATTTGCGATCCCAGCTGAGTAAGCTTACTCAGGCTGGCCGGCTTGCAAGTCCAGGAAACTGCATTGATTAATGCAGATCCTGGGCTGGCCACTCCCGGAAAATGGGGTGGACACGCCCCCATTTTTGGGAACACTGATGACCCTGCACTGCACCTTAAATGCCTCTGACTGTCAATCAGGCAGAGGCATTCAAAGGTCTCCATGCGACTACGGAGGATCCATTCTGCAAATTCGCATTCCCGATAATCGGGAATCTGTGATTACTGCTGAATCAGGCCCTCTATCCCTTTCTTGGATTCACCCTGAGCATGAACTATAGTAAGTTGGTTAGTTGATTCTGTGAGCAGAGTAGGGTCCACTCTAACCTGTATTTTTTAAGACCTAGGGGTTTATTTACGAAGTGTCAGGTTGTAAAACCCAACACTTCTGTTTGTGTTTATTCCTAATATTTTAAAGGGCAGTGCTTTTACTAGCAAGATACAGCTAGTAAAAGCATTGCCCTTTTAAATATCGGGTGTAAACATGATCAGAAGGTCGGGTTTTACAAGCTGACATTTCATAAATAAACCCCACAGTCTCTCCCTTAATGAAACTGCTGCTTTCCATGGCAGCTGCTGGGGACTGTGCTGTCAGCTATATTCCCTGGAGGAGAATTGTGAGAAGTAGGGCTGGTAATAACAATAAAGGCTGATTTAAGTATGTGCAGGGGTTTAATAGGATCACCGCTCCTGTGACTAGTAACCATCCAGAGTCTTTGCTTCGGATCAGGCACGAAGATCCATCCCTGCTGGTTTATGTACGTTTCTCCCTCGTTCTTGTCACTGCCTTTCCACTGCAGACTGCCCTCTCCATCTCTCTTTAGTGGCCAATCAGCGTTGGTTGACCGGAGCACCGCCCCCCTTCAGCTCACCTAGACCGCCCCGTCTATTCCAGGTCCCGAATCAGTGCACCATCCTCATGCAGAGCTGCCCACTGCCTCTCCCCTTCACCATTCATTAATTACTCGGGGTAAGGCAGTTCAACTGCCGCTCAGGGTGCCTTTAAAACTGCAGTAAATGCGGCTCCACATTTCCAACCGGGTGCTGAAAGTTCCGGCTCCTGACTGTCCACTTGGGTCTTCCCCTTTAAACAATTGCTTGCACACTGGTTTAAAGGGAGCATGGGATACTACCATGAATAGTATGGGGTAGCTCTCATAAGTCAAATCTATATGAGCCCCTTTTTATCATGAGCGCATTCTTTCACAATCAAATATTACACCTGAAGTGTCTTAGTTGGGTACCACATATGGAATTGGGTAAATCTACCAAATGGAGTATTTGACAAGTATGAAAGTATGCTTCATAACTTCACAAAGTCTTTTATTAAAGAATGGGCGAGTCAGTTTTTATGGCCAAATTCCATTCTCATTGTAAACCCTTCATACTTTGCGGTTAGTCGGCCTGGGTGACCCCTCCTTCCATTTTATCATCTTGACCCCCTTATGTTCTCCCTTGCAAACTGTCATGCTGCTGCACACTTCCTCTTCTGGCATGTCTTTTCTCCGTCACACTCTTTTCTTTTTACTTCTTCTTCATCTTTTATAATATGTATTGGACACCTTGGTATGTTCATCATCAATTGATCTTTATGCTCTCTGGTCACAACTGTATTATGTATTGCTATACATGTGCTCTGATTGCAACATATGTGCTGTAAACCTGCCTATTACCGTATATACTCGAGTATAAGTCGACCCGAATATAAGCCGAGGTACCTAATTTTACCACAAAAAACTGGGAAAACTTATTGACACGAGTATAAGACTAGGGTGGGAAATGCAGCAGTTGGTAGTGCTCCCAGTAGTAATCTCCCCTAGTAGTGCTCCCAGAAGTAATCCCCCCTGGTAGTTCCCCCAGAAGTAATCCCCCCTGGAAGTGCCCCCAGAAGTAATTCCCCCTGGTAGTGCCCCCAGTAGTAATCCCCCCTGGTAGTGCCCCCAGAAGTAATCCCCCCCTGGTAGTGCCCCCAGAAGTAATCCCCCCCCTGGTAGTGCCCCCAGAAGTAATCCCCCCCTGGTAGTGCCCCCAGAAGTAATCCCCCCCTGGTAGTGCCCCCAGAAGTAATCCCCCCCCTGGTAGTGCCCCCAGAAGTAATCCCCCCCTGGAAGTGCCCCCAGAAGTAATTCCCCTTGGTAGTGCCCCCAGTAGTCCTAATAAAAAAATAAAAAAAAACTTACTTGAAACCCCGCTCCTGGTCCCGCCGCTGCTATCAGCTCCTCCGGCCGCTTTGCATTATGGGAGAGACGTTGTCATGACGTCTCTCCCATTACCCACTGCGGGAGCCGGAAAATGGCTCACGCAGTGGGAGCAGCAGCAAACGATGAGAGTCTGACAGACTTTCATCGGCTGCTGATTACAACAAACACACAGCTGCCGGCTCGGGCGGCTGTGTGTTTGGCACTGTGTAGTGCTGACCGAACTCTGTCCGGTCATCGCTACACACTTGGTGCAGCTGTGTGTGTCACAGAGACACAGCCTGCACCGCGCCCCGCATGGTACGCTACTCAGCTGCGTACCATGCGGGAGAACCAGCATCACTCGAGTATAAGCCGAGGGGGTGCGTTTTTAGCACAAAAAATGTGCTGAAAAACTCAGCTTATACTCGAGTATATACGGTATATGCAATTCTTTTACAATTAAATGTTTATAAAAAAATTCTTTAAGTCATTTGGGTGCCAATCATCCAAAGCAAAATATTGCAACTACATAAAGGCTGTAATCTCACACACAGATTGGGGACATGTGGAGTAAATTCATAGTCATACTGAAGCCAAAAGCAGTATAAGACATGACAACAAGAAGAAAGGGATTTTCCATCTTACATTTGTGAGGATACTGGATGTTTAGCTCTTTTGTCACTCAGCACCAGCTGGTCAGCCTGAGAATACCCTACTGTGCTGGCTGTGAGTCCCTACTCCCTAAGGGTAATGAATCACTTAGGAAAACAACTGTAAAGTACTAATGTACTTTATATATACATTAAAACAGACAGGATAACAATATTACAAGTAACAATAGCCAGGGGCTTACTGCACGAAGAGCTTATAGACCCTGTTTCCCTTTTGAGCAAAGTACCTATTACACACTGTTTACTACTGTGTCAAATGGGCAGTCTTTTAATAGGTGCACATGGCAATAAGGTCTGATGATACTTGAGGGTCTGCTCACTGGCTCAATCATAGACCATCTAAACAGCAGCAGTGACACATAGTGGGAGATGTATCAAGCCTTCTAAATAGTGGAGACGTGAACAAGTGGAGAAGTTGCCACAGCAACCCAATCAGTTTCAAGGTAGCATTTATCAAGTACATTCTATCTATAGAAAGAAGCTGATTAGTTGCTATGGGAAACTTCTCCATCCTTTAGAAGGCTTGATACATATCCCACCAGGTCCCCTTGGGGTGGTCGACTCTGGAGAGTCTAAGATAGTTTTGTGTATCAACTATGGATTCATTGGGCATAAAAAGGGCAGTAAATAACAGTAAGAGAAGAACATCCTAGACCCTGTCCCAAGTGAATTTTTAGTAGTCTTCTCTGTGGAGAATGCTTCATGAGTTGACAAACACTCCTTGCACAACAAGGCTGACCACCAGTCGAGTAAGTACGGCAAAGTCTTTAGCCAGCAGTTAATTCAACTTGCCTCCAGTTAGATAGGAAACTGGTGGTACAAGGTGCTGGTAAAGATATGCCCAACTACATTGTTGTCCATAGTGCAGTGAATCATGCTATGTGTGGCGCGAGATGGACTCTCGCGATCGTTGATAGGATGCACTCCCGTGATCGGAGATGCACCATAGCATTTGTGCCGCGATCAGCCACAATAAAAGTGGGCGCAACTGTAGCTCTTTTAGTGGGCATATTAAGGAATCTAAGTTGTCACTGCTAAGCACTCTTTCTTACCAGTGATAACGAGTGGGAGGCCAGCCAACAATTTTCTTCACAGACATCATCAGGGCTGTGGCCTAACATTCATTTCAAGTTTTACATGGTATCGACAATAATGATTGATACATACCAAGAATCATAACAGTGCAAGAAACCCACCTGGCATATTTGAAGAGCAATACAGTAGCTACAAATACACAGGGTAATCAATAAATATCCTATACTACAGTACTGGCAAAGAGGATACCAAGTGGAATTAACCTTAAACGGTACCCTGCTCTCCTCACTACACTATTGCTTTACAGAAAGTGCTTCACTACATTTGATTTTTATTGTAGTGGAATGAAGTGTTATTCAGTGCACATTCCAGCCTTACCTTCTGCCAGGACAATTCTTCATTACATGAATAGCACACATATAATATGACTATGAGTATAATAATTAATAATAGCCATACATTGGGCTTGATTCATTACGGATCCCAACTGCAACAGCGTACGCAGATCAGTCGATGGTGCGTACTGCACATACGTAGGCACTGCAGTGCACATTCGTGAGTTAGCATTGTGATCGCACTGCGATCATTTACACAGACACAAAGCCATGGCAGACCAAGGGACGGGACATCAGCATTGGGGGTGGTTAAGGGGGAGTGGTTGCAGATACGCAGGCGTGCCTGTCTGTTTGAACGCCGTTGCTTGGGCGTGCATAAATTAGCCACTGCGACGGCATATGCAGCTTGTGTACTCACTGCGTGCGACGAGGTTAGCAAATTTCTAAGTAAGGTCAGGCCCAGTGGCATATCTATAATGGGTGCAGTGTGTGGGGGGCACACGGGCCCCCAGGTCCAGGTGGGCCCCGCACCGCACACACTGCACCCATACTTTATTTAAACTTACCTGTCTGAGGTACCGCGTCAGGTGTCCCTGCTGCTCAGAACACCGGAAAAATGGGCGCCGCGGCCATTTTTCGGTGTTCTGCGCATGCGCAGTAGACTCCGGGCACACTCTAGTGCCCGGAGTCTACTAATGCTCCGGTGGGTGGCTAGCCGCGTCAGTCTACACTCCAGTGCCTGGAGTCTACTAATGCTCCGGTGGCTGGCCCTCCCATCAGAGAGAGGAGGGGGCCCCGCACGAGGAGTGCACACGGGCCCCCTCCTCTCTTAAAATGCTTCTGGTCAGACCTGTTGTAATTGTGCGGGAGGGGCCGATGTTACATGCCATGCAGTAGTTTAATTACAATGCCTACCCCGTAGCTCAAAAGAAAAAAAAATATTATTATTATATCATTGTATAAAACAACTACTGGGGTTTAAAAAGAATCACGACATTGTGTTTTCATTTCTAGACAGAATTTAATGAATATTTAGGAAACTGCAATAGAATTAGCATAAATGAGAACTGCAAAGCATTCCCAAGTATATTCAGAATATCAAGGTTTCTCAACTACTTTACATGTTGCTGCAAAGTAATTTCTTCTTACCGCTCTTCACTTTCTAATCCTGATTGTAGCACAGTTGTCATTATTATTTAGAACTGGGAATTATGACTGTGACTCTTGCAGCAAGTTACAGATAACATATGGCTGTAATTTAGCCATGTTGACATCGATAGAGCTCTGGTCATAAGCATGTTGTAAAATGGAATGGTATAGTAATACAGTGTTCTGCATTTATCCCTACAGGGACAACCGTCATTTCTGAAGCCGGCTTATATTTTCCTACATATTTCAAATAGCAAACATTAAATTAAAAAAAAAAAAAAATTGGGACAGATTTTTTTCTCTCTTGTACATTTTGTCTTTCTGACCTGAACTTGCTGACTCAAGTAACAGAAAGTGTTTTGCAGATAAAATGTAATTTACAGAATGAGAAAGATTAAACCAGGATTTTGTGCACTAATTGGAATTTTATCAAGGTTATGAATCACCATCCAATTAAGGCATAAAAAATGCTTTAATAAACGAGCATGTCCTGTCCGCTTTATTCATCTGCTCTGGTCATTGGCAATTAAATATTAGTGTTGGAAGTCATGTTTGAAAAGTTGCCGATTCCTTTTTTTAGTTGAAATGCGAGCATTGGACCATCTGCCACGTGGGGTGACAACTCTACATTTTATATTTTGAATTCCAGTGCGGCAAATGCTCATTAATACATAATAACATGCAAATATATTTCCCTTCAATATAAGAACAAAAATAGTTTTAGACATTTTATATAGTCATGAAACTTGGCTAGAAAATGAAACTTATGTTACCAGAATAGCAACAGACTTCAGTTATTTAGAAAGAGATTGATTTGTAGCTGCCATCTGAGCTCCTTATTAGGTACAAAGTAATAATATACTGTTGCAACAATTATGCAATAATTGTATATGCAGCCATATACTATGTATTCTGTGCAACAAAACAGAGGCTTGTCTGATAATGTCTGCCTTAAAGGGTGTTTCCAACCTAAATAATGTGACAGAGAGTGAGAGAGAGAATATTAATTGTACAGTATTGCACCATAGGACACTGAATTAGACCCACTGCTATGAAGAACAAAATAGAGGAAACTTGTAATCCAAAATAGCCCCTGATGGTAGTGAAGAGTAAGGCAGAAATGCAGATATGGACTTCGTAGGGGCGGACATTATACTGGATTAAATGTTTCCTCTATTTTCTTCATCACAACAGTAAGTGCCGGACCAACATTTATGTATTTCGTGTATTGGATGAGGTTTTTTTTTATAAATATATATATATATATATATATATAGTAGTAACACCGGCACTCCACAATATAGGTAATACTCGTCTACTCATCTGGCCGCCTTCCAATGGTTATAATCCAAGCATATGCAGAGAAAAACAGTGGCACTCACAGGACTTGAAATGAATAAGACTCACGACTCCAAAGGATCTGTGTTCAACGTTTCAGTCGGTGTGACTTTTATCAAGAATTTGATAAGAGTCACACCGACTGAAACGTTGAACGCAGATCCTTTGGAGTCATGAGTCTTTTAATTTCAAGTCCTGTGAGTGCCGCTGTTTTTCTCTGTATTTATATATACAGTCAGGTGCATAAATATTGGGACATTGACAGAATTTTCATATTTTGGCCTCTATTCACCACCACAATGGCTTTGAAAGGAAACAAACAAGATGTGCTTTAACTGCAGACTTTCAGATTTAATTTGAGGGTAATTACATCCAAATCAGGTGAACGGTGTAGGAATAACAACGGTTTCTATATGTGCCTCCCACTTTTTAAGGGGCCAAAAGTAATGGGACAAACTAAACAATCCTAAATCTAACTTTCACTTTTTAATACTTTGTTGCAAAACCTTTGCAGGCAATTACCGCCTGAAGTTTGGAAGCATAGACATCACCAGACGCTGGATTTCATCCCTGGTGATGCTCTGCCAGACCTCTACTGCAAATGTCTTCGTTCCTGCTTGTTCTTGGGGCATTTTCCCTTCAGTTTTGTCTTCATCAAGTGAAATGCATGCTCAATCGGATTCAGGTCAGGGGATTGACTTGGCCATTGCATAACATTCCACTTTTTAGCCTTAAAAAACTCTTTGGTTGCTTTTGCAGTATGCTTCGGGTCATTGTCCATCTGCACTGTGAAGCGCCGTCCAATGAGTTCTGAAGCATTTGACTGAATATGAGCATATAATATTGCCCAAAACACTTCAGAATTCATTCTGCTGCTTTTGCCAGCAGTCACATCATCAATACAAGGGAACCAGTTCCATTGGCAGCCGTACATGCCCACGCCATGACACTACCACCACCATGCTTCACTGATGAGGTGGTATGTTTTGGATCATGAGCAGTTCCTTTCCTTCTCCATACTCTTCTCTTCCCATCACTCTGGTACAAGTTGATCTTTGTCTCATCTGTCCATAGGATGTTGTTCCAGAACTGTAATGGCTTTTTTAGATATTGTTTGGCAAACTCTAATCTGGTCTTCCTGTTTTTGTGGCTCACCAATGGTTTACATCTTGTGGTGAACCCTCTATATTCACTCTTGTGAAGTATTTTCTTGATTGTTGACTTTGGCACATATAAACCTACCTCCTGGAGAGTGTTCTTGATTTGGCCAACTGTTGTGAAGGGGTTTTTCTTCACCAGGGAAATAATTCTTCTGTCATCCACCACAGTTGTTTACCGTGGTCTTCCGGGTCTTTTGGTGTTGCTGAGCTCTCCGGTGCTTTCTTTCTTTTTAAGAATATTCCAAACAGTTGATTTGGCCACACCTGTTTTTGCTATCTCTCTGATGGGTTTGTTTTGATTTTTCAGCCTAATGATGGCTTGCTTCACTGATAGTGACAGCTCTTTGGATCTCATATTGAGAGTCGACAGCAACTGATTCCAAATGCAAATGTCACACCTAGAATCAACTCCAGACCTTTTACCTGCTTAATTGATAATGAAATAACGAGGGAATAGCCCATACCTGTCCATGAAATAGCGTTTGAGTTGATAGTCCCATTACTTTTGGTCCCTTAAAAAGTGGGAGGCACATATAGAAACCCTTGCAATTCCTACACCATTCACCTGATTTGGATGTAATTACCCTCAAATTAAATCTGAAAGTCTGCAGTTAAAGCACATCTTGTTTGTTTCATTTCAAAGCCATTGTGGTGGTGAATAGAGGCCAAAATATGAAAATTCTGTCAATGTCCCAATATTTATGCACCTGACTGTGTATATATATATATATATATATATATATATACATATATATATATATATATGGCTAATCTCTTGAATCACTGTATGGATTTTGATGGGGTTTTCATTATTCTATACAGAATTGGTCGAGGAAGGTTTAGGTGTATGAACCATTCATTTGTGACAAAAGGAAGCCAAGCAGTGACTATTTTAGTGAAGCAGTCACAGAAAAAAAATCTATTCTTCCACCAAGTTGAAGTAGAGTAGCTGCCCATGGTGCTGAAACAGCACAGTAAGAGCCATTCAGAGCTAGCAATGTGCCCTGTTGCTTAGCAGCAGCTTAGAGAGGGGAATGAGCAAGGGAGTAAGTAGGATCATGTCTGAGGAAGACAGAGAGTGAGAGACAGCCTCCAACGAACCCATGAAGGTGCCCTGATGCAGACACAGTAGCCAGGAAGGAGCCAGGGGAGGCCTAGCTATCAGGAATTTAATAGAAATAAACAACCATTGGAACATTATTGAATGATTTCCATTCAATGGTGGGAAACATTGGACCACCACCATCAAATGGTACAACCACTACCATCGGAAAAAACAATGATTGTACATAACCATCGGATTCCGAAGTCCATCCCTACACTTGTTCTGCAGGTGGACTCTGGCCACCACTCCTCCACCGTGAAGTGCTCCCTCTCCAGAGTGATGTTCCCGCTCAGCCACACGCCCAGTGTGAGCAGGAGACACCTCCCATGGAAGTCAGTACTGTTCTTGGATAGGGGCACCATGACGAGGAAGCTCAACAGGAAGCCCAAGAAATATAGGGTACATTGTGGAAAGAGGACATTGCTCATCGCCATGTTTGACAGCTAGGGAGGGGTGCGCATGGAGGCTGCAGATATATGCACAGGTGCCGCTGGCCTGGGGACATACTGCTGATAATGCTTACGGTAGCTACAATACAAATCTCTCATCCATGATCCTCCTGCCCTTCCCAACACATCCCAGTGGTCAGGCCCCAGCCAGCTGCAGGGCAGCAGCATTGTGGGTTGTGGTGACACTGGTAAAATGCAGGGGGCAGTAGTGAGAAGCAAGTGGTTGTGGTGAGATGCAGAGGCCTGTGGTGTGATGCAGGGGGCTGTGGTAAGAAGCAGGACTGAGAAGCATAGGCCTGTGGTGAGATACAAGGGGCTATAGTAAAATATAGAATGCTGTGGTGAAATGCAGGAGTAAGTAGAGAGGAGCAGGAGGCTGTTGGGCGATGCAGAGGGCAGGAGTAAGAAGCAGGATGCTGTTGTGATATGCAGGGGGCTGTGGTAAGATGCAAGGGACTGTGGTGACATGGTGTAGGTTGTTATGAGATGTAGGGGACTGTGGTGACATAGCGTAGGCTGTTATGAGACGCAGGGGGCTGTGGCGAGAGGAATTGCTCCAGAGCAAAGATTTTTCTTACCAAATAATAATAATTCCTGATGCCTGATGCCACAGTGGTCTGCCAGGACATTACATCACACACAACCTTATCTTAATTATACTAAATTTCTTACTGAATAATAGAATTCCTGCTGACTGATACCTTAGTGGTATGTAAGAACATTCTACCACATACAACCTTCTATGTATGTGTGTGACAGCACGTTGTAACATTTTCTCAAATTATGATTTTTTTTTATAATATTTATGATGTTTTTGTGCAGTCCCTATTCTGATCCTGCCAACGTTGCTATGGCTCTGAAGTTTAGTCAGTGACTAAAAGCCCTATATATTAAAGACAGGTACATTGTGAATGCATACATAGGGCAGAATTTATGAAGTAGCTTCCCGCCGGGCTTTACATTGACTCCGGGTGCCGTTTTAAATATGTACCTGCAACCCGCCGGGAAGCAGCAGCCTACAGAAGACGCTGCATTGTAAATTCTGCCCACTGTCTCAACAAGTGATGGTAAAATAATACATTTGAATTGTGTACAAAGGGCCTGATTAATTGCGGATCGCTATTGCGATCGCAGTTGCGATTACACACGCAGATCCACTGTGAAAATATGCTAATGTTTGCACTCACAATGCCGTTGCAGCCTAACATAAGGACACCCACTTCCCCTTACTCACATCCGTAATGCATTGCAAGTCTGCAGAAACATCGGTAACATCGAGTACCATCGGTGCCTCACGCACAATTACAACAGGTCTGACCTTACTCAGAATTTGCTAACCTCATCGCACTCAGTGAAAGCTCAAACTGCATATGGCATCGCATTGGCTAATTTATACATGCCCCTGTAACGGCGTTCAAATGCACTGGCACATCTGTGTTTCGCCGACCACCCCCTCGTCACCGCCCCCAAAGGGAAACCTCCTGTCAATCATTCGGCGATAGGTTTGCAGTGTGCTTGCAATGGAGTCTGCGCAAGCTACTGCGATGTATACGCAGTTTGCAACAATCGGCCATCTGCGTGTGTAATCGCAGTTGCGATCCGTAATTTTTCAGGCAAAAAGTTTTTATCTAGCCTTAGATTAGACTACAGACACATCAGTGAGAGTAGCATTTAGAATACAGTGTGAATATTGTGCTGACAGCATACATTTTGTCCATTTGTTCCCAAACACTGATTGTCTTAATCATTCCATAGTCAGTGTGACCACATAAGATGGGTTTATTATACTAACTTTTATATTGAAGTCTTTCAGTCAAACATTTTTACAATCCACACATAATACAACATCAACAAAGGTAAGTAGAGAAATGTTCAGAGGAAGAATGATTTGCAGTAAATGCAACTGGAAAGCTGATGGATCTTTAAATATAAAGGCAATATCTTATCTATAATGGGTTCAGGGTGTGCATGCACACCAGTCCTTGGGTCACAGGGGGCACTGTGCCACAACCCTTGCTATCTTCTGTGCATGCTGCATCTATATCACTGGAAAGACGACACTGCCAGCAGAAGGAGTGTCGGGAAGGGGCCTTTGCACACGTCTCTGGAAAGATGATACAGAAATCGTCAGGAAGTTGTTGGAATTGAACACATGCTATTTGCTTAATTCATACTTACCTACTCTAACCTAAAAGTAGATGATCCTCCCACATCCTACCCACACCTAGTGAAATAGGTACTATAGGGAGCATAATGCTAATTACTGGTCAATGAGGAGGGGGCAGGAATAATATGTATCAAATCTATGAGAATCACGACATTCTGGCCAAGTTCCCTCTCCATAGAGATGAGTTTTGTGATCACCTACATCTCCCAGCAAGGTGAAAAAAGAAATGTAGGCAAGAATGTGAATAGTACACACAACATGGCTACGTCATCAAAAGTGGACATTTCAGTGACTGTTTACAGTACTTTCAACATTGCAGATGAGGTATATAACAGGCTACTGTCTAGTCTAGAAATCCTATATTATTGTGGATATATTTTGTTTCAAAATGCAATGGCTCATCTTATTTCCGGTGAGCAGAATTTATGACTGAGAGGGCTAATAGTCACCACCAATATTTACGCAGAAGCATAATATTTGATCCACCAATGAGGTTCCTTGATCATTACCCATGTAGTGTAACTCAGGACCACCGTTTCTTACCCTTTCTTACCCTGGCTCAGACCCGGGAAAATCCCAGGTCATGACTAGGGCGCGGGTCAGATAACCCTGATACATGCCCCTGGAACCAACACACGACCTTGGTTTGCCTCGTGAGAAAGGGGTATAAGTGGGTATAAGTGAGAAAGGGGTATAAGTGTCAGCAGATATTTCCAAAGAACATGAGTAACAGGAAGTAGACGTGTAACTGTAATAAGGCAACACGAGGAGCTGTACCAGCCAATACATTATTGGGGCAGCAAAATGAAGGCATCTATTTCAATTAGTTTCTTCATTAAAAGTCAAAATTATTGGTATTATATACCTTATCAGTATTGTTATTTTAACATGCACAAACCTCATATAGAAATGTTTATAGCAAACTGTATAAAAATAAGAAAGGGCGCAGATTTGGTAGCTACCGTACCTTAGGCAGCATAATGGCAAGACACATTGGACCTGATTCAAAGCCACAATGCCGATGTTCACGTAGTTGAGCGATTGTTTGCTACTGCTTGTACGTGACAAACCCTAAAACTCTTACGGTGCATGTGTTCGCACAAAGGCGCTGTTGTGATTGAGATGCAGGGTAGCAGATATAGCCATACTTGCCGACTTTTTATATCTCTTCTACGGGATACACCCAGAGAGGAGATGCCGCTGGACAGTTTGGTGGGTGGAGCCAGGCTACTATGTCATTAGGCTTTGCCTCTTCACTGTAACGAATCGCGGGACCATTAGGAGGAGGCGGGACTAAATGACGCATTTTCTCATCTTTTAGCCTCACCCCCTCCATAAGGAGCTGTGATTTCCAGCAACTATCTCTCCATCCTGCCCACTTCACTAGGAGATCCAGATACTTTCCAGGAGTGGTGGGGGTTACCGGAATGTTTGAGAGCCTCCTGCAACTACTCGGAAAGTATGTAAGTATGGCTAAGTCTTGGAAAAGTGCTGGGAGTTCCTGGCTGGTTACTTGGAGGTGACTTAGGGAGGCATGGAGATGGTCCGCCTTGTGGGCGTGTAATGGGAGTGTGGCATGCATGTCACTGAAGTGTTTGCCAATACATACGGTCAACAACTCACATAGGAGGCCATTCATGGATGGAGGAACTGCATTTGCCGTAGAGCAAGTTTCAATGGTGCGACCAGAGGTGCCTCTAACATGGCATCAATCGGTATTTCAGCACCTACAGTATGGACACTGACAGTGGGCGTCTCAGTGCTTGCACATTCAGATGTACATCAGGGAAGGGCTTTGTAGCAGCAATTGCATAAGTCACAGATGAACAAATGCCAGTAAATGCAGCTGTAGCCACATCTATATCCACCTCTGAATCAGCCCCATTGTGACAGTGAGACAGGGGGCTGCAGTTACCATCCCGGCAGTCGGGATGCCAGCACTCAGAATACTGACGCAAGAATCCCAACCGCCGCCATCCCAACAGTATTAGGGTTAGGGTTCAGTGTTAAGCACTAGAAGGATAGTTAAGGTTAGGTTATGGGGAGGGAGGGGGGATTAGGGTTAGGCTGTAGGGGTAGGGTTAGGCTGCAGGGGGGAGGGTTAGGGCTTGGGACAGTTACCTCATTGGGTCAGGATTCTAACTGGCGGAATGCCACTGTCGGTTTTCTGGCAGCTGGCATCCCGACCGCCGGGATCACGTACCCAACCCGAGACAGGATATGTAGCAAGGGCAAATTCATAACTAATAGCAATAGTCTATTAAAAAAGCCAATTGTATACAAGGGAATGGGTATGATATATTGGCGGCTGAATAACCCTAACCCTCTCTCTTTGGTACCTAACCCTAACCTTCCCCCAGTGGTGCCAAATCCTAACCCCCCCCTTGCCGTACCCTAATGCTAACCCTCCCGGGGGGGTTTGCCTAACCCTAACCTCCCCCCAGTGTGCCTAATGCTAATCCCTCCTTCCTGTAGCCTAACTCTCCCCAGGGGGTGCATAACCCTAATTTCTCCCCGGGGGTGCCTACACCTAACCCACCCATCCCCGGGGAAAGTGCAATACTTACCGGGGTCCAGATGTTCGGGATTCCGACATTCAAGATGCCGACGCCAGTATCCTGATTTCTTTCCGGATATCGCATCGGCATTTTGAAGGGCGGCGGGATTCCGGCATCTGTATTTCGAAGGCCAGCATCCCGTCCGCCGCAATTTAAGTACATCCCTATACAAGGACACTCTACAAACTTCCACTTAACTCTGCATCAGGCCCTAAGCATGAGAGCATGGGTGTTGGGCATTGGACAATCTGGGGCTTCTTCCATTGTTTATTTCTGCATTGTATAATGTATGTATACAGACATACACTACATAGCATGTACTGTTTGTGTCTATCTATTTGGTTTTATATGGCTTCAGGATAGGAAATACTCATAATTGTGCTGTCAGAAAACATGGCTGAAGCTTTTCATAAACTGATATATCAGTATTACTGTTCTGCATTACAACCCTCAATCAATAAACTGTGACTTGGCCAAATGACTCCATAAACACTTGGGGCACCAAAGTTGATGGGGTAAAACCACCTTCCCTCAACTGTTCAGTGAATGTAACCTCAGCATTCATCAGATACCCACCCAACTGGCATCTCTGCTATGGCCAATGCTCCTTTTAAAGTAGGAACTCCTGCAAATGGGGGTAACACTTGAAGCATATGTTATCATTTGCTGGAAATGTTGAGGTTTAATAATACATACATGACAACAATCTTGTTATCTGTTTTTTTTATTAGCGTGTTTCCCCATAGGACACGTTTAAGCTTCATTTCCAGATTAATAATGTCAGTCTGCTATAAATTGGGACCAAGTTTGCTTAAAAAAAAATAAATCCCACTGAGAGCTAATGTTGGCCAGTTCACTATAAACAAGTCTGGGCTTAATTGGCTGTCTCATAAAACAAAATACTTTTAAATAATAATGTGATAGATATTGCAAATCATATTCAGTATGGGCGCTCACAGATATTTATTATTTTAAGTGGATTTAATGAATACTTCATAAAAATTGCTGCAATATAGTATATAACAGTAAACAGATAATGACATTTGACAAATAGCTGCTTTTATGTTTCCTATTAACGACAGAGCATATCGTGGTGACCATTTATAAAGGCGCATTAAGTAAACAGTAAAGTAAGAAGTTGATTAACTTGAAAATGATTTTGCCAAGAATAGAGAATTCTCACGTCCCCCTCAAATAAATACCATGTAGCACTGCGCCTGAGTGAGAGGTATCACAGAGGCCGCGGCAGCTCCATCTTTTTGCGGTGACGCAGTGGCACTAATATACAAATACTAGCTTCAGCCTTCCCCTTGTGTAATGACTGACAGAATGTGCAAGCCCTGAGACGCCCACTTTTACTGCTCGTGCACGCCGCAAAACACCACCGGTGGTTCTACCAGTGGTTCTGAAAAATCCACCATCAGCGCATTATTGCGTTCACCATCAACACTTGAACCAGCCTACGGAAGGCACAGTGTCTCTGTCTGAACTCCGTCTAAACATGGCCACTGTGGTTGTGGCTCTGAGTCTGAGAATGCAGCAGCTTTCACCGACACACCTGCGACACTCCCACAGCTGGGGTGGCCCATGATGCGATTCACGCTGAATTGCGTCATCTTGGCCCCGCCCCCTGCTTCACAATACCGGTAATCTTGGCATTGTGTAGCAGGGGTGGGACCAAAATGATGCAATCATGTGGCTCCATCCCCAATGCTGGCCACACCCTCTTCCTTTGCCAATCTGGCTGCCCCCTCCCGGAAGGTGCAGCAAGAATGTCGGCAACCCTGGGCAGAGCTAAGCACTGTACCCCCTGTGTCATCTTAAAAATAACACAATATCACCACACTTCCTGCCATTGATGGTAGAGAACCATTGGTGGTTGCTAGCCAATAATGGTTGAAGGCCACCCCACAAATGTGCATGAAGAGGAAGGTAACAAGGATGGGAGACCCATCTTCACGGTGTCACATGCATACTTACCCAACAGGTAAAGGTAGGAACTATGGGCCTGATTCAGACTCGCGAGCGCATAGCGCTCACAAGCGGGTCGATGGTGGGGTACTGCACAGGTGCGGCCCACGCCGTGCGCATGCGCAAGCCCTGGAGCGAGAGAGAAATTCTCTCGTTCCGGGACTCACTACAAAAGGGGCGGCTGTCGATGTTGATCGACAACTCGCCCCGTTTTGTAGGCGGGGCAGAGGGGTGGCTACACAAACGGAGGCGTTCCCGAAGGAACGCCTGCCGTTTGTGGGAGGCACCACTGACATCATCTGTTAGAGCAGGAAGCTCTCTGGGGCTTGTGATGGACGAGACCCTACCACAAAGGTCTCGTCACAAGCCCACGATGGTCGCGACCATCACCTCGCCGTCCACAAAAGCTGTGGCCGCAAGAAAAAAAAAATGCCCTGATTCAGAGCGAGCGCTCTTAAAGAGCATCTGGCTCTTAATCAGGCCCTATGTCTGAACAGAGAGATCTGTTTTCCTGCTTTTTTAATAAACCGGTAGTGATTTTGTCCACGCCTCTCCCTGTTTGCTTCTCCTTCAGATAAACAAGCTCACAGAGACACTTAGCACTGCAAGGGGATTTTAATGGTTCTATTATCCCAAAGAGCAAAAATTTACAATATGTTCTCTGTACAATATTATTACACCGTCAGTGTACTCAACTAGATACAAAAACATTTAAAAACCTACAGTATAGCCCTCTAATATTTTCATATCGCTTCCTGATGCTTATAATTATCAGGATAAGTTCCTGATATATTTTATAGTAAAACTGCACATATATATCAGCATTAGAAAACAATAAATGTATGGAGCAGATCTGTTCCTGCAGAATACAGTGCAGTTACTCTGACATTAAAGGGATCATTTGTTAATATATTATTGATTGCTCCCATCCCCAGTAATCCTAGTAATTTAGCTGTATAAGCAGCCTGAGTTCTTGAAAAATAATCATTTTGCGTTAAAGATTTTCAGTGGTAAATACAATGTCAGTACTGTCCTGGGAAAACAGGAGCTCTCGCAGTGGATCATTGATCTTCAACACATATAAAGCACTACTGTACTTCTGGAGCAACCCTGTCACCTTAATCAACCTCCACACTTACTACACAATGCTTCTTTGTGCATCATTGCCTTTCCACCAGGGTTATCCTCCTACTGGTATTCTCATGGCATAATTGACATGAAAGGTTTCAGGCAATACTTACTACAGCAGTCATATAGCTGTCCTTCACATTCTCTGTTCTCTCAACTTTTTTTACTGAAAGGTTTGTGAGCTATATCCTTAGTATTGCACCAGAAGAGATCTAATGCATGTTATTCTGTATCCGAGCAGCTCCAGCTATTGTGGTACTATGAACCTCTGGCTAGCACGGCATGCTGGGACCACTAGTTCTACAACAGTGAAGGAGTCACAGAGTTTTTCACCTCTCAGTTTACAGTATATGACAGGAGCTTCAGAGGTTTATGTATTTGGGTAGCTTTCTACAATTAGCATTGAGACAGGGACATAGTAACATACCAGGGACTGTGCAACCAATACCAAAAACTAGGCTGCCAGTCTAGTGAGGTCCCATGGCTGCATTCTATTTGCTACAGCAACACCTAGCCGTAGCATAACTCTGCAGGCACCAATTGGAGCCCTACGGTAACTAACAAGGAAAATGTGCTGTAAGTGAGCAGGTAGATGGGGATGATGGGTAAAGATACTGAAAATGGGATGTGGGTGGGGGTGTTGGGACTTAGCCAATGAGCGGTTCCTCCACGTGGGTCCCAGCCAATGAGCGGCCACTAATGGAAGGCGCCGCTGATTGGCTGTCGGCCCGGACACTGAAGTCATTCGCGATACTGTAACACCATGCTGATACATGTTGTTACAGAGTGTTCAGCCACCTAATAGGATTTCTGCGGAGAACATTGAGGGACAAAAGGTGAGTATTGGCTTTTTTTTCAGGTATTAAGAATTGAAACTTTACGTTGAGAAGGGGACATGAACATCTGGCAGCAGGTAAGTATGTGTGTGTATGTATGTAATAAAACTTTATTCTCACGGTGTGTGTTGTTTTTTTTACACATTTCTTTACAGGTGAACTACACATACCAGTGGGCCCTTAATGCTGGTACTTGTGGTTCACTGCAAAACACTGCAATCTCGGGTGAGAAATCTCATCTTCACTTGCAGCTCGGGTGAGAAATCTCAATTTGCTTCACCATTGAAAAACTCACATTCAGCTAAATTCGCTTCTTAGTAAATTTGCAAAACAAAAAAATCTCACCCGAGTTTTGGCGATGCAAATCGAGTTTAAAAAAAACACAACTCGACCAAACTCGATTCTTAGTAAATTTACCACTTAGTCTCTTTTATATAAGACCTTAAGCCCAGCATTTGCCTCATCAATATGGTAGTCTATGAAAATAAAATGTACTGTTCATTATTACTCTGGTTTGTCACTGCGATATTATTTAGGTAAGGTGTGATAAAACAAATTCCCTGCAGCATATGTCATTGTATCTACTTTATTTGTGGTAATAATATTTAAAAATAAAGCTAAACTATATTTTTCGGAAATAAAAGTCCTTTCTAAAGATATCAGATTTATAGTGTTTAAGTGATCCTTGTAACTACTGTACAGATGTGCCCATGATCATTGTGGCTGATCGCTCCACAAATGTGCGCATGCATCGTGCTACGCGCCACGGTATGCTAATGCACGTCTCCAAACGCGGAAGCACGTCTCCATTCTGACCTACGGAGATGCTAATGCACATCTCCGATAGCAGGAGTCCGTCTCGCGCCATGCATGCCATGAGACGCTGCGCTATGGACAACTAGCTGGGCATATCTCTATGTTATATTCTGTAACACATGCTATAACCAATACAGTTTCGATTAGCTCCCTTGCCATTGTTTCATGAGCTTGTACCTTATGAATAATTTATGTCTTGTATTCAATTTATGTTACAACAACAAAGTTGTGTCACTTTGTAATGTTATAGCATAAGGTAAACTCCTAAAAAGCAAATAAACACAATATACTTTAGGATTATAAAATATATCATACATGCAATCAGGTGTGTGAATAATATTCAAAAGGATTATCCATTCACCGTTGGATAATATTAAAGTTCATTGGTAATGTCAATGTGATTTTCCTTTTCTTTAAAGAAACTTAGGGGTAGATTTACAAAAACTAAAAACAAAGGGAAAAGTGGAGCTGTCGCTCATACTACCTAATCAGTTACTCATTATCATTTTTAAGAATGAACCTGATAATGAAAGCTAGAATCTGATTGGTTGCTATGTTTTAACAGATCCACTTTTCTTTTTTAGCATTTTGGTAAATCTACCCTCTAGAATCAAACAAATCTAAACTAAAGTCTATTAGTCTAGCTGCACATACCAGGTACCTCCAGTACCTGCCCTTATGCACATCAAGTATTCTCTGTAAAGCCCTGAATATGGGAATATGGGGACAGAGCTAGCTTAATTATCACAGGAGGGCTAGGGTCAAACAATTAACGGGTTTCAACTTTAGTGGTCATTTATTGAGGGTTGAGCCATATTGAAACAGGTAAACTGTGATTTCAATTTGCACTTAACAACAAGGGTCCATAGCTTGCAATGCTCAAAGGTAGAGCTTTGTAGCTGCAATCAGGGCAGTAACTAGAGATGTGCTGGTGGTGCCACTGCACAGGGCACAAGGCACAGTGTGGCACCTGTATTTGTGTGGCACCTGTATTTGACTTGTAATGTGCCTTGAAGCCAAATACAGCCTCCAGATCAGCATGAGAGACGCACTGGGACACATTGGGAGATCAGCTTCCTGGTCCTGATAGCATCCCAGCCCCGTCTTTGTCACGTCATAACATCACGTGTACAGGGGGTGAGGCAAGCCCTGGATGGTTCATTGCCCTGCTATAGCTATGGCAGCAATAACATCTAATACCATAGAATAGTGGTTCTCACATTTTTTCATATTACGGCACCTAGAGTATCAGTATTTATTCCACAACAGCCCTGGGCCCAAAATGTCTTATTAAGAAATTCAGCAAAAATTATGTCAATTGTTTTTGCCTGTTACCCTTAGGTTCAGTTATGTGGTAGTTGACAGGGCTGCGCTTCTTTTTGTCCACATATTTTTTGACTAGCTTATGTACCTGTTTCACCGAAGTAGACCTTAGATATTTTCAGCCCAATTTTTCAAATAGGGGAGCCACACCAACTGTCACCCCAAATGCTGCCAAATATTACTGGCAGTTGGTGTGGCTCCCCTATTTGAATACTGGTCTGCACTGCAGCCCCAACTCTGAAGCCACCACTCAACCCAGACAATGAGCACTTGTGACATGTTGCTTTATCACTCACAAACCTCGGTCGAGAGGAAATATTTTGCCACTTTTCAATCCCTTAAGGGGTTTGGACAGGGCGTTGATGAGTCAGTCAGTCAGGACACTGCACAGGGTGAGGAAACATTGTAGCCCTTTTAAACCCCTTATGAGTCAAATTTTGAAAGATACTTGCTTAGTGGGTGCCTACGTCATGGAAGACATATACTCCCGAAATTACATGTCTCTAGGTTCAGGGGTTTGGGCTGGGTGTTGATGAATCAGTGAGCCAATCATTCAGGAAATTTGTTTATATATATATAGATTTGCAGCCATTAGCACTTGTTTTGCCTATCAAACTGACTAAAAATAATTTTATTTGGTACTGGACCACCAAACTGTGGCACCCCTGCAAGTGCCCTGAGGCACCCCAGGGTGCCACGGCACCCAGTTTGGGAACCACTGCCATAGAAGATACCGGATGACTTCATAGGCGTGCAAATATGTACAGTAACACAAAACACAGAAACGGACACAAGAATGGAAAGCAAACATGCACTGTTGTACTGCGCCTGTACACACTAAAGTACTCCGGATGTTTGTGAATTGTTCTTCTGCAACAAAGCTATATGTATTTATTGCAGGTGTATGGCACCATTTTCAAACCATGCCCAATTCAGTGGCATCATTTAGGACAACTGACTGTTTTATATAGTAGTTGATTGAAATAATTCCTTCAGGGAATGTGAATATCATAAACATCTCAAGCACAAAAAAAACAAACAGGACTAAATTACACTTTTATCATAAAGAAAACTGATTTACGCAATTATCTATGGAACAAGCCTGATCGTCGCTGCAATTTCCTCCAAGCTTTGCTTGTTCAAATGTATCTAATGCTAAGTTCCAAGATTCTATTCTTAGTTGAATGGATCATTGATTTTAGGCAAATGTGCTTATTTTTTCTCAGCACTAGTGAAAATTTTAATTGATCTTTAGAGTTAAAAAAAGGAGATTTAAAACACAATGAGATTTCCAGTAACTGAAACTCATTTGAATTGTGCCTTTAAAATTGCTTTTATTATTTACAAACACCTGCTGTTTGTCGACTCTTTCCTAATTAGAAAAAATAATGTTGCACAAATATATTTACATATTCATTTAACACATTTAATAAACAAAAACAAATAAATATGAACTCTATGAAGGTGAGACAGCTTGGGTTGCCATTAAAATTCCATTGCTGTTCAGCTTTTTTCATAATCTGGTCTCATTTCAACAAGATATACAAAGGAATATTTTCATGAATAAATTAACCTTCTCAATTAGTTGGTGCTTTCCCCTGTATTCCCTGGAAGCATTCTCATACATTGTCAGAGAATGACCCTTCGATCTAGACCAGATTTTTTTTTTCTAGCTCAGAGCTTCCCTTGGGCAAGGTTTGTGAATGTTTGTCTACGTATTCTTTTTTGATCTTCTATTTCCCTTGGCAGTAAGTGAAATCCTATCCACACTCTGCTAGACTGATACATTCAATTGACGATTTTAACAATTGTCAATGTTTCCAGGTCCCAGAAAATCTAAAGGGGACAAAATAATTTAGTTTAATCTACAGAAGTGCAGCTATGCATATTCATATAAAACTGATAATACCATTGATATAGATGCTCTGCAAAGCTTCATTGCTACTAAAACTAATAGCAGCATGGGAAAAATAAAAAAACAAACTTATGATGGGTACACATTAGACCAGGGGTGGACAACCCACGGCTTTCGAGCAACTCGGCAGACCCACACTGGAATTGTGAACACAGGCCTCTGAAGCGATCAGAGGCTAAAGAAGCCTCTGATCGCTTCAGAGGCCAGCGTTCCCAGTGATGCAGTGCACGGGTGACGTCATGAGCTATAGCCATTAGCTATACATGAGATAGGAGGGGGAACAGAACAGGCAGGCTCTGTCTCCTGTGATGGGGACAATCTGTGAGACACCATCTCCCCATTGACATTTAAACACTGAAATGCCATTTCGAAATCCAAATCGCAAGTCAAGTGAAATACTGTATTACAATCCAAATTAAGGTAAGTTTTCAATATCCAAATACAAATCAAATGCATTTTCTAAAAAGAAAAAAATAGTCAACGTGTCCTCAACAGTCGCGGCTCCAGAGGAGTGGCTGCAGCACGTCCAATATTAAGATAGAGGAGCCACACCAACTGCCACTCGAAATGCTGCCAAACTTTACTGGCAGTTGGTGTGGCTCCCCTATTTGAATATTGGACTGCGCTGCAGCCCCACCTTTAAAGCTACCACTCGACTCAGACAATGAGCTTGGAGTCCCACAGTACTTTGGGACATGTTGTGTTATCACCCAATCACGAGAGGAAACATTTGACCCCTTTTCACCTTCTTAGGATTCAAATTTCTAAAAATCCTTTCTTAGTGGGTGCTTACGTCATGTAGGGAATATACTCCCCGAATTTCATGTTTCTAGGTCTAGGGGTTTGGGCTGGTAGTTGAGGAGTCAGTGAGTCAGGACATTTCTGTTTATATATTACAGTAAAATGTATGATATCATGTGTTCTCAATCGTTAAGAAATTTGTCAGGTGGGTTGACAGATACATTATTTAAGTGTGTATCCTACATAAGACACCAAAGTAAACTAATTATATAATTACTGTGAAAAATAATACATCTTAGCACTAGGTACAAATAAAAAAGAGAAAGTGTATATAGCAGCCTTTGCTATAAAATAACCGCAACAGTTCTTGTAAATTCAAAAGTAACAGATATAGAGGGCGCCAAAATATTATCAACACATGAAATATAGTTAAGCATAAATATATATTATTACTATGAGTAGGTGTATGATCCTGAAGTGCTGCTATCCTGCGTCTGCTCTTAGGAAGGTACTGCTCAACAGGGGGCGCGTCAATACCCCTATATGTGTAAAATTGTACCTTTCATAAAAGGACTTTGAGGGTACACGTCCATTTTTTATTGTGCTTTTTATTACATTAATAAATGTTATGTTTTTACACTATATTGTGTCCCCATACCTTGTTTTCCATATGTCAATTTGGCTATCACACTGACACTGAGGGGCTGTAGTGTTGAACTAAATCTCGTATTATTGGAGGAACCAGGTTGTCAGACATTTCAACATAGAGAATCAGACATTTCAAAAGAAGTTTACAGTACTGGGATTTCAAATAAGGAACGTAAAGTTTACAAAAAAGTGACTATACTTTAAAACTTTATTTTGTACATCTCCAAGTGACTGACTTTCATCATTTCGGGACTAATCATCCCCTATACTGTACCTAGAAAGAGCGCTTGAACTGTTATTATTTTCTTTGGTTTATAAGTTTATGGTGATTGGTGATACAGATTGAGTCTCCCATATCCAAAATGCTTGGGACCAGGGGTATTTTGGATATCGGAATATTCCGTATTTTGGAATATTTGCATATCATATTGAAATATCGTGGGAATGGGACCCAAATATACACACACAATGCATTAATGTGTTATATACAACGTATACACACAGCCTGCAGGTAATTTTATACAATATTTTCAATAATTTAGTGGCTCAAGCAAAGTTTGTGTACAGAAATGAAATTCATTTATGTTTCATATACTCCTTATGCACACAGCCTGAAGGTAATTTTATACAATATTTTTCATAATATGTGCCTTAGACAAAGTTTGTGTACATTGAATCATCAAAAATCAAAGATTTCATTATCTCAGTCATGCCAAAATAACTCCGTATTTCGGAATATTCCGTATTCACTTGGTTTACTCTTCTTGTATTACTATGAGTATGTTCATATAAGAATCCTACTCAATCATGCAGACAGAATTATAGTCCAATATAGACGTCCTGATGGGAATAAAGGCGTAGGAGTCCAAACAGTCACAAAGTCACTGTTGTCAGATGGATCTCTATTAGATAACCAGATTTCAAGACTCTCCAGGCATATAAAACTAATACTCCTTGCAAAAAACATTAATTGAAGTCCTCCACAAGGGTGTCCGACCACATCAACTGCATAAAAAATAGAAAAACTTAATGATATAATATATCCATATACTGAAAAGAAATAATAGGGTTTCTTATCTATAGAAGGTAATCTTGGCCATCATAGAAAATGCCTCAAATGTACTTCATTATACTGTATCTCTCATAGAAAGGGACATGTTTTATTCCAATATTACATCAAACAAAAACATCAAAAGGGCATATAGTGTAATACTATTACAAGATTTCATTACAACAAACCGTAAAAATAAAAATAGTTGCCTGTAAATTTAAAAAATAGCTTATCTGGAGTGCAAAACAAAAGGTCCTTAAACGACAAGCCTCCACAAAACTCCAAAAGGCGGTGGCAACTCCAACAGGTAAGTGTCCCAGGCAGTGGGTGCGGGCCGCACCCGGGTGTTACCGCCAAGGGGTGACACCAAAGTGCCGACTCCTCAGTGACAGGAACTGGGTGCTGCACTGTAGCATTACGTGCAACACTCGGCTCCTGACACAGTGGGGGAGCCGGCACTGCACACAGAGTGATCCCCGGGGGCAGTCTGCATCTTTTGGATCCCCCTCTCGGAGTGATTAAAATGGGGGTTCGGGCCCTATCCGCGAGGCCATGGCTCCTTTTGTGTCAACGCGCGGCTTAACCACACGCACTACAGCCTTTCCTACAACGGGTGTCACTGTGGGGAGGGGCACCAGGCACTGTGACAGTGAAGCTCCCAGGGCCCTGCATCCTGAGTGACAGCAACACTTGCACACCCCTAGTTACGGCCCTGGTTTGCTGTAAAGCAAAAAAGAGAAAGCACTTTTGCAGCTTGGCAAAACCATGCTACACTGCTGGTGGGGCATATTTAAAATGTGCAGATAGATTTAGATTTGAGAAGAGTGTGTCTAAACTCCCATCTACGTAAATTGCAGTGTAAAAAGCAGCACAGCATTTGCTGGCTACATGCAAAAGCACCCCTTGCACTGCAGCGTGTTATTCCAGATACAAAGTTACTTGTTTTTTTTTATGCTTTGCTCCCAACTCAGAACCAGACCCTAAATCACCAACTTCTAAATGATTCAAGGTCCATACATACAGTGTATAGTCTTTTTTTTTGTAGTACATGACCACCCTCTACAATAGTCCTTGGTTGCACCATGTTGAATCACCATGACTTGTTAGTTCACGACTCCCCTGCAAATGATAGAATATCTTCTGGATAGGCAAATCTAAAACATAAATCATAGGTGAAACATTTTAGCTGGACACACAAAGTTACCACATACCGTAGAGGGTATTAGTATAAAATTCTCTCCAAGCCATAAATATGTAAAAGTGCTGAGAGATTAGTTGGTGGTATTTTCACACCAAGGACAGGTCTGCATAGAGCATCTACTGAACTCAGGTGCGCAGAGAGGGAGGGGGTACTAATTACCCGGGCCTGGGCTTCTTGGAGGTGCCCGGTGAGGGCCTGGGTCCGACACAGCACCCCCTCCTTCTTACCTGTCAGCAGCCCAGAGCATGCTGCAGTCTCCTCTCCTTTGCCTAATCGCGACCACCCCTGGTTTTGCGACGGGCTGAGGACGTCACAGCGCTCCCCTCCCCAACGTGCAGCGCCACACAAATCTTTTTTTTTTCTTCTAATGGTGTGTTGCCATGCCACTTACGATTAGGCCACGCCCCCATAGTAATGTGGCCGGGGCCGGCTCTCTAAGGCCCTGACTGAGCTACCATCTCTGGTCATCTACTAGACTCACCAATCTCAACTATCATTGCTGAGTCCGGCTGCTGGACCCATTGAGACTGTCTAATGTATATGCTTCAAGACAATACTGACTAAATAGCACCACCAATACCACTATACATAGTTTGGATACCTTAGTGCAGTTTACCTGCCTGCTGTCATCTAGAAATTACTATCTGTGGTTGATATTTGATGGCACATTCAATCCAAACTGCTTAATTTATAAGTTTATACATACATCAGCCACAGGCACGAGCAGCTGATAGACCAGTGAGTTAGGCTGGGCTTGGGTTTCAGCACTGGGCAGCAGGTGAACGGTATATTGCTACCTTATGGTTTCCCAAACCCCATAGAGCCTCGAAAGAAGCCACCAGAGATCCAGTAGGCATAATACTAGCACTATTCCTTATAGCTGGGCAATCTAATGAATGGGTCACAAAGGGCTACTCTTGTTTAATGGTGGCTAAGGGATGTAGTCATTAGGTCAACATTTACAATGTTGACATTCATAGTGTTGCCGACACCACAATGTTGCCATTGTCAAAATGTCGACAGGCAATGTGTTGACATTCTCAGAATGTTGACATGTGAAATGTCAACAATGTCAGAATGTCGACATTAGAGTTAGGCTGTGGGCGGGAGGGTTAGCATTAGTCTGCAGGGGGGAGTTAGGGTTTGGTACTAAAGGGAGGGTAAGGATTAGGGATTAGGAATAGGAGAAGAATACTTACTGGAATTCTGTAGGATCACAGGACCAGGAAGCTGCACTGGAGCCGCTGCAGCCAGATTAGTGACTGCTGGCCCACCAGGGCCGGTATATCGACATTGTAACTTGTTGACAATTCATCAGTGTCACATGTTGATAGTATGTTAGTCGACATATCATACCACACCCGTAGCTACAGTAATTATGCTTCTGGCTTACACTAGTCACACACATTTTGTCCACCAACAATTACTATTCCGCTACTTGTGTAACAAATGCTCCCCATACCCATTGGTTTGTAAATGCATTGTGGCAGGCCTGTCTTTACTTGCTGAATTTCTTTATGTGTTATGATCCCTTGATTTACTGTACACTTTACAAATAAACATAGTCATTTAGATATTATTAGCAGCTAAGTGGGAATCCTCCCAGTGAATCTCACCCCATAAACTTTATTTGAAGCTTATAGCATTGCAAAAAATGACCAGCGATGACAAAGGCCTGCAGTAGAATCTCCAAGGGAGGCGTATTGTATTGAGTAACTTGCAGATATCATTGGACATCGATAGCCCCAGCCCTATGAGTTGCATGTCTGAATGCGGGTGGTTGGTAATTATGTAACACCATGGCGTACACTTACTAATACGGAACACTGGCACATAAAAGTGGCAAACCCATTCTTAATAAAAAAGAGAGAGATGGCAATAAAGTATGTGCAGGGTACCCCCTAGTTCATTTGTATCAATGTACTTGTATCCATAATTTATTATGCTAAAATGTTCCTCAGTGATGTTTTATGCAGAAATGACTTTGAATATTAAATATTGCAGAAAATACATACTTTGTTGCCAGCAGGAAGAATGCAGAGTTTGCAGAGTGTTAATCAGCAGAGACGAGGCAGCTACAATGCTGGGGCTTTATATCTAGCTGCAGAACTGTTAGTTTACATAGAAGAAATCGCCCCTTCCCGGCACTGGCACACACCATTGCTAAAGGCATGAAATAGTCATTTTGTTCTTACTTTGCATGATTGGCATAATCAGAATGCCGGAGCCAATAGCTCCTGTGTGCCAAGAGAGCCCGGCGTGCCAAGCACTAAAGGGTCTGCAATTACACTATGGATTTCTGACTTTGTTCTCATTATTGGATGACAGAATATCTTCTCGTTATTTAAGGTCTTAAAGGTATAAAGTATTAAATGATGCTGCATGAAAAATATATATGGAAAATGATTCACAATGTAGGAAAATATTAATATGTGAAAATACAGATAAATAGCCTGGTACTGAGCTGCACACAGGCCGGTAAGCGAGATCTAGCAAACGCCACAGTAGTGAGCATAGGCACCTTTCCATATCTCTGCCCTAGTCTAAGCTGGATGGCCCTCTGCCATTTCTCCCTGTCTGTGAAATGGGCCTTTCTGGGTATCAACTGGGAGTATACACTGAGGAGAACCATCTACTGGGTGTGTTATCAGAGTGACTCCATATGCTGAGAGAACGCCTATTTCCTGCACCCAGCATGGGGTAGGTGTAATGCTGACACTAATGATGATGGTTGCACAAGCTAGGGCATTGCGATGCGTACGGCTTAACCTATAGTTGCATTAGCATTCTGTTTGCTATCCATCCGCATAGCCATCTACTGTACTAACTACGCCTCCAGATGTTGCAGTGATGTCAAAAGGGGGTGTGGAGGGGGCGACTGGGTGTACTAGAGAAGTGTAGCCATAGGCGTATTTAGGGGGGGTTATGGGGGCATGTACCCCTGTGTCTTTTTTTTTTTCAATATGTTCCGTTCCAGGCCCCTCCGCCTCCCTGTGCTCCTCTCCACAGTGATGAGGGAAGTATGTGCTGTGAGGGAGACATTATGTGCTGTGAGGGGAACATTTTGTGCTGTAAGTGGGTAGTATGTGGTGTTGTGAGAGGACAGTGGACCTCATTCAGAGTCGGTCATAAGCGGACGCTCGGCCGTACGCCTAACGACCGAGAAACTGAAAAAGGATGCAATCGCATGGCCGGTTGGTCGCAACCAAAGTGACGCCCATACGTGAACAATGCACCTCCTCTAGGTAGCGAGTGATAGCAGCTAGCGATCGAGTCAATCTTTGTCAGTCGTTGTCAGTCGCTGTATGTTAATTTTCTTCTGATGGTTGCGGTTGCTTGTGTTGTGTGCAAATGACATAAAAAATTAACAAAAGACCGCATAGAATAAGCCATCCCCATGAAATATATTTATTCTTATTATTCGCTAATGCAAACGCAGCTGAATCAATTACAAGCCAATTAGCAGTGTTATTAGCTTCAACAAACGATTATTAGCTGCTTGCATTGTGTGGCACAAAATAGAAACATCAAACATAACATAAATCACATTCGATACTATCGATTGTACTGTGGGGCTTGAGAGAGCACATATCCAACCTCAAGCTGTACGATCAGCCAGGCCTCTAACCTGCTCGCAGAGTGACGTTTTACTACTTCTGGCCTTCTATGTCAGTCGTAGCAGGTAATTTATGTACGCCCCTAAAACGCCCTGAAAGCGGTGAGGAACGCCTGCGTTTTCAGACCACCACCCCCTGTCAACACCTACAAATGGCCTTTCATGTCAATCAGCTCTCGGAAGCCACTCCCTGCTCGTAAGCCATACGATCCACAGCATTTTGGATCGCAAAGCCTCTTACGCACATGCGCACAACTAACCATGCGCATGCATGGTTTGGAAACATCGGATGTGTATGACTGAGCAGCCGCCTATGACCGACTCTGAATGAGGTCCTGTATGTGGTGCTGTAAGTGGACAGTATATGGTGCTGTAAGTGGACAGTATGTGGTGCTGTGAGAGGACAGTATGTGGTGCTATAAGTGGACAGTATTTCTTGCTGTGAGAGGACAGTATATGGTGGTGCTGTAAGAGGACAGTATGTGGTGCTGTAAGTGGACAGTATGTGGTGCTGTGAGAGGACAGTATGTGGTGCTGTGAGAGGACAGTATGTGGTGCTGTGAGGGAGCAGTATGTGGTGCTGTGAGAGGACAGTATGTGGTGCTGTAAGTGGACAGTATGTGGTGCTGTGAGGGAGCAGTATGTGGTGCTGTAAGTGGACAGTATGTGGTGCTGTGAGAGGACAGTATGTGGTGCTGTGAGGGATCAGTATGTGGTGCTGTGAGAGGACAGTATGTGGTGCTGTGAGGGATCAGTATGTGGTGCTGTGAGGGAGCAGTATGTGGTGCTGTAAGTGGACACTATGTGGTGCTGTGAGGGAGCAGTATGTGGTACTGTAAGTGGACAGTATGTGGTGCTGTGAGAGGACAGTATGTGGTGCTGTGAGGGATCAGTATGTGGTGCTGAGAGGGAGCAGTATGTGGTGCTGTAAGTGGACAGTATGTGGTGTTTTGAGGGAGCAGCAAGTGGTGCTATGAGGGAGCAGTATGTGGTGCTGTGAGGGAGCAGTATGTGGTGCTGTAAGTGGACAGTATGTGGTGCTGTGAGGGAGCAGTATGTGGTGCTGTGAGGGAGCAGTATGTGGTGCTGTAAGTGGACAGTATGTGGTGCTTTGAGGGAGCAGCAAGTGGTGCTATGAGGGAGCAGTATGTGGTGCTGTGAGGGAGCAGTATGTGGTGCTGTAAGTGGACAGTATGTGGTGCTGTGAGGGAGCAGTATGTGGTGCTGTAAGTGGACAGTATGTGGTGCTGTGAGAGGACAGTATGTGGTGCTGTGAGGGATCAGTATGTGGTGCTGTGAGAGGACAGTATGTGGTGCTGTAAGTGGACAGTATGTGGTGCTGTGAGAGGACAGTATGTGGTGCTGTGAGAGGACAGTATGTGGTGCTGTGAGGGAGCAGTATGTGGTGCTGTGAGAGGACAGTATGTGGTGCTGTAAGTGGACAGTATGTGGTGCTGTGAGGGAGCAGTATGTGGTGCTGTAAGTGGACAGTATGTGGTGCTGTGAGAGGACAGTATGTGGTGCTGTGAGGGATCAGTATGTGGTGCTGTGAGAGGACAGTATGTGGTGCTGTGAGGGATCAGTATGTGGTGCTGTGAGGGAGCAGTATGTGGTGCTGTAAGTGGACAGTATGTGGTGCTGTGAGGGAGCAGTATGTGGTGCTGTGAGGGAGCAGTATGTGGTACTGTAAGTGGACAGTATGTGGTGCTGTAAGTGGACAGTATGTGGTGCTGTGAGGGAGCAGTATGTGGTACTGTAAGTGGACAGTATGTGGTGCTGTGAGAGGACAGTATGTGGTGCTGTGAGGGATCAGTATGTGGTGCTGAGAGGGAGCAGTATGTGGTGCTGTAAGTGGACAGTATGTGGTGCTTTGAGGGAGCAGCAAGTGGTGCTATGAGGGAGCAGTATGTGGTGCTGTGAGGGAGCAGTATGTGGTGCTGTAAGTGGACAGTATGTGGTGCTGTGAGGGAGGAGTATGTCGTACTGTAAGTGGACAGTATGTGGTGCTGTGAGAGGACAGTATGTGGTGCTGTGAGGGATCAGTATGTGGTACTGTGAGGGAGCAGTATGTGGTACTGTAAGTTGACAGTATGTGGTGCTGTGAGAGGACAGTATGTGGTGCTATGAGGGAGCAGTATGTGGTGCTGTGAGGGAGCAGTATGTGGTGCTGTAAGTGGACAGTATGTGGTGCTGTGAGGGAGCAGTATGTGGTACTGTAAGTGGACAGTATGTGGTGCTGTGAGAGGACAGTATGTGGTGCTGTGAGGGATCAGTATGTGGTACTGTGAGGGAGCAGTATGTGGTGCTGTAAGTGGACAGTATGTGGTGCTGTGAGAGGACAGTATGTGGTGCTATGAGGGAGCAGTATGTGGTGCTGTGAGGGAGCAGTATGTGGTGCTGTAAGTGGACAGTATGTGGTGCTGTGAGGGAGCAGTATGTGGTACTGTAAGTGGACAGTATGTGGTGCTGTGAGAGGACAGTATGTGGTGCTGTGAGGGAGCAGTATGTGGTGCTGTAAGTGGACAGTATGTGGTGCTGTGAGAGGACAGCATGTGGTACAGTGAGGGAGCAGTATGTGGTGCTGTAAGTGGACAGTATGTGGTGGTGCTGTGAGAAGGGAGCAGTAGGGAGGTCAGTGTGTGCTGTAAGGTGGGCAGTGAGGGGCAGAACTAGTGGTGAATAGATGCGGGGCGCATGACAGAGGACCTGGGGCTGCTGGGCATGCCCCAACCTGACATGGGGTATGTCTTGCAGGTATGGCATTTCCTATGAGACCAAGCCCCTTGCTGCAAAGCCACATTCCCTTTTCCAGGAGGAAGGTCGTGAACACCACTATACCTCCCTCCCCTATCCACTGGGGAAGGGACTAATGAGAATTACTAAGGGACCTATTCATGATGTTAATTATCGGGGTCCAAACGGACTAGTGTATGGGGACAGCGGGCCATTTCGAAAACAGAAGGTAAGTAGGAGATATCTGTAATATCTCCTGCTTCACCTTCTTAATGAATGGCCCGAATACTTAATTTTAACAATTGCAGGTGAAAATTTGCTTTTTCACCTGCTTTTGTCAAAATTAAGTGACAAAAGTGGTAAGTGATAGGCCCCTATATATTAAGTGATAGGCCCCTATATATTCTATGGAAAGCGGTGCAGAATATGTGTGTGCTAGTGCCATATATATATATATATATATATATAACTGATAATAAATAATAAATAAATACATTTTGCAGCGAGAGGCAAGGCCATGTTTATGCTAATCATGGCCCACACACCCACTTCACTGCAGAAGTGAATGAGATGCAGGAAGGTTATCTACTCTCCAGCAGTCCCTGGAGAACTACCTGCAATATGATCATTTCTCTGAGTTGGAAAGTATGCCAAACAAATCTGAAGTATATTTCAGGTGTGCATGACGTGTGTACCAGCTGCAGAACTCCTGGGGTGATATAACAATTTCATATCAATATATCACAATAAATGATTATCCAGAGTGAAGAACAATATCATTTTAAGAATAACAGGTGCCAGCTGGAGATTTAACAGAGACAGAGAATACATACCACAATTGAGATTCATAGAATGTATTTTAAAACAGTCGATAATGCAGAGGTTTTTTTGAATACTATTTTTTTACACACTGATTCCTTTCCCTGGCATAAAATACAAAATAAACACAAGCAGAGAATACACAATCTATATGGATATTGAGCACACATTCTCATTAAATATAAAGTAAACATTTATACACATGCTTATACGCAGCATATCATTTTAAACACAAAATTTAATTTCTATACTCTAGTAAGCCATATAAGTATTTGTCATACAGCACTAAATATATTCCTGGGAAAGGTACAGTAGGTCCATAGTTATCACTCTGAAATCTCTTGTGAAGAACAGTCTAATAACCCAATGTTATCTTGATCTTCAGTTCTTGTACAGAGTACAAATAACAACAGAGGTCTAACTATACATTAAGATACTATAGAATGAAGTTTCAACAAAACAGCAAAACTTACTGGTACAAAAGACAAGCATGCAAGAAATTAATATTTCAGTGCAGAAACATTGTAATAATAATAACATAAGCAGAGTCTCTTACAATACACTAGCGCCCTCTATGTGCCAATCCTAATATTCTATCAGACTAAGCCAGTGTTTCTCTTAAACTAGTTTACTTTAGAATAAAGTCATGAAGTATTACAATTTCGGATGAGTAGATTTTTTAATTCTATTCAGAAACATATAACTACATGTAGGTGGGTAATAATAGCCCTCTATGCACTATGCAACTTGGAGCACAAATACTTCAATAATAATATATTATACAGTAAAGTATAAAGAAATAATAATAAAAAAAACAGAAAATAAAAACCAGCTCTCCCAAAATATTAATAAAAAAATAACAATGGTATATTTCTCATAAACCAATGTCAAATAATGGAAATAGTCGCTGTATGCAGTAATGTCATATTATAACCTGACAGCACCTGTAAACATCTGCCACAGGTGAGACTGGAACAGTGACAAGCAGATCCTCAGCTTATATGGAAGCTCTGCCAAAAAAAAATATTTTTGGCATTCATATGAAATAGGAAAACTCCTATGGTGACAAAATCAAGTTAGAGTTTTTTTTTCCAAACAGGATGGTCAGAAAGCATAACATATGGATTACTTCTAAGAGTAATCAATATGCCTTGGATTGTATTGAAGATGCTTGTACTGAATAGTACATTTGCTGTCATGTATTGACAACAGATGTGATGCTTTTACAAAACATACAGTACCTGACATCTAAAAATATAACAGGCAACATCCATGGTCCATCAACAATGTGGACATATCCACAAAAATGTGGATATAATAAAATCATTTTGCCTAAATATGCAATGTAGAAATTAACATTTTCAAGCAAATTTAATATTATTGTCACGGCTACAGACTCTTGAGACTCCTGAGGAGAAACAGGCTTAACAGGTGGTACAAACTGAGGGGGTTTAAGGAATGACCTTCTCATGAAATAGCACTGGCACGCAATGTTAAAAGTAAACAATATTTATTCAAAGACAAGACTGTGCTGAAAAGTTCTAGATACCTAAGCATGAAGTCTCCATAAAGCAAAGTTCAGAATACCACAACAAGCAGGTGTCTTGATAGCCACGCAAGAACTAAAGTTCATATAGCACAATGTTCATATCATACCAACTAACAGGTGCGGAGTTGAACTCCGGGAGGTGATGAAGATCCGGTATGGGGTGGTGCGGGGTTGAGCCCAGGAACGTGACTGAAATCCGGTATGGAGTTGAGCCCCATGGTGCAAAGGAGATCCGGTATGAGGTGGTGCTGGGGTTGAGCCCCAAAACGTGACGGAGGTCCGGTGTGGAAAGGTGCAGGGTTGAGCCCAGAAGTGCAGTGAAGATTCGGTATGGGGTTGAGCCCCAAAACGTGACGGAGGTCCGGTGTGAAGAGGTGCAGGGTTGAGCCCTGAGATGAGGCAGAGGTCCGGAGTGAAGAGGTGCAGGGTTGAGCCCTGAGATGAGGCAGAGGTCCAGAGTGAAAAAACTTTTATGATGCAGTTGACAACTGTTAGTTGAAGGTAAACATGAAGAGACCATGAAACAGCAGCAAAGCTAGGCTAGTAGTACAGCGGAGACTACCAGCAGAGTTAGGTTTAGTATTGCAGGAGAGAGTTCAGTAGCAATGCTGGGATCTGTAGTGCCATCAAGCATCTGTAGTAGAACCGGGCAAAGAGAGTCCACAGCATATATCAAGTACAGCGAGAATCTGGCAGGAGTCCAAGGAAGAACCTGAAGGTAACGTTGCACAGACAACAATTCTCAGTTAGTAACAGACTTTTATACCAGATGCATGAAATCCATTGGAAGTGTTAAAGCATGTGACCCAGACAGAACCAGGTTTAGAAAACCAAGTAATCACAGACACGAGCAAGCAGACGACGCCCAAGGAATAGAGGATCACTTTAACTCTCTGTATACTCCATGCGATACACGCCAGCAGCCCGGAAGGATACTCCAGTGACCACAACGGAACCTTGGCAAGTGTAGTATATCTTTAAACAGGGATACAGTTTGAGTTCTGACAATTATGTTCTTGGCAGGACATGGGCTCTGATTTGAGGGTGGATACCTCTTCAAAGGAATATGCAAAAGAGTAGGCCATAGGCTACTACAGACTAACGTCATAGTCACATGGAGTTAGTGGGCGGGGCCAAGTTCTGGAATGCTTTAAATTCCAGAGCTAGGTAAATCTAACAGCATAGCAGCCCCCAAAGACGGAAAGGTAGGGACAGCGGCATATATTGCAGACATCTACTGCAGCACCTCCATGTTAAATGCTGGGGATCCTTAGATTTTGCTAGAATCCCCTAAAAACTGGTATTTGGAGGGACTTCCCACAATTTCAGTTTAATAAATGTGCCCCACAAACTTTAAATAACCTGTGATAGGTTGGACAAATCTTTTGAAGGACATAATTACAAATTTTAATATTAAACCAATTATTTAGTAAATTTACATATATAAGTAGCATTAAAATGTTTACTTTGTTGGTAGCAGTTCTTCTTTACAAAAGTAAAAGAGACAATACAATGGGCAAAAAGCTGTGCGCCCTTCTCTGTGCTTTTAATGTTGTCATGAACTGAGAACAAGGTTTATGAAAAATGTCAGAATTCAGTCTGTAACATAAACGAGATTTATTTACTGATACTGCCTCAGATACGTCCTCACAGCCTGAATACAGCTGCTCACATTGTATACACTTAGAACATGCACGGAGACAGCCTAGAGCAGGTAATAAAAAAGTGATCCTATTCCAGTGACTCCATTATTAAAGTCAATTACAATGCTCACATGTGAATAAGTGATTATGTTCTTTCTAATTAGCCAACTGCATGCTGAATTACTTGTTACCCGATACAAGTCTTGGGGACAATTAAGAAAAAGTCTGCTGTTAGTGCTTATGTGTTAGTCCACAAAGGTTTAGAGACCATAAATGCAGCAAAATGTGGTTAAACAAAACCACAAAGATATATACCCATTAGTAATATAGGTTCATTTATACAGCGGGATACGTTCAGAATGCCAACGCCGGAATCCCAACACTTATCAGAATACCAGTGACGACACCCCGACTGCCGGGATCCCGAAGGTAAGTAGCGGGGTTAGGGGGGGGTTTAGGGGTTATGGATAGGTACTAGGTGGAGGGTTAGTGTAAAGCACTAAGGGGGGAGGGTTAGGTTTAGGGTGTGGGGAGGGGAGGGGAGGGGGAAAGTAAATGGGTACTACTGTGTGGTGTAGCATGAATAAGGGACACTACGTGGTGTGTAATGTGAATAAGGGACACTACTGTGTGACTTAATGTAATGTGAATAAGGTGGGGATTCTATTGTGCGGCTACACTCTTTTTTTGGGGGGGGCGCACACTGTCCCTATTTCAAATATGGGGTGTGGGGGTGCCAATGCTCTTGCTGACACAGGGTAAAATGTCTAGTTACAGCTCTGTGGATGAGGATTTCTATGGGTGAAGTGTGATGGGAGTTGCTGGCTGCTGCCATGATCTGTGCTGCTGGGTGATGGGTGCTGTGTCAGAGGCAGAAAAAGCAGCAGCGCTAGGGGGCACCAGACAAAATCTTGCCTAGGACATCAAATTGGTTAGGGCCGGCTCTGGGGTGCTTAAACCAGTCGCTGGATCCTAACCACTATCCCAGAGAAGTAAGCACTAGTCAACGCATTGTATCATGGGCGCCGGGGTTATGATGGCGCAATTCTTCTCCCACCTCTACTTCACTCTCCAGGATCTCCCATAGGGGAACACTTACAATTCAGCAAGTATAATTATTGGGTATGCACTATAACTACAACAAAGGTATGGTAACCATAGCAAATAACCAGAAATCAGATTATGGGGTCTATTTACTAAGCAGTGTTAAGAGACAGAGTGAAAAATTATAAGGTACCAGCCAATCAGCTTCTGTCATTTTTCAAACACAGCCTATGAGGTGACAGTTGGGAGCTGATCGGCTGGCACCTTATCACTTTCTTATCACTTTTCACTCTGTCTCCTAACACTGCTTAGTAAATAGACCACTAAATCTTTTGTACAGTACAGTTGACATAATTAATTGCTAGTTACTTCTACAGCAACTTGCATTCACTGTATCCCTTCCATTGCTTGTCGCCATGAAAATTATAAGACGTCACATAGTCCATATCTCACTCCCACATAACCAGTAAGACAGTCATATGAAAATAATCTCATAACTGTAATAAAATTATTTAAATGGATTTATTACATGCTCCCCTCCTTAATAATATATCACACTGGAGAGAGATTGTCAGCTGTTGAAGCCTATGCGTACTGCAAACAGATCCATAGAATGTTTCTGAGAGATCCAGTGCAAAATCAATGTGCTTGAGCTCTGAGTATAGATGAAGCCAAAAGCAAAATATCTGCAAGCAAAGTCCATGAATATCATTTGCAAGGAACAAGACCAGAATAAAGTGCGATGGGCAGGAAAATAATCCAGACAGCAACTATTTTTAAACAGTTGCCTCATTATAAGCAGTGTTTAGGCTGCAAACATTTACTGGAGTTTACATTTTTCATCTGTAATCTGAAATTGTTCTAGTGGCCACAGAAGAACTATATTACTCTGCATAGAGCACAGTAGAAAATAAAATCAAATATGAAAATAATAAAAACAAATTCAGAATGGTTCACTTTCAACTTTAGTTCTGTTTTTTTTTTTTAACAATAATTTTTATTGAATTTTTGTTCTTTTTTTGCAAACCAAAAAGAAGGGGTACAGAAAAAAGAGAATGGAAAGAAAAAACATGGGGGGATACAGGCAAATATCAGTCAAAAAAACCCGAAACTTTAGTTCTGTTTTTACTAGTAGCATTTGTTGACGCTTGTTATTTACATATATTTTAAAATCAAAACTGCAAACTAGAAAAATATGATACTACTTTTTGCCTCAGGAGTTTCAGAGTTGTTTGATTGGAAAGAAATACCCAACAAACAGATAGTAAAATAAATAAAAAAAGAACAATATGCTTGCTTTAGCTCATCACTGCATATAGATCTGAAGCATGATGTTTATAAAACTATAAGATCGAGTTTTCACTTAAATTAGTTTTTTTGGTTAAGCCTTTTCTTTCTCCAAAAAAGTATATCGGAGGCATATGCTTCTCTCTACACAGACTGTTTGCAATATGCAGCCGAGACAAAGGCCAGGGCCGGATTAAGGACCACATGGGCCTCGGACTGGAAATGATCAAGGCTCTGTTATGAGAAGCGCAGGAGCTGTGACCAGTGCTGTGTGGGTGTGGCCAGTGTCATGTGGTCGTGCACACCGCCTAAACTATCAGCCTCAACGTCCCTCTAGTTACATAAAAGGAAAAAACTGGCATCATTTTGTGAGGAAAATAGAAATACAATTTTAGTACTTATGATTTGAGGCCAACTGTGTGACTAGCTGGTGGCTGGTCATCATACTTCTGTCATGATGATGGGCCTAATTTATGTGGAGGACTGGATCTGTAGTCCCGTCCACCGCATTGTTAACCTGACCATGATACCAACTAGTCAGGTGCAGTAAACATAAATGCTCACCAGACGGTGAAGTGATCCATAGCGCAGGTTTAAAATGACAGCTGGTTCCTGAATGGAAGGTCACACATTTGTTCAATAGCTCAGGAGTTACAGATCATCCCTTTTTCATAATAAATAAATCCAGCTATTAGAATTATTTCACTGTACATCTATTAATCATACTTACCTACTCTCCCAATTCGAAAACTGGATGCCGCTCCCGGACCCCTGGAAAAGTAGGTAAGTCTCCCAGCCGGCAGTACCTCCCCGTAATTTCCACAAAAAACCCTACAGCTTTTCATTACGTCATACCTCTATCTAGGGCCAACATCCTTTAGTCTCATGACAGGTAACATAGGGCCCTATTTATCAATATTGTTTTTACTTAAATAAAGTGAAAAAGGGTATTTTGACACTCTTTTCACATTATTTTAGTATCACATAAATTCATTAAATGGCAATTAGAGTAGTTTTCATTAATTCGCATATTTTTAGTATGCAGATCGCATTTCCCATACTTGAAATGGAAATGCGATCTGCCTGAGATTTACGAAAAATATATTGTTAATAAATACCGGTGGAAGCCCTGTGATAATAATGTCACCTGGAGATGGTGTTATCCAGGGTTTCCCCCAGTTCCCCGACTACTGTTCTGTTCTGACAGGCAGAGCAAAGCCGGGAGTCAGCCCCCTGTGATCAGATTTGTGGTCTAAATAGACCACAAGCTGATCACTGGAAAAAAATAATAGTTGAAAAAAAAAGCAGCTTACCTACATCCAAGGACCGGTGATCGGTGCTCCGGTGATGTCCTCTGGGGTTCGGGTCAGCTAGTCTCCCGGCTCCTGCACTGTGACCCTGGTCAGCTGCTGCATAGAGCAGCTGGCCGGGGTCACAGTGCAGGAGCCAGGAGACCAGCTGACCAGAACCCCAGAGGACATCACCGGAGCACCGATCACCGAGGTAAGTGTAAGTGTATTTGTGAAATACAGTGATAAGGCTGCAGAGGGGATTCGCAGGGACAGAGCTTTATTGCAAACTCTGTCCCTGCAAGGGATTTTTGATAAATCCCTGTGATATTTCCTAAATTTGCAATTCGAATTTAGGTGAAAATATCACACTACAACTGCATTTTAAATGCGGATTGTAGTAAATAGTGCCCATAGTGACAGCAAATGGGAGTCAGTACACATGGGAAAAGGTGGAGGTCCTAAACCAGAGAAATCCTCATAATATTCTATACACTTTGGGCCTGATTCAGACCCACTCGCGAGCGGCTGTCCGCTCGCAAGTGGGTCGATGTTCTGCACTGAGCATGCGCACGACGGAGGGTGCTCCGTCGTGCGCATGCACCAGACGCGACGAGCGAAGGACTTTCCTTCGCTCGTTTTGTCTGATCAAAGGGGGCGTGCTGTCGATGTTGATTGACAGCACGCCCCCTTTGGTGGGCGTGCCTCCCTGACGGGGGCGTTCCTAAGGGAACGCCTACCGTCAGAAGCCGGCCCACTGACATCACTAGTGATGTCAGTGGGAGTGATTTTGGCTCTGATAGAGCCAAAATCACTCCGGGCCTTGCGGTTGAAAACCTCAACCGCAGGCTCCGGCTCGCAGTTTCGATGGTCGCGATGGTCAAGACCATCGCGGCCATCAAACTGCACGCTCGTATAGGCTGTGGGTGGTGACCCACAGCTATACGAGCGTCCAGGGGGACGCTCCATAGTTATGGAGGACGGCCCTCATTCAGAGCGTGCGCTCTGCTCAGAGCGTACGGCTCTGAATGAGGGCCTTTGTTAGGTCCACAATATAAATGATTACATTCAGAGTATACAGTAAGTCTTCTATTGATATATGGATATCCTTTAACCAATGGCCTTTTTAATGACACCCTCATTTACTACCAGCTATATAAAAAGAGAAAAAAAAAAAGTTACTTTTTTTTTTTATAAATCCACCCTTGTGGCCTGTACCAATTAATGATATTTAGGAGTCTATTTAGTATGATTGTGATACCTCGCAACCTAACGTTCCTATCTTCACAATTTCTGAATGGGTTTCAGGGCTATTGATCAGGGACGTGCAGTCAGGATAAACAGGGGAGATTTGATATAAAAATATGTAGAATAATAAAAAAATACTGTATTTATAACTTATAAACATCTTCTTTGTTTATTGTAATCATATTTAGAGTTAACACTCACCAGCTTTGTGATGAGAGATGAGGCAGCAACATTTCTGCCTTGCTACTGTATAGTCAGACACTGCTTGCAGAGCTGGGGGTGGGGCCACACTACGGGCAGTAAGCGGCACAGAAAGAGAGCTAATAGAGGCATGCCTCTGAGTATGGGGGTGTGTGCCTTGAACACTGATGGACACCTTGGATGTGTCATGTGACCAGGAAGTGCACTGCAGTGTTTAGAGATTGGAGCTCAGTGAGCAGAAGAGAAGACACAGTGATAGGATAATCAATGGACACTGAAGCTTAGTGTAATGAGGGGAGAGTTACAGTGAATAGAGGGTGAGACAGGCTCCCAGCACTCAGGGGGTCATTCAGACCCGCTCGCGAGCGCAGGACGCTCGCAAGCGGGTCGATGTTCCCCCACTGCGCATGCGCACGACAGAGGGAGCTCCGTCGTGCGCATGCGCGAGACCCGGCGAGCGACGGGCTCTCCATCGCTCCGGGTCTCGCACAAAAGGGGCGAGCTGTTGATGTTGATTGAGTGCACGCCCCCTTTGGTGGGCGTGCCGGGGGCGTGCCTGCCAGACGGAGGCATTCCCATGGGAACGCCTACCGTCTGAAGCCGGCACCACTGACATCACTAGTGATGGCAGTGGGAGTGATTTTGGCTCTGATAGAGCCAAAATCACTCCAGGGCTTGCGGCAGCAAGACCCTACCGCAGGGTCTCTGTCGCAAGCCCGATGGTCGCGATGGTCAAGACCATCGCGACCATCATCATGGATGCTCGCATATGCTGTGGGTGGTCACCCACAGCCATGTGAGCGGCCAGGAGGCCGCTCCATTTTCATGGAGGAGGGCACTGATTCAGAGCGAGTGCTCTGGTCAGATTGTTCGGCTCTGAATCAGGCCCTCAGGCCCATCTCCATGTGTGCCTCACCACCCATTGACCTCACCGCACATCACTGCTACTGATTGTTGCCCCTGTGCAAGGACAACTGCTCCAATACGTAGTTGCCACTGCATAATGGTGACCCGACTCCAGCTGGGCATTGACGAAACTGAGGTGCCTCTAGCTCAGGGGCGGGGTATAGGGGGTTGGACTAGTGCATCCTGGGAGCTGAAAGCTTTAACTGTGTGGTGCCCGGTCCTCAACCACCACCTACACCCCAAGGTCTCCCAGTGGAGCTCTATGGACCCTGAAGAAGAAAGCTCAATTTTTGCAAAGGCTTAGGTGGCGCTTGCATCATGTGGGAGCCGGACAGGGGCAGAGATATCTACATGGATCTCTAGTCACACCCTATTACCATAGGTAAGAATGCCCTAACGCCATCTGAAGATGGTGTTAGCTGCCAGAGCCAAGCTCCGAAAGCACGATAAATAGCACAACATCAATGTGGTCTGATTCTGCCATGTGCTGCCAAATTGACCAACAGAATTATTGTATCTAGCGGCAGCTTAAGGGTTTCACTTTCCTGCTGTTGGTTTGATCAACATGACATTGGGTGCAAGATACGGCTGGGAGGTAGTGATGTAAACTCTGTGCTCGTTAAAATTAGCAAACATTGAAAATAAAAAAAATAAAAATCATTCAGCTTGTAGATACATGTTCTATGGGCCTGGATCTTCTTGAGCAGCAACAGCTTATCCAGAAGTTACAGGGATCAGTGATTGGACAAGATGTTTCGGCACCCAAGGAGTAGTTTACAAAATATGCTCACCCCATTATAACCATTGATACACAGTGCCTGCATACCTTATTACCACCAGTGGTCCAAGACATTATACCGGTACTGTGTCCTCATCATACTTGGCAACTTTCCCTCATTGTCAGAGAGACTCCCTGAAATAGTAACAATCTCCCTGACTCCCTGAAGAGTCTAGTAATCTGATTGCACCTTACCCCCATTGTGAAGCTTTTATATAAAAAAAAACAAGGATATATACATTCAAATGGGATCATTAGTATCATTTCCCTGCTCTGGTTATAAGGCACAATGATTCCTATGGCTACATGCATTTTCTGAAAATAATCAGTGTGTTTTCATGAACAAATAGCTCTTACTAACTGCTTTGGAGCTGGTTTACATTTGGATGTAAGTAAATTTTATGACACGCCTCTCAGATGTAGCAGTACACGCGCACTATACCGCGCTCTCATACGTGTTGCTTTTTCAGAAGAAGGCAAGTATGGTCCTCACTTGTTATACCAGCATTGTTCACAAATTTATTATACCAGCCAGCAGTGTAACTTTAAAATAATGGACAACATAGCAAATTCTGGATGTTTCTCCATTACCTGATACCACAATTACCACACAGATTACTTACAACCACCATGTTTACTGCAGTCCTATTGAACCTCACACTACTCCCAGCTGTCAACTTGTTCTGTCGGTTCCCACACATGGCTCTCCTTATTCAGAGTGATCCTTGGGCCTCTGCTATACTTGCCAAGCTTGTCAGAGTTTGCTATAATTAACAGAAGTGAAGAGCAGGAGCCAACAGCATCAAGTTGACAGCTGGGAGACATGGGCAGCATGGCGGTTCAATGGGACTGCAATACATTCAATGTTTCCCTGCCCATTGTAATGGTCAGTATGGAAGAATACGTAGCAGCTCTTTACGCCACAGTAGACGAATGGAGGGAATGTAGTTATGAAACCGGCGGCCGCAATGCCGCAATACCCATTCTGCATGGAGTGCTATGCCTTAATGTCACTGATACCAGCACTGTGCCAGCATTTAATGGACCACAACCCTCCACACACACACACCACCATGCCCATTACTTAATTAATCTTGACAGTAAAAATAAGGGAACATAACAAAAAATTTAGAAAAAGAAAAGCTGACTTAAAGAAGGAAGACATGAAATAGATACAATATAAGGGAAAAAAACAAACATAGAAAGGAGAAATATAAGGAATTGAGGGGCCTATTCATTAAACCTAAAAATTCTCTAGAGATAAGTAGGTTTAGAACTCGCATGGAGTTCTGCCTAATTATAGGTGGAATTCATCATTCCACCTCTCCATAAGTATCTATTTCGAAAAGCTGTCATTTTTGCGATGACAGCTTTTCGGGAAATAGATACTTTTCCCTGCCTACACTACCTTATCGCATCTGGAAACAGTGCTGCGCATGCGCTGTTACATCTGTAAAACCAGTGTATGCACAGCACTGCCTACAGATGCGTTAAGTTTGTGTACCCCCCACCCCCCTCCGCTCACCTTCCCCCCCCCAACTTACCTGTCCGCACAGCAGCCTCCGGCTCTGTCCTGCTGGTCTGTCATGTGGTTTCCCAGCAGACCACATGACAGATTAGAGAAAAACAAAAAACTTTTTTTTTTTTTTCTAAACTTTCTTGTGCTCTGCTGGGGAGCACACATGTCCGACCAGCCTCCGGAGCCTGAGGACGGAGCAGAGCGCCGGAGGGACTCGTCGGGGGACCCGCACACGCAGATACAGGTAAGTCGATTCTGCTATTCACCACCTCACAGTGGCGAATAGTAACTGCATCAAATTCCGAAAATTTATAATTTTCGGAATTTGATGAATACCACAATTTCCACATCCCCATACTAATGTACTAATGTATGGGGATGTGGAAATTAACGCAGGGGAACTTAGCAAGGAGATATCTGTGCTATCTCCTGTGCTAAGTGGCTACATGAATACCAAAATAACGTTATTTAAGGAAAATGTCCTTAAAATCGTTATTTTAGTGTTGATGAATAGGCCCCTGAGAGTGGTAAATGTTGCACCAAAGTCAGTTTCATTTCATGATTTCAATTGTTAACCAAATCCTATAATAAAACTACCTAATGCCTCTCTAGCTGTAACTAAACGTTCATAAGTGTTCCTGACATACTGAGTTCTCAGCATTCCACCTACTCTTGATGGCCAGCATAACCTGCTATTCTCCAGTGTTGCCTGCATCCACATTCCTCCCAATTATCCTGTTTAGCTAGGGCAATTCCAATTAGCTAGGGCAATTCCAATTAGCTAGGGCAATTCCAATTAGCTAGGGCAATTTAGCAGCTTTGTTCTCACAGTTTGAAATTTGGGAAATATGTCTAGGTTCAGGTCCAACAAAATCTCTGGGGTGTCCTAGTTTGAACCCTATCCTCCTCGGAAGTGGTGCTCCCTCTTGTACTTTGTGTTCCCGCTGCTTCTTAATTTAGCAGGTGGGAGGTGACATAAACATCCTCTATTCAAATGGGATGTGGGACACTTAAGTGTGACATCATAGCCAACACCACAAAGTTGTAACAGTGACATTGAGAAGCAACAGTCATGAGCTTCACAGGTAAGAAGCTGCTAGCTGCTTCCCCTTCATGCCAACATCTGCGTCTCCAGTTGTGCTCAGTTATTTAAAGGGCTTTTTAGCGGAGAAAAGAAGAGTTAAAGTAGTGCAGTGATTTGCAAATCCCAGGGAATATGGCACACACACATCAAAGCGTGAATGTGCTGCTTTGGAGGGTCATGCTCACATTTTATCTATTTGGACCAGTGCTGGAAGTGTGCCGATATGTAACGGTGTGACATACCGGCACTTCAAGCACTAACCTTTTTTTTGTTAGTTTTCTGGAAGCAGAAGTAGGGACCCCCTGGGACCTCCCTGACGATCGGATCATCATTGATGATCCGCAGCACTGACAGTCATCATACTGACAGGTGTCAGCGCTGCCACCTCTCCGGGATTGCCTCGGACAGTGCAAACTGTCAGTAGCAATCCCACTATCATCTGCACTGTCAGCCGCTGCCTGGTGCTGCTGGTGAGTGCTGCTGGGGAGATGAGCTGGTGAGTGCTGCCGGCGGGAGGAGGGGACCTCTTGGAGTCCTCTCAGTGGCCAGTTTCTCTGTCACCTGGCTGTACTGCAGGTCAGTGGCGTCGCCGAGTCACAAGGGGGGTGCGGACCCACCAAGATGCAGACTCCCTCTCAGTGACAGGAGCCGAGTGCTGCACTGTAGTATTGAGTGCAGCACTCGGCTCCTGACACTGTGAAGGAGCCGGCACACTACACAGCCCGCACCTCCTGTACCCCTGGTAATAAATACTGGAGCACGCTCGCCACAAATATTTATTCCCCCTCTATGCCAATGTGGATGGTAACACAGGAGCTGTCCAGCTCTCCTGCAGGTGTCACATGGTGGAAACGTCACAGAGGTCCTTTCTCCACATAGGATCTAGCAGCAACCCTGGAGCATGGGGTTCGGGCTGCGAGGCCACGCCCCACCCACGTGGCCACGCCCCTTGATTGTGAGGCCATGCCCCTAACAGCGCCATCCCCTCACCGGGTGACACTGCGGGGAGGGACGTAACTGCTGCAGGTGTACCTGTCCTGCACTGTTATCAGCCGCTGCCTCCTCCATCTGGTGTCCCGAAGAGCTCTCCCACTTCCTGTGTGTGCTCTGCTGTCCCATCCCCTGCACACCGGCACACGCAACCACAGGAAACAAACATTCATCAGCTGCACACTGCACACAGACAGACGCTGCTGCCTAGACCCTGCCCCACAGCACTGCTGACCTTCTATACTGTACCTAGGTAAGTGCAAATGGTGTTACTGCCTTGTTCTGTCACTTATCGCCTTCCTTATGTGACACCCCCGAGGGGCATCACACTTATACAGTATACTGGACCTATGTATGTCAATCTGCATCCTATAATTACTACCCACAGACCTTCACCCTCTGCCTCTATCTGTCCCCCTCTGTCCTTCACTCTTTGCCTCTCCATCTCTCTTTGCCCATCACTCCTTGCCTCTCCCTGTCACCCTCTGCCCATCACTCCTTGCCTCTCCCTGTCACCCTCTGCCTCACCATCACCCTCTGCCCATCAATCTTTGCCTCTCCCTGTCACCCTCTGCCTCACCGTCACCCTCTGCCCATCACTCTTTGCCTCTCTGTCACCCTCTGCCTCACCGTCACCCTCAGCCTCTCCCTATCACCCTCTGCCCATCACTCTTTGCCTCTTCCTGTCACCCTCTGCCCTTTACTCTTTGCCTCTCCCTGATACCCTCAGCTTCACCATCACCCTCTGCCTCTCTTCATCATCCTCTGCCCTTCACTCTCAGCCTCACCGTCACCCAGTGCCTATCGCTCTTTGACTCTCCCTGTCACCCTCTGCCTCACCGTCACCCTTGCCCATCACTCTTTGCCTCTCCCTGTCACCCTCTGCCTCACCGTAGCTCTCAGTCTCTCCCCGTCACCCTCTTCCCCTAATTCTTTGCCTCTCCCTGATACCCTCTGCCTCTCGGTCACCCTCTGCTCATCAATCTTTGCCTCTCCATCACCCTCTGCTTCTCCCCGTCACCCTCTTCCCTTCACTCTTTGCCTTTCCCTGATACCCTCTGCTCCACTATCACTCTCTCCCTCTCTCCGTCATCCTCTACCCTTCACTCTCACCCTCTGCCCATCACTCTTTGCCTCTCTCTGTCACCCTCTGCCTCACTGTCACCCTCTCCCTGGCACCCTCTGCCCATCACTCTTTGCCTCTCTCTGTCACCCTCTGCCTCTTCCGTTCACTCTCTCCCCGTCAATCACTGCCTGACACACCCCTTGTGATGCGTGCCCATGCTCATTTTTTTCTGCACGCCCTCGACTCATATCACTGCTGAGGCGTTGTTTCTGGTTGCACCACTGCCACAACTTCTACATTTGTCATACCCCCTCTTCAAAATTCCCACTTCGACCACTGATTTGGACCAAGGTTTAATGCACATGAAGCACTCTGTGTGCTGAGGCCCATAGAAAATGCACATTTTGCATAGTGCTTTATGACGTATACATGCTGCATTGCTTCAGTTAAAGCTATATACGTACAATACAGAATCCATCTGAAGTGACTGCAAAGGAAGTGATTGGAAGTGAGAATAATGATAACAATTGCCTAAATAAAGGGTGTACACCAGTACCATGCATATAAGCAAAGAAATGCATCCATGTGTGACATTTGATATTACCATGTGCTGCAGTTTAAACAGCTTTAGGGCAGATACCTGTTGAGACAACAATAATAAATCATAACATGTTCTAGATTACAGGTTAGAAAGTAAATATTTATCTGACAAAATTCTATGCTGCTGTCCCGGCTGTCTGCACTTCATGCACTTGACATTTTATTTATCAGGTTTATTTGTAGGATGAAAGCAGCTTGAACTCCTTCCTTCAGCGCTAGCATTTGTCCTCCCCTAAATGTTATCAGAAATAAGATTTCAAGCAAATCTATCCTAAATGAAACAGATGAAATTGCTAAAAATAAATCCAACCAGAAAAACTCACTTATTCAAGCAACAAATTTATCTAACAGGGAGTCAGGCAGTAATAATTACTGGTACATACTCTAATGACTGGCATATCAGGATATAATAGTCTACAATGCTTCAAATTGTTGATATGTAGCTAAATGGTTAATCACTACGGTGCTGTCTCTTAACTGTGTGTTATTGCGCATGACTCATCTGTCTAAATAACATCTCATGTCTGAGTAAATATTATTCAACAGACTTATCATGCTGGTCAACAGGTCATGCTGACTAGACTCCAGGTGCAATACTTGTTTACATGCCTCTATAAAAGGATCTACATGTTCACAAGTCTGTCACTGTGTTATTGGAGCGCCACTGTGCTGTACGACTGTACAGTATGCAGCCCAATAAGGATTGTTACCTTATCGGATTGACTGCTGTTTGTCTTCTATATCATGTATTGAGTTATTATAATCAATAAAAAAGTACTCTGGTTTGGAATCAACACATGATCTAACCTCCTTGTTCACATTTGCTACGTACCTACCAACTTGTAGGCATGCCAACACAAATAACACCAGGCACACAATTAGAGGTGTTCACCAGTTGCCCAAACAAATCCTCACATGTTCTACTACATGCATCTCTGTCCTAGTCTTATCTGTACTTAATCTGCAATTAAACCAATCACTGTTAATTAGACAATAGCACAATCAACTATGCCTAAATATTCATCAGGAAGCCACCTCGCTTAACATAGTAGCTACTCAGCTCTTTCATAGTGTGGAACCCTTAACATGGCAGGGAGCAAAGGCATGGTGTACAGGTACAGGGCTGTAACTACTGCCTGGCCAGGATGGCACTCTCCAGGAGTGCCAGTCAAGAGGGGATGACACCTGGTACAGCTATTCTCTAATTTTAACCCCTGGTGGGTCGATGGCTTTGCCTTTTGGTGCAAGTTCTTTGACATCATGATATTGCGATGCAGCTGAGCGAGTCCTTCACTTTGCCAGGGGCTCCCAGACTCCTAAATACACCATTTTCAGATATTAATATCTCAAGGCCAGGCTGTGGTCGCTATCAGCTGAAGTCCTACCCCTACCTGTGCTATATCCCCATGGAATCTGTTGCTGTCTCTACTGTCAATTACACATATGTGCAAGCGAACTTATAGCTCAATGAAAAATGGCTCACAAATTATTAATCATGTTTAGTTTTATTTATTTCCTATTGTAATTAGGGGCCTATTCATCAACACTAAAATAACGGTTTTAAGGACTTTTTCCTTAATTACCGTTATTTTCAGTGGCGGGCTGGGCCGGGGGGCAGGGTGCCATGTGCCCCCCGGGCCGCAGCGTCATGCAGGCCGCGGGCCAGTGCAGTCTGTGTCACTGTGACACAGACTGCACCGCGTGTGTAGCGCTGACCGAGCGGAGTTCGCGCTACACTGACAAACACACAGCCGCCAGCTCCGGCAGCTGTGTGTTTGTTGTAAGCAGCAGCCAATGAGAGTCTGTCAGACTCTCATTAGCTGCTGCTGCTGCTGCGCCCACTGCGGGAGCCACTCCATCTTCCGGCTCCCGCAGTGGGCAATGGGAGAGACGTCATGATGTCATATGACATCTCTCCCATAATGCAGAGCGGCCCGGCCCGGGAGGACAGACGGAGGAGCAGATGGCGGCGGCGGGAGCGGGTATTCAGGTAAGTGGGTTTTTTTTTATTTTGTTTTTTATATTATGTGTGTCTACTGGGGGGGGTCTGGTACTACTGGGGGCACTACAAAGGGGGGGACTACTACTACTGGGGGCATTACAAGGGGGGTGGGGGACTACTACTACTGGGGGCACTACAAGGGGGAGGGGAATACTACTACTGGGGACTACTACTACTGGGGGCACTATAAGGGGACTACTACTACTACTACTGGGGGCACTACAAGGGGGGTGGGGGACTACTACTACTGTGGACACTACAAGGGGGGGATGACTACTACTGGGGCACTACAAGGGGGAGGGGACTACTACTACTGGGGACTACTACTACTGGGGGCACTATAAGGGGACTACTACTACTACTACAAGGGGGGGTCTACTACTGGGGGCACTAGTGGAGGCCTGCATAAGGGTGTTCTCTCCTGTGGCACATGGGGGCACTGCATATGGGCACTATGACAGGGGGCTGCCCTAATCTTTATTTTTACCTTACATTAATACCATATGGACCCGCCTCCTTCCTGGAACATTTGAGGGGGGGGGCGCCGTAGCACGCATATTCTTCGGACACCCTGGCTACACGCTACTTCTCTGCCAGGGCCACCTGCATGCATTTGTCCCCCAGGCTAAAAGTTGCCAGCCAGCCCCTGGTTATTTTAGTATTCATTAACACACTTAATGATATCTCCAGGTTAAGTCCACCTGTGTTAATTTCCACACTCCCCATATATTAGTATGGGGATATGGAAATTATGCTGTTTATCAAATTCCGAAAATTATGTCGGGGTCCAGGTAGCCAGGTAGGTGGGGGAGGGGAGCGAAGAGGGTTTGGGGTGGGGGGGGCGCGGACGGACACAAAATTATCAGTGTTGTCATTGTCAAACTATTGACTGCTAAAGAAAAATCTAGCAATGACCTTTGGCATAAATTGAGAGTGCCTTTTGCTGGCAACTTTTTAATTCCAAAATCAAGTTTGGAAAAACCCCTGTAGAAATCCTGCATTTGGCCCTATAGCATGGTCATGCTTTGTGGTATAAATGATAATTAGAAATTGGTAAACCTATGGTATAACTACAAAATAATGGAAAAACTAAAGAAACTTAAAAAAATTTAAAGGAGTACCTCACGTACCTTTAAGAATTTGAAAACCAAATAAGTTGCATTCTTGATGTGTTCAATTTATGTTTGAAGAGCTAGTTTGTATTTGCCTAATGCTGGGCACACACTATACAATTAAAGGGCCACGATAATTGTACTGTGTGCGTCCGACCAATGCTAAAATATCGATTGGTCGGGCAAGCTGGATCGTCCAACATGTCCGTTCGATGTGATATTTTGTAAGATAAAAGCCGGCCACACCGTGCAGTGTATACCCAGCCGCAGCTGACCGACAAGACATTTCCCCTGTTCCTTCACCGGGAAGGAACAAGGAAATGTCTCCTCCCCAGGGGCACAGATACCGGTCCAATAGACTGTGAGATATCTCACAGTGTATGTCCGTGACAGGGCATCAGGCTGCCAGATAAAATGTCTGAGAGGCATTTTATCTGCCAGTCTATGCCCAGCATTAGTTGTACACTGGCATGTTTATCAAACATCATGGATTTTTACAAAGAACACGGAGACGGTCTGGGAAAGATCAGCAGATGGTGGTTGCTATTATAGAGTCAAGGAATTGGTAACAAAGTAGAAGCCTGCAAGTGTAAAACAATCATAAATATAATGTAGGCATAAGCAACTTTCATATTGTAAGAAGAGCTTCCCATAAACCATAAACTACAGATGTGTAAGAGGATGGGATTCAGTTGGTGCCTGTGTGTAATGAGCCACGGCTGTAGCATACGCTGAATATAAATGGCTTGTTAAGATGTTACTGTGTGAGCAGCGGCAGAGGAAAAGTTATGTGAAGGAATTGAGTTGAGCGCTGTGATCACAGTGTAGTGTGCTGCATACAGATTTTACACACACGTGCACACACTCTCCTTAGTGGGATAAGGATGAACGCTCATTTATCATTCATAAGTCAGTATTACACTATTGTGCTTTCCTTTATTGTATTTTGCTGGGATATACACCACCCCATTCTGTATACAGAGGCTCCAATGTCAACAAACATGGAGAATATCTAATGATATATTTATCCTAATTGATCCTTGGAGAACAAGGCCCCCAAAGCTGACACATAAGCATTATCTTGTGTCATTTCTTATATGCATTTATTTGGCATTCTGCATATATTTTATACAATTTCTTCTAAAATCACCATTAATCATATACTGTACTCTTGAATGTAGAGGTACAGCAGCATAACCCTCTCAGAACTCAAAGAATTATTATGCACATTAATATATGAAGTAAAGCTGTGTTGCCTTGGACTTTGCACTTGACAATGTTACCTCCCAGGAACTCCCACTGAAATCCATGGTTCTTGTGCCCAAATGAATTATGTGTCTCTTAGCAGTAACCATTGGGACGTATGTGCAGTGTTATTCGGACGCAAACGCAGTACTTCCAACATCGGGCAACTGCGTGAATGGGTTGGGTATGGGATGCCGGTGCTGAGGACCCTGGTGGTCAGATTCCCAAAGCTGGCATCCCAGCAGGGTTAGGATACCAACACCTGCTGGAAAAGTACCCTAATCCTCCCACCCGCAGCCTAAAACTAATCTCCCCCCCCCCCCCCGCAGCCTAACCATCTCCCTAGTGCCTAATCCTAACCCTCCCCCTATACCCAATACTTACCGTCGGAATGCCAACAGTCGGGATTCTGACAGGTGTCGGGATTTTGACATTCTGAGCGCCGACATCTTGACAGCCAGGATCTCAACGACATCCCGCATGCATAACACAGCATTTCATGCAGTTAGCGTGCACCTCTGTGTATTCCATTATATACAGCAGTAGTTCCCTCAAGTTTTCCCAACAGGCCATGTTTTGAGGATTTCTGTCTGTGGAAGCAGGTGGGCTAATTACTTTCCCAGAAAAATGTAATAACTCACCTGTGCATGATTAAAGAAATCCAGAAAACATGACCTGATGGTGGTATTTGAGAACTGGAGTTGAGAACCCCTGATATAGAATGTGGCCACCAGTGAATCCACTTACAAGACTGCACTATATAACTGTAATATTTTTCGTGACGTTGCACGCTCAGCGGGTGAGACCGGCACAGGGTGCATTTGTGCCCTGTTAAGGCCTTGCCCTGTTTTCTACTTCTGTTTTGACAAGCAATGTAATATGTATAGTCAAGTCAGGGCCAGCTCTAGGCATGTTCCACCTGAGCAGGCGCTCACGGGCGCCACCCTTTGTGGGCGTGCCTATTCTCATATTCTCATCTGACCTCCCCGCTGCTTACCCGGCCATCTGGTGCACAGAAGATACATACATAGACAGTGATTCTGTCACAATCACTGAGTGACAGACTCCGCAGTTATCTGCAGCGCTGGACGGCCCAGGCGGCCGCGTGACCCTCTGCTGGCGTGTGACATCACATGCTGTTGTCTCTGCCCGCACATTTGTTTAAAGATGTGGGGCTGTTAGGGTGCTGGCTGAGGAACACTGTGTTTGCAGTGAGGTGGGGTTGTTGGGATGCTGTGAAGAGCACTGGGTTTGCAGTGAGCAGGGGCTGATACTGGGGAGGGTTGTTGGGATGCTGGCTGAGGAGCACTTTGTAGTGACTGGCTAGCTGGGGTCTGAGTCTGCGGGGCTGTGAGGGTGCCGACTCTGCGTTGGGGCAGTGGCGTGACTAGGGTATTTGGAGCCCAGGGCAAATTTTAAAATGGAGCCCCCCCACTATGTGCTGAAAAATGGGCGTGGTCACAAGGGGCATGGCCACTGAAAAATGGAGCGTGTCAACATGACACACACCCCTTCTTGTCACTGGGAGCATTTTTTCCATTTGCACCTTAATGCAGTGCCCCTTATACAGTCCCCCCTATGCAGTGCCCCTACTAGTGGTCCCCTTTATGCAGGCCCCTTACATAATACCCCCAGTATACAATGCCCCCAGTAGTGGTCCCTCTTATGCAGGTCCTCAGTAGTGCCTCTTACACAGTTCCCCCTGTAGTAGTCCACCTTATGCAGCCTGCCATTAGTTCTCCTTATACAGTGCCCCCAGGAGTGATCCCCCATTATGCAGGCCCCCAGTAGTGCCCCTTATACAGTGCCCCTTATACAGTGCCCCCAGTAGTTGTCCCCCTTATGCAGGCCCCCAGTAGTTACCCCCCCCTATGCAGTGGCCCCAGTAGTTACCCCCCTATGCAGTGCCCCTTTAGTGGTTCTCCCTTTTCAGTGCCCCCTGTAGGGGTCCCCCCAGTAGTAAGCCCCTTATATAGTGCCCCAGTAGGAGTTCCTCTTGATGCAGTGCCCCCAGTAGTGGTCCCCCCCAAATGCAGTGCCCCCAGTAGTAGTCCCCCTATACAGTGCCCTTTATATAGTGCCCCAGTAGGAGTCCCCCTTGATGCAGTGCCCCCAGTAGTGGTTCCCCCCAATGCAGTGCCCCCAGTAGTAGTCCCCCCTATACAGTGCCCTTTATATAGTGCCCCCAGTAGTGGACCCCCACGATGCAGTGCCCCCAGTAGTATCTCCCCAAGTAGTGGTCCCCCCAAAGCAGTGCCCCCAGTAGTAATCCACCCCTTAGTAATAGCACCCCCTCGAAGCAGTGTTCCCAGTAGTAGTCCCCTCCTTAGTAATAGCCCCCCCTCGAAGCAGTGCCCCCAGTAGTAGTCCCCTCCTTAGTAATAGTACCCCCCCATGCAGTGCTGCCAGTAGTATTCCCCTCCTTAGTAATAGTACCCCTCGATGCAGTGCCCCCAGTATAAGTGCCGTGTCCCCCCCCGACAAATACACACTGACCATGAACAATAAATAAAAGTAAAATACTTAGCTGAATCCACGCTCCGGCTCCCGCCGCCGTCCGCACGTCAGTCCTCCCAGGCTGGCGCGCTCTGCATTATGGGAGAGACGTCATGACATCTCTCCCATTACCCACTGCAGGAGCTGGAAGGGAGCCGGCTCTTGCAGTGGGCGCTGCGGCTGCAGCAGTCAATGAGAGTCTATGTGACTCTTATTGGCTGCTGTTTAACACGCACATTGCCGCCAGTCTGTCTGACTCTCATTGGCTGCTGATTAGCACACACATCGCCGCCAGCACTGGCGGCGATGTGTGTGTTATGCACAGCATGAGCCCACCTGCCACCCTTCTCCTGGCACTATTGGGCAAGCGCTCAGGGGGAGGGAAGGGGCTCTGCTGTGCAGCACAGAACCGGCGCTGGGAAGCCTAGCACCGGTCCTGTGTAAATGTGTACCATTGACCGCACTCACTGCGGTCGGCACTACACTGGCTAACTAGGGCGGGCCCGTACCGTGGCCGGCGGCTACCCCCATAAACCACACACACACCCCCGCGCCACCGTTCCCACAGAACCCAGGGCATGTGCCCCGCTCGCCCTGCCCTAGTTACGCCACTGCACTGGGGGCTGAACAGTGGCTGAAACGGGGCTGGCTAAGGAGAACTGTGACTTCAAATTCAGTAATGGGGACTGTGCTCAAAAACACACTTGTCATCTAGCCACAATTAATATAAAATAATTTCTGGTGTGAAGTATATAGTAAAGGTTGGAGTTACCCTTTGGGCTGTAAGAAAAAATAAAAGGTTTGGAGAAAAGAAATTAGGAAATGTGAAATGTGCAAAAGTCCACTGATGTAGAATGTGAATGTGTGATTTAATGTAGTGGTGTGTAAACCAAAATATAGATTTCACCACTATAGAGAAAACATTCAGATTATAATATGCTCCATGAACCGCAAGGAATACATACAATTAGAGGACAAGGGACCTGATTCAGAGGCGCTCGCTCTGAATCAGGGTGTCCCTATTTATTTTTATACCGACCTCCAGGCCGCTCGCACAGCTGTGGGTGACCACCCACAGCGTGTGCGTGTGGCCTGGGGATGGTATAAAAATGGTCTCAGGTCTTGCAAGCCCGAGTGGACTTCCTGCTCTAATAGAGCAGGAAGTCCACTATTGACATCACTAGTGATGTCAGTAGGGCCCCCCACAAACGGCAGGTGTTCCTTCGGGAAAAAAAAGAGTTGCAAGATGGAATTGTACTTGGGCCCTCCCACCCACCCTTATGTTGTATAAACAGGACATGCACACTTTAACAAACCAATCATTTAAGCGCCAGGGTCTGCCACACGACTGTGGCTGAAATGATTGGTTCATTTGGGCCCCCACAAAACAAGCTGGCAATTAATCTGTCCCTGCACAAACTGGCTCTACGGAGGCAAGATGTCGTCCTCATCCTCCTCATCCACCGATTCCTCACCCTCTTCAGTGTTGTGTACATCCTCATCCTCACAGAGTATTAACTCGTCCCCGCTGGAATCCACCACCACAGGTCCCTCTGTATGTTCTGGAGGCTGGTCTCCCTGGAAGAGTTGATAATTCATTTTTATGAACATCATCTTCTCCACATTTTGTGGAAGCAACCTCCTACGCCTTTCGCTGACAAGGTTCCCGGCTGCACTAAACACTCTTTCGGAGTACACACTGGAGGGGGGGCAACTCAGGTAAAATAGAGCCAGTTTGTACAGGGGCCTCCAAATTGCCTCTTTTTCCTGCCAGTACAGGTACGGACTGTCTGACATGCCTACTTGGATGCTGTCACCGATGTAATCCTCCACCATTCTGTCAATGGTGACAGTATCATATGCAGTGACAGTAGACATGTCAGAAATTGTTGCCAGGTCCTTCAGTCCGGACCAGATGTCCAGACTTGGTCCTGCCTGCCCTGCATCACCGCCAGCGGGTTGCTTAGGATACCTAAGTTTTTTCCTGGCAGCCCCAGTTGTGGGAGAAAATGAAGAAGGAGCTGTTGACGTGTCACGTTCCGCTTCAGCTGACAGTGTTTTCACCGGCAGGTCTTTGCACCTCTGCAGGCTTGTGTCGGCTGGAAAGAGAGACACCACATAGGCTTTAAATCTAGGATCGAGCACGGTGGCCAAAATGTAGTGGTCTGATTTCAACATGTTGACCACCCTGGAATCCTGGCAAAGCGAATGAAGGGCTTCATCCACAAGTCCCACATGCCAAGCGGAATCGCTCCATTTAGCTCCTCCTTCACTTTCTCCAGCTGCTTCTGCCAAAGCCTGATGAGGGGAATGACCTGACTCAAGCTGGCAGTGTCTGAACTGACTTCACGTGTGGCAAGTTCGAAGGACTGGAGAACCTTGCACAACACGGAAATCATTCTCCACTGCGCTTGAGTCAGGTGCATACCCCCTCCTTTGCCTATGTCATAGGTGGATGTATAGGCTTGAATGGCATTTTGCTGCTGCTCCATCCTCTGAAGCATATAGAGGGTTGAGTTCCACCGCGTCACAACCTCTTGCTTCAGGTGATGGCAGGGCAGGTTCAAGAGTGTTTGCTGGCGCTCCAGTCTTCGGCACGCAGTCGCTGAATGGCGAAAGTGGCCAGAATTTTTTCGGGCCACCCAAAGCGTCTCCTGCACGCCCCTGTCGCTTTTCAGAAAATTCTGCACCACCAAGTTTATTGTGTGAGCAAAACATGTGACATGCTGGAATTTGCCCAGATGTAATGCCCGCACAATATTGGTGGCGTTGTCAGATATCACAAATCCCCAGGAGAGTCTAAGTGGGGTAAGGAAGCCACTGGGCGATGATTTCCCTCAGTTTCTCTAAGAAGTTGTCGGCGGTGTGCTTCTTACTGAAACCGGTGATACACAGCGTAGCCTGCCTTGGAACGAGCTGGTGTTTCTGAGATGCTGCTACTGGTGACGCTGCTGTTGTTGCTGCGTAAGGTGATACATCTACCCAGTGGGCTGCCACAGTCATATAGTCCTTAGTCTGCCCTGTTCCACTTGTCCACATGTCTGTGGTTAAGTGGACATTGGGTACAACCGTATTTTTCAGGACACTGAGGACACTTTTTCTGACGTTTCTGTACAGTCTCGGTATGGCCTGCCTAGTGAAGTGGAATCTAGACGGGATTTGGAACCGGGGACACACTACCTCCATCAATTGTCTAAATCCCACTGCACTAATGGTGGATACCGGACGCACGTCTAACACCAACATAGCAGTCAAGGCCTCAGTTATACGTTTTGCTTCAGGATGACTGCTGTCGTACTTCATCCTCCTCGCTAAGGACTGTTGCAGGGTCAATTGTTTAGTAAAAGTAGTGGTGTTCCTACTTCCTCTCTGGGATGATGAACGACTCCCAGCAGCAACAGCAGCAGCGGCAGCAGTAGGCGTAGCAATGCAGGATCCTCCAGAGGAATCCCGGATAGGAGAGTCAGTCATGCCAGTGACATGGCCTGCAGGACTACTTCCGATCCTGGCTAAGGAGGAAATTGACAAGGAGGGAGTTGACGGTGTGGTTTGCAGGCGCTTGGATACAACAGGACAAAGGGATTTAGGTGTCCCTGGACTGCTTACGGTCTTAGCCAAAGTTTCTGAACTTGACAGTAACTTTTTATGAACGCGCTGCAGGTGACATATAAGGGAGGATGTTCCTAGGTGGTTAACGTCCCTACCCCTACTTATTTCTCCTTTACATATGGTACATATGGCAAGACAGTTGTTGTCCGGATTTGGATAGAAATATTGCCAGACCAAAGAGGTGGAATGTTTGGTCTTTTGCCCAGGCATGACCGTGATGGGCTTTTTCATCCCACGGACAACAACTGTCTCCCCCGGAGCCTGATTTAAACAAACCACATCACCATCAGAATCATCCTTCGCCAACTTCCTCCTCAGCGCCAGCTACACCAGTATCCTCATCCTGTTGTACTTCAACAGTGACATCTTCAATTTGCATATCAGCAAGTGGACTGTGGGTGCTTCTTTCAGCACTTGCAGAGGGCGTGCAAATGGTGGAAAGAGCCACCTCTTCCCGTCCAGTGCTGGGAAGTTCAGGCATCGCAACTGCCACCACACTTGGACTCTCCTTGGGGATTTGTGATATATTCTTAGAACGCACAGTTCTTCGCTGTGCTTTTGCCAACTTAACTCTGATTTTTTTAGTGGGATGAGGGCTTCCATCGTCATGTGAAGCTGAACCACTAGTCATGAACATAGGGATAGACCTTAGCCGTTCCTTGCCACTCCGTGTCGTAAATGGCATATTGGCAAGTTTACGTTCCTCCTCAGATGATTTAAATGTTTTTTTTAAGGTCATTTTCCTGAACTTTGTCATTTGGGATTGTATGTACCCTCTACTATGACATTGGGCATCGGCCTTGGCAGACGACGTTGATGGCATGTTATCGTCTATGTCATGACTAGTGGCAGCAGCTTCAGCACTAGGAGGAAGTGGTTCTTGATCTTTCCCTATTTTATTTTTATCGGAGAAAGTTTGGTCCTCCATTTATGTTATATTGATATATACATGCGGCTAAGGCGCACACAAACACAGAAAATAATTTTTTATTTTTGTTGGAGACTAGTGCACTTTGTGCGTTACACCACCCTTTAAGAAATGAGCCTGCCGGCCCTTTACTTATGGGACACAGGCGCACGCTTGGCGCTGCTCCTTTGTTGATGCACGTGCAGCCACAGTGCACACAATTCACAAACACAAAAAATATTTTTTATTTTGTTTGGAGTGCCCTTTGGGGGTTACAGCACCCTTTAACAGACAAGCCAGCCGGCCCTTTACTTATGGGACACAGGCGCACGCTTGGCGCTGCTCCTTTGTTGATGCACGTGCAGCCACAGTGCACACAATTCACAAACACAGAAAATATTTTTTATTTTGTTTGGAGTGCCCTTTGGGGGTTACAGCACCCTTTAACGGACAAGCCAGCCGGCCCTTTACTTATGGGACACAGGCGCACGCTTGGTTCTGCTCCTTTGTTGATGCACGTGCTGCCACAGTGCACACAATTCAGAAACACAGAAAATATTTTTTTATTTTGTTTGGAGAGCCCTTTGGGGGTTAGAGCACCCCTTAACAGACAAGCCAGCCGGCCCTTTACTTATGGGACACAGGCGCCCACTTGCCGCTGCTCCTTTGTTGATGCACGTGCAGCCACAGTGCACACAATTCACAAACACAGAAAATATTTTTTTATTTTGTTTGGAGTGCCCTTTGGGGGTTACAGCACCCTTTAACGGTCAAGCCAGCCGGCCCTTTACTTATGACACAGGCGCATGCTTGGCGCTACTTTGTTGATGCACGTGCGGCTACTGCGCACACAATTCACAAACACAGAAAAAATATTTATTTTTTTTCACTTGGGGGGATGGATAGAGCACCCCCTGGACAACACTACAGCACCCCTTTAGGACTGGGACACTGCACAGGACTTTGGAGTGGACACAGCCCCTATGGACAACTGACTGCACAACACAGTCCAGCCAGCCCCTATGGACTTTGGACTGGAGGAGTGGACACAGCCCCTATGGACAACAGCAGCACAGCGCAGCACAGCACAGCACAACACTACACTGCACTACACTACACTACACTACACTACACTACACAGCCCAGCCAGCCCTAACTCCCACCCTCCCTCTTCACTGTCCACAGCCGAGTGAGAAAATGGCGCCGACGCGGGTACCTTATATAGAATCCAAAACCCGCGAGACCCGGAAGGCGGGATGATGATGTTTTGCCTCGATTTCAGATCCGAGTCAGGCGGGAAAAGTCGAACCTGACTCCAATCGGCCTCGGATCGGGGGGGTTCGGATTTTAGAAATCCGAACCCGCTCACCCCTAATTCATTGCATTGTGTGGTTTATTTATTTTTCCTGTGGGGGTAATCATTTAATCAATGTGCGCTTTATTTGTTTATCCTGTGTGGACCAATGTGTGTGAGCTTTTTTTTGTCCTGTTGAGGACAATATGTGTGTTTTTACCCTGTGGGGGCCAATGTGTGTTTTTTAGGTCCTGTCGGAGTTAATGTATGGTGCTTTTATATCAAGTGGGGGTGAAGGTGTGTTTTTTGGGTAACCTGTGAGGACCAATGTGTGTTAATATTATAATAAATGGCATTGTAACATTTTGCTTAAGTTGATTCCTTTTGTATTTTTTTTTTCTCTCATGTAATTTCTTCATTAAAAAAGAGGAAATATATTTTTATTTTATAGATATATGTACATATTTATATATAGATGGAGTGTCAGTGGGGAGGAGGGGGGTGGGGGGCACTCCACCATTTCTCGCACAGGGTGCTGGTTGACCTGGAGCTGGCCCTGAGTCAAGTGATAGTTGCAAAAGACACCTCCCAACAGTCACTACTGTGGTGGGTCTGTCCCGAATCATGAACCCACAAGGGGCTTGTGGGGGATCAAGGGTATAGTGGTCTATGCATGTCGCATTGTGTGTGGCAGTAAAGCATACTTGCAAAATCTTCCTGATTGTTAGGGAGACTCCCTGAAATAGTAACAATCTCCCTGACGCCCTGAAGAATCCAGTAGTCTCCCTGATTGCACCTTATCCCCATTATGAAGCTGTTATATAAAAGAATAAACAGAGATTTATACATGCAAATGGGATCATTAGTATCATTTCCATGCATTGGTTATAAGGCACAATGATCCCTATGGCTACATGCATTTAAAATGCCAGCACTGCTGTCTTTGTCTTTATTTTATTATAGCTATTCTATTTGGGTTAATATGGTTAATGTAAGTGACATGGGGCAATGCATGGGAAACACCGTTAGAGAGTTTAGTAAAGCTATTGTATCATCGTCCACAGTATCAATGCATTCACCCCCCTACTGAAAAACACAATAAATGCCTTTTTAAAAAAACATATGATTAACAGTGCTGAGAGCCTATCCATAAACTGTACTATAGTTAATGGGATGTCATGGTCATGGAAAGCGCCAATTACAAGCTTTACTATATTATGCCCAATGTTTAGTTTGTTGTTACTGCTAAACGTCTTGTGTGTTTTATCAAACTGTCAGCACTGCTAAGACCATGATTGCTATTGCCTCTGTTTCTGATTAAATCTGACCTTTTGTTTCCATTTTGATATAACAAGAATATTACAACAATCCCTGAGCTGGATCATAATCAGGCAGTACTTCTGCCTCAATGTCTACATTGCTATGATGAAATCTGGTTAACTTTTCATATAGGGTCTCTTTGTGATATGTAGCGTTGTTTTGCATCCCGATTGTCTAACACTATGATTCACATTTTGCTATTACGTATATGTCAAAATATATTACACTTTGTTACACAAATAGATTTGCTATACTGTAGTTAGCTCTTATTTACTGTGAAGATGTAAAATGAGAAGCAGTAGAGAAGACTTTAACATTTGAACCGTGCAAGAAATAGGTCAGTGAATTATCATTGTTTCTGTTATTTTTCATGTTTCCATCTAGCGGCATGAACTTCCAGAGGACAGGGGCACTTTGCAGCATCATGACCACACCAAGGTTACCACTGTGTTGATTAGTATTCTTTTTTTATTGTATTATATATTTTTTTTCCTCCTTGGCATATCAGGCTTAGCTTTGGAAGCCAAATTAGTAGTCTTAGTTTTGTTTTAATATTATATACTGTACACACAATTACAGAAAATACTGCTTTTCATGATTATATTCTACTGTGTTTTATGTACATTCATACACTACCAGTAAAATATCCTAAAATGTGTTGGCTTTCCTTTCAAGTTATTTATATACCTATCTAACCTGTGCAGATTACTATTAAAAAGGAAAAATTATAGATGCTAGACTCAATGACGTGGGGTTTTATTGTTTGTTTAATTTTTCCTTTCTCTTTTTAACGTTATATTATTTTGCATTAGTTACTGTTAGTAATATCAGATCCACTTACTAGTTATAGCTAAGGTCAAGGTGAACATCCTTCATCCTTCAACCATAGGTCAAGTGTAATTGCTGATTACACAACACATGTCGAGAACTGGGACATGACACTTAGCCACACTTGCCAACTCTCCCTGTTCATCAGGGAGACTCCCTGAAATGATAGCAATCTCCCTGACTCCCTGAAGAGTCTGGCACTTTACCCCCATTATGATACTGTTATATAAAAGAAGCAGAGATACATTCAAATGGGTTCATTGGTATAATTTTCCTGCATTGGTTATAAGGCACAATGATCCCTATGGCTACATGGATTTTCTGAAGAGCATCAGTGTGTTTTCATCAACAAGCAGATCTTACTTACTGCTTTGGGGCATATTTACATTTGGAAGTAAATCAATTTATGACACGCCTCTCAGATGTACTAGTACACGCCCACTTTACCGCCGCGCTCATAGGTGTTGCTTTCACACTCTCCCTGAAATGCATTTTGAAAAGTAGGCAAGTATGCTCTTAGCCAAGCCCACAAAATGTGTGTAACAGGAGGCATTCCACCACACTTCATGAGGTCATGCGCACACACACATAAGCCTCGACTACGTCCTCCCCACTGTTTTGAGGTATGCCTTGTGGTTCAGGGGCGTTTCTAGAGAGGAGGGGGCCCGTGTGCAGTCTCCGACACAGGCCCCCTCCTCTCTGTCTGGCTGCGCACTGAGCAGTGCATGGCCAGCGCCGCACTTATAAACTCAGGGCACTAGAGTGTGCACTAAGTCAATAGCGCGTGCACAGGTCACCGGGAAAATGGCTGCGGCAGCCATTTTTGCCTGTACTGCGCATGCGCAAAAGATGGGAAAATGGCTGCTGTGGCCATTTCCCAGCCGTTTTTACAGGTACAGACACCGGAGCTGACATGGGACTCCTGAGAGGTAAGTTTTATGGGTGCAGGGTGTGCGGTGCGGGGACCTCCTGGACCCAGGGGCCCGTCTGTTGTGGTTTCATAACACTTTTTTCCACCCCTTGTTATAAATTAGTTGTTTGGGAAATGATTAATAATTAAAATAAATGTTATAAAAATAAAAACTTGCATTTATTGTTATCTTTATTGCATTCTAAAAAACATTTTCTACTAGGGCCCCATTCTAAAGAGCTGCCCTGAGGCCCCAACATTTTACAGAACGGCACTGAAGTTCAAGCAAATTTGCTTTCAAACTGAACATTAATAATACAGTTTCAGTAAATGCCTCATTCTAACTTAGTTATCAACCCACGTACCTTTCTTAATAAAACTACGCTTAAAAAATTGCCTCTCTGTCTTTGACCTAAGCTAATGCTCAGAAGAGTGGGGACTTCAGCAGGTTGGAACAGCGTCACCAGGCCTGCCACCTAATTTTGCTAAGAGACCCTGTCGTGAAATGTTAAACCCCTAAAGGCTAACATACTTCCTGCACTTTCATTAGGTCACAGAAAGCTTATCAGGAGTACAGTGAGCTTACTTCTCTCAGTATATGCGATAACTATACTGTTATAATTCAGAAATATTAATGCATAACCAAAAGAAAGTATATGTAAATGTAAAATATATTTATTTACATTTTAAGTTGTTCATGCTGATGCCACCACAGGAACATACCAGCAATACTTCTTTATTTGCGTAAGTCATACTTGCCCACTCTCCCGAAACGGCCGGGAGCCTCCCGAAAATTGGATGGCCCTCCTAACACCCCACAAAAACAGGCAAGTCTCCCCCCCGGACACACACGCAACTCCCACGAAAACCCCCGTAGTGGGTTGGGGGGGGAGCAATGACGCATTTGAATTACATCATCATGACCCCGCCACCTGCTTCACAATGCCGGTAATCTCAGCATCGTGTATCAGGGAGGGGCAAAATTTACAAAATGACGCGCCTCACTCCGCCACTAATGCCAGGTAATATCCCCGGCCGCGCCCCTTTATGCCGCCCTCCCCCCGCTATGCCGACCAGCATGGCGTAAGTGCGTCTACGGTAGCATATTATGAGAAGCACACTTGTTTGATGGTTTTCAAAACTGCCAACGGAAGTTTAATCTGAACCTTAACACCTGACAATTAACCTGATCCAGCATAATATACACTTTGCGTCAATTCAGAGTTGTGCGCAAGTCAGTCTGTACATATCTATAGGTCGATTCCAAGTCGTACACATCTCAGTCACATCTCCACTTGCAGTATTTAAACATTTACAGTATATTTAAAAAAAATCATGTGTCTCAAGGGACAATCAGGTTTTTTTTCGTTATGCTTTACTTACTATGTGTCTGAAGATTTTTATTATATTAGTCAAAATGCACCTAAGGTGTGCTGTTCTGCAGAAGTGCTACTGGAATGTGCAAAATGCATCCCATTAAAAATATAGGATAGGATCTAATTCCCCGCCACCTCAAAGATGGTGGCAAAATCAAGTCCATTTGCAGGTAGGGAAAGGCTTTATAGGTCCAGCAACAGGAATATCATTATGCATTCATATTCTAATATTTACATTAGCAGATACCAAGACAAATAAAAGGTATGATTAGTGTGTTTTAAAATATAGCTCAATCTTTACTTATTTAATTAAAGTAGAATAATGAGATCAGTGGAGTATGTGAGTATTACATATCTACACAGACATAGAGAATGTACACTGGTATTTTGGAATAATAAGAACTGGACCTTGGCTGGTATCCTGGAATCAGTAGGAAAGTACACAGAGGTAAATTTAATTTTGTAAGTACAATTTTACAAAGCAAATGGAAACAAAGTCATTACAAATTGAATAGAATATATTAGTACAATCGAATCTGGCATCAACTGTTCACTTAAGTATTCATGTGATACAGCCATGTTTTATAGAGCATTTTGTATTAGGGATAATATATTTGATTTTCTACACAGAGTACTGTTATTACTGCAATGTGCAATGTGACTCACAGTACTGCAGCCGCTAGAGAATTATCAATGGATAAAGTAAAAGGTTGGACCAGAACAGAGTACTTAACACTGTACATTAGGCATAATAAGTATAAGGCACTGACTGTAACACCTATAAATGATAAGCCTAAGTAGGGTGACCTGTGGATATTTGCTGTTGGTGATTAATTATGTGTCTTCTGTAGTGTGTGTTGTAGAGAAAAAAAATGATCATAGGGTTTAGAATATCGAATTTTCTATGTAGTCTGTGGGGTATAAAGGATATAAATATCTAAGATAAATGTGTTGAAAAAAGAATTTAGTCTTTTATGTGATAATAAATCTTAGACTGTTACAATGGAATAGTGAACAGAATACTGTAGGTTAGAGTTATGTGATAATTGGTTTCTTTTTTAAATTGAACCCACAAAACAAAACCCTGCAGACTGTGGGAGTCAGAGGAGCACTGGTGTACATTGCAAAGCAGCTTGGATTGTTACCTATGTGCCTGTAAGGTCTCTCTAGAACATGCCAAGGAGCACGCCTACCCATTGGAAGCAGGAGGACCCTTCCTAAGCCAGAAGGCTGTTTCAATGTGAAGCAAGGTAAAAATATTTACACACCTATTGTAGCTTCCAGTCCCAAGAGAACCTCCCCTGATTAGGCTGGATCAATGTGCACAGAGGCGAAAAATAGTTAGGAGCTTTGTCCCATCACAGTCCAACCAACTACCACTCTAGCACCACATCTTCCAATAACAAAATCCTGTCACCTTATCTGCTAAAATACTGCTTAATTTAGCCTCATTTATGGCTTAACAAAATCATGAGAATTAATGGACACCAGGGCTATCTTGCATGTGCTGGTTTTGTGTGTTTGGAGTTTTCATTTAGATTGTTAAGAGCACATGTACAGTAATATGGTTCTCCCTTATAATGCAATATGGAGATACAAAATGGTTCCAGAGGTTTTCAAACTCGGTCTTCAGGACCCCACACAGTTTACATTTTCCAAGTCATCCGGCAGGTGCACAGGTGTAATAATTACTGACTGACATATTTTAAAAGATCCTCAGGTGGAGCTAATTATTTTACTTGTTATTCTGAAGGGAGACCTGGAAAACATGACCTGTTTGGGGTCCTGAGGACCAAGTTTGAGAACCTATGCATTAGAGTATAGAACGAGACCCAGTGACCATCTGCTTTGAACTGATCTGCAGCTCTCATTTTGCAGAGCATACATGGCTGTGTGGCCTTCTGCAAAGCTCTTAAAACTTTGTCAAATGAAACCTCCCCTCTGAACTGCTCACCAAAATGAGGCACAATAGTGCACAATCTCCATATTTTATTGGGTAAGTCTTCACTCTGCCCAACCTTATAACTGTGTAAATTCTACTTCTCTGTCCTAACCTCTAACTTGCTCCATAAACCCATGTTCTTTGGCAGAAATGCACTTGGTCAAATTGAGGTGCAAAGAGGGTCCAAATCCTATATTGCTCTGTGCAGAGAACAGTTTGCACTTTGCTAATGACCTCCAGTGGCAGCCATTTTTTGGATCTACAAACAATGGAGGCAGCCTTGCTATGGGTTGATCCAATAACATGAAACTGCACCCTATCAAATCTATACACTGGAAAAGGGACACACTGTATTAAATCAGATTTGTTAAAGTAGGTTAGACAAAACTGCAAGAAAGACATCTGGTCAGCCAACCACGTCCCCAATTAACTTAACCACACCCCCAATGACTCAACCACTCTTATATTATGCAACTATTACAAATAAAACATCAAAGCTTTGCCCCTTTTGTTTGACAAAAAATGTGACTGGTTTGTGAGTATTTTGGAAGACTATGGGACTCTTTGGGAGGGATTCAATTCACCGCGATGTTTATTCCGACGGCAGTAGTTAATTCAGAGAATGCCGGTTCTCGCGACTTAACCTTGGTGTTAAGTCACGAGAACCGGCATTCTCTGACTAAAGTGTTGGCCGCGAGGCTGTAAGCACAGCACTAAGCCGGAAATCAGCCTTGCGGCCGGCACTTTAGTCAGATTTCTCCCTCAGGAGGGTGCGGGGAGAAATCATTAGTCGGACTACACAGCGTTCTGAATTGAATAGCTCCGGAACCTCCCTCCAGGTTCTATTCAATTCTGCTGATTTCATTAACAGGTAGATATACAGTCAACAATGCACTTTAGGGGAGATGTATCAAACCTTCAAAAGAGATAAAGTAGAGAAGTTGACTATAACAACCAATGAGCTTCTAGCTGTCATTTATCTAGCTCAATCTATAAAATGACAGTTAGAAGCTGATTAGTTGCTATGGGTAACTTCTCCATTTTATATCTCGCAGATGCTTGATTCATCTCCCCCTTTTAGCGATAAAACAACAAGAAAGGTTCCACATAATCCCAAATTCCACGTGAGCCACAATGAAAATCTCACTGATGTCACCTTTATAGTCATACACATTGATGGAGTGACCCTTCAGCTAAAAAACAAACAAAAGAGCTTGCATCTGGACGCATACCCCATGTAGAATAATGGACTTTTAGCTCAAGACCCTCAGTAACAAGAGACAAGAGGTGTTCTATTATTATCATCATATAGTTCTAATTTATATTCAAATATGTAATATACTTTGAATGAATATTTCATGTAATTAGAGGCTCTCTAATTCCTTGGAAAACATGTTTAATAAACAAACTGTGAAATCCACCAATACAAATGACATTTAATTAACACATCTTAAGGCCTCCTCTACGTCTCAGTCTGCTGTAACATCCATGGGGGCAGAGATCAAACCGAGGAGGGGAAATTTCTAGCTGTGCAGTCACTAAGGAAGTACACATGAAAATAAACACTATAACAGCATCACACAGCTCCAATATCACGTACAACAATAAACACAATTAACATCCAGTTTTGTTAAATAAACTTTTCCAGAAGTGACATTCTAGTGGGATGCATTAGGGAAGAATACAATTTATGTAATAGGAAACAGTTTTGAAACTTTTAAATCACAAAAATAATATAGCTGTAGGAGGTAATTGTCTTTAAAATGATGCCAAATTAACTTATTCCATAATACCTCATGTTTATAATCTACATATGGTGACATTTTATGGAATATGGAAAACATTTATGTCATCTTTCAACATCATTCTTATTAATGCTGGGCATACACTATACAATTATCTGTCAGATATCTGTCCAATCTGGCTGGGTGGAATGAAAACCTGGTAATGTATGGGAGCAAATGATAGTCAATCATATGGTTTTAAACACTGAAAAAACGGACAGAAAATGTGCTCAAATTCAAAGTGTGAACCCAGCATAAGGCAAAATAATCAAATGATTAATATTAGAGCTTTCTGAACGGACAATTCATTGGAAATAGATTAATAGATTAACTGTTGTTACATCAATAAACAAATTCCTACATTTTGCAGTGGATATTCCTTCTCAAATATATATATAATTACTGTTAAAAGATTTAAAAACAATGGGCACAGATCATCTTAAAAATAAATGTAAATACAACAGGGTAAATGTAATAGCCTGTGTGATGCAGGCATCAACGGGTTTCCGGCGAGTTTGACCGATATTTTCAAAGGGGCAATGATTTAAAAGGCAAAACCAGGTTCGTTGGAGGAAACTCGCCGATGCCTGCTTTGCGCAGGCTATTACATTTACCCCTAAGTGCACATCATAAGTAAAACCCGATAACAAAATATTACTTACCTGGGGTATAGCGTTCATGTGATCCGATGAGTCCCCGGACATCTTGCGCATGCCTGGCATGCAGAGCACGCTCCTGCTCCCAGTGTGTTGTTGATGGTCAACACGCTGCCTGAATGAAAAAAGACCGGGTCAGCAGGAGCAAGGAGAGTGCGATCATGTCAGATCGCATTAAGGCCGGTCTACAGGGAATCTACTGGGATCGGGTTATCCTTATGATATTCTACACAAAACTGAATTTTGGATGCAGAATCCTTTAACTAGGCAGGGTCTACAGATGGTTTACACAGCACTTTAATCCTCACAATATGATGAAATAAGATGAAAGGGTGATTGATAGCATGTAGAATTGTGACAATATGTAACAAACTATATTTTTTTTACTGCGTTACTTTGTGCTTTATAAACCAGCTTCATCCAGGTAGATGTTCCATAACCCTTGTGTCCTTAATTATTAATTAATAATAATAATATATATATATATATATATATATATATATTTAAATAATTTGCTTTACAGCTGTGTATTATAACACAAATTCTTAAGTAAAAGAAAAATAATTGGATTATTGAATAATTGGATTATTAACAACAGGTAATTTAGGACATGACAAAACATGGGCCAGATGTAATATGCTCTGAAAAGTGATAAACTGGAGAGTGATAAACCACCAGCCAATCAGCTCCCAACTGTAATTTTTCAAACACAGCCTGTAACATGACAGTTGGGAGCTGAGTGGCTGGTCATTTATCACTCTCCAATTTATCACGTTTCAGAGCTTAGTACATCTCCCCCACTTAATAGTCGTTATACAAAAGTAAACCTTACTTTTGCTTTTTCCTATGTCTACATCAGCCAAGTCTGGCAATTTTGCATTTACTGGTAGAGCTATAGTACCTATGTGTAACAATGGACTGGACTTGGCTCAGTCAGCTTTCAATAAAATATTCATGGGGCATAGTCTCTGCAAGCTTTGCACTCTGACCAATAGATAACGACACTGGGGCATTTTTACCAAAGTAAGTTTTCAGGGAATAGCTGCAAATTTACAGTATACCATGGATGTATATAGGGTGGGTGGGTGGAGGAATCGCAGCAGGGGGTGCGGATGAAATACCAACGGAGGGCTTTCCAGCGGTCAGAATGCCGGCACTGGAATCCCGACACCAGTCAGATTCCCGACACTGGCATCATGATTGCCGGGATCCAGAAGGTAAGTAGCGGAGTTAGCGGGAGGATTAGTGTTGAAGTAAGGGCTAGGCCCCTTGAGGGAGGGTTAGGTACTAAGGGGGAAGGTTAGATTTAGGGTGCAGGGAGGGTGAGGTTAGGTTTAGGCACTAGGGGGGAGGTTAGGGTCAGGCACCGGGGACGGAGGGTTAGGGTAGGGAGAGGGGGAAGGTTATAACACCAACCAACAAAGTGTCAGTATACTAACCGTGTCGGGATGCTGGTGTTGGGATTCTGACCGCCGGGATCTCAAATGCCAGCATCCCGTACCCATCCCATATATTCATACATTTTCTTTCTAAACTATAGAAGAAAAATGACCAAATCTAGTCTCTATGGCAAACAACTTGTTTTCTACACAGTTTCTGGTAGAACTGTTTTCATAAATGTCAACCATTATGTTAAGAGCCCTAAGATTTTCAGATTTCCTTTGTGTGCTTTCTCACCAGTGGTTCACATTCTATAAAAATAACTTTGGTCATATGCAATCTTCCCACAACGTTCTGGAGTCATAGATATTTTTAACATTTTAACATTATGGAGCTAATGCAGAGCTAGTCGTAATTGTACCCCAAATTGCAGTCACAATTTAAATTACGAAAAAAAAAGTCAGGCGCAATCACTGGGACAATTAATATCTGACAGACTGCTGCCTCTATCAGAAGGGACACTGTAACTTTCAATACACTTGAAAAAAACCGTAACAAACAGGAAACAGCTGCCCTGAGATACGTTTGTAGGCGATGAAACGCATTAAGAATTGTACGGTTCAGGGGCCTATTCATCATCACTTATTTTTCACAAAAGCATGTGAAAATTAGCATTTTCACATACTTTTGTGAAAAAATAAGTGTCAGGGCCATTCGTCAAGTTCTGAAAAAGTATTTATTTCAGAACTTGATGATGTTACTGAATGACACTCTGAGATGGCGTTCAGCACCCGATAACCTTCACAGGCTGCTGTTTCCACGGCAGCCTGTGAAGATTTACAAGGCAGCCACAGCAGAGGGATCTGTTCAGATCCCTCTCTGCTGTGTCTGCACTGCCGAGCCCCAGAGTGAGCAGACATGTGGCCACAATCACTGGCCGAAGACACCGATGCGACGGAAAAGGTGAGAGAGGATGCGGTGGGGGAGGGAGGCACCGGACACCAGTGGGAGGGTGCCCGCGTCAGACACTGGAGGAGCTGCGGGGTGGGGAGGAGGTGACCCAATGGGGGAATAGAGAGGGGAGAGCCATGCGGCAGTGAGAAAATCCTCGTGGATACATCAGCTGCATGGGGAAAAGCAGAGCCGTAACTAGACTTTTTGGTGCCCCGTGCCAGAAAGAGCATTGGCGCCCCCCCTATTTTTCAAATAGGGACATAAAGCACCCGAAAAAGGGTCCTGGCCTCATGGGGAAGGGGCAGGGAAGAGATATGGGATACCAGGAGATGCTGGGGATAAAATAAGAGGAAGCTACAAGTGAGAATGATAATAAACAGAAAATTGACAGGCCCCTTGTCCTGCTGTGCCCTGTGCCATGGCACAGGTCCCACTACCCTAGCTACAGCCCTGGGGAAAAGTATCACTTTTTGGAAAACTGACTATGCCAAAAGAGCAGATTTTCGAAGTGATACTTTGTGAGGGAGGCATGATGAATGCCTCCAAAACATATTTTAAACTCGCAGCGAATTTAAAACATAATTATCACTAGTAATAATTATGTCATGATGAATAGGCCCCTCGGTAACAATGTGGCTGAGACAGGTAGCAACTGCCACCTTTGATTGTTTCTATCCACATGGAAATCGGACAGCAGCAGCCCTCCCTATGACTGCATCATAGGAAACACATCCATCATTTTGGCTGACGGCTTCTCCTTACAGTGTTTTGAGGAGGAAGTTATAAGGAAGCTTAATGTTTTGTCATATGGCTTCTGATGATGAAGTATTGAACTCGCTGAGAGGGATACTTTAGGATCCAACTCGCAGTGGAGGAAATGTGACACCGGAGCAATATATCATTGCTCTGGTGAGGGGACAACTGCTCCGAAAAGCAGTTGTCCCCGTGGTTAGTATCACAGCTACTTCTGTAGCTGCATTACTTACCTGCTCCCCGTCGCCCCGGCCACGCATGCATGACCTCGGTTCAAGCATGCGCAAAGCCACCGGGGAGGTAGTGAGGAGGCGGCAGAAGGATCCGCTCGGATCCCTCTTCGCATCCCCGGGACTCCTTCCCATAGGAAGGAATGGGGATCTGAGAAGAAGCACCGCCTGAAGATGGCGCTTGTTCTCGGCAGCAAGCTCCAAAAATTTTTAGTTTTCGGAGTTTGCTCAATACCAAGGGGGTCCTATCGGACCCCTGATGATGAATGGCCCGGTAACTTAAATATGTGGAAACTAGCGTTTCCGCATTGTTACCGGGCCATTTATCATTTCATGAATAGGCCCCTAAAAGTTTAATAAGCTCACTAACCTCTGACTAACACTAATTGCTGTTATATTGGATGGAAACCTGTTCCAAAGTGGATCAAATCAGCTACCAATAAGGATCATCTAATAGAGAGCTCTACAAGTTATTGGAACATTATTTAGTTAGGTGCCATTTGCCTGGATGAAATGGAACTCTGCAAACTAACCTAGTAACAAAAAAACATGTTGTTGATTGGAGAGGCTCTTTTTTAAACTTACTGTAAGTGATTTATATAAGACATCCCATGAATCACTAAAAAGCATTTAATGGATAGCTTTACATAACATTGGAACATCAATTAGTCACAGGTGGCATTGCTGTGTATTATTTAATGAAGTGGGACTTTGGCCCTCATTCAGAGCCGTACGCTCTGAGCAGAGCGCACGCTCTGAATGAGGGCCGGGCTCCATTTTCATGGAGCGTCCTCCAGGACGCTCGTATAGCTGTGGGTCACCACCCACAGGCTATACGAGCGTGCTTTGTGATGGCCGTGATGGTCGAGACCATCGCGACCATCGAAATTGCGAGCCGGAGCCTGCGGTTGAGGTTTTCAACCGCAAGCTCCGGAGTGATTTTGGCTCTATCAGAGCCAAAATCACTCCCACTGACATCACTAGTGATGTCAGTGGGCCGGCTTCTGACGGGAGGCGTTCCCGTGGGAACGCCCCCGTCAGGGAGGCACGCCCCCGGCACGCCCCCGGCACGCCCACCAAAGGGGGCGTGCTGTCAATCAACATTGACAGCACGCCCCCTTTGATCGGACACAACGAGCGAAGGACTTTCCTTCGCTCGTCGCGTCTGGCGCATGCGCACGACGGAGCTCCCTCCGTCGTGCGCATGCTCAGTGCATAACATCGACCCACTTGCGAGCGGACAGCCGCTCGCGAGTGGGTCTGAATCAGGCCCTTTGTTTTCTAAACTCATTAACAACATATCCGCTATTTATTGGAGAGCTCGCTATACAAGCAAGTGAATTGCATGATATATCCTACAGTACTTGTCATTTTTATAGTATAATAAAGTACCAGCCTTCAGACTTGAATACTTAATTTTATCTACATTTTTATATATTTATATATATTTTTGGTGGCATATATACGTACACCTTTCTTACAATGCAGTACTTACAGTAGAATTATAGGCCAACCACCCCTATTTCAGTGGGACAGTCACACTTTTCATAGGGTAAGGTTGGGGAAAGGACGATGTGCAAATGCGCGTGTCATCTGCCCTATGCTGCGAGAGCCTGGGGGCTACCCAGAAGTTCCCGCAGCACTGGGCAAGCCCCCAATATGACGAGAAATGTGGGACGTAACACGTCGTCAAACACCCAAAACATCACACGAGAAGGTGTGGCCTCAAGCGAGATGCCCCAACTTTACATTTAAAATGTATATTACTTGTTTACTAGAGTCTTCAGTCATCCATTAATGCTAGTAAGAAACATGAATGAAAATGAACATCAAGTGAAAAAGTATTTGACATGAGTCTGATTGGAGCTCAGCACTCACTGTAGTCTTCCACAATGCATTTATCCAAGGTAAACAAATGTTGATATCATAAGATGGTCTCAGAAAACTGGAATGGAAACAGAACACTATCTCCACCAAGGTAAAACTAATAAGACCAGTAGTTGATATGGTGACCCTAAAAGCAATGGTTTCCTGTGTCATATATATTGTTACAGTAGTTGGCTACATTTACTCATATCTAATTTAATGAACTTTGCCTAGAACTGCTCTCCCTCAGTAAATCCTATAGAAACATGGGAATCACATTATCAGTTAATGTGATATTTGGAAGTTGCTCACCTCCATTAAGTCACCCATAGTTTTATTATTTTCACACTACATAAGCTTCAACTAAACCAGTGGTTCCCAAACTGTGCGCCGTGGCACCCTGGGGTGCCTCGGGACACTTGCAGGGGTGCCTCAGGTTGGTGGTCCAGCACCAAATAAAATTATTGATGGTCAATGTAATGTAAATATGTGTGCAAACAGAAGCGTAAACCTGTCCACCACCACATAACTGACCCTAAGGATGACAGGTCAGCACTATTTACTTCACTTTTTTTCTGAATTTCCCAATAACAAACTTTTGGCTTAGGGGTGCCGTGGAAACAATGCTGATACTATAGGGCGCCGTGATTCAAAAAAGTTTGGGAACCACTGAACTAAGCAATAAATAAAGACACTGACAACTGAGTAGATTGGAAAAAAAAAGAGGTCGCAGCCAAATTTATTAAATCAAATTAGAATTAGGGATGTGCGCCAGACCATTTTTGCCGGATTTGGATTTGGTTCTAATTCATCGTCCGGCTTTGGATTTGGATTTGCCAAACTGCGGTGACTGGCTTTGGCTTTGGATTTGGATTTTTTTTACAAAAATTTACAAAAAAAGCTAAAATCATATAAATTGGTCCTTTTTTCTTCTTAGAGTATCATTAACCTCAATAACATTAATTTCCAGTAATTTATAGTCAATTTAGACCACCTCGCAGCTTATAATATTGTTTTCAACATTATTGGCCAAAGGTTGCAGTGAGCTGACTGGTTACTAAGCGACAAAGCAGCGGCGCAGTGGCACAGACACCAGAATTTAAAGCACATCTATGAAACATTGTCACACAGCAGTGGCAGAAATGAAAAGTAGTGCACCCACCCAGTGGGGTATGGCCAGCAGAATCACAGTACTTGTTTACATAGTGGGCTATGGCCCAAGGAGTCACAGTGCACAATGCCCACAGTAGTGCCTTTTACACAATGCCCACAGTAGTGACCCTTTTACACAATGCCCACAGTAGTGACCCTTATATACAAAGCCCACAGTAGTAATGCCCCTTCTACAATGCCCACAGTAGTAGTGCCACTTATACAATGCCCCCAGCAGTGGTGTCCCTTACACAATGGCCCCAGTAGTGGTGCCCCCTATGCAGTCCCCTTAGTAGTAGGGCCCCCTATGCAGTGCCCCCAGTAGTAGTATGCCCCCCAGTAGTATGTCCCCAGTAGTGTGCCCCCTAGTATGCCCCCCAGTAGCAGTGCCCCCATTAGCAGGCCCCCAGTAGTGGTGCCCCCATTAGCATTCCCCCAGTAGTAGTGCCCCATTAACATGCCCCCAGCATTAGTGCCCCCATTAACATGCACCCAGTAGTGGTATGCCCCCCATTAGCAGGCCCCCAGTAGTAGTATGCCCCCCATTAGCAGGCCCCCAGTAGTAGTATGCCCCCCTTAGCAGGCCCCCAATAGTAGTATGCCCCCCATTAGCAGGCCCTCAGTAGTAGTATGCCCCCCCTTAGCAGGCCCCCAGTAGTAGTATGCCCCCTCTTAGCAGGCCTCCAGTAGTAGTAGTGCCCCCCCTTAGCAGGCTCCCAGTAGTAGTATGCCCCCCCTTAGCAGGCCCCCAGTAGTAGTAGTTCCCCCCTTATCAGGCCCCCAGTAGTAGTATGTCCCCCCTTAGCAGGCCCCCAGTAGTAGTATGCCCCCCAGTAATGCCCCCTTACACACACACATATATATATATATATAAAAAAAAAAACTTACCTGAATCCCCGCTGCCGCCGTCTGCTCTGCTCTGCGGTATAATGCACAGAGGGAGCAGGAAAAAGGAGCTCATGAGTGAGCTCCAACTGGCTCCCTCCGTGCAGCAGCCAATGAGAGTCTGACGTCTGGCATCCCGTCCGCCGGCATCTTGACTGGATCCCGGTGTTTGCATTGCACATTTTCTATGTCAAATTCTTTTATTGAGCAGTGATTTATTTCTCTTATGATCACTTTTTTAAACGCATCTATTACACTTTACTGATATACTTGCTTGATTCATTTTTTTGTTGACCTTTAGATGATCACCTTGTCTGTGCCTCTGCCTGCACAGGCTTGTTATGGTGTGATGCATCACTAACACACCTGGCACAGAGGCACTGAGGCTGGCATGCATTCTGCTGCTTACTCGGCATTCCTCTGTACACGTTTTATTGTTTCTCATTAAATAGATGATTCTTTGATTCCAAAATAAACGGACCATACAATCCCTTAAATGAAGGCCATGGGGAAAAACCAGTGTACCTGGCCTGTCTTTAACATAACAAGTATGTCCTGAAACTTAGTAAGGACTTATCTGATCATACAAAACATAAAACAGCAAAGTCTGAAATTAACCTTGGCAGCACTAAATTAATAAAGGACCATTAAATGCCAAAATTGAAATGTGTATATATGAGCCATGAAGGTAAAACACATTGTTCAGCATTGACCTAACATCCCTCACTGTGTCTATGCCATACTTGCTTACATTTGAAAAAGCTTTTCAGGGAGATTGTGAAAGCTACACCTATGAGCGCGGCGGTAAACTGGACGTGTACTGATACATCTCAGAGGTGTGTCATAAAACTGACTTACAGGCTAAGCAGTAAGCAGTTAGGAAGATCTATTTGATGAAAACACATTTGAGTTGTCCTATATAAGTATATATAGTATAGGTGAGCGGTTCGGATTCTGTGGAATCCGAACCGCTCCGAACATTGGGGATCCGAGTCCACCCGAACCCTGTTCGGGTGTTCCCCGCCTGACTCGGATCCCCATTCGAGGCTGAACGGCGGCCTCCTGATGTCTGATTCTCGTGAGAGAATCCGATGTCAGGGCCCCACTAGTGTAGGGCAGACCGCAGTGATAGCGACAGAAACAAACACACAGCCACCGGTGGCAGCTGTGTGTTTGTTATAGCAGCCAATGAGAGTCACACAAAAGCCTGTGAGATGCACATACAAGTAGCCCAGGAAGCGTGACAAGACTGCTTCAGCAAAAGCAGGTGGTCACACCCCCTATGCAGCTATTGGTACTTGCAGCCATTCTGCTCCACCCATAATCTGATTCTGATGGGGTCAGAGCTCATCTGCCCCACGGGATGTAGTTACCGTCTCAGTGGTCGGGATGCCGGTGCTCAGAATACCAGTGCTGGAATCCCAACCGCCGGCATCCTGGCAGTAAGTATTAGGGTTAGGGTGGGGGAGGGTTAGATTTAGTGTTTAGGCACTAGGGGGAGCATTAGGGTTAGGCTGCGGGTGGAGGGTTAGAGTTAGGTTGCGAGAGGAAGGGTTAGGGCTAGGGGGAGGGTTAGGGTTAGAAGAACCCTTACGTAGTTAGGTTGAGATAATAATTGTTGGGATGTTGCTGACCGCCGGTATCCCAACCACCAGGATCCTATACCCAAAACCCCGATGGTGACTAAACTGGAGATTATACTGTGTCAAAAAGTCCCTGTTGGATTTTAATTTACTCCGATAATAATAATTCTTAATATATCAAGATAAGGTAGTTTCAGTAAGTCTGTTGCTTGGCTGCACTCACTAGCGTTCTACATATGTCCTCCATTATTTGGTGATACAGAGCTGGATAGATTCCCTGCTGTATTTATTCCTATCATTATTATAAGAGGCTCTTCTGAGGACTATATGTAACTGCAAGAGATACAAAGTGTATGATGTAAGGACACCATTCCAAAAAATAATACTTAAAAAAAAGCATAAATCATGAACATTTTATCACCTATGTCATGCTCCCGCACGCTGCTTGACACTCCATTTGTTTTTTCTTGTTCCAGTCAGCGTTTTTGGGAGCGCTTCAAGGAAAACTTATAGGAGTACAGATTGAACACAAATTATAATAAAATGTGTCAAGACACCTACACAGTATGTTAATATAGGCCAGTGTATTGCCCACAGAGAGACGATGGCTGCTACAGTGCAAATATTGATATTCACTGTTTTCTAACTTTCACTCTATGTCATTATAAGTTCTCAAAGTTCATCACTACTCTCTTGTCTCTTAAACTTTTTGGTAGATATTAAATTTAGGGGTCTATTTCTGAAACATACATAATGCTTTTTTAAAGCTTTTTTGATGGAGACATGAAACAGTGGAGAATATACTATCTCCAATTTATTATTAATATTTGCATCCTTTTTGCCCCTACAGTGCATAATGGGGGTGAGAACTACTGTTGGAAACATAACGCCATCTCACGCACAGTCGGAAATAGGCCAGGATGCACAGCAATACCAACTTGTGCATATACAATGTGCAAAAAAAAGTGATGATCCGCCATACTGTATACTGTTACCAGGGGGCATTAAAAACAGATGTCTTGTGGGTGTAAATAGACGAAAAGTGCATAGAATTTTCAGACAAAGAAATGTAATATAATAAACAGATCCCTTAATCTTGCTTTAACTACTTTAAAATCATCCCCAGTATTCTTGTACTTTTCTTGTTCTTTGTTAAGAAGAATGATGACTTTTTGTAGGAGCCCAATAGTGTTCTTCTAAACACAGCACTCACAAATCCAATAAACTGGAATGTAAGTGTTTGTAGTTTGACATCTAAATTGTGATAGAGACTTGTACTGTAACTGCATTGTCTGGCTAATTGACCCCACAGGGTCCTATTTATTAAGCCCCAATTTTTTTCTGAGGATTGTCGCACTTTTGAGCATCGGTGCTATTTAACAAAGAGTAACCGTAGAAGATATTGGAGACATCTGATGCGGCCCTCCTCTTTAACCTCACAAGTGCAGTCCCCATAGGTTTCTAAGAGGATTAAAAAATGACCCATTTACCAGTCTCCAAAAAGCCAAGCTTTCCAGAGATTGGCCCTGTTAGTTATAGTCATCTTTAGATGGTGTTATCCAGTGTAGCCTATAGGAATAATAACTGCAACATTCCAACACTGTTTATCAGGCTCCCGCTTCCGCTCCCCCGCAAATCCTACCGCTACTCACGGTTTCCCAATGCCATCCTGTTAAAATCCGGACTGCGAATGCGCGAGTCCGGAGTTTCCAGGGGTCGGTGCCTGCGCGGGAGACGTTACGATGCATGACATGATGCTACTTAAAGGCCGGCTACTGTGGGGTTATGGGTAATGGTGGCCGCCTATCACTTTGTGATTGGGGCCTGTGTGACTGGTGGCATCAGCGGGTAACGTGTTTGATGCGGCATCAGTGGGGGAAATGGCGGATGTGGCATCAGCGGGGGACGTGGCATTGCCAGTGGAGGTGGCAGTGGTGGCCTCTTCACCCCTACGCATGGTGGCCCTGTTAAAATGTAAGGCATAGGGTGTATATATATATAGGGTATAAGGTATAGTAAAACAAACTAGTAGTAGTGGAAACTGCGTTATGTGTTCAATGGTGGCTGAGTGTCACAGACATTAACTGCACTCTTAAAGAGCACTCAATGACAGCTGTCCATTCCATGGCTATCAGTGAGGGCCCACTCTGAGGGCAGGTGTGACACTCAGCACCCAGACCCAGTAAGTTTCTTCCCTTTCTCCTGCACTTATTTGGGTCTATCTGTGACAATCTAGCAGTGTCTATCCTACAGTGGCCTCACAAGCTCACATAAAAGGAATAAATCATGTGTATAAATTTGTATTAGGTGGGAGCACAAGGCCTACACCCCCCGCTTGCGTCCGCTCCCCCCCCCGCCGGTGTCACCACTTACTTGGTCAAATTGCGTCATCGTGGCCTAGCCCCCGGCTACACAACGCCGATAATATATGCGTTGTGTAGCGGGGCGGAGCAGCGATGACACAATTACGCAGCCACGCCCCCTGTTCCGCCTCCAAAATGGGTAACGCCCCCTTTCACCCCCCACTGCAGTGCCGAGCTGGCTGCCTCCTCCCGGAAGAGACAGCCAGTTTGTCGGCAAGTATGATTTACTCGCTCCTCTGAATAACAATAGATACGCCCATAGGTGGAGCTAGACACACCCACAGGTGGAGCTAGACACACCCTTTGGGACGAAAACGACATGCCCCCCAGTAGCATATTCTGCTACCACCTGCAATCTCCCTGAAACTGGTTTTCAAAAGTAGGCAAGTTTGCTGTATGTGCTGGTAGTGATTACATTCAAGTCAGTTTCTGCAAGACAGTGCTTTGAGCCTGATTACCAGATGGAAGCAATGTGGCTGTTGCACGCAGTGGAGCATTTTTTTGCCACTGCGCATGCATCAAAGTCTCAGGCGTGGCGATAGATTAATGCTGGTCATAGAGAACATTACTTTGCAAAGTGATTGACAGTTAGTCAGTGTTTGAGGGAGGTAACGGGTGGTGGTTAGAAAAAAATCAGACATATCAAGACCGTTTTCTCGTCATACTCCAGTGAGGCTAAGCAAATTCATTCACAGCTGGAGAAGCCCCAGCGTCTTAGGAGAGTCGCTCTGTCTGAGACAGCATAGGCTTACTCAGATGTAACACTTATTGATTTATCCTTACAATCTATCCTTTTACACTTCACTATCACCTTTTTTCCCCTTTTCGTGTGATGCCCTGGGGATGGTCCTTGGCTGGATTTTTTTGGGGTGTCTTGCTTCTCGGACATGTACCCCTTAATGTTAGGGACGCTGGTATAGAGGAGCTTTGACGTCGGCCCAGTGCTTATTCATATATTTGCAAATGTATGTAACCAATACCTCTGAATTTCTATTATCATGTAGGATTCAAGTATTTTTGATTTAGCTGCAGTGTGCTGGGGGGCAAATTTATTTTTTCTGTGTACAGCATAGGCTTACTCAGATGTTCAATGTGCGGCAAATGTGTGTCCGATTTCCAATGTTCCTGCTTTTGTGTGTAAGCGGCAAATGTCAGGCGCCGGAGGTGGGTGCCTGGTCATTAGTATATTCTTACAAGTCTGCTGCATACTGAATCGCAGTTTCGTCAAGATTTGCGTCCATCTCTGAATTAGACCCATTATACTGTAACTGGTAAAGAAGACTGTTAAAACAATGTATTGCTTAGCCTCACTGGAGCATGACGTTAAAATACAATCAAGCTATTTTAATTGTACTTTTTATATATATATATATATATATATATATATATATATATATTTTTTTTTTTTTTTATGGAGATCTGTATTTATTTAAACTACCAGCTGGATGGACCAAAACAGTTCGTCTTGTCTGTATAGCCCTCAGTACAGATTTTCAGGTAGAGATTGCTCTGTTTCATAACTGCATTTCTGTAATTCTTATTGTGATTACTTATATTTGTTATCTTGGCAGGTTTGTAATCCTACTTCCTAATTAAAAAGTTAAAAAAATAAATAACTCAGGTGGGTCAGTTGTGTAATCTGGGCAAAGAAATGTATCATTTATCTGAAGCCCAAAAGTTACTATTACAGCACAAATATTTGGATTAGGGAATCCCACTGTGGCTGAATGCTGCAATCAGATGCTTCTTAAACTAGTGCCTAGTAAGCAAAGCATCACCGAATAAAGGGTTTTGCATACAGACTGGGACATTTTATCAAAGTTCAATGGCATTGCCTGAAAGGGTGCTGACAGGTAAAGAAAAGCAGGAGAAAAGCTAAATGAAACTATTAAACAGTTCTCTGCAATGTTCCATGTGTAGAGATAGCTTGTGCATCAATCCATTCCATTACATAAAAAAACTGCATGAGCTTATAAATGGTGGACTGTACATTTGATATAAAAAAGTAAATACATAAAGGCATTATACACTTATCTGTGTGGCTGTCAAATACTGAGTTCTTAAGGAAAACAACTATATATTTCTGCTCACTTTTCCTATAAAAGACACCAGAGAGTAGCACATCTGTTCATATACTTTTATCTGCCATGCTCAGGTGCTTATAGATGCTATAGCCTCTTACAGATGCATGGTTTGAGCCATGAAAGCAAAACCTTTATTCTAACCAGCACCTCTGCATTTTCTGATCCTGGAAATCACACGTAAAACCTCAGGCGTTTGATGCAAGATAAAAAAAAAATACAAAATCCGGCGACAACTATGAATACAAATTTGAAATTGTGAATGATGCTCAACTGTTCTTATTGCTTCAGTTCCAAAGTCATGATGTAAATGTGGTACGCAGGGAATGAGTTCAGACCCAAACAGATACATGCTTATTATTTTGTTATATGGAATAATCAATATTATACATGAATGTACTGTAGGCAGTGTAGAAATACAAAATGAAACAATATCCTAACAACAAAACAACACATTGCTCAATTGCTTTCCTGCAAGCTTAGGCCCATCCTCATCATCTAATCCAACAAATGTAATGTCTACCCTTTTCTTCTCTTCCTACTATCCCATCACTCTACTCCGTCAGTAAAATAGAAGTCAGGTCTTTCAAGGGGGAGTAGTCATGTGTCACAATCCCGACATCGGAATGCCGACTAGGGATTTATGATAGGCGTAGAAATACTGACGCCTGTCATAATCCTGAAGCCGGAACACCTGAGGACGCCATCTCGAACGAAGGTAAGTCCGGGGCGCCCTTAGCGTTAGCTGCGCAGGGGGGGAGGGTTAGGATCAGTGATGGATCTTACCTAGGGCCTGTGAGGTTGCAGCCCCTCCAGTAAAATCCACCACTTCAGTGAGCCTGAGCAGTCCGTGACTACACTGGCTTCACTGTGACTGGAGGTGGATTCCCATTGGAAGCACCACCTGCCAGTCACGCTGAACACAGGCAGCCAGGAGTAAGTGTCTCCTCCCCCTGGGACTGCTAGTCCGAGGCTGCGATCAGCAGAGAGCTTCTCGGGGCTGCAAACAATGCAGCCCTGAAAAGCTGGTGTTAAGTGTGCGCATGTGCGGTGCCACCACCGCACATGCGTGGGTCCCAATGCCTGCCAGATTCATTGAGCAGGCGCCGGGACCCAAGCCAGCAGCAACGGCAGCCCCCCCACAGGTAAGAGGACAGGAGACGCTGCTGGTTAGGATGAGGGGCGCCGAGAGGGGGGGGTACAAATTTCCCGTCCCCAGGCTTCCTGAGGGGCTCGGCGGGGACCCGGGCTGACACCGCTCCCACCTCCCTTACAGCAGCCCAGCACACAGCATGTGCTGAGCTGCATTGGGAGACTGCCACACAGCCACAGCAGTCTCCTATGCCTGTAGGGGGGAGCGATCACACTGATCATGCCCCCCCTGGCTTTGCGCCAGGCTGAGGGGGCGCAGAGCGCCTCCCTCGCCAGTGCGCAGCGCCGCTAAGTGGCGATGACATTTTTTTAAGGGGGGCGTGGCCAAGCCAGGCTCACCGCGGCTCTTGGCAGGCCTGGTTAGGATTAGGGAGTCTAGCAGGGTTAGGCACCCCTAGGAGGGAGGCTTAGGGTTAGGCACCCCGAGGGAGAGGTTAGGGTTAGGCACCCCCCCTGGGAGGCTTAGGTTTAGGGAACGGCAATGGGGGTTAGGCAACCCCAGGGGTAGGTTAGAGTTAGGCACTAGAGGGGGAGGTTAGGGTTAAGCACCACTAAGAGAGGGTTAGTGTTAGGGGGGGGGCAGGGGAGGTTAGGGTACTTACCTGCCCCAGTCAGGATCTTGATCCTGTCAGGTATCCGCTGCCGGCATTTCAATCCCATTCCACTCTTCAGAGCTTATTAGTCCCCACTGTGAAAAAGCTCTATTTACTAAGCTCTAAAAGCTTAGCACAGTAGCTGAGCCAGAAATACTTTACTCATAGATGCCGACATTCTGGTTACCCTTCCAGGAGGAGGCAGCCAGATCGTTATTTGTGGGCGGAGCGGGAGGCATGGCCACTTGAGCGCGTCATTTTGGCCCCGCCCCAGCTACACAATGCCGAGATTTCCGGTATTGTACAGCAGGGAGTGGGGCTAAAATTACACGATTCGGCGTGAATCATGTCACCAGCCGCTGGCTGCATGGGATTCTCATACAATCATGGGGGGGGGGAAGGAGGGGTTGGCGACTGCTGGGAGGCCAATCTGCCTTTCCGGGGGGCCGGGAGCAGCACCCAATTTTCGGGAGGCTCTCGGCAAAATTGGGAGGGTAGGCAAGTATGACTTTACTTAACAGCCTTCGATGGGATGAGCTCTTCTCAGAGACCATGGCCTCCATGTCAGCAGTGTTAAATTACACTGAAAGTAAATTACAAATCTCTGCCATATGTGACGATGAGGAATGTTACATTTCGGAGCTTGCCCGCAATATTATGTCACTTCTCTTGGAAATAAATATGCTATATGTAGATGACACCAAAGTGCATCTATTCTCTCTGGATCTTTCACAATCTATGTGGCCCTGTGTTACACAAAGAGTTTCTGCCACTTGCCACCCCAAACTCAATATTACAATATAAAATATATCTACTAATATACAAAGACATTAAGGAAACTGCACAAAACTGCATCTCTTCTCTAGTCTCAAAATATCTCAAAGCTCTGCCCCTTTGCTCTGCCAAAATCAGTCTCTCATCCTCACTGAATACTATTATTACAACAAGACTTTCCTCTATTCCCCAAAGCTTCATGTGTCCCTGGAAACTCAAGGAGACCTTCTTCACTACAATAGGCTATTTTACCTGTGCCACTATATTCTATATGATATATACTGTATGATGCTGTGTGATATACACTGTATGCTGTGGGTGATATAGACCCTCGTGCTATGTTATATATATATATATACTGTATACTGTGTGATATAGACCCTATTCTGTAAAATATAATTACAGTACTGTATACATTACTTTGTGATATATACTGTATGCTGTGTGATATAGAGCCTATGCTGTGTGATAAATACTATAAGATATATACTGTCTGCGGTGTGATATCTACTGTATTATTATTATTATTATTATTATTATTAATATCGTTTATTTATATGGCGCCACAAGTGTTCCGCAGCGCCTTACAAGGTACATAACCAAAAAGTGACTTACAGTAAAATACAATACAATGAAAGACAAGGACATGGATAATATACATTGATACATACGTGGCCATAACACCCAATTAAGCAACAAAGCATAGGCACCAAGTGTTAGGTGTTCTAGTGGTGAGTAAGAAGTAGATGAACATAAAGTAAGGAGAAGCACAAGAGGGTAGGGGGCTTACATTCTCAAGGGAGGGGCAGACAGATGGGCATGATACAGATGGGGAAGACAGGGAGGAGGGAGCATGTCGTAGCAAGTTAGGATGAGAGCTGGAAAGCATTGATGAAGTAGTGGGTCTTGAGAGCCCGTTTGAAGGATTGTAGAGAGGTGGAGAGTCTGATGGGGAGAGGGAGAGAGTTCCAGAGGTGGGGAGCAGAAACGGGCAAAGTCTTGGAGGCGGGAGTGGGAGGAAGTAATCGGTTGGCATGTGAGGCGGTGTGCATTTGTTGAACGAAGAGGGCGGACAGGAGAGTGAAGGGAGATGAGGTCAGAGATGTAAATGGGAGAGGAGTGTGTGAGGGCTTTGTAAGCGAGTGTAAGAACCTTGAATTGGGTTCTGAAGGGGAAGGGGAGCCAGTGGAGGGCTTGTAGGAGAGGGGAGTAGAATGTAGAGCATTTGGAGAGGAAGATAATCTGTGCATCAGCATTAAGGATAGACTGGAGAGGAGAGAGATGGGATTTGGGGAGGCCAGATAGGAGGAGGTTACAGTAATCCAATCTGGAGATGACCAGTGAGTGTATTAAGGTCTTAGTAGCATCCTGGGTGAGAAAGGGTCTGATCCTGGAAATATTTTTAAGATGGAAATGACAGGACTGTGAGAGGTTCTGGATATGTGGTTTAAAGGAGAGGGGGTCCAGGATAATTCCAAGACAGCACACTTTGGGGCTAGAGGAGATAGTTGTGCCATCAATTGATAAAGAAATAGTGGGAGGTGAAGTTATGTGGAAGGGTGGGAAGATGATCATCTCAGTCTTAGTCATATTAAGTTTAAGAAATCGCTGGGACATCCAGGAAGATATAGCAGAAAGACAGTTGGATATACGAGTGAGGAGAGTGGGAGAGATGTCAGGGGAGGAAAGGTAGATCTGAGTGCATAGAGATGATAATGGAGGTCAAAAGAGCTGATGAGTTCACCTAGAGAGGATGTATAGAGGGAGAAAAGGAGTGGTCCAAGAACAGAACCTTGGGGAACAACTACTGTGAGAAGATGTGGGGGGGAAGATAAGCCATGAGAGGAGACAGAGAAGGATCGATAAAAGAGGTAGGATGACAGCCAGGAGAGGGCAGTGTCATGTAGACCAAGGGAGTGAAGGATTTGCAGCAGGAGAGGGTGGTCCACAGTGTCAAAAGCAGCAGAAAGGTCAAGGAGAATGAGTAGAGAGTAGTGGCCTTTGGATTTGGTAGCAAGGAGGTCGTTGCTGACTTTAGTGAGGGCAGCTTCTGTGGAGTGGAGAGAACGGAAGCCAGACTGAAAAGGGTCAAGGAGGGAGTGGGAGGAAAGTAAGCTGGTAAGGCGGTTGTAAACAATACGCTCAAGGAGTTTGGATGCAAAAAGGAGGAGAGAGATGGGTTGGTAGTTGGCAAGAGTGTTAGGATCAAGAGTAGGTTTTTTAAGAATGGGGAGACAAGGGCATGTTTGAATGCAGAAGGGACAGTGCCAGATGAGAGGGAGAGATTGAGGAGGTGGGCAAGATGGGAACAGGCACAGGGAGAGAGGTAGCGGAGGAGACATGAAGGGATAGGGTCAAGGGGGGAGGTGGAAGGGGGGGAGGACTGGATAAGGGCCATAACTTCCTCTCCAGATACAGGGGAGAAGGATGTTAGTGTAGGTAAAATGGAAGGGGAGGGATGACCCGGGAAAGGAGGAGGTGTAGTGCAGGGGGACTGGTGGGATATGATATCCTGACATATGGAGTCAATTTTAGATGTGAAGTAGGAAGCAAAGTCAAGGGCAGAAAGCAAGGAGGGAAGGCGAGGAGGGGGTGGGCAGAGGAGGGAGTTCAGGGTGGTGAAGAGATGCTGGGGATTTGAGGACTGGGAGGAGATGAGGTGCTTGAAGTATGACTGTTTAGAGAGGTAAAGGGCAGCACTGTAGGATGAGAGCATGCTGTGTGATATAGAGCCTATGCTGTGTGATAAATACTATAAGATATATACTGTCTGCGGTGTGATATCTACTGTATTCTGTGTGAGATATACCGTATGCTGTGTGATAAATATACTGTATGCGGAGCTTGCTATATATACCATATGCTGTGAGCTGAGCCGTAACTAGACTTTTTGGTGCCCTGTGCTATTGGCGCCCACCCCCTCATTTTTTTAAATAGGGACATAAGATAGTGCACCTGACAAAGGGCCATTGCCTCATGGGGATGGGAAGATATAGGGTTACCCATGGGGCAGGCAGGAGATGCTGGCAATAAAAAGAGGAAGCTACAAGTGAGAATGTTAATAAACAGGAAAATTTTCACATCCAAACAGCGCCCCCTGCCATGCGGTGCCCTGTGCCATGGCACTGGTCGCACTACCCTAGTTACGGCCCTGGCTGTGTGATATATATACTGTATGCTGTGTTGTTTGTAGTATATGGGGGGGCGCTAATCATACTTACCGACTCTGTTGAAGTGCTTTCCGAGAGCAGCCCTCCTGCAGGTTGGTTCGGGTGGCCAGGCCGGACTGTTACCGTTATTAGGCCATGCCCCTTTCAAAGAAAAGTCTGCAATTCTCGGGTTTACGAGGAGGGGTGGGGCTAAATGACGGAAATCATGATGTTTAGCCCCGCCCTCTCCTTGCGGACTCGCAAATTCCCCATTAAATCTCCCCATCCTGCCCACTTCACTAGAAAGTGGGCAGGATGCGGGAGATCTGCCTACACTTCTGGGAGTGCAGGGGGTTAACCGAAAAATCGCGAGCCTCCTGCGACCTCCGGGAGTGTAGGCAAGCATGGCGCTAATGCTTTTTCTGTCACAAGGCACCAAAATGTCTAGTTACGGCTCTGGCCACACCCCTTTCAGCATTGAACTGTCCCTTACTGTACATGTAGCATAGTATCTTGATGTGCACCACAGGACATGCCCCCTTACAGTTCCAGGTCTCAGGGCAGTTCATGGCTGTCCTGGTTGTTTAACCTCATGTATAAAGCTCCTTTTTTTATACAGATCGTAAGCTTGTGAGCAAAGCCCTCCTACCAATTTGTCTGTTTGATAATTCTCAATATTGTTTTATTACTGTGTTTTTTTATTCTCATTTGCAAAGTGCTGTGGAATATGCTGGAGCTATATAAGTATGTGTTAATAAATAAATAGGCACTTAATAAAAATGCACCTTCTATCTGGAATTACTCCTAACCCTAAAGTCAATGAGAGGAGCTTCAGAACACCCTGCGTATACTGGCTATAATAACAAAGGCAACCAAACACCACTATTAGGGTGGGATGTATCACATTTTGGATGCGATACAACCCGCTACCTAACGCATATATACCGGCGTTAATAACGGAGGTATGCATGTACAATTGTGATTAAAATCGCAACCGACAGTTTCCAAAAGTGCTGTCCTTTCCTATAAGAGGGCCTTCGGGTTTATGACCCAGGAGCCCTTCTGCACAGCAGTCAGGCAGCACATGTGCGAGCCACGGGGGCCCTGGGGGGGATAATAATGGATACCTATTGGGTAATGCTCCAAAGAGTAGCCCAAAGGCTTCTATTAGGCAACCCCATCTATAGTAGGCATTGCCTATAAGGTACAAGTTCTGGGCAGTTCTGTTTTTCGGAGCTTTGTACATATGGGAAATGTGGTCAAACCTCTGAAAACTGCAGTTTTGACCTCATTTTAGTATTAGTGCCGTGGGGGGGATAATAATGGATACCTATTGGGTAATGCTCCAAAGAGTAGCCCAAAGGCTTCTATTAGGCAACCCCATCTATAGTAGGCATTGCCTATAAGGTACAAGTTCTGGGCAGTTCTGTTTTTCGGAGCTTTGTACATATGGGAAATGCGGTCAAACCTCTGAAAACTGCAGTTTTGACCTCATTTTAGTATTAGTATATCCTACCCTTACTACTGTAATTCCATCACAAATGAATAGTTATATAACTGTGTCTCTTAGATTAGAGCAATGTTTCAGTAAGGCTTGTATTTCTTACTGCCTAAATAAACTCATAGGAAATCACATTCATTTTTAGAATTTAGAATTTGATTTGCTTTAAACTACACATATTGCAACTTTTATAGTTTTTATAGTGCAATGTTGCCCCTTTGAAGTTAGGTCAATATGTTATTCTAATAGAATCAATTCTAATCAAGAATCAATCTTGCATGCATTAGTGTTTATGGTCCTCTGGTGTGACAGCACTGCCTTGAGCCTATATATATATGGTTATTGATATCCCTGACAGTGCAGTTGATTTATGATGACTGAAATGTGGAACACATCATGGCTATAACTAAATGGATAGTCACCATTACAGCTCCAGTTTCATCCGCTTCAACAGCACAACCTCAGCAAATCCAGTATTTCTGAAGACATTAAATGTAATTTAAATCTTTTTTTAAAGTTGTATTATTTTTTAAATACATGGTTCAGTATACCATATGTGCATTAATTATCACAGACATACATATCTCATCATATTATTATGACCACCAGGCCATTTTATGCAAAATTCAGCAAATAATGCTGATGTATGATGTCGGAATCTGTATAAGAACGCAAAGGTATGCAGAGAATAATGAAGTGCATCGCTTATGAAATAATGGGCAAACGGCGCGATCTGATGGACTTTGAACATGGAATGATTGTTGGCGCTCACAGAAGAGGAGAGAGCATTAGCAAAATGGCTGCACTTGTGAATTGTTTGAGGGCGACAGTTTTTAAAATGTACAGAGTGAACCAGCAGGCAAAAATCTGGGTCAGAGTGCAGCAAGCCCTGTGGTTGTTAACTGCTACTGGGTGCTAGAAAGGAACAGAAAGAGGGCAGAGACTTGTTCAATCTCACAGATGGGCAACAGTGCATCAAATTACGGATAATCTGAATCAGGGACCAGTGCAGATGGCCTCTGAATGAACAGGAGATTCTGTTCTGAATTGCACTGATGTAGTCTTGGGCGGATGTGATCCTTCATGCCTGTGTGACGCTACCATCAGTAGCCCAAAGTCGGTCTTCTCCATTTACCTGGGAGTGAAAGCGGACTAGCTCTAATCAGCCAAATTTTGATATGAGGTTCACTTGCTAGTTAAGCTTTCCAGCTCCACCTGTGACGCGCAAGTCATTCTGCTCATGCGCAGTTCGATACCAGATGGACTTCTGGGTCATAAACCCTAAAGTCCCTGCATTGCAAAGGACACCTCTAACCGGGATAGCTGTCCTTTGCGATTTTCTAAGTACATACCGGTGATATTATCGCCAGTATGTACCTGATAATTGGCAGTATGTACGTCATCGCCCTATGTCGTACATACTGCCAATTGTCAAGTACATACCGGCTTCTATTCGGTAATGCCATTTAAAGATGGCGTTACCCACCGGGTCCAAGCTCCAGAATGTATCGTATTCCGGGGTTTGGTACATATAAGAAACGAGTTAAAACCCCCAAAACTGCATTTTCAAGGGTTTTACCACATTTTTTTTTTTTTACCTTAGTACATCCCGCATTATATGTTATAATAAATTAGAAGGCAATGGAGTTCCAAAGCCTTACTGATAGGTGGGTAGATTGATATTCCCTTGTTTGAGCATCATGTTTAAGAATTAAAGGGCCTGTGCAACAACATACTTCTTATGGTCTACGAATCCACTAAAGAAACCTTGAGTGCAATTCCACGTTCTAATCAGGACCACAGAAGGAAAAAATAATTTACACAATCTACATTTCTTCTTTTTTTATTATTTGATCTGAAAACTCTGACAGATCGGTGCTGACGGTTTCACAGAATCTCTCAGCCAATTGTGTAGTATTATACACTAGCACTAAGGTTCACCATTACTGATACTGTGATACTTAATTGTGGACTGGTGCTCCCTAAATATATATACAGTCAGGTGCATAAATATTGGGACATTGACAGAATTTTCATATTTTGGCCTCTATTCACCACCACAATGGCTTTGAAATGAAACAAACAAGATGTGCTTTAACTGCAGACTTTCAGATTTAATTTGAGGGTAATTACATCCAAATCAGGTGAACGGTGTAGGAATTACAACGGTTTCTATATATGCCTCCCACTTTTTAAGGGGCCAAAAGTAATGGGACTATCAACTCAAAAGCTATTTCATGGACAGGTGTGGGCTATTCCCTCGTTATTTCATTATCAATTAAGCAGGTAAAAGGTCTAGGTGTGACATTTGCATTTGGAATCAGTTGCAGTGAAGCAAGCCATCAATAGGCTGAAAAATCAAAACAAACCCATCAGAGAGATAGCAAAAACATTAGGTGTGGCCAAATCAACTATGGATTAGTCACCCCCAGCAAGTGCATTTATGGCTACAGAGTGTGCAGGCTTTACATGTGTTTATATATATATATATATATATATATATTCTAGTGTTCATTCTAGCATCCCGCACCTGTCACAACCCGTGCAGTTCCTCTTTCCACCAGAGCAGAGAGAGATACCCCAGGCAGGAAGGAGGAGCTGCACGGGTTGTGACATGTGCAGGGTGCTAAAATGAACACTATATTCTATTGATAACAGGTCATGTTATGACAAGTAATTGATTAAACTCATAAACTGTAAATAAAGTTTTTTTTCCCCAAACTGGTACAAATAGAACCAATCAAAGGTGATGATAAGACTGATAACACAGAGCAGATGTATGAGGAGAATATAAACCTGTACATTTTGCCTATGTAAGATGGTTAATAATGAGAATTGTGGAAGTAGGTGGAGAATGAAATGACTGAATTTATGGGACATTCCTAAGAGTGACTGATAAAGACGCTTTATGAATGTGATTCTCTAAATATCAGCGTTCAGTGGGAGCTCCCAGAGGTACACAAGCTGTGGCGAATGGAAGACTGAGTGATAACATATAAGATGTCTCTGCACATACATTCCACCAATTACATACATGATACAGATATCTGTGCTCTTCTCCTGTTTTCTACTGAGCCTTTTTTCCTCTCTGGCACCACAGATTGAAATGCTATGAATAATACATATTTTAAGAAATATTTTTAAAAACAAAATCAAAGATGAATTTAAATCTGCTGCTAAATTAAACAGCATCCTGTGACATACAAAAATATATCATTTTAGGATTAAATACACTAAGATCTTTATTTTTTCATTATAATAAAAACACAGAAGTAGATTTTGATTCCAGCCAGTGAGATCAGGAGATTGATGCAGATTAGAACGTATTCCCATTTGAGGCGCGTTTTCGCACGGTGTCAGACACCCCCTGCTGCATTTGCATATTTGCAAGGATGGAATTGCAAACCTGCTTGCGTGCAGCTTTGCAATTTCGTCCTCTGCTGAATTAGCCCCTATGTACTAGAGACGGGAACTGGATAAGTACCTATTGCAGGACATTACTAAAATTGCTTTAAAAGGATAGGTCATAATCATGGGAGACTTTCATTTACCGACTTTCTAAATTCCCTCCAGGGAGCATCTCTCATACAATTGGTGAGGGAGCACACTCGCAAAAATGCTGTTCTGGACTTGATACTCACAAATTGTGACAGAATATTGGATGTAAATGTGGGTGAGAACCTAGGATCCAGTGATCACCAAGCAGTATGGTTTAGTATAAAGACAGGGTCCAATTCATGTAATACAAAAACAAAATTGTTACATTTTAGGAAGGCTGACTGCAGAGATGGAGAGATGTGTTACTGAGTCAATGGCAGATTGGAGGAACTTGGAAAGATTGCAGGAGAGGTGGAAAAAATAAAAAATGCAATACTAAAGGCTACAGACCTTTGTATTAAAAGGGTTAGGAAAAGCACCAGGAAAAGGAAGCCAGTGTGGTTTCCAAATGAAGTATCAGCTAGTGTGAAATTAAAAAAGATGGCTTTCAGGAAATATAAGCAGACCCAAAATAATAACGACAAAGAGGTGTATCTTGCCAGAAGGAAGGAGGCTAAGAAAAGAAGGCGATTAGGCGTGCAAAGGCAGAAGCTGAGGAGAAAATGGCCCAGTCAGTAGACAAAGGGAGCAAAACTTTTTTTAAGTATATAAGTGAAAGGAGGAAGTCAAATGGAGGAATAATAAGACTTAAGACAGAGAGTGAGTACATGATCGAGGGAGACAAAGAAATAGCAGATCATCTAAATGATTATTTTTGTTCAGTATTCACTACAGAAAAAGAGTGGAAGGGGCAACAGTTATGTTGCAGAGGCAGTCATAAATATTAAGTACATGAAATTTCATTTATAGAGGAGAGGGTCCTAACAGAACTCTCAAAACTGAAAGTGGATAAATCAATGGAGCCGGATGAGATACATCCAAGGATTCTAAAAGAGCTTAAAGGGGTCTTGGTAACACCATTAACAGAATTATTCAACCAGTCGCTAGTACCAGGAGTGATTCCAGAGGACTGGAAAAGAGCAAATGTAATGCCACTGTACAAAAGTGGCAGCAAAGAAGAAGCAAGTAACTACAGACCAGTAAGCCTTACATCAATTTACAGGATCCCAAACAGCATGGATTTACTCAGGGGAGATCATGCCAAACAAATCTTATTGACTTTTTTGACTGGGTGACCAAAGTAATAGATCGAGGGGGGGCTGTAGATGTAGCTTATCTAGACTTTAGTAAGGCTTTTGACACGGTCCCGCATCGCAAAATGATAAACAATCTGGAAAGCTTGGTATTGGATTCTATGACTGTTGAATGGGTAAGATCTTGGTTGCAGGACAGGAAACAGAGAGTTGTAGTAAATGGAGTGTATTCACGGGAGGGAAAGGTTACCAGTGGAGTACCCCAGGGATCAGTACTTGGGCCAGTGCTTTTTAATATCTATGTTGGTGATATTGCAAATAATATTAAAGGGAAAGTATGTCTTTTTGCAGGTGACACAAAAGTATGCAACAGCGTAGACACACCAGGAGGGGTAAAACAAATGACTGAGGATCTGGGTAAACTAGAGGAATGCACAAGAACATGGCAACTACAGTTTAATGTAAAAAAAATGCAAGATCATTCACTTGGGTCTCAATAACTCAAAGGCTAAATATAGTATCAAAGCCACTATAATGGAAAATACAGAGGAGGAAAGGGATTTCACCATTTCTAATGACTTGAAGGCAGGCAAGCAATGCACCAAAGCATTGAGGAATGCAAGTCAGATGTTTGGTGCATAGGGAGAGGAATCTGTAGCAGGAAAAAAGAAGTGATAAAGCCACTGTATAGGTCATTGGTACGGCCTCATCTAGAATACTGTGTTCTGTTCTGGAGGCCATATCTCCAGAAGGATATAGACACATTAGAGACGGTACAGAGAAGGGCAACTAAAATGGTGCATGGCCTACAGCACAGAACATACCCAGAAAGACTAAAATATCTTAATATGTATAGTTTGGAACAGAGAAGGGAAAGGGGGGACATGATAGAACTTTCAAATACATGAAGGTTTTTAACAAGGGACAGGAGGGAAGCATTCTTCAAAGGAAGAGATGTACAAGAACATGAGGACATGCACTGAAACTGGAGGAATGTAGGCTCAGAGGCAATTTGAGGAAAAATTACTTCACAGAAGAGGTAGTGGATAAGTGGAATAGCCTCCCACTTATTGAAGCTAAAATGGTGGAACAATTTAAACACACTTGGGATAAGCATAAGAATATCCTTAAGAGAGACGTAAGGAGCAAATAGGGTTGAATTTGCCTAAAGGATACATGAAAAGGGGCAGACTAGATGGGCCAAGTGGTTCTTATCTGCCGTCAAATTCTGTTTGTAGAGAGATAAAGTGTCACCCTGATCAATGCACTCACTTAACCCACCCACCTAGGCCAATGCAAACCCATATAAAAGCCACCCTTGCCATATCCTGCAACTGCCTTCATTAAGGTGTGACAGGCTCGATTTCACTGATCAGTCCGGCCTTCCCAACTGGAACAGCACTGTCCCGATTGACAGCTGGGGTGATAAAACCCATTCATATCTGTAGTGCTGAACAATTGTGAACAGGTACTAGCCATAGTGTGAGTGACATCAATGGAAAGGGAATGGGAGTAAAGCATGCCAGATGTGCTGGTTACGCCATAATGGTACGTTGCCACATCCTCATAAAGTGTGGCCCTGAAACTTGTCTGCAGAATATGAAATGTTGTGAGGTATTTACTAGGCTCACCAATACAAACCAAGGTGGATGAAGAGGATTTTGCATTATGGTTGGCAGTTTTGACCACTATAAATTACTAGCTGTTGCCCATGGCTTCACCCATGATGAAATCACTTCTACCAACATTTTTTTATTTGAGGTGTTCTAGTTGTATTGCTTTACAAAGAGGCCCTGTCACGGGAGTGGCCAACGTGACCAGCAGCGCTATACAGACTAGTGGCAGCAGCGCCTTCACCCTCCACTCACACCAATGTCACTGTGTGCCCTGTGCACAGACTGCTATGTAACCTATCCTATTCACTCATCACTCACACCAATGTCACTGTGTGCCCTGTGCACAGATTGCTATGTAACCTATCCTATTCACCCATCACTCACACCAATGTCACTGTGTGCCCTGTGCACAGACTGCTATGTAGCCTCTCCTATTCACCTACCACTCACACCCATGTCACTGTGTGCCCTGTGCACACACTATATAGCCTATCCTATTCACCTATCACTCACATCAATGTCACTGTGTGCCCTGTGCACAGACTGCTATGTAGCCTATCCTATTCACCCACCACTCACACCAATGTCACTGTGTGCCCTGTACACAGACTGCTATGTAGCCAATCCTATTCACCCACCACTCACACCCATGTCACTGTGTGCCCTGTGCACAGACTGCTATGTAGCCTATCCTATTCACCCACCACTTACACCAAGGTCACTGTGTGCCCTGTGCACAGACTACTATGTAGCCTCTCCTATTCATCCACCACTCACACCAACGTCGCTGTGTGACCTGTGCACAGACTGCTATGTAGCATATCCTATTCATCCACAACTCACACCAATGTCACTGTGTGCCCTGTGCACAGACTGCTATGTAGCCTATCCTATTCACCCACCACTCACACCAATGTCACTGTGTGCCCTGTGCACAGACTGCTATGTAGCCTATCCTATTCACCTACCACTCACACCAATGTTACTGTGTGCCCTGTGCACAGACTGCTATGTAACCTATCCTATTCACCCACCACTCACACCAATGTCACTGTGTGCCCTGTGCACAGACTGCTATGTAACCTATCCTATCCACCCACCACTCACACCAATGTCACTGTGTGCCCTATGCACAGTCTACTATGTAGCTTATCCTATTCAAGTGAATGCAGGCCCAAAGCACCTCATCCTCTACACCTTACCAGCCGTGCACATGGAGCCACACCACATCTCTTGCATTGATTATGCCACTAAATTTTGTTTTTATTATTGCCCAGCTTTAACTTGACGGATTGAGATGAAACAAAGTGCAGGTTATTTTGAAGAGTTTCCACTTCAATGATGCAGTTTTCATGAAAATCGGTTAAATAGTTTTGCTCCAATTTGGAACAAACAGACCGACACAACGTTTTTTAGAATATTAGTGTAGATAAGTTAACATATCTCTAGGATATCTGGATGAAAGATCGACAATGAGTAGGTCGTCAGTCAATAGGTCGGCACCAGATGGCCACAATGTACAAAAGGTCGACTGATGACAGCGTTGAAAGGTCGACAGTTTCCAATGGTCAACAAACAGATTGTCGACATAAAAAATGGTCAACACATGTTTTTTCCAACATTTTTAAGATTAGGGTTAGGGATTAGGGCTAGGCACTTGGGGGAGGGTTTGGGTTAGGCTGCCAGAGGGGACCATTAGGTTTAGGCACTAGCGGGAGGGTTAGGATTAGTGCTAAATTACAATAAAAAACATGTTGACTTTTTGTGTTGACCATTTGAACCTTGTCAACCTTATGTCAGTCTTCCCTTTGTCCCAGTTGACCTATTGCAGGTTGACCTATTGACTGTCGACCATTTTTTAGTGTCGATCTTTAATACCACTCCCATTGCCAGAGGGTTCTGCTGAAAAACTGAAACAAGACAAAAAAAGTTGAATATCTTATGGAATCTATTTTCTGTTTGTCACGGAATACTACTTTTTCCATATGCCTGTAAGATTACACCTATTATGGCACATTACATTTTTTAGATAGCACCATTATTCTTGAATCTTGAGTGGGGAGGGATAAAGTTAGGGGTTATGCAATAAAGATTAATTTCAACTTCTGAGAAAAATAATTTGGGTTCAAGTGCCCTGGGATAACCTTTTATTCAATTAGGTTTTGTATCAGTATTTGGATACAATGGTGTAGCAATATCTGCCAAATATATAATGAAATTACATTTCCACAACTGACTGTGCTTTTCAGTTTCAATTCCACCAGTAGCATTGAACACGCATTCAACCAATGCACTAGAACAAATTTAAATAGGACTAATATGAATAATTCGGCCCACAAGTCTGTCTCCTTTCAATAATATTTCAGCAGAGTGTAGGCAGGTGGAAGTACTACAGGGCAATTCAGGCATGTAACCACCAATTGCAATTGCAGAATCAAGTTGTTATTCATCCTTTAAAAAAAAACAAAAAAAACAAAACAGTTTGCGTCATTCCAATGGAAAATAGATTTTTATTTTATTGTTAATAGAATCTATCTTTCCCAGGGTGGGAGGTGCAGCGACTGTGCACTGAATTGAATAATTACATGCATTGCCCTTGACGTGCGGCTGTTATGAACAAAGTGCCATTTTTTGTATTATTATTATTATTATTATATTATTTCTTTTTCTTGTTACATGAATGGCCGTACAGTTTGTGAAAAAATTCTTAGCAATGTGCAAATAATAGCTTCCCTTCAAATGTGTAAATACAAGGTTTTCAGTTTTAAGATCATAGTATTGCAACATGTACAATGGTTCATATCACAATGCAATGCCTACATATCTATTACGCACTATAGCTAAGGGCTCTAAAGACTTATCCAATTAGCTGCAAGATTTTTTTTTTCCCACGGCACAATGTTTTTTGGCCTAGTGCAAGGTTTTTAGTATCCACTTAGTTGGGATACTTGTCGATGAAAGGAAAAAATGTTGGTACTTCATTCAGAACCCCTGTGACCCTCCCCAAAAATAAATTAGGCATTCGGAAGTTGTTAATTGGTTTAATTGGCCCAATAATTACATGCCATTATTGGGGTATTATTCTGCAAAGTGCAGAATAATGGGTTAAAAAATGAGGGACAGGTATATGGATGGGACAAGTGTTTTTAAGATTGCGGGTGGGGGTTACAGGTGTTTTTTGAAATATTTTTTAAAGTGCTTCAAATCACTCAAAAATCAACCAACATGCATTTTAATGCACCCCAAATTTAATTATAGCATTTATTTTAATGAAAAACAGGATTGCTTTCTATAAATTTTTTACTGCTATAAAAAATGCACAAATCATCCATTTAAAAGATAATAACATTTTTCTTTGGGAGAGTAATAGACATCTATACTGTTATCCAATATTTGTTTTGTGTTTTTTAGGGTACAGGTGGATGTTTGAAAAAGAAAAACAAATTTGCGCCCAATTACTTTTGATTGGATAGCGTGAGGATTGGGAGCGTGCTTAGCTGCAAAAAATGATCACGACAGCTGCATTAATTGAAAATGCCCCATTGAGAAAAATAAAAATGTTTGTGATGGTCGGTGTATTATAAAAAAACTTGGAGAAAAAAAAAGGCAAATAGATAAATTAGTACTGTTTATATGGCTACAGTTGCAGTGTACAACATGACTGTACAATTGTCTGGGTTACTAAGACAACTTATTATGAAAGCTCCAAAGTGGTCTTTCTACAAAGTTTCTAGCAAGAACAATAAAATGTAAGTTGATAATGATGGGTGAGATGTAAGCTGCCATAAAATAAGACAACATGGAAATATATAATTTCTGGAGAAATAGCACATAAGCAGCATTTTTTATATATTTTATCTATTATAAACCCTTTTTATCAGAGCGATATAACTGTATTTGTGGTATTGTTTTAATTCAAGTGTGACCAATTGTAAGTGTCAATGGTTGAGTATTTTGTTGTCTACAGTTTTCTTATATTATATAGACTGTAACTAAAAGGGCTCTAAATTGATCTGTTGACTCCTGTGTGCTGCGGCACTGCTATAATGTCACCATCAATAAACAAATAAATCAACAGGTTGCTGGAGCATTTAAAATAATTACACCTGACACTATATAATATGATGACAAATTTATGCCCTCACTGACAATCTATGTGCATTGTGCACTTTTCCACTCTCTACTGTATATACACAGCAGTTATTTACTTGATAAGATATCCTGCAGTTTTCCTACAATGGATGAGCTGCAGACTCTCAGGCTACATTTACCAGGACCTGCTTAGAGGTCGTGGGGTGTAGGTCTGGGTGCAGGGGCATATTTATAAAGGGTGCAGGGTGTGCAGTGTATACGTTCCCCTGGGTCCAGGTGGGCCCACACCACACCCATATTTTCTAATACTTACCTCTCCGAGGTCCTGCGTCGTGTGTCTCAGCCCAGCACAAAACCCCGGAAAATGGACGCCGCGGCCATATTCCCAGCGATTTGCTCATGCGCAGTAGGGAAATTGCTGGGAAAATGGGGCTGTGCCATTTTCCCGGCGACCTACGCATGCGCAGTAGACTCTGGGCACAGACTAGTGCCCAGAGTCTACTGCTGCTGCGGTCAGCGGCCAGTCTGCTGCCGGCCTCCGGGGAGAGAGGAGGGGGCCCCGGACGAGGAATGCACACGGGCCCCCTCCTCTGTTAATACGCTCCTGTCTGGGTGAAATGTTCAGGTGTGGATTGAAAGATCTACAGTATTTAGATAGACAGTCAATAGGTCGACACTAAATGGTCAAAAGGTCGACTGATAAATAGTCAGCCTCAGATTCCCTCACTAATGCCTTCTTAATAGAGATGTGTGCGGGTCCAGATTTCTAAAACAAAAGTACACCAGAATTTAGGGGTTCTGAGTAGAACCAGGTCAAAGATCGGATACATTTTTGTGACCCGGTTTGAACTGAGTCCCGGTTCGGAAAGTTGCCAGTTCGGAACTTGGAATTAAAAACCGAACTCGGGTTTTAGATTCTGACATTTTAGCTGTTTTTTCAATTTGATCTATTTTTATAGATTTTTATCCAAATCCAAACCCAAAAGCCAAAACACTTGAGGGTGGTTTTGCAATACCAAAACACAAAGATGAATCCAGTTCCAAAACCAAAACCAAAACATGGGGGTCCGCTCACATCTTTACTTTTTATATATGCCAGTCTCAGAGCTTCCTCAGCCATGCCCTTTTATAAATGCCAGTCTCAGAGCCCCTGTGCGCCACTGACGACAGGGGCATGGCCACGTGGGCAGGGTCCGTGGCCATGTGGTCTGGAGACATGGCCTCATGGCCTGAACCCTCGTGCTATTACTTGGGGGGAGAGCGTGGGGTGCAGGAGGTATCTGCGTGGAGTGCTGGCCGGCTCCCTCAGTGTCAGGAGCCGACTGCTGCACTGAATGCTACAGTGCAGCACCCGGCTCTTGTCAGTGAGGGGGCGTGCACCTTGGTGGACACATAGATGCATATTTAATTACCAAAATTGAAAATAAGTTGTGCATAATTTTATATAGAGGCGCAAAATAAGCAGCGCTGTACACCTGGTTTAAGGTGCACTCTGGTGGAATAACCAAACAGCATAAGGAATGAGGAAAAATGCTTTCACAACACAAAATAAGATGGGAAGATAATCATACCCCAAAGAGCTTACAAACTAATTATGTAGGAGGAAAACAAGAGAGTAATTACCCATTTACTTGCATTAAACACATAAAACAAATGTATACAGTATCAGAAAAACAAATACCAACAAATGAAGGCAGCAATGTCACTTTGGTGGCCAATATGCTACGATGTCTTCAAGAATTTTTAGAAATGGGTCGTCATCACTATTCAACCTTTTCCTCACATACTGTAGGTAGCGCATACGAAACTCCTTTTTATTGTAGTAAACATATAGATGTGTCCACATACATCTGGCCTCCTTGAGCATTGAGCATTAAGAGCAGAGCATCTTTTCGTGTGACTTTTTCCCTTAAAATGTGTCTTATTGGCAAAGCAATGCAAATAGGGCGCACAAGCAACTTCTGCTTATCACTTTAATCGATTTTAAGTCGCAAAAAAGACGCTCGGCATTACCGAGTCGCATGTTGTGTAACGTGACTTGTAGCGCACGGAGGATAGATGTATGTGGACAAATCTGTATGGCCGTTCTTTAACCGTTTGACGATAAATCAAGGAAATTCATTCCAGAGATGGGTTATAGGAACAAACGACTGTCTCTATATTGAAACTGTCTCTGAGGTAAAAAACTATCTCTTTAGTGTCATTGAGTAATTAACTCCTTCTCAAAAGCCCCCTCAGCTGCAGCAGCGCAGGTCCACTCTGGCTCTCAAGAAACCTCAGAGACTCCGGCCTGACTAGCTGCCACTCGCTTACAGCTGTCACTTGACTCACCCCTTGGCACTGCTCACGTGACCTGGCGGGCAGGTAACAGGAAAGATCTTTAACTGATGATATCGAAGCTATCACATCTTAAAACTGTCTCTGTAGATTGGTATAATACAGTTACTGAGAGTTTAGTATGACCTCTGACCCTTCACACCAGGGTCAGTAATGTCAGTGCCAGAGAGTTCTGGAATATCACTCATCTACACTATCCTGTAGCACGCACATTGCTATTGCACTGTCTGATAGATTAGTGAACATATTTAAGTTATTTATCCAGCAGAATTTCTAAAATTTGTTAGAACATTCATGACCAAAATGAGCCCTTAAATTGGATATCATACTATGGGGCCTATTCATCATTTCCCATACTTCTGTAAAAAATACGTGTCAGGGCTATTCATCAAGTGCAGACATGTGACCCAGACTCACTGACTAAACACAGGTGAGCCAGGGAGGGAGAAGATGCTCTGACTCCGGATCGGACTTCCGCTGGGGGAGTGAGGGGGGAGGGGTCCGCATCGGACACCCGCTTTGGTTGCCACATCGGACACCCGCGCGGCAGGGGTCAGCATCAGATACCCGTGGGCAGGGCCAGATTAAGGTCTGTGGGGGCCCCTGGGCAACAAACATGTGGGGGCCCCTATTAAATGTGACAAACTGGGGGTATGCGCATTGGGGACCCCAGTAGTTTCAGTGCCCACAGTGGTAGTGCCCCGTATGCAGAGCCCACAGTAGTGCTGCCCTTTATGCAGCGCCCCCAGGAGTGGTGTCCCTTATGCAGTGCCCCCTATGCAATACTCCCATTAGTAGTGCCCCCAGTAGTCATGCCCCCTGTAGTAATGCCCCCTGTGGTTGTGTCCCCAATAGTAATGCCCCCTGTATAACTACCCCCAGTAGTAATACCCCTGTAGTTGTGCCCCCAATTGTAATGCTCCCCAGTAGTCATGCCCCCTGTGTGTGCCCAATAGTAATGCCCAAGTAGTAATGCCCCCTGTATAAATGCCCTCAGTAATAATACCCCTGTAGTTGTGCCCCCAGTAGTCATGCCCCCTGTGGTAGTGGCCCCTGTAATAGTACCCCAGTAGTAATGCCCCACCTTCAGGGCCGGATTAAGGCCCACATGGGCCTGGAGCTGAAAATGTTCAAGGGCCTATACTGAGAAGGGGAAGAGCTGTGAACGGTGCTGTGTGGCTGTGGTCAGAGTCACCTTGGTGAATACACCCCCTAAACTATGACCACAATGTCTGCCTAACTACATAGAAATAGAAAAACTGCATAATTTTGTTTTTTTGGGGGGGACAGTGGACTAGAAAAACTATTTAAATACTTAAAATTTATGGCCAGTTAGGCAGCTGGTAATCATTCTGTCATGTTGATGGGCCTATTTTTATTTGGAGGCCTGGAGCTGTAGCTCCATCTGCCCCATTGTTAATCTGGCCCTGCCCACCTTCAAGTAGTAAAGCCCCCAAGAGTAGAGCCCCCAATATTAATGCCCTCTGAGTAATGCCCCTAGAAGTCTTGCCCCCAATAGTAATGCCTTCCCAGAGTAATGCCCCCAGTAGTTATGCCCCCCACCCCGAGTAATGCCCCCAGTAGTAATCCCCAGCGAGGACTGCCCCCAGTAGTAATCCCCCCAAGTAATGCACCCAGTAGTAATCCCCCCAAGTAATGCCCCCGAGTAATGCCCCCAGTAGTAACTCCCCCCCAAGTAATGCTCCCAGTAGAAAAGCCAATTGCATTTTTAAAAAAAAGCTATTACTTACCTTAAGCCATGCTCCCGCTGCCATCCACATCCATTCCGCCCGGCTGCTCCTCTGCACTATGGGAGAGACGTTATGACGTATCTCCCAAAGTGCACTGCGTGAGCCGGAAGCCGGAGCTCATGAATGAGCTCCAGTCTCCGTCTCCTGCTGACACTGTGGGGAGTGAGCCGAGCGCCCGCTAGTTACAATCAGCGGGCGTCTGGCAAATAATGCCTCCCTGCGGCGCCGGAGTTAGGTTGGCCGAAGGAGGCGGAACTGGTTCCGTCTCCTCCGGTTCACATTAACCCTGATGGGTGTGGGGGCCCCTCAAGTGTGGGGGCCCAGGAATGATTGCCCCTGTCACCCCCTCCTTAATCCGGCCCTGACCGTGGGGAGGTAGCTTTACAAGGATGGGGGTGGGTGACAGACACCGGCAGGGTTAGTTGGAGCCGGGAGGGTAGGCGGGGTTTCAGTCTCTCTTCTCAGTGAAAACTGAAGAGGGACAGGAGAAAACTCTCTCACTTAGGAAAAACTGCTTCGTAGATATGGTAGTTTTTCGGAAATGATAGTTTAGGGCAGGAGGCATGATGAATGCCTCCTAAACTGTGTTTGAACTCACCATAATTATCACAAGTGATAATAATGTTTTGATGAACAGGTCCCTTATATGTCTTCTATATGTTAACCCTCACTAGACTATGTAATGAAACTACAGTAGATTATGTATTACAGAACTGCATAAAAACTTCATAGAGGCTACTATAATAACTCGTAGTGGTAAAGGTGAAGACATACTATAATACCCCAAATACCATTAGTCCGAACAGATCTGTCCTTCCATTTCAAAATACTGCAGTTCCCTGTGCATTTAGCCTTTGCACTAACAACATACAATTCACAAGAACCAACATTCACAATCACCTGTGTGGACCAACGTGAGAGCTGCTTCACCCATGGCTAACTATAACTGCCCGTTTCCAGGGTTGGTTCAAGAAACAATTGATACTTTTTCACTCCAAATAGAGAAACCAAAAATGTGTTGTTTTTTTTATACCCAAGCCATTCCTTGAAATTTTTGGTATTAAAAGTTCATGATTGTGTCCCACAAAAGTTTCCAACGAGTGCTGGGAACTTCTGAGTGCAGAAATAATCAGTTGTTTCAAAGGTAAACGCTCTTCACTCTTTATTAACTGATGCTAGAAAATGCACAATTTGCCTGATACTCCTTAATACTTACTTTCATATGATCTTTAAACTTCATTCTTCATATAATTTTTCTGTTTACTCATATTTACATTTTTGACTCTTTAAACACAGGACCCCATAGCACATCCAGATATCTGCTGATAGAATTGATTATCAAACAGAAAATAATTCCGTTTGAGCGTGAGGGTTAATAAAGATACAAAAAAATCCACACGGGGGCCAGTATAATCCGGATGACTGCTTAGAAAATTCTGTACTACATCATTTTCGGCCCTTTTAATACACATGTAGTTATTGTAAAAGTACTATAGGCTGTGATATGTTGGCTCTATTGAGCTTTTTTTCTGGTTCCATGCTGCTCCTGCATTATGTGTGATTTATTTATATGTACATGCTTATTCCCCATATATTTTGAGGCCGCGACTACTCTAGCGATTTGGCCGTTCATTGTATCTATCTGACTTTTCCTTTCTCTGTCTCATATTGCCATGCGCTTTGACGCATGGCTGTTTTGTGTATTATTGTTGCCCGGGTGATGGACCTTCACGTCATTCACTTCTAACCACTCCCCCTCAGGGAGTCCCCGGCTGCCTGCGAGTCGTGTTGATGACGTCAGCTAGACTTGGTCAGGAGCTGGAATCGTTTGCACATGTCACGAGGGTGGTAAGTAAGTTATTTTTTGTATGTCTGTATTTGTATTTTTCATATAGTCTTGGTAAAGGAGGTTGCTCCGAAACGTTCACTACCATGCTGTAGTTGTTTGGATCATCAACTCTCTGAGTGCCTTTCATCTGTTGCCTTTATATATATATATAATATGAGATATGGTAAGAACTTACCCTTGTTATCTCTATTTCTACGAAGTCCATAGGGTTCCACAGGATACCTTGGGGTATAGGTGTGACGTCAGTCGCTGGGCACCATAGAGTTAAGCTTTTCAGCCTCCCAGGATGCACTAGGGTCCCCCTCCTATACCCGGCCCCCGAGCCAAGGCACCTCAGTTAGTTATCAAGCCATAGGCCGGAGGAGGAGAAGGAAGAGAGAGAAAAAAGATCTGGACACATACTAGAATCACATTCTCACCAGAGGGAGACGGAAAACCGGTGACCAGAGCAAAGCCCATCTGCAGCACAGGTGCGACAGGGCGGGAGTCCTGTGGAACCCTATGGACTTTGTAGAAATAGAGATAACAAGGGTAAGTTCTTACCATATCTCATATTTTCTACTTCAGGGTCCATAGGGTATCCACAGGATACCTTGGGGATGTCCCAAAGCAGTATCCTTTAAGGGTGGGGACACTCCTGTGCAGAAAGCAGAATTCGCCGCCCGAAGGAAGCATCCTGAGAGGCGAAGGTGTCAAACCTGTAATACCTCACGAAGGTATGGACAGAGGACCACGTAGCAGCCTTGCAGATCTGAACTGCCGAGGCACCACGTCGAGCTGCCCACGAAGGACCCACAGACCTAGTGGAATGAGCCTTCAGAGAAGGAGGAACCGGCAGGCCTTCATGAAGATAAGCTTCAGAAATAGCCATACGGATCCAGGCTGCCAAAGTTTGCTTTGAAGCAGGCCAACCCTTTTTACGGAAGCCATAGAGGACAAACAAAGCGTCCGACTTCCTAAACGAAGAAGTGCGGTCAACATAAGTCCTTAAGGCCTGCACAACATCCAAAGAGGACTCACCCACGGAAAGACCCGGTGAGTTGAAGGCCGGAACAACGATTTCCTCGTTAACATGAAACTGGGAAACAACTTTGGGAAGAAACTCGGGCCGAGTGCGGAGCACTGCCCTGTTCCCATGAAAAACCAAGAAAGGGGGTCTACAAGAAAGAGCCCCTAACTCAGAAACACGTCTGGCCGAAGCAATAGCCAGAAGGAAAACAGTCTTAGCTGTTAGCCATTTAAGATCCACTGAGCCCAGTGGTTCAAACGGCGGTCCTTGGAGAGCCCTCAGGACCACAGCCAAATCCCAAGGCGCCACAGGTGGAACAAAGGGCGGCTGAATACGGAGAACACCTTGCATGAAGGTGCGCACATCCGGGATTGTAGCAATCCTACAGTGAAACCAGACAGATAGGGCCGAAACCTGTACCTTCAAAGAAGCAAAGCGAAGCCCATGATCTAGTCCCACTTGCAGGAAGGCGAGAATCCGAGACAGACGAAACTCCCGCGGTGCATAACGGTCGACACCACTGGAAGAACGTATGCCACACGCGATGGTATATCCTCGCGGAAGACGGTTTCCGAGCTCGCAACATGGTACGCACCACAGAGCTGGAAAACCCCCAGGACCTCAGCATGGCCGTCTCAACAGCCACACCGTCAAAGACAGCCGAGTCAGGTCCGGGTGAAGACAAGGACCCTGAGACAGAAGGTCCGGTCATAGCGGCAACCGCAAAGGACTGTCCACGGACAGACCCTGAAGGTCTGAGAACCAGTGCCGTCTGGGCCACGCGGGAGCTATCAACAGGAGCGTCCCTCCTTCCTGTTTGAATTTCCGGATTACCCGTGGAAGAAGGGAGACCGGAGGGAACAGGTATGCGAACCGGAACGTCCACCGGACGGACAGAGCATCCACCAGAGACGCCCCTTCGTCTCTTGTGCGAGACCTGTACACCGGCAACTTGTTGTTGTGCCGGGACGCCATGAGGTCGATCTCTGGAAGACCCCACCTGTCCACCAGCAGTTGAAAAACGTCCGGGTGCAGGGACCATTCCCCGGATGAACGTCCTGGCGACTTAGAAAGTCCGCCTCCCAATTTAGCACTCCCGGGATGAAGACCGCTGATATGGCCGGAAGATTGCGCTCCGCCCAAACCAGGATCCGAGAGACCTCTACGAGAGCCGCCCGACTGCGAGTTCTTCCTTGCCTGTTTATGTAGGCCACGGTGGTAGCGTTGTCCAACTGGACCTGCACCAGGTGACCCTGGAGAAACCGATGTGCCTGCTGGAGAGCATTGAAGACCGCGCGGAGTTCCAAGATATTTATTGGAAGCTCCGCTTCTGTCGGCGTCCACCTGCCCTGGAACACGTGTGGACCTGAAACTGCTCCCCAGCCCCGAAGACTGGCGTCCGTTGTCAACAGGACCCAATTTGGAACCCAGAACGGACGTCCCTTGTTCAGGTGGGTCGTCTGTAACCACCACGCAAGGGACAGGCGAACCTCCGGGGTGATCACAATCATCTGGGACTTCAGAGACTGAGGCAGCCTGTTCCACTTGGACAGGATCAGGTGCTGCAGAGGTCTGGAGTGAAACTGGGCGTATTCCACCATGTCGAACACTGACACCATGGAGCCCAGTAACCTCATCGCCGAGTGTAGGGACACCTGGCGGCTGTGCAGACAACTGCGCACCCTTGACTGTAAAGCAGAGATCTTGTCCTCCGTCACGAAGATCCTTTGCTGTCCCGAGTCCAATAAGGCTCCAAGATGCAGAATCCTCCGAGACGGGATTAGAGTGGACTTCTGCCAGTTGATTAGCCAGCCGTGCCGTTGCAGCAGTGCAATGGTCAGGTCCAAGTGTCGTAACAGGAGCTCTGGAGATCCTGCCACCAATAACAGGTCGTCCAAGTACGGCAACATGCGGACTCCCTGCAGCCGCAGAGAAGCCGCCATGACCGCCATCACCTTGGTGAAAACACGTGGTGCTGTCGCCAGGCCAAAAGGTAACGCCCGAAACTGGAAGTGGTCGCTGCGGATTGCAAACCTGAGGAACTGTTGATGGCGCAAAAGAATAGGGACATGCAGGTAAGCGTCCTGTATGTCCAATGACACCATGTAGTCCCCAGGTTCCAGCGCCAGAATGATGGACCGTAGGGTCTCCATCCGAAACTTCGGAACCCGCAAAGACTTGTTGAGTGCTTTGAGGTTGAGAATTGGACGATACGACCCATTGGGTTTCTGTACCAAAAATAGATTTGAATAGAAACCCTGGTCCCTCTGGGAGAATGGAACAGGCACTATAACTCCAGCCTGGAGCATAGTGTGCTATACCTTCCGCAGCTCCGTAGTCTTGTTCCGGTCTGATGGTAGACCCGTGGTGAAGAATCGAGCCGGGGGTCTGTGCCGGAAGGAGAGGGCGTATCCGTGGGAAACCACCTCCAGAACCCAAGTGTCTGTCGTAGTGGCGACCAACACTGGGCGAACTGCAGCAGGCGGCCTCCCACCCTGGGATCCCCCAAAGGGAGGCCCGGACCGTCAGGCCGCAGGCTTGACATCTGGCTTGGGGGCCGGACGTCTGGTACTCCATGCCTGCTTCCGGGGCTTGGCCGATTTCTTAGGGCCAGCCTGTCAAGGAAACGACTGTGGTTTGGGCCTGCCCTGGGCCCTAGATGACCGAAAGGATGATGGTCCAGAACCAGAAGGAGCAGCGGCCGACGGGAGACAAGCCGATTTGGCTGCCACCAGCGTGGCCACAATCTTATCCAGATCCGGACCGAAGAGAACTTCTCCGGTAAATGGCAATGCCTCCAGACCCTTTTTGGAATCTGCGTCCGCCTTCCAGGATCGCAGCCACAAGGTGCGACGAGCAGCCACCGCTGCTGAAGAAATTCTAGACACCAGAGTACTAATGTCTAGGGCCGCCTCGTTGATATAAGTGGCCGAATCATGGAGATTACCAATCAACTCCGCCTGTTCGGCCGGACAGTCGGAATCAAAAGAAGCCTATAATGAATCCGCCCAGTGCTCCATCGCTCTGGCAACCCAGCAAATGGCCATAGCCGCTGGTGCTGCCCCCCCCGCAAGGGAATAAGCGGACATAAGGCAGATCTCCACCTTGCGGTCCGCAGCATCCTTAAGGGAGGACATAGATGGCATCGGCAATGTGGCACTACGGACAAGACGGGTCACATGAGAATCCACCTGTGGAGGGGATTCCCACTTTGCAAAATAATTATCCGCGAACGGATAAGCCACCGCCAGGCGTCTCTGCGGCTGGTATCTTTTGCCAGGCTGTTTCCACGCCTCCTCTAAATGGTCCACCAACTGACCCGAAAGAGGAAAGACTGTGGCATCGCCCTTCACATCTTTGAAAAAGGCATACTTATTTTTAGCCGCTGGGGGAACTTCGTCCTCAATCACCAAGGCTGTGCGGACCGCCCGAGTAAGTCCAGGAATATATACTTTGGACTTAGCATCAGCGTCCTTAGTATGGAGAGGTTCCTGATCGTAAGGATCCAGAATCTCCCCATCATCAGACGTCCCCTCGTCATCCTCATAAGGAGCCGACACAGACGCCACCGGCCGTTTATGCGGCCGCATCACAGACTCCCCTTGCAACACATCCGACAAGTGCTGTACAGAACTCGTCAGGGAGTTAACCCACGCTGGCTTCTGAGAAACTGGGAGCGGGGAAATAGGGAGACTGTGGGGTACCACCAATTGTCGTGGGAAACCCTGCATGGGTGACGACACCACTGACTGCTGGGATAAATCCATCGGTGTAAACGCGGGCTGCGGAGCTAACTGGCCCACTAAGGCTGTAAGCGCCTGAGTGAAACAAGCCCAGGGCAGCTCCTGTACCGGTGCTGTAACCGTAAGAGGCCGCGCCATGGACAAACACTGCAGGCAAAGGCCCTCCGCGCTACCCTCCCCCTCCGCTAACGGTACTTTACACGTAGGACACTGTAGCCGGAGGGGAAAATCACTTTCAGACATGATGGCACCACGTATGTGACCTCTCTCACCAATTATAACTTAAATAGGCGAGAGACCACCCTGCAGCACCGCACCGCAAGGGCTTAGCAGAAAGAACAGGGACAGTAATAAAGCTGACAGTTTAGAGAAAAGTTACAGGCAGCAGCGCTAGCACAGTCACATACACTGCAAAGAAAATCAATTCCTGCACTAACAGCGCTGATCACTCAACTACGCAGACACAGGGCCTGGTAGGACACAGCGCTGCATACACAGACCTGACCACAGCGGAGGAGAGGTATGCGGGGGGACCCAGACCACGATGCTTCCGTCCAGCGCTTCCAGCAGCGTTCACCATGCGTTCTGGAGAAGATGGCCGCCGAGGAGCAGAGAGGAGGCTGGCCTGGGGGAGGAGCGCTGCTACAGGACCAGTCGGCAACATGCAGAGAGGGCTGTGTGCAGCGGGGGAGGCGCCGGCTGTGAGACAGGGAAGGCGCGCTCCCCTGGCATGCATTTAACCCCTGGGACGCCGCAGCGCTTCTGCTCTGCTGCGGTCCGCTGTCCCAGGGGGTAGTGGAAAGCGTAGGTTGGTCGCCTGGCTCCACGCTGCAGCCAGTCCCCAGGGAGCCCCCTGCCTGGGGACTTAGGACCATGTGACCTGCGGGGACCCACCACGGGACCCCGCTGCTTACCTTTGTCCCCCTTGGATCCGGCCATGGTCCCGAACATCTGGGGTCACCGCTAGCTGTGACCCCAGATGCTCACCAGCATCCCCGGATCGGTACCGGCGTTCTGGTACCGGCGGGGGTGTAGGGAAGACAGCATGGACGTCAGGACTGACTGTCCATGCTGTACATCCAGATGTGCAGCCACAGCTGCACTGAAGAAAGCTTCAGGGGCTCTTCTAGCCCCCACTCCGACAGGTGCACCCGACTCCGGCCGGGCACCAAACTAAACTGAGGTGCCTTGGCTCGGGGGCGGGGTATAGGAGGGGGACCCTAGTGCATCCTGGGAGGCTGAAAAGCTTAACTCTATGGTGCCCAGCGACTGACGTCACACCTATACCCCAAGGTATCCTGTGGATACCCTATGGACCCTGAAGTAGAAATATATATATATACTAATTGTTGCCTTCGCCCATGACGAAATTGCTTCTGCCAGCATATTTTTTATTTGAAGAGTTCTAGTTGTATTGCTTTGCATAAGGGCCTTGCTGTGGGAGTAACCCACATGACCAGCGCAGTGGCGGCACCAGGGTCAGTGAGTCACGCGGTGCGGTAAATAGCCCCCCATCCGGCGTGCACACACAAAGAAAGGGACGTGTCCTCACGGATAGGTTGTGTTTCCTTCAATGCAGAGATATGGCTAAGCAGGAAGTCCCTATTTACATCACTCCAGAGATGCTGGGCTGCTCCAGGAGACTGTGACAGAACAGATACAATGTGCTTATACATATGTGTATATCAGAGTTGCCTACCTTTGAAGATCTCTTCCCGGGAGAAGCCCAGGTAAGAGAAGCAGGAGGGAGGCAATGGGGGCGGAGCTTGACGATTCACGTCATTAAGCCCCGCCCCCTCGCTGTAAAATTGCCACGATTGGCTAGAATTTGCATAGGGGGCGGGGCCAAATGACGTGATTCATGTAGAATCACGTTTTAAGCCCCGCCCCCTGTACCCTTCCGGGGGTGCGGGGGGTTACCCGTAAAATCGGGAGCCTCCCGCGAAAACCGGGAGGGTAGGCATGTATGGTGTATATATATATATATATATATATTAGGGGTGTGCACCGGCCACTTTTCGTGTTTTGTGTTTTGGTTTTGGATCTGGATCTTTCTTCGTGTTTTGGATCTGGATTGGTTTTGCCAAAACCACCCTTCCGTGTTTTGGGTTCTGGGTTTTGTGTTTTGGATCTGTATTTTTTTTTAAAAAAGCATAAAAACAGCTAAAATCACAGAATTTGTAGGTTTTTCTGCTCCTATGCTATTATTAACCTCAATAACCTTAATTTCCACTCATTTCCAGTCTATTCTGAACACCTCACACCTCACAATAGTGTTTTTATGTCCAAAAGGTTGCACCGAGGTAGCTGGATGACTATGCTAAGCGACGCGAGTGGGCGGCACAAACACGTGACCCATCTAGGCGTGAAACTGCAGTGGCAGACAGGATGGCAGTTTGAAAAACTAGGCCCCAAACTGTACATAATGCAAAGAAAAAAAAAGAGGTGCAAGATGGAATTGTCCTTGGGCCCTCCCACCCACCCTTATGTTGTATAAACAGGACATGCACACTTTAACAAACCAATCATTTCAGCGGCAGGGTCTGCCACACAACTGTGGCTGAAATTATTGGTTCGTTTGGGCCCCCACAAAACAAGCTGGCAATTAATCTGTTCCTGCACAAACTGGCTCTACAGAGGCAAGATGTCATCCTCAACCTCCTCATCCACCGATTCCTCACCCTCTTCAGTGTGTACATCCTCATCCTCACAGAGTATTAATTCGTCCCCGCTGGAACCACAGGTCCCTTTGTACGTTCTGGAGGCTGGTCTCCCTGGAAGAGTTGATAATTCATTTTATGAACATCATCTTCTCCACATTTTGTGGAAGCAACCTCCTACGCCTTTCGCTGACAAGGTTCCCGGCTGCACTAAACACTCTTTCGGAGTACACACTGGAGGGGGGGCAACTCAGGTAAAATAGAGCCAGTTTGTACAGGGACCTCCAAATTGCTTCTTTTTCCTGCCAGTACAGGTACGGACTGTCTGACATGCCTACTTGGATGCTGTCACCGATGTAATCCTTTAACAGACAGACGCACGCTTGTCGCTGCTGCTTTGAGGATGCAAGTGCGGCTACAGCCCACACAATTCACAAAGACAGAAAAAAAAAAGAATATTTTTATTGTTTGTGGAGCGCACTTTGAGGGTTACACGACCCTTTAACAGACAGACGCACGCTTGTCGCTGCTGCTTTGAGGATGCAAGTGCGGCTACAGCCCACACAATTCACAAAGACAGAAAAAAAAGAACAATATTTTTATTGTTTGTGTAGCACACTTTGAGGGTGTCACCACCCTTTAACAGACAGACGCACGCTTGTCGCTGCTGCTTTGAGGATGCAAGTGCGGCTACAGCCCACACAATTCACAAAGACAGAAAAAAGAAGAAGAATATTTTTATTGTTTGTGTAGCACACTTTGAGGGTGTCACCACCCTTTAACAGACAGACGCACGCTTGTTGCTGCTGCTTTGAGGATGCAAGTGCGGCTACAGCCCACACAATTCACAAACACATTAAAAAAATAGTTTTTTATTTTTGGAGCACTTTGAGAGTTACACCACCCTTTAACAGACAGACGCACGCTTGTCGCTGCTGCTTTGAGGATGCAAGTGCGGCTACAGCCCACACAATTCACAAAGACAGAAAAAAAAGAACAATATTTTTATTGTTTGTGTAGCACACTTTGAGGGTGTCACCACCCTTTAACAGACAGACGCACGCTTGTCGCTGCTGCTTTGAGGATGCAAGTGCGGCTACAGCCCACACAATTCACAAAGACAGAAAAAAGAAGAAGAATATTTTTATTGTTTGTGTAGCACACTTTGAGGGTGTCACCACCCTTTAACAGACAGACGCACGCTTGTTGCTGCTGCTTTGAGGATGCAAGTGCGGCTACATCGCACACAAGTCACAAACACATTAAAAAAAATAGTTTTTTATTTTTTGGAGCACTTTGAGAGTTACACCACCCTTTAACAGACAGACGCACGCTTGTCGCTGCTGCTTTGAGGATGCAAGTGCGGCTACAGCCCACACAATTCACAAAGACAGAAAAAAAAAGAACAATATTTTTATTGTTTGCGTAGCACACTTTGAGGGTGTCACCACCCTTTAACAGACAGACGCACGCTTGTCGCTGCTGCTTTGAGGATGCAGGTGGAATCTAGACGGGATTTGGAACCGGGGACACACTACCTCCATCAATTGTCTAAATCCCACTGCACTAATGGCGGATACTGGACGCACGTCTAACACCAACATAGCAGTCAAGGCCTCAGTTATACGTTTTGCTTCAGGATGACTGCTGTCGTACTTCATCCTCATCGCTAGGGACTGTTGGAGGGTCAATTGTTTAGTAAAAGTAGTGATGTTCCTACTTCCTCTCTGGGATGATGAACAACTCCCAGCAGCAGCAATAGCACTAGGAGGAAGTGGTTCTTGATCTTTCCCTATTTTATTTTTATCGGAGAAAGTTTGGTCCTCCATTTATGTTATATTGATATATACGTGCGGCTAAAGCGCACACAAACACAGAAAATATTTTTTTATTTTTGCTGGAGAGTAGTGCACTTTGTGGGTTACACCACCCTTTAAGAAATGAGCCAGCCGGCTCTTTACTTATGGGACACAGGCGCACGCTTGGCGCTGCTCCTTTGTTGATGCACGTGCAGCCACAGTGCACACAAGTCACAAACACAGAAAATATATTTTTTTTTTGGTTGGAGTGTACTTTGGGGGTTACAGCACCCTTTAACGGTCAAGCCAGCCGGCCCTTTACTTATGACACAGGCGCACGCTTGGCACTACTTTGTTGATGCACGTGCGGCTACTGCGCACACAATTCACAAACACAGAAAATAATTTTTTTTTTGGTTTGGACTGGAGTGTACTTTGGGGGTTACAGCACCCTTTAACGGTCAAGCCAGCCGGCCCTTTACTTATGACACAGGCGCACGCTTGGCACTACTTTGTTGATGCACGTGCGGCTACTGCGCACACAATTCACAAACACAGAAAATAATTTTTTTTTTGGTTTGGACTGGAGTGTACTTTCGGGGGTTACAGCACCCTTTAACGGTCAAGCCAGCCGGCCCTTTTCTTATGACACAGGCGCACGCTTGGCACTACTTTGTTGATGCACGTGCGGCTACTGCGCACACAATTCACAAACACAGAAAATAATTTTTTTTTGGTTTGGACTGGAGTGTACTTTGGGGGTTACAGCACCCTTTAACGGTCAAGCCAGCCGGCCCTTTACTTATGACACAGGCGCACGCTTGGCACCACTTTGTTGATGCACGTGCGGCTACTGCGCACACAATTCACAAACACAGAAAATAATTATTTTTTGGTTTGGACTGGAGTGTACTTTGGGGGTTACAGCACCCTTTAACGGTCAAGCCAGCCGGCCCTTTACTTATGACACAGGCGCACGCTTGGCACCACTTTGTTGATGCACGTGCGGCTACTGCGCACACAATTCACAAACACAGAAAATATATTATTTTTTTAGCACTTGGGGGGAGCACCCCTGATGGACAGAGCACCCCTTGGACAACACTACAGCACCCCTTTAGGACTGGGACACTGCACAGGACTTTGGAGTGGACACAGCCCCTATGGAGAACTGACCGCACAACACAGTCCAGCCAGCCCCTATGGACTTTGAAGTAGTGGACACAGCCCCTATTAACAACAGCAGCACAGCACAACACAGCCAGCCCCTATGGACTTTGAAGTAGTGGACAACAGCAGCACTACACTACACTACACAGCCCTAACTCCCACCCTCCCTCTTCACTGTCCACAGCCGAGTGAGAAAATGGCGCCGACGCGGGTACCTTATATAGGATCCAAAACCCGCGAGACTCGGAAGGCGGGATGATGACGTTTTGCCTCGATTTCAGATCCGAGTCAGGCGGGAAAAGTCGAGCCTGACTCGGATCGGACTCGGATCGGGGGGGCTCGGGGGGGTTCGGATTTCAGAAATCCGAACCCGCTCACCCCTAATATATATATATATATACATATATACACACACAAAATGTATTAATTTCATACATTTAAAACAAAAAATATCAAATTAATTTCTCTCTTTGTACAGTATTTTTTTCTTTTTGTAAATGTTGAAATGATATTAGAAATGAGCTGGGTAACACAATGCACATCAGTTGGCTCAATATAAAAACAATTGTTTTAACTGATCATATTGAAAAGATTCATTTTAGCACACTGTAGTATGCCAGTTCCAAACTGTTGTGTTTTGGGTAATTATTCATTTCTGGATGAATAATCTGATCAGATTGCCGAAATTGATCTGAGCTTTTTCCTGTAAACTTTCAAGTAACATAACACCTACAGAAGTTTAAGTTTAATTACACTTTGATCGTCGTCCTACCAAAAACGAATCAATGATAATGATATAAAGCTTTAGTCAATAAGTATGTCTAGCTGGCATTTAAATAAATGTTGTGTAAGTACCTTTTCTCTCCTGTGGGATAGGTTAAATTGTGAGCGTTTGATAAATGGCATCCTTGTGCATATAACCAGACTCTGGAGCCGAATGATTTTAGGAATTTATGAGATCTCTGAGCTGGTGACAGGGTGCTAGAGTGTAAATGGTGATTGTCTGTCAAACCAAAGACTGAAGCACCATAATGATTAATTCCAACTAAAGAAATGTAATTTCTGTAAAATATCCTTATACGCATTGCCACGGAGCATGCAAACATCCAGACTAGCTTTCACCCTAGCGATTCATGTCGCTGTACAAAAAAAATGTAAAGTGCAAAGATTACAACGTCACGTGTTCATAGACATTGAGGAAATCTGTTTATGATTTTCCCTCTCCGATACTCATCGTTAATTTCTATAAAGATACTTTACTCATGACATATTGTTAGAAAAGTGCTGATACAGTTTATACGTGCAATACGCAGGGCTGCACTTGAAGGAAATGTTAGAATTAAGCAATCCATCTTGCACAATCCAGCGCCACAGGACCCATCTTCCTTGGTCCTATAGATCATATACATCTTTAGCTGACTCCTCATTTTTATGCTCTGGGAAAATGCAATTTCCATAGTAATTTGCACTGCGTGTAAACAGTGAACTTGCATCTCATTAGGGCTGTGTAGAGGCTTGGCCCGAATTCCCCTCCCATAAATCTACATGTTAAATCAACTTAACACTTTTGCTTCTTAGACTGGACAATGAGAAATCTCTATAGCTTGAAAATTCACACATAATCCCCCCCAAAAAATGAATACTAATTTGTGGCATATGTACAACTTGACGGATGATAAGGCTAAATAAAAATTTGCAATAGACTGTTATATAGAACATGCATCCTTTAGCGCAATTTTGTCCAAACATTTGGCGTTTGAAGAGTTAAGTTCATAATATAGCTGAAAGCTGCATGCGATTTAAGAGCTGCAGATTTACTTATGAGTAACAAAACTGAATGATCAGAACATTCGGACATGCTGTAACACTAGTCTGTACCAAAAATCGATTGAAAAAAAAAAAACAATTTACTTACGCTTGTGTTGTTGGAAGTGGAGGGTGAGGTGCTGATAGCCTTCTGGTGAGTTGCAATCATAACTGACATTTTGCCATAGATTTTAGCCTAAAAGCATCATTCCTTATTTGCCTTGGAAAATACGTAAACCTTGATTTCTACGCCTTCTGTTACTGCTAGCGATCCTTAGCATCGGGCGAAACAGTCAAATTATAGCACATGTTGTCATTACAATGCAATGATGTATTAGGGGAAACAGGAGGCTTGATGCTTCCATTCACGGATAAATCTTCCCCTTGCTTGGAAAGAGGCTGCACTGATATTTCTCCAGGTTTTTATATCTAAAAAGCTAACTGCTTATATCAATGAAAAATGGCATTCTTCCTTCGTCTCCAGAACTTACTGGCGGAAAAAAAAAACCCCACAAATGACATTTATTCCGGGCACCAGCTCACCTCTGGACTAATTCAATGTGGTTGAACGTTTGGATGTAATAAAGCACAACACTATCGATGCTGTCTCCAACCATATCATGAATTATACCCCCGTTAAACAGCATAACCTTTTGCCTCAGATCAGGTTGCTATTTTATTAATGCTGCTTTCATACATGAATATTAAACTGTTAATTAATTAACCAAGATCCCTAGGTGAAACCTGACGAACGAAATTAAATAAAAACATATTTACGCTAATTAAAAAAAAACACATGATCTACAGGATTTGTGTACACAAACCTAGTATGTTTGTGCTCCAGAGAGACACTTATTCATATAATATGTATATACTGTTTTAGTACATTAATTACTAATGTGGAATATATTGGTTTCTGTGAACTGGAGCATTGTTTTCTGCATTCATTGCACACATGGTATTAGTATATGATTCTCAGGCATAGATTGTGGATATTTCACCATCCACTAAATTATGCAAAGGACAATACATATGGAAAACTTGCTGATGAAGTGATAGACTATTTATGGTTGACCATGAAACACATACATATCAAGATAATGTGAAAAGACAGGCACCAGGATCATTTTCAGATAATAAAAAAAAAACAACAGAGAAATCTTTATACACAACAGTTACAAGAGCTGAATTTATTTTTGTCTATGTATAGGCATTCGGTATGATTCACCGCATGGCCGGCGTTTCAAATCCCGGCAACGTCAGCCCGACAGAGGACGAAAACCCGATCATCCTAAAGGTAAGCATAAACCAATCTAATTCTACCTCCCTAACCCTCCTTTAGGGTGCCTAACCCTACCCTCCCCCCCCCCCTGTGCCTAACCCTAATCCCCCCTCTAAGTGCCTAAACCTAACCCCCCCCTTCCCCGCTGCCTAAACCTAAGTCCCCTGGGGGGGTGCCTAACCCTAACCTCCCCCCGGGGGTGCCTAACCCTCCCTCCCCCTAGCCTAACCCTAACCTCCCGGGGTGGTGCCTAAACCTAAGTCCCCCCCGGAAGCCCCTAGTCCGCGCCCGGCATCACTTCGATCGGGATACCGGGCACCGGTCTCCCGCCGTTGGTAAAATGACAGGCGTCTACATTTAGATGCCTGTCATTTAACCCTCGCCGGGATTAAGTAGTTGGGAAGCCGGGTGTCGGCATTGAGACGGCCGGTTCCTAAACCTTTACCATGTATAGTACCTGGACCACAAGTCTATATAGCATTATATAATGCACAATGTTTAATTAATATGTTTGTATATAGGTAAGACACATACAGTACATTAGCCTTCCACGTCTATAAGAGGAAATTGTCATGACATCACCATATTATGTTAGTGTAAAAATGTCCTATTATCTGCATGAAAAAAAACTCAATCAGGACTCTCATGTAAAGAAATACTACTAAATTTACGCTTAATGATTCTAATAACAATTAATGTACTTGTTATTTTTTGATCCAGACTTATTAGAATAATGTTTATTTGTATACTTATTGTACATTACTGTTAGGATGTTTGGAAATATAGAACATATAAACTTGGTAGTTAAGACACAAGATTGGGTTAAGTACTAAATTCAGAAAAGTGAAATGCATTAATGTTCTATATGCAAGAAACCTGGTTACCCAGGTTGGCTGTTGAGTTTAGAAAACTATATATTTAATCAACTGATGAAGCAAAATAATAACCAGAGTGCAAAGTGTTAAAAAAGTAGATGAACTTCAGGGTTGGAACCCACTTAACCATAGTGTGGGTGCATCATGAAAGCATGCATGGTATAATGACTCTGGAACCACAAGTCACTACTGATAGAAGCAGCTGTATTATCACATAAAGGAGTCACAATAAAAGTTCCACCTGATTTGCAAAGGAGCTATCAGCATCGCCAAGCTGGACCAACATATGAACTGCATCCACAGGTGTCACCTGTCTACAACAAAGGAGCCTTGAAACAATAAGAAACTAGCTATTAAGCAGTTCTCTAATGCAACAAGGTTAATCAGTCCAGCCAGATGATAAAATAAACTAGCTGTGTGAAAGGGAAAATGACAAGAAAACCCTTTCCAAAACCCAGGAGTAGCAGAGCTGAAAAGCCTCTGGGCTTAATACACACGGTTGGTTGCAGAGCAGTGATATCTGAGGGTGGAAGATGTTCTTTTGTTATGCTCATCGCTGATCAATACTCAATAGTCTACTCAATATAAACTACTCAATAGTCTACCTGTATCACAGCAAGCATGAAGTTACAGAGCAACAGATAATGTGCAGATAATAGGATTGAACAGCGGCGCCACAATGAGGTGCGGAAAGCACACAGTGTCAACCTCCAAGGGAGTGACACCAAAGTGCTGGCTCCTCCTCAGTAACAGGGAGCCGGGTGCTGCACACTAATATCACAGTGCAGCTTCCGTCTCCTGGTCACTGAGGAGCAGTCGGCCGTGCAGGGGAGTCTCGGGCCAGTTGGGAAGGGTTGGGTACGACCATACTGAATAGAAAGTTATAACACATTAGAACCATACTCTCTGTGAAGGAGGGTGAAGTATGGTTAGTGATACAGATTTGATAACGACATCGATGGAGAATTCAGGACAGCATGTTTCCTTTAAAATTGTTTGCCCAGTAAAGCGTTAGAAAACTCCCTAGGATCAGTGGAGTAAATAGAAGCCTACAGTTTGATACTATCTGTAAGTAAGGTCTATGCACATGTGCCAAAAGAAAAGTGTACCAAGCATGAAAAGAGAAGAACTCTAGCAGGCTATCCTGGAGAGCCAAAAATTATATACAATTGTGCAACAAGACACCAACAAGGTAATAAGTGTGGTAATTGATGAATACTCAGTGTCACTTAAACGTCACAATTATTTCCATCTAAGTAACAGGGCCATAGAGAGCTGTGCCAGGCCCCACTCCCAAACCTGTCAGCGGCAGCAGCCTGTGTCTCCCCAGCCCAGGACACAATGCTGTGTGCTGAGCTGCAGTGGGACCAGGGAGGCTACTGCTGTTGATCAGCAGCAGCAGTCTCCTCTCTCTGTGCAGAGAGGGGGAGCGATGATCACACTGCAATCATCACCATTAGTATTGGCACTTGTACCGGCTCTATGCTAGATGCAAGAGATCCATCAGAAACAGGTTTACATTCTACACACCTTCAACAGTCACATGACACTCCCACAAGTCAGAACAGTTCAGTACATGTTTCCCTACTTTTGCACTCTCTTTTCAGAACCCAAGACGAGATACGCAGTTGACTGGAGGTGGGGATGGCACTAAGCGCTGTGTGTCAATAAGCACCATCTCCTCTCAGGGAATGTTGCAAATTGTGGGTCAACCGAGAGAGGGCAGGGCCAACATGATGTGATTTTCATAGAACACATCATATTGGCCCGCTCCATTATCCTGCCCATACCACCCACGTTGCCAGGAAGTGGGCCGGATGCAGGAGGGTCAACTACTCTTCCAGCGTCTGGAAGACTAACTGCAAATTCAGGAGCCTCCCGCAACTTCCGGGAGAGTAGACAAGTATGGTTCAATGCAACTGCATTGCCACTGCCCAGTTCCTGCCCCGAAATACCCATTTCCTGTGTACAGAAAAACAGATCCGGCCAAGTTCCGGTTGACTCAGAATAGGACCTGAGTCGGCACTACCACTAGGCAAACTTAGGCACCTGCCTAAGAGCGCCAGCCACTGCAGGGTGCCCGCTGGATTGCTGTGTAGTGTGGGCCGCACATAAGTGCAGTCCGCGCTACCCTACTAGTATAACAAACACACAGCCGCTGGCGCTGGCAGCTGTGTGTTTGTTTTAGCAGCTGATGAGAGTCAGTCAGACTCTTATCGGCTGCTGCGCCCACTGCTGAAGCCGGGATATTCCGGCTCCCGCAATGGGTGATGGGAGAGGCTACTACTACGGGGGGCACTGCACTGGTGGGACCACTACTGGGGGCACTGTATAAGGGGCACTACTAATGCACTATATTGGATGCACTGCATGGGGGGACCACTACTGGGGGCACTGCATGGGGGGGACAACTACTGCCGGCACTACTGGGGGCACTGCATAGGGGGTCACTGTATAAGAGCTTGTGTAGCTATCAAGGGGGGGGGCGTAAGGCTGAAGAAATGCCTAGGGTGCCACGAAACCCTGCATAGGTTATTTGCAAATATGCATATATACGTTCCATCGCATGTGCTGTATGCAAATACTCGCAACCGTGCAGAGATCCATCTGACTCAGAAGCAGTACCACAGAGAGAAGAGCAGCACCAAAAGTGATCTACACATGCCCTAGGTATATATTAGAGTCAAGACCCTGTTAAACATAGTGAAAAAAGGGGAAATCTGTTTCTCTTTTAGGTTTTGTGAAGCCCTCTTGCTGAAAGAAATAAAGGACCTAGAACATTATTTAATTATTATTTGTATTAAGTTATTTATATAATGCCTCGTTGTTTAACAAGAGTTATGCTGGCCATACACGCTACAATTATCGGGGCGATCCGCCCGATATCAGAGGATCGGCCCGATAATTGTAGCGTGTGGGGGGGCGACCGAGGGTTATATATTGCTTGGTCGGGCATGCCGGATTGTCCAGCATGCCCGTCCGATGCGATATTTACCAGTAAACTGTCGGCCGCATCGGGCAGTATATGCCCAGTGGGGCCGACAGACAGACATTTCCTGTGTTCCTTCAGGGAAATGTCTCCTCCCCCGGGGGCGGAGCGCGGATGTCGGGCTGATACACTGTGAGAGAAATCACAGTGTATGCCGGCGACATCTGCGACTGGCAGGCTGCCAGATAAAATGTCTGTCGGTCTGACAGACATTTTATCTGGCCGTGTATGCCCAGCATTAGATGGATCTGACATAACATTAGTCAAAACACAGAGTTCAAGACAAGACTTAGGGGTCTATTTACTAAGCTATGTTAGGAGATAAAGTGAACGGTGATGAGGTACCAGCCAATCAGCTCCTAACTGTCATTTTTCAAACACAGCCTATGACATGGCAGATAGGAGCTGATTGGCTAGTACCTTATCACCAGCGGGCGCCCATCTCCTTCCCTGCAGCGCTGCGTTAGCCGAAGCCTGGAGTTCTCTTCTGAACTCCAGCTTCCAGATCTCTCCATTCGCACTATGGGAGAGACATCATGACATCTCTCCCATAGTGCCGAGGAACAGCCGGGCGGACAGGACGGCGGCGGATGCAGGAGTGGGGATTAAGGTATATTTTTTTGTACAAGCGGCACTACAGGGGCATTATATGGGGGCACTACTACAGGGGCATTATATGGGGGCACTACTACAGGGGCACTACTACAGGGGCATTATATGGGGGCACTACTACAGGAACACTATATGGGGGCACTACTACAAAGGCACTACTACAGGGGCATAACTATGGGGGCACTACTACAGGGGCATTATATGGGGACACTACTACAGGGGCATTATATGGGGTTACTATTGCAGGGGCATTATATGGGGTTACTATTGCAGGGGCATTATATGGGGGCACTACTACAGGGGCATTATATGGGGGCACTACTACAGGGTCATAACTATGGGGGCACTAATACAGGGCCATTATATGGGGGCACTACTATATGATTTCCTTCCTTTCAAATCAAGGGGGTAACGATGGCGTATCTAAATATATTTTGGGGTAAAATTTAAAAAAGTTACCTGACCCCTGCACTATGCCTATTCAGAGTTCATTATTTTATAGTCTCATCGCTAGATTATGCTTACTTGTATCAATTTATACTGATAACAAGTCCAAATATTTCAACAGGAAAAGTACAAGATACAATTTAAGCAAGGTATATTGGACCTCATTCAGAGGCGGTCGTTAGTTGCAAGCGGTCGCGCCGAATGAGGGCAGCCGCTTGCATCTTGTAGTGCCACCTCTTGGTCGATCGCTAAGCTGTGGGTTACCACCCACAGCTCTAGTGGCCGACCAGGGTGATGGTCGCGATGGTCAAGACCATCGCGACCATCGAGGCTTGTGACGAGACCCTAAGGTTGGGTCTCGGCACTCGCAAGCCCCAGGGAGCTTATTGCTCTGATCGAGCAGGAAGCTCCCCACTGACATCACTGCTGATGTCAGTGGGGCCGGCCCCAAACGGCAAGCATTCCTTCGGGAACGCCTCCATTTGGCCGGCCACGCCCCCTGCCTGCCTCTCAAAAGGGGTGAGCTGTCACTCACCATCGACAGCTGGCCCCCTTTGGTGCGAGACCCCTACCGACGGAGCGCCCATCTCTAGCCGGGTCTCGCGCATGCGCAAGTCGGAGCCGGCTCCGTCGAGTGCATGCCCAGTGGGGGAACATCGACCCGATTGCGAGAGCTCAGCGCTTGCGACCGGGTCTGAATGACCCCCATTATGTTTACTGCCTTATTGCTACAAGGATCACATAAAGTTACATTTCAACCTAGAGGATTTTTTACACTATTTCCCCTAACACCTTACTGACATAACAGCAGGCCTACCTCTCTTGGGAACTTTGTTGACTCCATGATACACAATCCACTAAGAGTGTATTCACTAGTTTTTAAAGAATTTTGCAAGGGGGGCCAGATTCCACCTTGCCCGGTACCATGCTGACAGCCACAACAGTTTTGAAATTTAATTCAATCGGTTAGCTGCATCCAGGCAACAGTGCAGTCCTAGGGATGAGAGACCCACAGTTCTGCTAGTCAGGTGGAGGTAGAAGAACTGCGACGCAGGAAGGTAGTGGCTCGGAGTGAGTGAAGGATGTGACTCTCAACTAAAGTCTGCGCATTTGCACAAATCATATACCGTATTTCTGTGCTCCCTTCTTAGCAAAAAGAACAGTTAAAAATCTTTATTTTTTTCGTTCCTACCTATAGCACTATGGGCTTGATTTAGAGATGGACGCTAATGCAATTTCCACACAGTTTGAGCGATTGTTTCCCATTGCGCATGAGTGTGCACCACACTGCGCGTGCGCATCGATTGCATTGTGATTATGGACGCACAGAGGATCCCATCACAAAGTGACTGACAGGTTGTCAGCTTGTGGGGGTGGTAACAGGGAGTGGTCAGAAAATCGCAGGCGTGCCTGTCCGTTTAAACGCCATTACACGGGCGTGCATAATTTAGCCACTGCAATTGCATACGCAGCTCTGCGTGTCAGAAGATCTCCCAAGGATGCGGCTTGTCAGACCTGCCGCAAGGGTAAGATGGCCGCTGATGGCCATCAATGTTACAGATATTTATGTGGGTATGTGTCATCGCACTCAGGCAAGAAGGCAGCAGTTGGGTGATCTTTACTAACAGCGTATTTTTGCTGCTGCATTGCGTATGAAATTGCAGATGCGTTCGCATTAGTGTCCATCTCTGAATCATGCCCTGTGTACGCAGCAAATTATCGCTAATGTGGCAAGTCATGTTTGAGCAGGAACATATACAGTATTGTACAAAATATTACATTGTGCAAAATGTGCCTTAAAATGAAACCCTTCTCAATGTGATGTGCAAATCGTGTCTGGTGAGACTTGATGAGGTCAGAGTGTTAAGCTGGCCACACACTAGACCAACTTACATCCAACCAGCCAACTTGTTGATTGGTTGGAATGAAAATCTGGTAAGGAATGGGAGTAAATGATGGTCAGCAATTTGCTCCTAAATGCCAGAAAACAGATGAAAATGGTCGTTCAGACAAATTTGTTAAATGTTTGAGCTAAACTATTTGTTCAAACAACAGTTTTGGTCCATTTTCCAGAGTTTGGGAGCAAATTGCTGATTGTATTCCTTACCAGATTTTCATTCCAACCAATCAACTAGTTGGCTGGTTGGACAGATAATCTTTAGATGTGTGGCCAGCTTTAGTTTGATGGTGTGGAAAAAATAGACTTTGCTTTGGGTGACATATCACCTTCCACTGGGACAACAACATGTTCTGCAACACTTCTCCAGACCCTTTACATTTCTCAGGTACAGGACAGAACGCTACCAATAATTAGATTTGTGTACAATGACAAAAGGCAGACAGACGGGAGAGGACTGAGGGTCTCATTCAGACCCGCTCGCGAGCGCAGGACGCTCGCAAGCGGGTCGATGGTACCCGCATGCGCACGACGGAGGGAACTCCGTCGCGCGCATGCGCGAGACCCGGATAGCGACAGCCAAGCTGTCGCTCCGGGTCTCGCACCAAAGGGGGCGTGCTGTCGATGGTGAGTGACAGTACGCCCCCTTTGGTGGGCGTGCCGGGGGCGTGGCTGCCAGACAGAGGCGTTCCCATGGGAACGCCTACCGTCTGGGTCCGGCCCCACTGACATCACTAGTGATGTCAGTGGAAGTTATTTTGGCTCTGATAGAACCAAAATCACTCCAGGGCTTGCGGCAGCGAGACCCTACCGCAGGGTCTCGTCGCAAGCCCGATGGTCGCGATGGTCTTGACCATCGTGACCATCATTATGGACGCTCACATAAGCTGTGGGTGGTAACCCATAGCTATGCGAGCGTCCAAAAGGCCGCTCCACATTTAACTAGGACGGCCCTGATTCAGAGCGAGCGCTCTGGTCAGAGCGTCCGGCTCTGAATCAGGGCCTGAAACCACAGAAAAATAGGAAGTAAAGAAAAAAAGTTTTCAGTGTTGATGCAAATAAGAAACAACTTTTTTTACATACTGAATTTGCTATATTGGAACTACATCAGGATGTAGTGACCATCCCGCCGGTCGGAATGCCGGTGCTCAGAATACCGGTGCCAGAATCCTGACAGCAGTCAGAATCCCGGTGCTACAATCCCGACGGTAAGTATTAGGGAGAGGATAAGGGATAGGCGCTAGGGAGTGGGTTAGGACACTAATCTAATTGGGTCGGGATTCTGACCATTGGCATCCCGACCGTCATATATTTGGCTGCTATTATAGACCACTGAACCTTTACACACACAATTCAGGGAATATCCAATTGGATGCAGGGTTTAGCATGCGGGGAAAAGCTCCGGGTTTCATGACTGGAGCCATTACATTATTGTATATTTTCTCTGTGCGGGAAACCTAGGGTTCATGCGGTAACCCATAGTTTCTACATAAAATGCAGGAAACTATGGCTTTCCCCGCACGTTAAATCCCAAGAGTGCATTCTAACGCAGACTTTTTCTTGAAGCTCTTGACGCTGTTTGGAAAAGTGCACTCTCTGGTAATGAACTCAATTTGTGTCAATTTCAATGTTATCATATAGTAGCATATACACAGCATATGTCATTAAGGGGTTTAGGAATTATTTTTAGCATCTTCTTAATACTGTGTCAACAGCTCCGATAAGCAGCAGCCCTGGCGATTGTTAAAAGCTGTACCTTCACCGCTGATGGCATTGGCAAAAGATTACACTACTGGGGTCTGTCCTGGTTGTGTTCCTGAACATGCATCTTAAAAGACCTGTAGGGAGCGAAAGGATCTGAAGAGATCCTCCATGTACTCTGATAACTCATAACTCTTTCCATAGGAGTTGTTTAGCTTCCCACTCTGAGGACATATTGAATGCCCGCCCCACCGTGGCTTTGTTTTCCTGTCCTCAGGATCAACACAATTACAAATGATTATGGGGATTATTCATCATCACTTAATATATACAAAAGCAGATTAAAAATAAAATTTTCACCTAATTTTGTATAAATTAAGTGTTAGGGCTACTCATCATTCATGTAACGCAGGAGACATCACAGGTATCTCCTGGTTACAATTGTGCATCGATAATTTCCACAGTCCCCATACTATAGTATGGGGAAGTAGAAATTATGAAATTCATCAAGTTCGGAGAAAGCATTTTTTCGGAACTTGACAGTGATGCTGAACGCCACTCTGAGATGGTGTAGAGCATCCGATACAGCAGAGGAATCTGAAAAGATCCCTCCCTGCTGTGTCCACTTACCTTCCTGACCCTCCCTCCCAGCTCCCAGAGCAGTCCTTCTGTAAGCAGCAGCCAGCGGGGTCAGCGAAGGCGGGGATCCTGCAGCGTGCATCTGGTATGACGGGTGGGAACGCGGGGCAAATCTCCGGCAGCAACAGCTTAGCCAAGTAGGCCCCCCGCATAGCAGCAGCGGCGGGGGTCCTACTCGGTCAGCAGGTCTCAGAAGGGGGGTGCACAGTCTCCAGAGGCCTCGGCGGGGGAACTATGGTGGCTGCGGGACAGTGCATCGCAGGTCTCACTCTCAGCGGGTGAGGGGAAGGCTCTGGCGGCCGCGGGGGTAGCCGGCAGCTTCACAAGGATGGGAGGGGGTGAAAGATGCCGGCAAAGTTAGTTGGAGAGAGGGGGTCAGTCTCTTTTTGCATGCACAGCTTGAAGAGGGACAAGACAGAAGTCTCTCACTTCTGAAAAACTGGTTCGCAGAAACAGCAGTTTTTCGGAAGTGATAGTTTAGGTGAGGAGGCATGATGGGTGCCTCCTAAACTGAGTTTGAACCCACAGCGAGTTCAAACCATAATTATCACATATGATAATTATGTTTTGATGAATAGGCCCCTATATCAGTTACACTTCATTGACTTTTGTCATTTTTTATTCTTACTAGCTGGAAATCTGTGTATTTCATATTCTCAGGGTTTATTTACTAACATTGCATTTAGTGAGACACCACACCAATTGGTCGCTATGGTTTAGAGAAATGCTGTCTTATTATATCAGCTCTTACATATAACTTACTTTTTGTCTGTTTCTGTCTGTCTTCATTTTTCTAAGCCCCTGTAGCTGTCTGTTTTGTTTATCTAATCAGGCTTAGACTGCTCATTGGAATCCTTATGTAATGCCGGCGGACTAAATACCGACGCAGGAAGCCCAAACCATCAGGAGCCCAACTTGGGCTGGTAAGTACCCTAACCCTCCCCTCTCCCCACCCTAACCATCCCTTAGTGGTTCCTAACCCTAACCTTCCCCCTGTGGTGCCTAACCCTAACCTCCCCTTCCCCTAGTCTAGCCCTAACCCTCCCTGGGGGACTGCTTATCCCTAAGTCCCTCCAGGGGTGTCTAAAACTAATCCCCCTCCTCCCCCCCTACTGCTAACAGCTAACAGTCCCCGCTTACCTTCGTTCGGGATGCCGGGCGTCGAGATTTCGGCGTCTGGCTAAAGATAGGCGTCAGTATTTAGACGCCTATCTTTAGTACAGAGTCGGCATTCCGGACGCCGGTAAATTAACTGCATCCCTGCTCACTGATGATACCTACTGTTGTAGGTCCAATTAGCCAAGGCCACAGTAACATCTGACATAGGCAAATTATGGGAACATCGAGAAAATGTTAGATCATTTTATACAACCACAAAACTGTTTCACAAATATCAATATATTGTATATTATTAAGTATAAAGAGAGTTTGATAACTATACATATAATCGTGAATGTTTGTTTAGATTAGGCAAGTATAGATTTTTTTTATAGACCATTCAATTTACAGTCCGGAACATTTCTTATTATGTTGCTTCAAAACATCCACAGCAGTCGGGTTACATTGTGTGGCTCAGAATGGCCAAATGTGGGAGAAGATAAATATGTCTGTTTCCTACGTCTTCAATATGTCTTCAGCTTCTTGTCTAATTCAGAGATGCTATAAATGTGCTGAATTATTTCATTTTATGAAAAATGCACAAAGCTCAAAAAGAAAAGACGACAGGTAAATGGAAGGACGTGAGACACCAGAGGGGCAGGCAAGTAGTACCGTAAACGGCAAAGGGGTATATTTATTGATTTAGAACGTTTTTAAATCGATCTAAATCATTGTTGTGTTTCTGGACCTAAATCACACATTTACTAACACTAAAAAAACAAAAATTGTCTGTTAGTAAATGTGTGATCTAGCCCCAGAAACACAACATCGATTTAGATCATTTTAAAATAGATCAAAATCGATTAACATCGACGTTAGTAATTATACTCCATTATCTTGATAACTGAGGGTTTAATTGGCGAATTGTTGCATGGTACAAAAAAATATTCTTATTATTTCAATCACCTTATTCAGATCACAGTCAGTATTGTACACAGTCATTGGCTACCTAAGGTAGCTATTATAAACATTTGTATGTAAACTATAATCACTTTAATCATATTTGGCCTGAGTAGGATGCAAAGCAGCCACTAGAGCGGTCAGCAGCGACAGTCAGATGTACTACCCTATGTACAGTATGAGTATGGTTGCACCACCATCAGAAACAGGCTTCCCTTCTCTGTACGCACGTCTCAACCTAGCATGGACGTCTGGCTACACGACCTAGATCCACGAAATGTACATTTTCTGTGTGTTCGCAAGGTAGCTGCTAAGGTGCGTTTGCATGGTAAGGCGCATGCAGAGTCTGCAATTGCTTTTGGAGGTGCATGCGCCCATTATATCTGACAACATAACAACAATTATCATTTAACCTCATATGTCATGAACAGTAGAAACATTTTATATACATACTGTATACTGCAGAGTTTTGTACATTACATTAGATAATATTTCTGTGGGAAAAGCACTGAAAAGCAATTTATGCTTGTACAGTATATGAAAAGGTTATACTAGTATAAACTGTACACATAAAAATACTGTTTAAGCGTTACATGCTGACTTCACAAATAGAGAGCTTAACAATTTCACTTTATAATGTAATAACTCACCAGCTGAACAACTCAAGCTCCCCAAGCGATATACAATAATTACTTTGGTTACAATGAGATGAAGTCTCCTTTTCTTGAAAACATTATTTGCTTTAGCCAAAAAAAAGGATTCTAAAAACTTTTTTTGAAAAATTTGCAATTTTTAGGATATTTACTAAAGTGTCGGTTTTAAGAAGTAGAGTAGTTGCCCATAGCAACCAATCAGATTCTAGCTATTATCTTCTAAGGAAGGTGCTAGATAAATGTTAAAGCAGAATCTGATTGGTTGCTATGGGCAACATCTCCACTTCTAAAATCTTGCACTTTAGTAAATATACCCATTGGTGTTTAGTGTGAATTAAAAAAATATTTTGCCTACTTTCCCATGAGGTCCAGCTACTATCTAAATGTATTCATTATGCTTCCCTGTTGTTTCACAGGACCTGTATCCAAACATGTCTGGCCGCACTACCTGCAACTTAACAGGAATTATCCCAAAACGATGTAGATGGGACATCCTGGCACAGGAACAGGACAGCCTTTGCTTCTAATATTGTGTCTGGGAGCTATTTAATTCCATTCTTTGGCAGCAGCTCGCCAGAAACAGCATTCATTATATACTGTTCACCAATGTTAAGCGGAACTTTTACTTTGGGCCTGCCATTAAACATTAATACGTACATTCAGTAATTCCAGTTATATTGCGGTTATAATTATTAAATTGAGTATATTATACTGAATACCATCTATTATACAGTATATCTCATTAATGAGGGGTGATTACGCACTATATACATATATCAATACTTTACAAATGATATTTTTTACCTGCGTTACCACCTATTGGTACATATGGACTAATGTATGCATTTGTGTGGCAGACAGCAAAATGAAATATTTTTCTTAAAACATATTTAACTGACTCTAAAATTGTTACTTTTAAAAAAAGTAAAAAGTGGACTGTAGCGGTTTGGACAAAAGACTTCATGACGATGAATAAATATTCTTTTCCAGATTACTGCAGTTTACAAACTGTTTATCATCTTTTTATCTGGTATGAGTACCTATACGTTTACGTCTCATAGGACATTTATGTATGAGAATCTGTTCTCTTCAGGAGTAAAGCAGGTGCCTGTGCTACACATGGACATACTGTATGGTCTTGTAAATTGCACTATTTTTTCTAAGCACCTTTTTTGTGATTTAGGACAGGATGTAATAATCATAACAAAAGCAGGAAAATCTCCAAAAACTGCCATTTGACCTGAAGCACAGAGGAGTGACATCATTCATGCATTGTTTTACGCACATTGTGGTACGCAGATATATTTACGTCCAGTGGTGTTTCTATTTGTTGCATACAATACTACACTATATATGTTCTTTTGATGGGCAAAAAATTGCAAGCCCACATTTAAGGTGATCCTAAAGGTGTATCCCGTGGAATCCTGGAAAGTGTTATCGGTTGAAGTTACCTGAACATTGAAGTACTGCCTGACTATCAGATAAGCTCTTGATTGTTTATTTTTTGGTACGCACACTACTTATCCATTTGAGCACTGATTCATTTGTTTTTAAAATATTACACTATTAGGCGCACGTTTTTCATTATTATTTTTCAGCACCTTCTTCTCCATTTCCCATACGGATTATTTGGAAAAACTGCAGCCACCTGTTATACTCAGGAGTGTTCTACACAACGTATCATCAATCATCAATATTTGACTATTCACTCTACACTAAGAATTTTAAATTTGTGCGCCAGTATTCACTTATTTCTCTAATATATATATATATATATATATATATATACACACACACCACTTTTACATACATACACACATGCATATATATATATATACGCATGTGTGTATATATATGTATGCATATATTTTAACACACACTATATATATATATATATATATATATATATATATATATATATATAGATATATAGAAGTATATATATATATATATATCTATACACACACACACACACACAAACATACATCAGGCTGCCTGTCTGATGTGTGTCTATATTTTACTTTTATTTTATATATATATATATATACACACATACATACACACACACACATAGACACAGATACATACATTATGTACATATATGCATTAGATATATACATTACTGCTGCTCACTTCAGTGGCAGCAGATCAGAAGCATAATAAGTGGGCGGAGCCAAATGCAGGGGGCGGTGCTTAATCATGGGCCGCGGCTCAGTTAAAAAAAATGTTAAAAACCATTTCAGCTTGGTGATGGTGCTGAGGACGGAGTGGGGGGGCCCTATGTGTGGGGGCCCCAGGACGACCGTCCCTGTCGCCCTCCCTATAATTCGGCCCTGTAAAAATGATTAGGAAATTTTATCAGGCAACTGTTACATTTTTATGAGCGATAGATAACATGTGGAGCGGGTGTAATAAATACAAGAAGACGTACTGTATCTAAACAACCACGTGTCACCACACCACTATATAATACACTTGACAATTTCAGATATAATAAAATAGGACATGTCCCATGTACATAATGGTTGCATACCACTAAAATAAGGCAGGACTTTCCTGAGCCATTCCCATAAGTAATTTCCTTTACAATTTAACAGTTCAGCAGTTTTGGTTGCTGAAATGACATGAAATAATTATGCTGGTTACCAACGCTAATTTTCATGAAATGTTACTTACAAAGTGCAGTATTGATTAAAGTAATAGTTTCATTTCTTCTAGTCAGGTTCTATTTTTATTCTCCAATATATAAAGGAAACAGGTCAAGATTAGTTTTTTGAATGCAAGTCAAACATGAATAAAATGTTTCCGTTATATTTATTTTCATTTATATGCTGGCTAGACTCGGAAATGTACCCTGTATTGCACCCACAGACAAAAACAGTCTTGTGTTCCCAGAATAGATATTTAAATTAACTTCAAAGGTTGCAGAATGCACATTTTGGGGATGTTATTAGTTTATCAGATGCCCATAGCAGCCTCTTAATTGCTGAAATTGTTTTACACATTCTTGGAAGTGCTATACATTCAATGAGAGGAGTTTTGAACATTTTTCCCAGGAGAACTATAAATTTACCAATGATATAAAAGCATTAAACAAGGTAAAACATTTATTTTAAAGTACAATAGTCAGCAGAGTGGCAGCACAGATGGTGTAATGGTTAGCATTACTGCCTCACCTCACTGGGTTCGATTTCCACAACAGCCCTAACTGTGTGGAGTTTGTACATTCTCCCTGTGCTTGCATGGGTTTCCTCCAGGTGCTCTGGTTTCCTCCCCCGTGTGTGAACATGTGGTAGGAAATATACAGCCTGATTCACTACGGCTCACTATTACGATCGCGGCTGCGATTACACACCCAGGTCTGCTGCGAAAATATGCTAATGAATGCAGTCGCAAAGCCGTCGCACAGTCAGCAAAGAGATGCCCACTACTGCCCACTATCTCACATCCGTAATACCTTGCAGCCCTGCGTATACATCAGGAACATCGAGTAACATCGGCCCCTCACGTACAAATACAACAGGTCCGACCTTACTCAGAAATTGCTAACCTGGTCGCACGTAGTGAGTACACAAGCTGTGTATGATATCGCACTGGCTAATTTATGCACGCCCATGCAACGGAGTTCAAACGGACAGGCACGCCTGCGTTTCTCCGACCACTTCCCCGTCACCATCCCCAAACGGTGACGTCTCGTCCCTCGGTCTGCGATTACTTTATATCTACGTATGTGATCACAGTGCAATCATAATGCTAACACATGCACGCGCTCTGCGGTGCATATGCATGCGCAGTACGCACCATCGCCCGATCTGCGTACGCTGTTGCAGTTGCGATCTGTTATGAATCAAGTCCAAAAATTGTAAGCACCACTGGGACAGGGACTGATGTGAATGGACAAATATTCTCTGTAAAGTGCTGCGGAATATGTGTGCGCTATATAAATAACTGGTAATACATAAATAAACTAATAAATGATTAATTATGTGTCAAAATGAATTAGAGATGTGTGCGGGCCGCCATATTTTTTGTTTTGACAAAACCACCCTCACGTGTTTTGGTTCGGATTCGGTTTTGATTTTGGTTTTCTTTAAAAATGATAAAAAACTGCTAAAATCAGTAATTTGGACCTGTTTACATGCAATCCAAAATTCGAGATTCGGGTTTTTAAATCCGAGCTCCAAACTTACAGCAAACACAAGCCAGGATTGCATTCTGCTTGGAACCCCAAAAGTTATTTGAGCCGGGACCCGATTCTACTCGGAACCCCAAAGTTCAAGTGTGTTTCAGGAAAAACGAACCGCACATCTCTATAATTAATAAGTTAATAGGTTGAAACATTAACAAGCACTTTAGAGGCTGATTTGGTCGGGAGCCTCCCCCGACCCCACGGAAAGGCAGGCAAGCCTCCCGGCTACCACCTGCCCCCCGGACTACTACTAGAAACCCTCGCATACGGGGGGCCTGATGACGCGATTCGCGCTGAATCGCATCATCGTGGCTCCGCCCCCTGCTTCGCAATGCCTTTATTTTCAGCATTGTGAAGAGGGGGCGGAGCCACGATGACGCGATCGTGGGGTCACGCCCATGGCCCCGTCCCCGATACGGAGTCATTGTCCGGCCGCGCCCCCCGCTATATGCAGGCATTCAGCTCCCTCCCGGAAGGAGAGAGCTGAATGTTGGCAAGTATGGTGCAAACAGAAATATATTGCTGTAGCTGTAGACCTCCAGACATAAAGGGCCTGATTCAGGGTGCACACAGTGGTGATGTCAGATGCAATTGGCCGATGTTTTTAATCTGCGCTTGCGTCCAAGAGGCACTGCACATGCGCCCCGATGGTTACCGCCAGGAGATGGAGAACAAATTTAGACACCTTGGATTTCAGTGGGCAAACCTGGGAGATAAAAAGATCTTTAGGCTGACGTTGTTGTGTTGCGGTCAGCAACTGCGTCTCAAAAACCAGTTGCACTGACACATGAGGCCATGTTCAGACAATTAAACTGCACCTTTCATAGAGCTAGTGCAATCTTTGATGTTGCGACTGATGGTACGTCATAGTACATGCTGCACAGGGGCATATCTATAACGTGTATAGGGTGTGCGGTCCACATGGGCCCCTGGGTCCAGGGGAGCCTACACCGCACACTCTGCACCCATATAATCTTATACTTACCTGTCCGTATTGCTGCTCTGAAGCACCGTGCCAGCACTGCAGAACCGCAAAAGTCACTGGGAAAGTGGCGGCAGCCATTTTCCCGGTGACTCGTGCAGGTGCCATTATCCCGGAGTCCTGTGCATGCGCAGTAGATTCTGCCACTGAGCCAGAATCTGCCAGTGGGTGTGAATCGGTCATAACATTAGCATAAAAACATAGGCCCTCATTCAGAGCCGCTCGTTAGCGGCAGTACGCTCGTTCCGAGCGATGTTTGCACATCTGCGCATGCGTACGGTTTTTAGTACGCATGCGCGAACCAGTCAGTGCGGCCGAAAATCGTTGGTACGCTATATAGCGAGTGCCTGCTATTTTGAGTGACAGAATGAGGCGTATGTGGGTGGTAACAGGGGATGGTGCTTGAAAATGGGGAGTGGAGATCCGAACGCAGGCGTGCTTAAAGGTCAAAACGGGCGTTTTATGGGTGTGTATATTTAAAACAGCAGCGTCATTGACCACGTCACTGGGTTATTTTAGAGCCAGAACTGCTCGCAAAATTGTGGTAGCAAACACCAACCACAAGAATAGCGAGCAGTTCATACGCTGGTCGATGTACTCGATTAATCTAATAAATAGCGGACATGACGTAGGATGCGAGCGGTCAGGGGGCGTTTTTAACAAATAAACGAGCGTATGTTTTGCTCGCTCGTTCAGACTTAGAGGTGTGAACAGACTACAATGTGCGTACGGATCATTTGAATAGCCACCCCTTGTTTTTAAACGAACGACCGCAAATAGCGAACGGCTCTGAATGAGGGCCATAGACACTGTTGCAGAAAAAGATAGTCACGGCTGCAATTGCATGCAACGCTCAGTATCAGGCCCCTAATTCTTTTACTTGACCTAAGCCTATAGTGCGCACAGACAAAGAACTTTCCTCTTTGTCTTATGTGTCCCCCGTAATTAGTTATAAGCGGGGTAGAAACTTGAAGGACATTCTCAAGAAAACGGACATTACTCCACATATTCAAACACATAGTGGTACTGTTTATAAAAAGCCTGGATGCTATCGCTGTACAACATGTGTAACTTGCAGCTATATTGTACCTTGAACATACTTTTGCCACCCCCATACGGGGAAAAAATATTAATATCAAGCATGCTTTAACTTGCACGACCAGGTATGTGCAGGGCCGGCCCTAGGCCAAATTTTTTGGTAAGCGAGTATATTTTTTGGCTCCCCCCTATGCAGTGCCCCTATGCAGTGCCCCCTGTGCAGTGCCCCTTGTGCGCCCAGTAGTAAGCCCCTTATATAGTGCCCCCAGTAGTAGTTCCCCCATGCCGTGCCCCCAATAGTGTTACCCCTTATGCAGTGCCCTTTAAACAGTGGCCCCAGTTGTAGTTCCCCCCCTATGCAGTATTGCCCTTTACATAGTGCCCCCAGTAGTGGTCCCCCCCTTGTAGTGCCCCTAGTAGTAGTGTTCCCTTGTAGTAGTCCCCCCATTGTTGTGTCCCCAGTGGACGTCCCCCCCATGCAGTGCCCCCAGTAGCAGCCCCCCCTTGTAGTAATCCCCCCTTGTAATGCCCCTAGTAGTAGCCCCCTTTGTAGTGCTCCCAGTAGTAGCCCCCCTTTGTAGTGCTCCCAGTAGTAGTCCCCCCTTGTAGTCCCCCCAGTAGTAGCCCCCCTTTGTAGTACCCCCAGTAGTAGCCCCCCCTTATAGTGCCCCCAGTAGTAGCCCCCCCTTGTAGTGCCCCCAGTAGTAGCCCCCCCTTGTAGTGCCCCGAGTAGTAGCCCCCCTTGTAGTGCCCCCAGTAGTAGTCCCCCCAGTAGAGACACACATGTAATAAAAATAAAAAAAACCCACTTACCTGAAACCCCGCTCCTGCTCCTGCCGCCGCTATCAGCTCCTCCGTCCGTCCTCCAGGGCTGCTTTGCATTATGGGAGAGACGTCATGACTTCTCTCCCATTACCCACTGTGGGAGCCGGAAGATGGCTCCGGCAGTGGGCGCAGCAGCCGATGAGAGTCTGTCTGACTCTCATCTGCTGCTAAAACAAACACACAGCTGCCGGCGCCGGCGGCAGTGTACTTGGCACTGTGTAGTGCTGACTGAACTCTGTCCGGTCAGCGCTACACACGCGGGGCAGCCTGTGCAAAAGAGACACAGTCTGCCCGCGGCCCGCATGGTATGCAGCTGAGGTGCCCTCCACTATGTGGCGCCCTGCGCAGCTGCATACCATGCGTAACGGGAGAACCGGCCCTGGGTAAGTGGTATATTTACTTTCATGCCCTTGTGGTCTCAATTATGTGGGTCAAACAACTAGAATGTTTAAAGAGCGAATGGCTACCCACCGTTCATCCATTAAATTGGCATTACAGGGTAGAGATTCAGACCATTCCAGTAGCACGCCATTTTAAGGCAGCTGGCCATCAACTCAGAAGCCTTCACTGTAAGATCATTGACCACATAGCCCCTTTAACATTAGGGGGTGATTGGGCAAAATTACTCCTGTGGTTGGAAACCAAATGGATATCTCTATTGGACACTGTACACCCAAGGGGATTGAACGAGAAAATCTCTTGGTCAGCATATGGATAAGGATACTGAACACTTGTTCATGAGCCGGGATAGTTCTTGCCTATGATATTTTTCTCTACTGATATATTCTTTTTTATTGTGATTTTTCTTTATTGTGATTTCATTTTACATTTGTGGTTGTCATAGTGCTGTTGATTTCAGGTTTAATACTTTCATTGTGTGCCTTGATAGCCATATAACTTCTTACCTCTATTGACTTCCTTTTATCATACTGTTCCATGCATTATGTAGAGATATTTATGTATATCTTTTGTATTTTCTACTTGCAGTTTATGCAAATGTTAGTTCACCACATTAATATATTTTTTATTTTTCTTACTTCTATTGAATTTTATTATAGATCTGGCTTTATCCATTATTGTACTGTTTTTACTTTCCAGCACCACCCTCCGTGCGGCGGATGTGCCGCTAGCCATCTCAGTGTTTAGGATGGTTTCCATGGAGCTCCGTTGCTTGGTACCCGGAGCCACCCCCCCACTGTTCTCCCTTGCGTGACGCCGTTTGGTGACGTCACCCGGCAGGCGACTTCCGAAGCACGGAGGAGGGTGGATGGACACGAGATTCCATTTGTCAACACTCTAGATTTAAGGTAAGCACTTGCACTTTTCTTGTTTGTCACACACTGATGAAAAGGCCGTCGGGGCCTTGAAACGTCGGCTTATGTTTGATTAAACACTTTTTTTGGATACATTAAGACCGGACGAGTGCCGCCTGCTTCTTGTATATGGGAGCGTCAGACATGCTATATATATATATATATATATATATATATACAGTACTGTGCAAATTTAGCATTGTAAGCAAATTGAAAATGTGCTAACCACTTTATTTTCCCCTCTAACATTTTCACTTTTCAACCCAACATTTTTCCCAGGAGTAGAGAGCAATCCATGCTGAAAGGGATGGCTGACACCACATGTAACTTTGCAGTGACCACCTTATAGCAACAGTCTTAGGTGAAGAAATGGAGGAGCATCAGTCATCTTTTGATCAACACTTTTTTTTTTTTTTGCAATGGTGGCGACTAAAACACCCTCCCCTTTCAACATGCGAAACCTGCACTGTGAGTGATTCACCGCCCCTTACTATGGCACAGTCCATAGTAAGCGCCCAATTGTCCAACCCGCATAGGTAGGACACACTCGCCATCCTTCAAAGTGGAAAGGGCTTCACAACGACCACTTACGCCACATGTTGCCGCTGTCCAGCAGCGCCTTCCTGCCCAAAGACAAACAAAACACAAACAAACACATATATTTAGGGAAGGAAGGGGGGTGGGGCTTCCAAATGTCAAAGAGGGCGTCCCCCATTCAAATCCAGCCTTAAATAGTCTTCTAGTTATGCACGCCCCCCCAGGCATCTAACTGGTCCCTTGCCATCAAATGCCAACCCCCCCACCACAGGGAAGGCTACCTAGAAACATATGACATGATCCCGACCAATCACAAAAATGTAGGACTCTTATATAACTTTATGCTAATGCGGCACTCAGCTAGTCTAATACTCAGTTTTTGTGTGCTATATATTCACAAAGGGCCTGATTCAGCAAGGATCGCAATTGCAAAGCTGCATGCAAGCAGGTTTGCAATTGAGATCCTTGCAATAATGTAAATGCATCAGGAGGTGTATGACATTCCCTGCTGCATTTGCGATCACAGCACTGTGACACAGGTTGCAGGCTGAGATCACCATCGTGACCATCGGTGGACTATGGTCCCGATGGTGGATAGCACCGGGCGGCCGGCCAGCCAGCTGGGCAAGCCTTGGCTTACTCAGTCTGGCCGGCTTACAAGCCCAGAATACTGCCTACGTCCATGCAGTCTCTGGGCTGGCCACTCCCGGAAAATGGGCTGGACACTTTTCCCGGGAACGCCGACACACCACCGCCCCTAAAATGCCTCTACCTGCAATCAGGCAGAGGTATTCAAGGGCTTGCGTGCAATTGAGCAGGACCCATTCTGCGTTCAGCAGTGCACTGCTGAATCAAACCCAAAGTCCACTTATTTGTTGGAGGTGCAATCATCCCCAAGGTAACAATTGTAAAACATTGTCAACTTCGAGAAATGTATAGCTCTAATGTGAGTCTATCCCGGTTAACTTGAAGAACCTGTTGGAAATGTTCCACAGACACCATGTAATGAGTCTGTAATTGCAATTTAGTTACCAGATTTTTTAATAAACAGATGATTTTTATGTTGGGCTACCTTGTCATTTACAGCGAATCCTGAATCTCAGAGGGTCCCTACATATTTGGTGATCCTGCCCAATGTTATTTTCCTATTGTATGATGGGGCATACACACACTAAGGAATTGGCCTAATTATAAACAAATGTCAGTTTCTAGATATAAAAGATTGATTTCTAAACATTATGTAAATGCAGCCTTATCCATTATATAAATTAATTGGAACACACTCTACCTACAGTACTACATTTTCTGATTGTCAGCATAAACAAAAAAAAAACGAGGGGCACTGAAAAAACACATGCAGGATTTTCATTGTATATATAAAGCCTATTGGGCATCTGGGATTTTTTTATTTGATTTAAAAAAAAAAACATAAACAAGATCATTTACAAATGACATACTTACCTTGTACTGAGGAACAACTGGGAGCAAGAAAGCATATGGGGGTTGCTGGAAAGCTGCAATATATAAAGCTGTATGTGCCAATATTCCTGTGTTTCTCGTATCCTTTGTTTCTTATCCTAATCCATCCTTTCTTTAATTATGTTAAGAAGATTCTATTGAATTTTTATTAATATTACATACATTTTATTGATCTTATTTCTTCATGCTGCTTTCCTGTACTCTTTAGGGTAAATTTACTAAGCTCCGTATCTGGTCAAGATTGCAAACAAGCCAAGCTCCTCCGTCTGGGCAGCCAACCCCCCAGCCTGCCCACCAAAGGGGGCGTGCTGTCACTCAACTTCGACAGCACGCCCCCTTTGGCACGAGACCCGGAGCGACGGATTGCCCGTCGCTATCCGGGTCTCGCGCAAGCGCACGACGGAGCCGGCTCCATTGTGCGCATGCGCTCTGGGCCACCATCGACCCGGTTGCGAGCACTCAGTGATTGCGACGGTATCTGAATCAGGCCCATAGTGCCTTATAACCAATGCAGGGAAATCATACTAATGATCACATTTGAATATATGTATCACTGTTTTTTTATATATATATAACAGCTTCATAATGGGGGTAAGGTGCAATCAGGGAGATTGCTAGACTCTTCAGGGAGACAGGGAGATTGCTACTGTTTCAGGGAGAGTTGGCAAGTATGAATCACGGGTGTGTTTGGCCATTTTTTTAGAACTCGGAAATTCACTAAAGGCATACTAGGGTGAGAAATCATACTCGGGTACGAAACTCTCTTTAAAACATGTGTGAAAACACAAATAGAAATAAATACACCATTGGCCAAACTCATAGGTTCTTTTCATAGCCTGCAGGAATAAAACTCGTGAATTTACCAAGAATCGTGATTATAATCACGGGTGTAATTTTAGCAAACTCGGCAGCTGATTCAGACCGGCTCGCTAGGATGCAATCGCTCATAGCTGGCCGATATTTGCACTCTGCGCATGCGTATGCATCGCAATGCATGTGCGCAAACCAGTGCGAACGTTCAGGAAGTGATCGCTCGCTACGTATAGCCAGCCCAGCAGAGTGAGTGACAGGAGAAGCCGTTTGTGGGTGGTGACAGGGGCAGTACACTAGAAACGGGGGAGTGGAGGTGTGAACGCAGGCATGCCTGTGTGTCTCAACGTCATTTCAGAGGCATGCATAATTAAAAGGCAGCGTCATAGTACACGTCACTTGGTTGCAATACATACTGAAGTGATTGCAGTGCTTGCGGCAGGGTATAGTCAACCTCAAGCGCTGTGATCGCATCCGATGGTGCTCGATGTACCAATGGTTTCATGCACTTCCAGGAGATGACATGCGCAAGTGGGCGTCTTATGAATGGCTGGTGGGCATCTGCATACACAGTGATCGCACGCCAAGACTTAGTGGACGTGATGATGCCTTGCCGTGCGATTGCCTGTCTTGCTGGGCGTGCACTGGATTTACATATGCAGGGTGTGAGCGAACCCGGGGTCTGAATGAGCTCCTCAGTCCTAAATAGAAGTTTCAAATCGACTACCTCCTGAGCTGTGTGTTTGGCAGAAACATACAAAGATCTGTGTGATGTGTGTATATTTCTGCCTGTAATTAGAAAAAAAGAATTACGTTTAAAAAAAAATTACGTGGGGTCCCCCCCAAAGCATAATTATCTCCAGGCTCCTGAGCCAGTCCTGGTCCTAAAACTATGAGGGACAAAACATGTAGGGTTCCCCCATACTTTATAAATCAGCTCTGGGCTCTGTGAGCCAGTCCTGGTTTTAGAAATACAGGGAAATAAATGACGTGTGGTCCCCGTATTTTTAAACCAGCCCCGGACTCAAACTAGCAGGTGTAATGACACAGCCAGGGGACCCTTTCACCGGGTCACCCCGGACAAAGCATTAACACCCCAAGCTAGTCAACCCAGGCTGGGGATCTCAGGGAAGGTGCCCCCTCCAATAAAGGGGTCCCACCTCTCTTAAGCACACCAGGCCTAGGCTGAAGTCCAGGGCTCTTCCCTGCACTCCTACCTGGTGGGTGAAGGGATAATAGTGGGAATAATAGATGTCTATTATTGTTTTTTTATAGTGGGACTACAGGTGCCAGCATGCCTGCCCTTTGGCAATTGTGGAACTACAAGTGCCAGAAGGCGGCCGGCAATGTACAAAAATAGTAAAATAGTTACATTACACACACACTGTAGATAGCAAAATTGTATTACATACTAAACACACACATACTGTACTTACCTTCTCCCCTGTGATGGGTCCCCTTGTCCAGTAGAATTCCCAGAGTTTTCCTGGGACACAGGTCAGTACTCTTCTCCAGTAGAGTAGACAACCCAAATAGCCCGGACCCCTCGGACACTGTAGAGATGTATGTGTTTCCACATATAGTTCTACCCCGGTTTCCATCATTTGCCAGGCCACCAGCCAATCAGAGGCCACTCTAGAGTAAGCAGCCGCTAATTAGCTGTGAGCCACATGGCTGTCAATCAACAGCCACGTGGGTCATAGCCAATCAGCGGCCACTTTATAGTAAGCAGCCGCTGATTGGCTGTTACCTGCGTGGTTATTGATTGACTGCCATGTGGCTTACAGCCAATCAGTGGCCGCTTACTGTAGAGCAGCCTCTGAATGGCTGCTTCACCATCTGGAAACTTGTTTCAGGCAAAACTCAAATCTTAGTAAATTTGTGATTTTCTTTTTACAAATATCTCCCGAGTCCCGGTGAAGCTCAGAGTGTTTACTCTCATGCAAACTCGGGACAAACACGATTCTTAGTAAATTTACCCCTTTATTGTAAAATGTGCTATAAATTAAGAATATATATATTGTGGCAGTATCACCAGAGGTGACACTGGTGAGCAGCAGATTTTGTGTGGGGCAGGGGAGATCCGCCCATACAGACTAGAAAAGCATTGGGGGAAGATGCCTAATTGCTGCCTTGTGGAGAGAGCTCAGGTGTGGGCTGATGAGAAGGCAGACAAGTCAGGCTGCTGTTGGAGACAGTCCATGTGGGACTCTGGCAGCCAGAGAGCCCAGTGAAGCTGAGCAAGCCATTGGGTGCCCGGAAGCCTGTGTCTGGACCTTGCAGGAGGCAAGGGGGGACCACAAACTCTCAGACTGTGTGACAAGAAAGCAGTGAAGCTGCAGGCTGAGGAAGCCAGGGCCTAAATCTGTAGGATACAGGGAAGGCCACCCAGACTGTATTTGTGTAGCTGTGGCAGCCAAGCCAAGCCAGGCTGGAGCCGGCGATAGACCTGCAAGAAGCAGGCAGAGACTTTGTTGGCAGACTAGCTGCACCATGATAGAGAGGGCTCAAGAAGTGAGTTAGACGCCCTAAACAGGGGCTAGGTTGTTTATTATTTTCTGTTCCTTTGTATTAAACCTGTTTTTCCCTGCTGGAAGTAAAGCACCATCTCATTTATTTTACTTGAAAGCTGTGTGTGGAAACTCACTAAGCACCAAAACACTGTACCAATCAACCCTCTGCCGAGCTAATTACCCCTAAGATATCACTATATATATATATATATATTATATATATATACATATATATATATATATATATATATATCAGAGTATAAAACTGGAACATGAAATGAGCATATGCCGGGTCACCATGGTCCGCCCCCTGCTCCGTCCCACCCCCGCCCCGATTCTTTAGAGCCCAATCTGGGTCCCGTCTAACCGCCATCCCATCTCCTCTCAACCCACAAACTCCCTTCCTCACTGCTCTGTTCCACCCTGTTCATGATGTACACTTGTCGCTGCAATGGGATTCGTTAGGGGCACCCCAAGAATATGGGACCATGCTAGAGGAGTAATGCATAGTTTAAGATCTTTTGTGTTTCACACGTTGCAATAATTGTAAGAATTCAAAAAAAATGATCACTCCTTTATACCAACATTGTTTTCAGCATAAGTAACATTCCCTTGTTATGTCAGAATTTGTCCAACAAAGCCAGCAGGCTTACATACGGCTAAAAATGTCAGAGGTTAGGAATACGCACAAATAGATTAGAAAGTAGCATTTTGTTTTATTTTGTAGGTTTAAAGAGCTTATAAACAGTGTGACCTCTTAAATGAACACGTCAGTCTTATTTTTAGTTGAACTCCTTCAATGTAACCTGCAAAATCCTTAAGTCCCTGCAGAACTGATGGTAGTTTATGAACGTGTTGCTTCATTTGTTGAGGTCATATCAGATTATGTCCGCTTTTTCTCTTCTAACACTTGTTCAGCTCGTCTGTGTCATCTATTTTTCACGGGCTCCTATTATACTCCCTGAGCTTCTAGTGTTTGCAACGGCATGAATAAAACAAGCTTTCTTATTCAGCCCTATTAAGTTTAGCCTCCCTCATTAGGAGTTTTAATCTACTTACAGTCCCTCATTGATATTACTTACCCTGGTTCTATGCGGAACCTCATCAGACAATGTAACTCTACAGATGGTGCAAATAATTTCTGCTGCGTTAATTGAGTTAGCACGCGAAGAAATCCCAAGCATAGGAGACCAAGCAAAAATCACTAATGACTACATTTATTAAACGGCACAATGCCTGGCTGCTTCACAGAGAATAGTTTAATATTGTAAATAAAAAGATCATGTAATAAAGAAATAAAAATATATAACAAAAAAAACTATTCAATATTATATAAGAAAAAAATCCATTATAAGCTCATTAAACAAAAAACAGGACATTGGATAAATGCTTTGTTAAAATGGATGGAACATTTTGTAGCCTAATACTGTTTACACTAGTGATGGAAAACCAGACATTGCTTCAAGGAATGCGTGTGCTCCCCCAAACCCTCTGAAGGGCCACACACTGCACTTAATATTAAGGGCCCTATTTACTACAATCCGCATTTAAAATGCGGTTGTAGTATGATATTTCCGAAATGAGGAAATATCACATGGATGTACTAAAATCCACATACAGAGACAGAGCTTGCGATAAAGTTCTGTCCCTGCGAATCTCGTCCGCACACTTTCCTCTGTATTTTTCGAAAAATGTGTGTGCACATGGCCGGCCACTGTATACCGCAACCCCCTCCCCCCCCTCACGCTCAGATTACATTTACCACAGTGATCAGTGTTCCGGTAAAGTCCTCCCTCTGGGGCTCCGGTCAGCTGGTATCCCGTATGCTGCACTGTGACCCCAGTTAGCTGCTCTGTGCAACAGCTGACCAGGGTCATAGTGCAGGAGCCCGGAGACCAGCTGACCGCCGCCTCAGACGAAATCACCAGAGCACCGATTACCGGTCCCTAGATGCAGGTAAGTGTTTGGCTTTTTTCCCTATTTTTTTTTTTTACAGTGATCACAGGGGGGCAGCTCCCGGCTCTGCTCTGCCTGACAGAGCAGAGCAGGAGTCGGGGAATCGGGGGAAACTCTGGAAAATGCCATCTCCAGGTGGCATTATTATCACAGGGCTTCCACCGGTATTTTTTCACAATATATTTTTAGCAACTTTGTCCAGATCACATTTCCCATTACAAGTATGGGAAATGTGATCTGCATACTAAAATATATGATAATTAGGGTTTGGATTAGAATTTTGTGAATTCTACTCCAATTGCCCTTTAGTAAATTCATGTGATACTAAAACAATGTGAAAAGGGTGTCAAAATAATGTTAATAAATAGGCCCCTAAGAATAAAGAACAGCCCTCTAACAATCTGACCTCAGCACCCCCACATCACTAATCCCAAAATGTCCCTACACACTTACAACAAAATACCACTACATGCACAATGACAATGACTCCTACTTGGCATGAAATTCCCTTAGGTCCCACACATGAGCGTTGTAATAGGGAGGTGCAAGGGCTCGCCCCCCCCCAAATAAAAACATATCAAAGGAACAGCGGACTGTCAGGGCTGTGCAGCTTTATAGTACTAGGCTGCACTGCATGGAGGAGGAGGAGTACTGTGTGGTCTTTAAGTTAAAACACAGCACATTACACCTCCTCCTCCATGCGGTGCAGGGGCTGTGCAGCCTATTACTATGAAGCACAATCCCTGACAGTCCACGGCTGACGCTTAGGGAAGATGGACGGGAGTGAAGGAGAAGAGAGGAGTGGGCGTCGGAGGTGGTGCCAGAACGATTATATGTTGCCCCCCCAACATAAAATCCCACATGACCTACAAACCTCTCCAACATGCCCCACAGGCCTCCGTGAAATTAGTAGCTCCTCACACACATGTCCCAACCTGACACTCAGACCACCCTACAACATGCCGCACAGAACACACCATATTCCACTTAGACTGTCCCCCAATTAACTTCTATCCTCGCATGCCCCCCAGATCTCCCTGAATGCCACTCAGAGCTTACTGATTGCCACTGAAACCTCTGAAACCTTTCCATGTGCACCCCCACACTTACCCACATGAAATGTAGACCTCTCCTCATGCCACCCAGAACACCCCATATGCCACATAATGTACATACCTCTCAAAACTTCTAAAGACAATTCAGATTTTTGTTTATTAAATAGACCCCTAAGATTTTGATCTAAAATGACCAACACACTTTACAATAATTGAATGATAATTATACTTAAGTTTCAATGGGGCAATTAAATTTTACATGATGGACGCAATGTGCAAGGGAAAACCTGCAATGTCTGCAATACCATAAATGACTGATGTGTGCGTATTGATGCTAGGTTGCTTTGAATTGCTTCAGGTGGCGTTTGCTCCTGCTCACGGCTCGCAATCCGCTCCTTCTCTTTTGGAACTCTCCTCCCCATCAGGCTCCTTCCGCCGGACGTCGGGGCTCTTGTACACATGCATGACTCATCTTAAAACCTCTTGGACCTGATTCAAACCCGGTCGCAAGGAAGCGTGTGCTCGTAGCTGCCGATGGTTTGCATTCTGTGCATGCGTGTGCATCGCAGTGCATGTGCGCAAACTAGTCCGAGCAATCGGGAAGTGTACGCTCACCGAGCATAGACAGCCCAGCTGAATGAGTAGCAGGTGAAGCCGTTTGTGGGTGGTAAGAGGGGCTGGCCATTAAAAACGGGGGAGTGGAGGTGCGAACGCAGGCGTGTTTCAGAGGTGTGCATAATTAAGATGAAGCGTCATAGTACACATCACCTGGTTGAATTTTACACTGAAGTGCTCGCAGTGCTTGCGTTAGGGTATAGTCAACGTCAAGCGCTGCGGTCGCTTCCGTTGGAACCCGATGTATCGATGGTTGCATACTCTTCCTGGAGATGACGTGCACAAGTGGGGGTCTCAAGACAGGCTGTTGGGCATTTGCATACACAAAGCGATCGCACGCAAAGACATAGTGGGCGTGCTTATGCCTTGCCGTGCGATCACCTGCCTTGCTGTCACTTAGCCGAATTTTCATACGCTGGGAACGATACGCATCTAGTGACCGGGTCTGAATCAGACCCCTTATTCCCAAAGTATATGTAAGTTTTTCCCCTTGTAATCGTTTCTGTATAAAAACTTTTCAATAGCATAAGCAATGCTTGCAGTAAATGGCCATCTGCACTGGTAGTCAGCTACTATATCTCTGGAAAAGCTGTGCAGGTTGCTTATGGAAACTGAACAACAATTAATCTAGGTGTCAGAACTTTGAATATATGACAAATAGATAAATGTAATCCTCTCAAATCTCACCTTAAGTTGAACTTGTCACCAGTTTCTGTGCTGTATTTTATTTATACATTGTTTATTGCCTTGTGCATTATGTATGTGTAAAAAATGGTCTTCCGTCATGGCTCGTTTGCCCAGGAGAGTGCTGCTATGGAGTGCCATATTGCACTGTTCTCTTTCCAAATTTGACTTGTTCATATGTCTGCTCTCCTGCAGGCAGTGGAGTTACTTGGAGAATACGTGCCTGGGAGACCATACTGCAATATGCAGCTGCACTTGCAAAATGAAACAGTTTCAAAGATAAAACGGGCCACGTTGGAGACACATTTTTTTTTTACATGTGGCAAATACACAAATAACTGTATGTGCAGCTAACATGGCAATGTGGTACCTGGTTCTGTGTAGGGGGCCAATTTATCAAGCCTTAACGTTAAAAAAAAAAAAAAAAAACAGCAACAAATCATTAGTTTAGTAATGTGACTATTTACTGTATTAAAGCCCTAACCTGACACTGAAATCGCTGACATCGCCATAGATCTCTTTGAGGATAGCGATATTAACTAATTTATCAAGTTCCAAGAAAATAGCTCCTGGTATCCATGTCCATCTTCAGATGGTGTTAGCAGCCAATTAGCTTTATCATCCAGGCATGCACAGACATTTGGCCGCACATGCTCAGTAGTTTACTGCAGTGCTAAGCACATACATGCCTAGTCTCCCAGGATGTCCAGGAGGGTCCTGAAACTCGGGTGGTGTTCCCAGGAGCCCAGAAGTGTGGGCAAGTCTTACACCTCTACCCTATGATGCAATTCACACTGAATTGCATTATCATGGCCCTGTCCTTGCTTCACAATGCCAGTAATCGTGCATTGTGTAGTGGGAGCAGGGCACAATGACACAATTGCAGAATCTGCTGCCAACTTTGCCACGTTTGCCACACCCTCCCCAACACACTCTGAGCTGCACCACCCCGCAAAAGGAACAGCCAGTAAGTTGACAAGTATGGCTAAGCAGGTAGATAAATCAATGGGTATTGCATTACACTACAAGCAAAAGTCTTCACTATGAGCTATTCACTAAATCTTTCACCAGCAGAGTCTCTTCTCCGAAGCAGCTAGCAAACCTTGACAAATAGCTTCATAAAATCAGTGCAATATAATGTATTCTTTGACAGGGAAGACCTCCAATAAATAATAATTTCCCCCCGTACGTGCTTAGACTCATGGATAGTTGCATATATAATAATGGAAGGTTGCACTCCACTTAGAATGCCAACACCTTTTTGGGTCAGATGCTGTGATTGCGGACCAATCGCCACTGTCAGCTGCGTTATTAGTGTTGTTGTCCAGCATAAAGGCAATGCCAATAAGTACATGTGCCTAGGAGTTATTGTGGCACTCATTCTTCAACCCTGTTAGGTCATTTTAAGATTGCCAAGGCTGTGAATGTTTTCTTTACCTAGACCAGTGGTTCCCAAACTGGGCACTGTGGCATCCTGGGGATCCTCAGTGTATTTGCAGGGGTGTCTTGGGTTTTATGGTCTAGGAAAAAAATCAAATCATTTATGAACAACGATAAGCAAAACTAGTGCTTGTGGCTGCCAATCAAAAAAGACAGACAAACACAGTTTACAGAAAAACACAGTAATTACACTGCAGAATTGGGTGCAGAAATAACAAATAAGCAAATAAAATTACCAACTAAGAGCAGCTGTATGAAAAGAGGGTAGTCAGTCCTCAAAGATATTAGAACAGAAATGGAAAAAGTAACAGCGCTCACTTAAAATAAAAGCAGTTTACTCATTTAATAAGGCATGCAAAATACCAACATACATGTAATTTAAAATGTACAGAAAGAGCATAAAAGTAGTCCAATCCACCAATCACATTGGCCTCATATAGATGCTGGGAGGCTTAGATAATGATCCAATAGGTATTGATCCAATGGTACTGAGCATGTGCAGTTCTGAAAATCAGTCCAGACTTATAGTTACCAAATCCAATGTCCACTTGAATTGAGGGGTCCTAATTAGCAGTGCTGGTAGGCTTCCGCAAGAGTTGGTCCCCGGGCAGAGGTTTCGGCAGTCCGTTTGTGTGGCTGAATAGCACGCTGCTTTGACCATATATCGGCGCTCCTGTGGTGGATGGATGGATGGTATAAAAAAGCAGTCAATTCTGATGCGTTTCGCTGTGTTGTACCCACAGCTTTTTCAAAGGTGGTGACATGGCTGCTATGAGGGCTTTTTATATGGTGTATCCAAGATGGCTCCTAATTGCCATCTGTTGTCAATTAACGAGCAATTTATAAAAGGAGACCTTCCTGTACTTAAACATTCACATAGATAATGCAATAAAGAGGAGACAGACTTACCTAAATCAAAAAAGTCTTTATATAACATCAGACAAGCGGTCCGATCGTGACTGTTAGTGCCGCTTGTCTCTCCCGTTCTCCTTCCGCCGCGTGGTGTAAACAAACCACACGTGGAGGATAGGGGAGTAGTCAAGGTAACCCATAAACATGGCTGGTGATAGGTCCAGTAGCGCTCACATGACACAACTCGATGTCACGTGACATAAGTAGCGTAATAGCGTACTGACGTATTATGGCACGTGATTCGGAAAGATCAGTATCACTCGTCTTTCCTATTCTCCTTCCACCGTGTTGTGTACATCAACCACACATGGGGGAGGGAGAGGATAGTAGTCAAGGTAACCCATAAACATATGATAGAACAAAATAGCGCTCACATGACAGACCTTGATGTCACATGACATCCATAGCGCTATAGTTTACTAACATACTATATAAAATTAAAAATAAATATATATATAATAAATTAAATAAATTAAATAGAATGTTAACAAGAAATGGAATTAAGCTCTGGCATTTCATTTAATCCCCTAGAATATAAAGAGTCCATCCTAAATATCCAAAACAAGAATTGTTTTGGATATTTAAGATGGACTCTTTATATTTTTAATTTTATATTATTTTCCTTCAAGTATTTTCTAATCATTCAATATTCTATTGCGTTTAGAATATTGAGTTCTTAATTTATAGTTATATTGATATTTATCATATATTGCATTATTTATGTATTATTTATGTATTATATTATGGTATATATTTTGGTTCTTTTTAGATTATGATTTCTGTGTATGTTTTTATGCAATATTAATATTTGAGATCGTAGATTAATATATGCTGTGTCCCTTCTCTTAAATTTTTAATATATGTTCAGCATGTTAGTATACTACGGTACAACACGGTGGAAGGAGAATAGGAAAGACGAGTGATACTGATATTTCCGAATCACGTGACTCTGCCATAATACGTCAGTACGCTATTACGCTACTTACGTCACGTGACATCGAGTTGTGTCACGTGAGCGCTACTGGACCTATAACCTATGGGTTACCTTGACTACTCCCCTATCCTCCACGTGTGGTTTGTTTACACCACGCGGCGGAAGGAGAATGGGAGAGACAAGCGGCACTAACAGTCACGATCGGACCGCTTGTCTGATGTTATATAAAGATTTTTTGATTTAGGTAAGTCTGTCTCCTCTTTATTGCATTATCTATGTGAATGTTTAAGTACAGGAAGGTCTCCTTTTATAAATTGCTCGTTAATTGACAACAAATGGCAATTAGGAGCCATCTTGGATACACCATATAAAAAGCCCTCATAGCAGCCATGTCACCACCTTTGAAAAAGCTGTGGGCACAACACAGTGAAACGCGTCAGAATTGGCTGCTTTTTAATACCATCCATCCACCACAGGAGCGCCGATATATGGTCAAAGCAGCGTGCTATTCAGCCACACAAACGGACTGCCGAAACCTCTGCCCGGGGACCAACTCTTGCGGAAGCCTACCAGCACTGCTAATTAGGACCCCTCAATTCAAGTGGACATTGGATTTGGTAACTATAAGTCTGGACTGATTTTCAGAACTGCACATGCTCAGTACCATTGGATCAATACCTATTGGATCATTATCTAAGCCTCCCAGCATCTATATGAGGCCAATGTGATTGGTGGATTGGACTACTTTTATGCTCTTTCTGTACATTTTAAATTACATGTATGTTGGTATTTTGCATGCCTTATTAAATGAGTAAACTGCTTTTATTTTAAGTGAGCGCTGTTACTTTTTCTATTTCTAGACAAACACAATTTACTTAATCTAATAATTTCTTTCTGAATTCCTCAATAAGAAATGTTTGGCCTAGGGGTGCTGTAAATAAAAAATTATGAAACCCTAGGGTGCCGTGATTCAAGAAAGTTTGGGAATCCCTGCCCTAGACCCACTAGAGAAGATCTGAGAGTTGCAGTTTGCAAATGACAAGAAGATGTGTTTGCTTATCAGTAGAAATCTTTACTTTGCTGGTTGTAATTGGTCAAGATGCTGTCAATAACCACCAAAGCCATGATGGGGAGAACATAGTTTCTTTGTTACCATGAAGTTTCAAACATGGAAACTAACATCAATTATTTTTCAACTCCACAATATGATTAGAATGAAATCTGCATTTGGGCAGTTAGTCACTGAGAAATACCGTATCCTGCATTATATAAACTGACAGCACCACCTGAGAGCACAGCTATTACCATTAGTGGTGTGTAATCACCAGCATATGTACTTTCTGAGGTATAAGTACCATGTCACTGGTTCCAAGCTTTCTGAAGAGACTAGTTGGCTTTCATCAAGAACTCAAGCACCCCCCTCAACCACTTTCTTACTGATTATTGTTTACTTCGGAGCTGCTCTTGAAGGCTCTGCAATTTCTTCAAAGAAAATGATATCAGAAATGATTAAAACTTGAAACTGAACACAGGAGAAAATTGGTCTAAGAAACAATACGCACATCACTAAGATTCTGAAATCACCATTTTATTATTGCTGTGACAGTACAGCGTAGAACGTGATAGCGTTTCATGCTATTGCAAGGGTCCTCTGTCTTTTCTATTAACAGAATAATATACGGAGCATGCTGGTGTTGATATGTAATGTGAAGCGAATGTGCTGGGGTAGGGTAATTCTCCTGCTGAGTCGGTGCACCAGGGTATAGTAAATCTGGGCAGAGTGTAAGTGATATTGTATAACGCAGTAGTTATGCTGGCGGCGATTAGTCCGCGGTATGCGTAAACAGGTCTTCGATTTATTACTTCAAGTAGAACACTAGGTAGCATATGGCACTGGGAATATCACAGGTGTAACAGTGGTAGGTATAATTAGAGATGAGCGGGTTCGGATCTCAGAGATCCAAACCCACCCGAATTTCGGGGATCCGGGTTGATCCTGCCCCGGATCCCTGACCCGAGGCAAAACCTTGCGACCCCTCTGTCGAGTCGTGAGGTTTTGTTTTGAGCGGGCTTAACGCTGATTGGCTGAGAGAGCCATCTATCATGTCTCTCAGCCAATCAGCGTTAAGCCCATTGAAAACAGCACAATCAAGAAAAATAAGATGGCGCCCACCATCCCCTGCCGCCTGACACCGCTGGTTCCCCCACCTGCCTACACCGCTGGCACCCCCACTGACACCATCCCCCGCTGCCGACACCACCGCTCTTGATACTCCTGCACTGCTGCCCGACTTACTGAGGACACCGTCAGCGACCCCCACACTGCCGACACTCCCACACTGAGGACACCACCAGCACCCCTGCACTGCCGATACAGTCAGCAAACCTGCACTGAGTACACCGCTGGCACCCCTGCTCTGTCGACACTGCCGGCACCCTGCATTGAGAACACCCCTGCAATGCCAAGACAGTCAGCAAACCTTCACTGATGACACCGCTGGCACCCCTGCTCTGCCGACACCCTGCATTGAGAACACCCCTGCACTGCTGACACAGTCAGCAAACCTGCAATGAGGACACCGCTGGCACCCCCGCACTGCCGACACAGTCAGCAAACCTGCAATGAGGATACTGCTGGCACTGCCGACACAGCCAGCAAACTTGCACTAAGACACCGCTGGCACCCCCGCACTGCCAACACAGCCAGCAAACCTGCACTAAAGACACCGCTGGCACCCCCACACTGCCGACACTGCCAGCAAACCTGCACTAAGACACCACTGCACCCCCGCATTACAGACACAGCCAGCAAACCTGCACTAAAGACACCGCTGGCACCCCCGCACTACCCTTCACTGAGGACACTGCCAGCACTGCAGCACTGCCATTCCATGTACTGAGGACACCGTGAGCAACCCCGCTCTGCCAACACTGCTGTCACAGTAAGTGCACTATTGGTGTATTCAACCCACACTGTATAACACACTGTATCTGTGTTGGAAATTAGAAACTGAACTGCCACATGTTAGTGCCGTCCACTGTGTCACTTAGCTTAGTCAGCCAGCTAGCTGGATGCAACCTTTTGGCCTTAACTAGATGAAGCAAATAATATTGTGAGGTGGTCAAAATTGATTGGAAATTATTGGAAATAAATGTTAATGAGGTTAATTATACTGTAGGAACAAAAACAGGCCCATTTTATGTGATTTTAGCTGTTTTTATGATTTAAAAAAAAAAAAAGCAGATCCAAAACCAAAACACGAAAACAAAACACCGAGGTGAGGTTTCGGCAAAACCAATCCAGATCCAAAACCAGGGTAGATCCAAATCCAAAACCAAAACACGGGGGTCGGCGCACATCTTTAGGTATAATATACTGTTTGCGGAAGCCTGGAGCTCAGGGTATTGCTGGGAGTGATCGTGGTATTGGCACTGCAGGATAGTAGCACTAGTGGTCTAGTGTACAACGGTGATGGCATAGTGTATTTGCGGGCATACAGCGGGGAACTGCAGGCTCTTGTGGTAAGAATCTCCTGGTCCAACCTGTCCTCATGGACGCTGGGGAGACACAGCGCACGCGCAATAACTCATATCAAAGGTCGGACCTCTCTTAGCTGAGCTCTGGCAAGTCCTAGCGACTGCCGGCTCTGTCGGACTGTACCTGTACAGTGTTAGTGGGAAGCAGAGCAGGAGCCAACTCCATCCTACATTTTCATCATGCATCGCAAAACTGTTATCAACACTTTTTTCCCATGTGAAGTGCATTTAAACCAAATAAGCAAAGGTTTAATTCCATATTAGGCTTAGGCAATTTGTAACTAACAGGCATGGCACACTTGCCGACTTTAATTAACTCCTCTCTGGCAGAAGCCCAGAGGGAAGATGCAGCTGACAGCTTAGGGGGTGGTGCAGCTGACAGTTTAGGGGGTGGGGGTTTGTGAGGAGGGGTGGGGCTAAATTATGCGATTCACATCACACAACACAAACATTGCGCTGACTGATGTAATGATTGTGCATACAAATATACAAAGTGAATGGTTGGATGCATAAATCTTTACTAATATATAATAACATGTATAAAATACTGAAAGATTATAACGATCTAACTGGAATTTAACTTTTCCACATGCTATAGCAACAGTGTTACCAGTTTATATCTCTATCAGACTTTTATTTGCCAGAGTTCTATTTCAAACTGTCATTGTATGTTATATGTGTTTTATGTTTTTTATCTCTATGGTTACTATAGAGACAGACAGAGTCTCGTCGCAAGCCCCGATGGTCGCGATGGTCACGACCATCACCTGGACACTCACAAAAGCTGTGAGTGGTCACCCACAGCTTAGCGAGCGGCCATGAGCTTCCGGCTCTGAATCAGGCCCATAGTTCAGGCATGACATCATTCAGGGAGTGGATTTTTTTCTCTGCATCACTCTGTAACTGCTGCTAATATATTTCGTCGTTCGTCGTTTACCGCATATAAACTGCCAGATATTTCTAATATCTGGCAGCGATATGCGATAATTGACCAACATGTTGGAGAGATGAAAGGTTCAATTTATCGGCCGCGGGAGTGCGCATCTGTCATCGTTCAGGGCCTATCCATAGCAGATAAATATCATTCAATCATTCAATTTACCTGCTAATGGATAGGCCCCTTTAGAAATAGTTTCGAATTAGAATTTTCAGTGGGGATGGGAAGTGCACTGTTGGTGATTGACCAGCACTGTTGAATGGTTTTGTGTAGCATAGTCTCCTACAATACTCTGCTATATTGCTCAGACAAATCTATGCCCCTGATGGCAGGCCTGCTATTTGTACTAAGCTGGAAAAAACATGTTTTGTAACATACACTTTGGTGAAAAAGCCTTTTTAAAATATAATTTCATAAAACTAAGGCAACAACTACAGTTAACACTTATACCCCTTTTACACAAGAGCTAAAACCTGGGTTATTGCAGGGTTAACCCGGGCAGCTCCCTGGTGTAAAAGGGGAGAGGGTTGGATCGCCGAGTTGAGTGACCCGGCAATCCAACCCAGGTAAATAGCAGGGTTTAACATGGGCGTAGCCCGTGAAACCCTGCTGTGAGAACAGCGCACTCCGGGTCACGATGACCTGGAGTGCGCTGCTAGCCGGCCAATTGGTAAGCCTTCAGTGGTGCTTGGAGATGACATCATCTCCAAGCGTCCACTTTCATGCAGACCCGACTGTGGTGTGAGCGGCACTGACTCTGGAATATCCCGAGTCGGCGCCGGCAAAATTCCGGGTCTGATCCGGATAGGAACTTTGTTCCAACTTCGGGTCAGACCCGGAATTTAGGTGGAAAAGGGGTATAACGGGGTATGTGACATCCTGCTGTATATAATAACTAACATAAGGGACAGCATTGTATTAGCCATGGGGTTATCATTAAATAGTGATATTTGAATGTACTGGTACATTACTGACAAGAATTTCTTCTGTCTTTGCCATGATTTGTGAACAATTAGTATTCAAGCAGCTGATAAGGTGTCTGGAAAGTGCTCATTTAATAATCTATTAATGAAATAATTAGTCTTTTGCTCTAATCATTTTAATTCACTGTGACTTGATACCATGGATTATTCAAAATGAAGTAAGTCTTCTGGATGTATTCAGCCATGCTGTGCGAAATCACTATTGCTTAAGTCCCTATAGAGTTACAAGAGAGCGAGGGCTGAATTTCAAAAATGACTTATGTGTATTTTATGTGTCTTATATGAAGAGAATGTATTAAATGTAATTTTCCACTTCAGTCATTACTAATTACCATGACAGCAGTGAGAACCATTGTTAAAATACACTGTCTGTCTATATGCTGTCACAGGCTCTAGGACATAACACAGAACTGAAGGTGTGAAGTCACTGTACAGCTAGCAGTTGGCAGTAGCTCAGTGGGACAGAATGTAATGATTGTCCAATCTTCACCAGCCCATCACCTCCAACAGGGGCAGATGTACTAAGCTCTAGAAAGTGATAAATTGGAGAGCGATAAACTACCAACCAATCAGATCCTAACTGTCATTTTTCAAACACAGCCTAAAACATGACAGTTAGGAGCTGAGTGGCTGGTAGTTTATCACTTTCCAATTTATCACTTTCCAGAGCTTAGTACATCTCCCTCACAAAGAGGTGATGGGCTTCACAGTTGGAAACCCACAACTTGAGGCCCCCAAGTTCATCCACTAGGTAGCAGCTGACATCAGATGGACAAAAAGCCAAGTGATGAGAAAATCATGTACATAAACAAGCTAGGAGGTTAGGGCAGACAGTGCAGGTTCAAAAGTCAAGCCAAGGCAGTAAATGTACCAGTTGATAGGGTGCCAAATGTTGACCCCAGGGTGTGAAGCTGAGCTCCTAGGGCATTCTTAGGATGCTCTGGGCAGCTCTGCAGTGGCTTTGATGTCTGGACTAGGGGGAAGCTGAGCACCCGGAGCATCCAATGGACACTCAATATGGCAGATTTTGCGCCTGCATGGTGCCATTCCAAGTACCCTGCATGCCAAATACAGGTGCAACAGGGCAGCGATGGTGCCTTCACCTATGCTATACGCGATGGCACCACTCACCCACCCCTAGTTATAGCCCTGTACCAAGTCTTTGTCTGTAGGAGGCCAGAATAGTAAGAACATAGGCAAGATAGTAAGGAGTGATCAGAACGGGAACCAGATACTGTAGGACAGACAGCTCACTAGGCAAGATACGTAGTACAGTGCATACTTGCCTACTTTTGAACAAGCATTTTGAGGAAGATTATGAATTCAACACCTATGAGCGCAGCAGTAAAGTGGTCGTTTACTGCTTCATAAAATTAACTTACATCCAAACGTAAACGAGCCCCATAGCAGTTAGTAAGATCTGTTTGTTGATGAAAACAAACTGATACTTTTCAGAAAATGCATGTAGCCATAGGGATCATTGTGCCTTATAACCAATGCAGGGAATTGATACTAATGCTTCCATTTGAATGTATAAATCTCTGGGGGGTTTTATACAAAAGCTACATAATAGGAGTAAGGTGCAATCAGGGAGATTACTAGACTCTTCAGGAAGTCAGAGAGATTGCTACTGTTTCATGGAGTCTCCCTGACAATCAGTGAGAGTTGACAATTATGGTAAAGGGCACTGAACCATTCTTGCCTAATGGAATACATAGGCATTACAAATGTTTGTTAAATAGTTTTATTGTATTAGTTACTTGTCCTTTCATTGCTTATTTGCAAAGCAAAATTTCTTCAAGTTTAAGAGGTCTATGAATTAACTATTAGGTGTAAGTTTACTAAAGTGAGAGTTTTTAGAAGTGAGTTTTTAGAAGAAATGTTGCCCATAGCAACCAATCAGATTCTACTTAACATTTAACTAGCACCTTCTAGAAGATAATAGCTAGAATCTGATTGGTTGCTATGGGCAACATCTCTTCTAAAACTCACTTCTAAAAACTCTCACTTTAGTAAATTTACCCCTTAAAGTGCTGTTTCCATAGCAATAAAGCGTGCCACAGTGTACTTTGCAGACATCAACCAAGCTTATCATGGTTTGCGCTGTTGCCAAAAATACAGCAGCATTGAAGTCAATCCTTGCTCACACCAGCCGTTCTTCATTCATTTCTGTGACAAAACTGCTACAAGTAAAATATGCAACTTTCAAAGCAGAATTTCCATTCCAAGGCGTTTATTTCATTTTTTATTTTATTTTTTATTTTTAATGTCAACTAATGTTAGTTTTATTGAAATGGACACAGCTTCTACTCATACACCTCCAGCTGCTTCCATAAAATTTCTAGTTACCTGTAAAACTGGGCACACCAGAGGCGTAACTCCCAGAGACAATGGAGACGCCTGCCTCCGGGCGCCAAGCTCTGAAGTGGCTCCTCCATCTATAGCATGTGCAGCAGCACTTGTTTGGTTCAGAGGGAAATACAAGTGTGCCTCTGCAGCGTTGCACCAGCTGCTGCTGCAGCATTGACCAGCTCTGTACTGGGAGCCCTGCAAACAACTGTTGATTCTGTGTCACAACAAATGAAGGCTCACCAGCATAGGGCACCAAACTGTAACTTGCCTCCGGGCAACTGAGATGAACTTACGCCCCTGGGGTACACACCTATACAATCACTCAGCAGATTGGGTAAATGCTCCCGATCAGCCGAGTACTGTGTCCCCTGCTTGACCCCCTGTCAGCTGCCGCAGAGCCCCATACGCACTGTGCAGACATAGCACAGTGTGTACGGGCTTCTATGGGACATGGAGGGTGGGGCGACAAATATTAAACAGCCCGTAAGATGTGACGTGCTGATCCAACCGTTGCAGGAGCATTATAAGCCGCTTATCAGTTAACGTTCCTGCAACGGAGCTGCATACACACCCATACAATCGTCCGATATTGGGTGATCGGGCCATATGTATAGGTGTGTACCCAGCTTAACTGCTTAACCATACTTTAGGCATCTCTCTGATTGGCATAGACTACAGAAAAACCCAATACATTGGTGCAACGCCTTCTCTTTACCTCCTACCGTAGTATTATCCTCTACTCTTGCTTACCGTTTAAGCCACCCCCTTCACGACATAATTTACCTGACATTGAGGAGTCACCAGAAAGGGGGCGTGGCACATCTTTAAGGGGGTTTCTGTTAATTATAGTGAAAGTACATTAACTCTAGTATCTCTTTTGTCCTTTCTCTCTCTGGGCAGGATCTAATAAAGTCAAAATGCAACCAAAACTCAAGTTTTCAGAGTTTTGACTGCATTCTCCACATGTACAAAGTTCCGAAAAGTTAAACTTTCTGGAGCTTGTACCCGGTGGGAAACACCATATATAAGTGGAATTTCCTAATAGAAGCCTATGGGTTTCTTTTTGCAGCTTCCTGAGAGAGAAAATAGGATCCCTCCCAGTGTCGCCCGCAAGTCGCGGTTCAATAGGACTCCCAAGTCTTAAACCCAGAAATCTCCTCTTTGCAAAGGACAGCTGTCCTTTGCAATTATAATTGCATTTGTACATGCATACCAGCTGAAATGATGAATGGCCCCGAAAATTTATACAAAAGTAGGTGAAAAATGATAATTTTCACCTACTTTGTAAGAATTAAGGGGCTAATTCAGAGATGTGCGCTAACCAGATGGTTTGCGAACATCTCCAATTGTGCCGGTCTGCGCCGGTGCAAGACACGTACTGTGCATGTGCAGTACTGGTCAAGCATGTTTGCATGCAGTGCGGCTGTAGACTGTCAGTGATTGACAGTCTGCTGCCATTTCTGGGCGGGAGGGAGCATAGACTGACTGTTTCCCCAATGAAGGCGTGTCGCCTCCATTAGGGGGGAGGGCAGAGGCCAGGATCTCCGTCGGGTGATGGAGATTTCTTGGCCTCTTTTGAGAAACTTCAGCGTAAAGAAGAACAAGGAGTCCTGGAAATGAGGATGTGGCTCCCACAGAGCCCAGATCTCAACATCATTGAGTCTGCCTGAGATTAGAGACAGAAGGATTTGAGCAAGCCTACATTCACAGAAGATCTGTGGTTAGTTCTCCAAGAAGTTTGGAACAACCTCCCTGACGAGTTCCTTCAAAAACTGTGCGCAAGTGTACCTAGAAGAATTGATGCTATTTTGAAGGCAAAGGGTGGTCACACCAAATATTGATTTCATTTAGATTTCTCTTCTGCTAATTCACTTTGCATTTTGTTAATTGATAAAAATAAACTATTAACCAGGGTTGCCGATATTCTGGCTGCCCCTTTCGGGAGGGAGCAGCCAGATCAAAATAGCAGGGGGGCGTGGCCACACATGGGGACGGGGATGGACAGATTACCATTATTTGTGGGCGGAGTGGGGGCATGGCCACGCAATTGCGTCATTTTGGCCCCACCGAGATTACCGGCATTGTAAAGCAGGGGGTGGGTCATGCCCCCCTCTCTTGTTAAAGGGGGGGGGTTGGAAGTGTCGGAGGCTGCCGGGAGGAACGCCTGTCTTTCTGGGGGGCTGGGAGCTGCACCAGCCGAATCGGGAGAGTAGGCAAGTATGCTATCAACACTTCTATTTTTGAAAGCATTTATTACCTTGCAGCATTTTTTCCATACCTGCCTTTTGCACAGTATTATATATATATATATATATATATATATATATGTATAACAAACAGAGGGCCTGATTCAGACCCGCTCGCGAGCGCTGAGTGCTCGCAAGCGGGTTGATGTTGCCCAAGTGCGCATGCGCACGAGGGAGCCGGCTGCGTTGCGCGCATGTGCGAGACCCGAATAACGACGGCCAAGCCGTCGTTATGGGTCTCGCACCAAAGGGGGCGTGCTGTCGATGGTGATTGACAGCACGCCCCCTTTGGTGGGCGTGCCGGGGGCATGGCTGCTCAGATGGAGGCTTTCCCATGGGAACGCCTACCGTCTGGGGCCGGCCCCACTGACATCACTAGTGATGTCAGTGGGAGTGTTTTTGGCACTGATAGAGCCAAAAGCACTCCAGGGCTTGCGGTAGCGAGACCCTACCGCAGGGTCTCGTCGCAAGCCCGATGGTCGCGATGGTCTTGACCATCGCGACCATCATTTTGGCCACTCGCTACCCACAGCTATGCGAGCGGCCAGGAGGCCGCTCAAAAAAGGAGAAGGGACGGCCCTGATTCAGAGCGAGCGCAGAGCGTCCGGCTCTGAATCAGGGCCAGAGTCAGCTGGCACTCAATGTAATACAAACACTATCTGCATGGGTGTGTCCTGATGACATTTTTCAATAAAATGAAGCATTGACCACAGGGAGGTAACGCTTTGTGTTAGGTGTCAATACACCATCAATACTATTTGATTGCAAGTCCCGAGAGTGCCACTGCATTTAAGTTTATATATATATAAACATATATATATATAAACACAGCATATACGAGCGTGCAAAAAGATGGTCGCGATGGTCTTGACCATCGCGACCATCGGAATTGCGAGGGAAACCCTGCGGTTGGGTTTCCCAGCCGCAAGGCCAGGAGTGATTTTGGCTCTATCAGAGCCAAAAACACTCCCACTGACATCACTAGTGATGTCAGTGGGGCCGGCTTCAGACGGTAGGCATTCCCATGGGAACGCCTCCGTCTGGCAGGCACGCCCCCGGCACGCCCTCCAAAGGGGGCGTGCTGTCAATCAACATCGACAGCACGCCCCCTTTGGTGTGAGACCCGGAGCGATGGAAAGTCCTTCGCTCGCCGGGTCTCGCGCATGCGCACGACGGAGCTCCCTCCGTCGTGTGCATGCGCAGTGGGGACCATCGACCCACTTGCGAGCGTACTGCCGCTCGCGAGTGGGTCTGAATGACCCCCATAGTCCAAAGCAGCTGCTGGGGTGTCCACCACACAGATAGAGTCCAAAAACTCCTCATAGTGAAGTACTTTTATATGTCCTCACTTGAATAAAGGTGGATTAATTTCTCTTTTTAAGCCTGGTGAGTGCCCCTCTTGTTTGTACTACTATATATATATATTTATTTCCATTGCGTGTAATGGGTGATCAGAGTGATGCAAAGGTATATCTTTTATATGCAAATGATCAATAGTATGCTGTTAATTCACTACACTCATAGGGGTATATTTACTAAAGTGCAGGTTTATAGAAGTGGAGATGTTGCCCATAGCAACCAAATTCTACATAACATGTATCTAGCACCTTCTAGAAGATCAAAAAATATATAAAGGAACTGCGCTATATCAATCATAATATGTATACACACAAATGCAATGTAAAAAATATATATAATTTATTCAAACATATATTGTTTATAATAACATTAATGCATGGGTTCCAGCACTGTATTATACCTAATAAAAAATAATAAGTATGTCAAACATTAATATATAAGCAAGACCATTCCTATGTAGGAAAAAGCAATAATACTAAATGTTCCACAGATTAAATGATCCAAAAATCCTCTTGTATGGAGTATAATGTCACAAAGTTCCAAACTTGTTGCAAAAAAGGAAAATAATGTAACAACCGCTTTGTTGAAGTATTAAGAAATAACTTTCATTCAATTAGCAACAGTGTCTCCACTAGTATGCTGCTGTAGTGATCACATAAGTTCCATTAGAGTCATTGCCAAAGCAGGCTAAATAGTATAAAGCTGCTTACCAATGCAGCATGTGTGGATAAATCTTAGAGCCATTCCAATACTGCTGTGGTTAACACCCGGGTCCGTGCTAGTTGCCGGCGACTCCGTTCATACAACCTAATGAGACCGACGTGTGCCAGCCGCAACTCCTGTGTTTCCTGCAGGAATGATTCACCTATGAGATTGGTTCACTTTAGTTGTCAACATGGGCAGATACCGATAGACGGATGTGATAAAAGGAACCATACAATTTTAAGGCAGAGGCAAGTCTAGTTAGCAAGTGCAAGGGTCTGTTACACGTTATCCAGCAGCAACACAAGGGGAAGGCAGAGGCAAGTTAATTTGGTAAATACAAGTATCTGTTGCACAGGTTATAAAGCAGGCAGGCAAAAGGGAAGGCAGAAGCAAGTCCATGTATCAAATCCAAAGATCTGTTATACAGATTATCCAGCAATGGGGTTTTGACATAGACAAATCTGATAACCATTAACTGGTTTAGTACAATGGGACTTCGCTAAAAGGAATGAACAAGTGGGTAATTGGGAACAAAGGTCAAACCAGCAGACAGTCAGTACAGCGCAGCAGGATCTGCAATAACTAGAGAATAATCACCTAGCACAGAACGCCAGGTGCGGATCTCTTTTCTAGCATCAGTGAGCAGAGTGCAGAGTCAGGAACACCACCAACCACTGCACATGTGTTCACAGCCTTCCGCCCATTCCGTCTTCCTCTCTAAACCTGAAAATAATGGTTAAAAACACTTGGGACCTGTAACATCAGGCCAATTTGTCTTCAAAGTGCTCCAAGTCCTGAATGAGTGAGCTGACATTTCTGGTCATACTGCCTCATGTGACAGTAAGAATGAAATATAATCCAAAAGTGATAGATCATTAGAATTGGGATGGTCTTGCTGAAATCTGGACATTTGGGAAGTATTCATGCAATGGATGTATGAAATTGGGTAGAAATGTTTGAAGGTACAGGTGTGTGTTTGTAACAGTAGATGTTAGTAGGAGCTTTGATGGGCCTATTTATTAAAATGTGTGGAAATTACCTGAAAAGTAACATTTCTTATAGCTGCATATCACGGCCAGTTGGAATGCCTTTTCAGGGCAATTTAACAATAGTCACATGCTGTGACATGGGTTCCGAACAGTTCATACACCTACAGACTGGGCCGTAGTAAGGATTGCGGGCCCCGGTTATTTTGTGGGGTGTGGCATAATGGCAGTAGGCGTGGCCACACCTCCTTAGAAAAACAAGTTAAAAAAATAGTTTTTGCTTTGCCGCGAAACCAGGGTCAAATACAAGGGGGGTGCAATCAGTGTGATCGCTCCTCCCCTCACCCCCCCTTTCCCGCACTGCCAGAGAAGACTGCTGCTGCTGATCAGTGGCAGAAGCCTCTCTGGTCCCACTGCAGCCCAGCACACTGCAGCATGTCCTGGGCTGAGGAGTTATATGTAAGGGGGGAGGCGGACACCTCCATCAAGCCAGGCCCCAAGTAATGAGTACCCGCTCCCCCATCTCAGCGCCTCTGCCTACATATCATGACAAAACCTATACAGTACTGTCTCAATTTCAGTTCATACAGCTCATTTGGGCCCTGCAGGGTGAGATAATATTATATGCTGCACAACACTGTTTTCTTACCCACCAGAAAAGGCATTATACAGTATTCTGTACATACTGTTTTAATTCATTTAAATGGAGTTATCTATTTTATCTATTTGTACTAAATTATACTTTATTATACCGTATTTTTGACTGGATTTTTTTACTTTTGTAAGTACTGTATTAAAGAGGTTTCAAGGATGCTTAGATGGTGCAGTGACGCAAGCACATACTTAATGGATTTATTTATTACGTCCCTGAATTATGTTTCAATAGCTTAAGAAACAACATAGCAAAATACCTGGTATCTGTGACTCTTGGCATTTACCATTATACATCCTTGAATGTAAAAGAAGAACTGTTGAGAAATAGAATACTGCAGGGAGAGCGAGCCCGTACACAAGTCAAAAGGGCTGAAACACATGTGTGTAAAGAAAGCATTGCTAATATAGGCAATACAATTGATCAGCTTGGTTTTGTAAATATTTTTATTAAAAAACATACTAAAAAATACAAATACCATTATTGATATCAAAAGTTACTCTGTTCAAAAAAGACTAATACAATATTAAACATCATATGCAGTCAAGTAACCTGTCCAATAGTACAAAGCCACCAAAGAAATTAATAACTTAATAGTAGGTCAAAATGATAAAGTGAATGTATTAAAGCCCCATATGGCTGCAGTCACTGGGAGAGAGAGTACTAAGGTACTGTATACTCCAAATGTGCCGCTTTGACTGATAGCTGTAAGCAAGATCCAATTAGGATGGTAGGGTGGTCCAAAGGGGGTCCTAGCTAAATAAATGGCAATAGAGCGCACAAAGGGCCTGATTTAGAGATGGACGGAATTGCACAGCCGCACACAAGCTGTGCAATTCCGTTCTTTTAAAATGCAAATGCAGAAGGAGGTGTCAGAGACCTAATTGCTGCATCTGTGTGATCGCAGATCACCATCAGAATAATTGCGACTATCGGTCGCGATAGTTGTCCCTTTGGCCAGGCTGCGATGGCTGAAGCTTTCCGCAGCCTGACCAGGTCCTGGCAGCTTGTGAGGCCAGGAAGTCTGCATGCACCCACGCAGACCCTTGCCTCATCCCTCCCGGAAAAAGGGGATGACACCACCCCGTTTCCGGGAACGCTTCCAAGGAACGCCCCCGCTCTACCTCCTAAACACTGCAGCCTGTCAATCAGGCTGCGGTTGTGAGGATCTGCGAGCTAACAAGCAAACAGAGGGCTGCATATGCACAGTACACCTCCTGCGCTTGTGCAGTCCTCCCACCATCAGGTTAGTGTACATCTATGCATCAGCCCCAAAGTTGGAAGTGAGTCACAGGGGGATAAATCCATGAATCTGTTTGTGATGAATAGTGTGCAGCAGACTGAGACCGGACGCTGCGCCAACCTGTCAGCCGCTGCACATATGATGTCAGCGCAGTGCTGTGATCCCTCGCTGTTAGATTCAAGCAGCTGCATCTGTGTGCAACCGCTTCGGCGGTAGATGATCCGTATTAAGGGATCTCCTGAGACAACCACTGTTCTACCACATTACCACTGATAGAAAGTCGTGTGGTATCACTACCAGCTGCGGCAGCACTTGTAAGAAAAATCTCAGTGAGGCATGAAGGTGGTAGGCAGGTTAGTCATATTGCAGATAGGGACAGCACCAGTCCTAACACATTTTCCTACTGCAGCAGGTTCATCAGAGGGAGATTTAAAACTCAGTGGTAGTGCAGTAGAACAGTGGTTGGCCCAGTAGTTGTAGTTGGGAGCAGTGGTGGATTTTACCAAGGGGCTGCAGCACCCCCAGTAAAATCCGCCACCTCAGTGAGCCAGTTGCAGTCCGTAACAGCACTGGCTACACTGTGACTGGCAGTGGCTTCCAATTGGAAGTGCTATCTGCCAATCAATCACACAAAGTCAGGCAGTCCCAGGGGGAGGCGTTCCCCCCCCCCCCTGGGACTGCTAGTTCAGGCTACGATTAGCAGAGAGTATGCTTCCACTGAGAAGCTGCTCCTCTGCCTTTCGTGTAGCCCTACCTGGCTTCTAGATGCTGCAACCGATGCACTCCCTAGAAGCCAATGTTTTGCGCACGTTTGGTGCCACCACAGCTTGTGCGAATGTGCCAGTCCCAGTGTCTGCCAGATCCATTGTGCAGTGACCCAGCCAGCCTGACTCCTCCTCTCCCCGGCAGCACCCCTCATCCAAGAGGGTAGGAACTGCTGCTGGATGGGAGTATTTATGCAAAGTAATGGAGGTATTAATGTGAGGTAAGGCCTGGTGTATGCTATACATTAATACACAATGCTATACATTTAACTAGGGATGTGCAGGCTCGGATAGGTTAGAATTTTCCAGCCAAGTTCAGATTTTTCCCACCAAAAAGCGTGTCTCAGAAAGAGGCAAAATGTCATCTTTCATGGACAACCATCATCTTCCATGGATGTTTGTCCATGAAAGATGACGTTTTGCCTCTTTCTGAAACCCGATTTTTGGCGGGAAAAATCTGAACTTGGCGGGAAAATTCGAACCTATACGAGCCCGCAAATCCCTACATTTAACATGATGTCTGGTGGGGACAATTTATGTAATTTAGTAGCTGTGGGAACTAGTAATTTAATATGCAGTATATTGTTTAACTGTGTTGGATATTAATGTAATATGGGGATGATGGAGACTATTAATATATAGTAGGTGTTAGTAATGTACTGTGGGGTCTCTGTATTATAATTATAAGCCAACATTTTTATCAAAGGGGCTAATTGTTTAGTAGGAGGCTATTAATTACAGTATACGTTGTTGCTATTACTGTAATGGTATGGCTGTTTGGGGGAAAGGAGAGGTGGGGTTGCTTGGATTTCCAGGCAGTGAGCAGCACATAAACATTTTCCAAAAAGGATCCCAACATTCAGGATGGTTATGAGGAATATCCAAATTCATACTGTTCTCCCAGCAACACTTTCTATGAAGCATTGGATCTTGTTTCTACAGGGGGACACACACCGAAAGGGCTTTAGCTGCGATACTCCTAGAGGTGTCAGTTTTGGAGCATGCAATACAGTACATGGATACGTTAGTACTGTTTGTACAGTGCGTAGCGTGCAATAAGGTACACAGAGGTGTTGGCACTGTGGGAAACGTGCATAGCCTGCAATGATAGGCACGGAGGAGTTGGCACTGTGGGAACATCGCAAACATTGCAAGGAAAGGCACAGATGTGTTGGCACTGTGGGAGCAGCGTGTAGCATGAGATACACAGAGTAAATGCAATAACACTGGAGCTCAAAACCCGACAGTGAGTGTATCAGAGTACACACATGCACATAGATCATAAATGCAAATAGATGAAATTGGCATAACCAAACACACTGGCGCAGATTATTAGACCCTCACCAGGAATCCTCGCAAGAAAATATGTAATTTGCTGAGTGAGGACCCAGGTCGCGGCCAAATGTAGTTGGTTCCCAACATGAACGCAACAAAGTACTTAGGTGGTATGAGGACTGGAAATACAATGCTGATGAAAATGCGGGTATGTTGTCGAGGAGACTGAACACTGACGTTGAAACAACTTTGGAATAAAACTATACTAGGAAATATAGTTCTGAATATTGAGCATCTATGTAAACACAATTGATACTCAGGGGCCTATTCATCATACGATAAATGGCCCGGTAACTATGCGTAAATACTAGTTTCCGCATATTTTAGTTACCGGCCATTCATCATCAGGGGACCACCTGATATTCAGCAAATTCTGAATACTGAAAGCTGGCGCTTGTTCTCGGATCCCCCCTCCTTCCTATGGGAAGGAGTTCCGGGGAATGCGAAGAGTGATCCGAGTGGATCCCTCCACCGCCTTCTCACAGACTTCTCCAGTGAATTGCTCAGGTGCAAAGTTTCCCGGCTGAAAGTTGGATACTTAAGTATCCCTCGCAATTACTTAATCGTCGGGGGCCATACGGCCTCCTATGATGAATAGGCCTCTCAGGCACTGGAGAAATGCACTTAGCAAGTTTTATTGTGGTTGGTGAATAAGTGATTCCCTGCATGAGTCATCAGTACTGGAGGTTAGTGGTAACACCTGAGAGAGGTGTTATGTCATCTCTACTCTAGCCTGAGGCTTAGCCCAGCTGGGATCTGTTGAGAATTCTGTTTGTGAAGGCCAGCAATCAGTGACCTGCTAAGTGTTTGGAAGCAGGCCAGTCATGTCCATGACTGCTGGTACTGAGAGCCTGATTCATCATGGATCGCTATTGCAAAAGCATACGCATACGGCTGCTTGTTGCGTACTGCGTATGCATTGCAATACACGAAGGCACCACTGTGATCGCACTGTGATTACGCAGAGCATGGGAAGCCATCACAGAGTGACTGACAGGCAGTGAGCATTTGGGGGTGATGACTGGGGGTTGATTGGATAAACACAGGCGTGCCTATGCGTTTGAATGCCGCTGCATAGGCATGCATGAATTAGCCATTGTGATTGCATACGCAGCTTGAGTACTCACTGTGTGCAATGAAGTTAGCAATTTCTAAGTGAGGTCAGGGCTGCTGTAATTCTGTATGAGGGGTCGATGGTACTCGATGTTACCGATGTTTATGAAGGTTTGCAAAGTATTACGGATGTGAAGAAATATTGGGGTGCAATAGACCAAAAAGCACAACTATACTCAGCAGCCTAGAGTCGTGAAAAGGACCTAATATGGAATATGTGCAGAAAGAAATGGTAATAACAACTCCTGGTGCTAAGGACTCCAAAATAAAAATACTAACAGTAATAATTTGTAATAAAAATGAAAAAGATAACAAATACTTTCCTTCAAATTGAAGTCTTTTTCAGTAGTGAGTCAGTTTTTCACCATGAAAGGAAAAAATAGTTATACATAGTGTAATCCCATAAATGATAATTTATTCAATAACAATTCAACTATTAATTATATAAAAAATGCAGATTTATATCTAAAATATATTTTGTCTGGAGCACAATACATAAAATGGATGGATTCTAGCAGTGATATGTTAAAGTGCAAATAGGCTTAAATAACTGTACAAATGTAGCAATATGTAAACACAGCTTTGTGGATAGCCAAAAGATGGTACCCTGCAGAGTAGCAGAAGATAGTGCCAATGCATTTCAAAAACCTACCCAATATTTTTGGATAATAGATGGACAATGAAAAGGACGACAGTGTTTAGGTAGACACCAACTGGCCGACAGTTACAAAAGGTCAACACACAAAAGGTCCCCATGGGTGAGGACAGGTACAAAAGGTCGACACACAAAAGGTTGACATGGATGAGGATCGACAGTTGTCAAAAGATTGACATTTGAATGGTTAGGCACTTACCTGAGGGTTAGGGTCTAGAAGGAACGGTTAAGGTTAGGCACTTACCCCGGAGGTTAGGGTTGGGCTCTAGGAGGGACGATTAGAGTTAGGCACTTACCCTGACGATTGGGTTTAGGCACAAGGAGGGACCTATTGCCAGTCTACTATTTGGCATTGATCTTTTCACTGTCTATCTAAATAGTGTAGATCTTTTAATACACATCCATATTTTCTTGCTCCTCTATGGGGTGTGAGCAATAATAAGCAAGATTTTCCTGCTGGATGAGCCGCATTGTATTAACGAACGAAGTACCAATGGACCTTCATCGCTACTACTATGGCAAAATTGCTGTGGGCCTCAGGGCGCCATGAAACATTATTAGAAATAAGCAGCCAATAGCTCTCCAGCTGCTGGGTGACTACAAGTCCCAGCAAGCTCTGGTAACCTTTTGCCACTGGTTGCCAAAGCTTGTCCAACGTTATGTAAATGTTCTTTATGCATCAACTCATAGCACGTATATTTTGATCAACAGATGGAACAAACATTTATAGAGCTTTTCCACCCTTTCCGAAAATTTGTACAAGCAGAGATATAAATCTGTCTCTATTTCTTCTCTACTTTTAAACATTGCTGTAATGAGGTACTTGGCCAGTTGTACTGGTGTTAAATCTCTTTACTGCAATAAAACTTAATTAGTAATTAGTCATATAACTTAAATTAGTAAATTATTACATATTATTAATTTACAGTAGAACTTCTGTTGCAATTAACATTTTCAACATTACTTCTATTTATGAACCGACAATGTTTTACTGATTTACTGAACCACATAAATCTGTGGACAACCTTCTCTTTCATGGAAGTAAATTGTATTTTGGTGACCATTAGAATTAGCACAAATATATTGCTTTTCCTTAACCTCAGTGCTATGGCTTTTACATATCATCTTAAAGATGAATGCAGACATTCTGCTGCAGTTTCAGACTTGATCTAGAACAGTGACAGGCAACCTGACACACTTCAGGGGTGGCACTGGATGGCACGCTAACCTTCCAAAGGGCTGCACATTAATCTCAATATCAATAGTAATTCAAATTAATACATTTAATCAATTAAAGAGATACCTATGTGTAAAAATATATCAACAGGTGTTTTAAAAGATTCATTACAAGCTACAGAATAATAAACTAGCAAAGGCACCTGGCATATGCTGGGTTACCTCCAGCGAAGGCTTGTGTCTTGACTGGCTGGAGGGTCTGTAATCATGCGCACAAATTAACAAGCTGGCCGGCTTCTAGGGACTGCAGCCCCTAAAAGCTGGGAAGTTCTGCCCTAATACCATGTGATTAGCAGGGATCGCTGCAGTCCCTGCAAGTGGCAGATTTTACTGTGGGCTGGGCTGAAGCATGCAGTCAATAGGTAATAGCCACCACTGGTCACCTCATTCTGCCCACTGCCTTGTCCCACCATCAACTCTGAGCCACCCAACCCCCCCCCCCCTCTGCCTTGTCTCGCCCCCCCCCCGTCAGGTGCTCTGTTCCACCTCCTGCTCTGCTCCGCTCTCTGTCTGCTGCTCTTTCCCGCTCCACCAACCCACCACGCTGCATCCCACTCCCTCCTTCCACCTGGTCATCTCCGGCCAGAGTTTGTACCCTTGCTCTAGCAGTGAGAGCCATGGGAGGGTCATTGCAGTGCTGTTGGGGTCCTTGTCATGGAACGTTCACAGTTCTGATAGTTTGTGAAAAACCCATTACCACACTTAGGGCCTGGTGGACACTAATGCAGTAGTGGCTGCGACTTTATTGCAAATTTATTCTAATGACGGTCGATTGGCTGTTTACTGAGACCCCATCACCTGTGGCTCTAATCCACTGCGGTGCACAAATAGTCACACCATGTGGACATCGGCACAGTCCCTGACATCGGCATGCCCATGACACTCCAGCCGAAGTAGCCACCACTCCATGCAATTCTTATGTGTGTCCATCGGCGTTAACCATCGGGACACATGTACAGTGAGTTTCGGACGCATGCGTAATTTAAAACTTTGGGTGCATGCGCTTGATGTTTTAAATGTGTCCACCTCTGAATCAGGCCCATATGTGTTGTGCAAATGCTGATTGAATAGTATATTTCAATTGATGACATTTATTATATTCATATTTTACAATGTTGTTCCTTCTGGTCAGTATATTGGACAGGCACTTTTTATAGCTTCCAGTATTGCTTAATAGAGATGAGCGGTTCGGTTTTTGACAAAACCAAACACACCTGAACTTTGGGGAGTCCCAGTTCGCAATCACTTTGGTGTTCCGAGTAGAACCATCTCCCGACTGTCTTCTTACAGGGCCTGATTCAGTAAGGATCGCCATTGCGATCGCAATAGCGATTACGCACGAAGTCTCACTGCGAAGACATGCTAATGATTGCAATCTCAATGCCATACGCAGCCTAACATAAGGACACATCCTTTACCTATCACACATCCATAACACTACTGATTTTATTTGTTTTTTTATTAATTTTTATCAATACAAAATCAAAACCGAAAAGAACCAAAACACCAGAGGGTGGTTTTGCCAAAACCAAAACCTTTGAGGGTGATTTTGGCAAAGCCAAAACATTGGGGTCTGCACACATCTTTAATGCTTATCCAGCAAGAGAATTAGCTGCTGACTAAGGGGTAAATTTACTAAAGTGAGAGTTTTAGAAGTGAGTTTTAAAAGTCATATTGCCCATAGCAACCAATCAGATTCTAGCTATTATCTTCTAGAAGGTGGTAGTTAAAAGTTAAGTAGAATCTGATTGGTTGCTATGGGCAACATCACATTTAAAACTCACTTCTGAAAACTCTCACTTTAGTAAATTTACCCCTAAAAGCTCTCATTAGAATAGCCATATTAACAGTGCCTAACTATAGTTTACAAGAAAGAATACTCTTGAATGAAATCATTTCCAATACGTACTACTCTTGAATGATGCATATCATGGCAATGGCATTTTCTATATTTGAGTCAGCAGAAAAGCCAAAACATAATTTACCATAATGGACATATGATTATTATGGGGCAGATTTACTAAAACTTCTAAAAAGGAAAACTGGAGGTGTTTAAAATTGCAATCAATTATATTCTAGATACTTAACTTGTGCTTTCTAGAAAATGGTAGCTAGAATCTGATAGGTTGCTTATGGGTAACACCTCTCTATATTTTCTTTAGAAGTTTTAGTAAACCCAGTGGTGTCATGCGAGGAGTGCGGGCCATACCCGATGGGGTGACCCCAAAATGCCGTCTCCTCTGCAGTGACAGGAGTTGGGTGCTGCAGTGTGACATTCTCCTGCAGCACCCGCCTCCTCTCATAGAAGATGAGCCGACAGTGCTGACAGCGCAGTCTCCGGGGGCAGCCCAGCATTTACGGCGATGTTGGGCTGCCCCCGGCGGGAAGTAATCGGGATCTATGTGAGGCCACGCCCATTTATTTTAGGCCACACCTCCTTTCGGGCTAAGGCGCCTTGGATAATCAGAGTGTGCATCAGATGTCACCAGACCCGGTGACGCCTCTGAGTAAAACTACCCCTATATCTTCAATAGCAACAGCTTCACTACACTGCTTAATTGTAACAGAAATAATTGAATTTTATTACAATCCCTAAGTACTACTTTGCCATTTACAAGCATTTAGGTTATAAAGCTTTTATAAGGTGTTTGTTTTCAGTTTAAAGAATCATGGTTTTCTATGGTAAACTTGCACAAACTGTCACTCTGAATTTCTCTTTCACTGTCAGTTAAATTGAATTCAGGAAGCTTTGTATCTGCAGCATGAATGAAGCCAGATGCTGAGAACATCTCCACAGAAAGCCTCTACGCTGATTGAGAATGCAAACACCATCCATCTATTTATCTTAATGACAATTGTGTCATTCAGCAGCAGACAACTCCATAGAGAGGGGGACTGTGCTGCCTGTGAAAGTTCTTCAAAAGTATTGTAAGTTATTCCCGTCATGTCCCAAATTGTAATTAATGAAAACAGTGGCTGTGTATAGATTTGCAATTAAGCAGCAGTATTTAAAGAAAAAGTTGAATGTGATACATTGTTTTAATTTCTAACAAAATATATATATATATATATATATATATATATATATATATTTTATATTTTTTTTAAATAAAAATTCAGAACATATATTTTCTCTGTGTATATTACGTTCTTTTATATGATTTTGTATTTATTATTACCCTGTTATATGCAGTGGAGTTGCAATGGTTTAATCATATGGGTCATTCCATGAAATGTAGGACACAATACATGAAAATGAAATTGTATCACAGCAGATGCCAAGACATTTTCAACTTCATTTCTTTCTGCTGATGAACTTAATGTAACTGTCACAGTGACTTCAGATGATGTAGTTAACGTTGGCGACTGGTTCTATGTTGAATATGATGGAAAGGCTTAACTACATGGTGAAATCAAGGACATCAGAGATGGTTAATACTTAGGGCTCTATTTACTACAATCCGCAATTGAAATGCAAATTGTAGTGTGATATTTTCGCATTGCGAATTTAGGCAATATCACAGGGATTAATCAAAAATCCCCTGCAGGGACAGAGCTTGCGATAAAGCTCTGTCCCTGAGAATCCCATCCACAGCCTTACCACTGTATTTTTTGCAAAAATTACAGTGAGAAGGTGCCTGTGCATGTGCCGACCAGCTCACCATACAACCCCCCCCTGCGATCACCCCCTGACCCCCTGCGAATGCCCCCCAGCGACCACCCTTCCCCTGCACTTTAACTTACTTCCGGTGCTCGGTGATGTCATCCAGGGCTCCAGCCAGTTGTTCTCCCATCCTGCACTGTGACCCTGGTCAGTTGTTCTATGCAGCAGCTGACCAGGGTCACAGTGGAGGATGGGAGACCAGCTGACCGGAGCCCCGAAGGACATCACTGAGCACCGATCACCCTGGATGCAGGTAAGTGTTTTTTGTTTTCGTTTTTTTTGCACTGATCAGCTTGTGGTCTATTTAGACCACAAAGCTGATCACTGTGGCCCGGCTCCCGGATATGCTTTGCTTGTAGGAGCAGAGCAGGAGTCGGGGAACCGGGGGAAACCCTGGCTTTTCCCGGTATTTTTTCACATTTTATTTTTAGTAATTTTGGCCAGATCACATTTCACATTACAATTATGGGAAATGCGATCTGATTACTAAAAATATGTCATAATTAGGGTTTAGAGTAGAATATTACGAATTCCACTCCAATTGCCCTCTAGTAAATTTATGTTAAACAAAAATAATGTAAAATGGGTGTGAAAACACCCTTTTTCACTTTATTTTAGTAAAAATAATGTTAATAAATAGAGCCTTTAGTGAACACAATTGAGCAAGTTGGCAGCAATTGGAAATTTAAATATTTTATACATATTCACAGTTAATCAGGAAGATAAACAGGTCTACATTGATTAATTCACATGGATTCTACAGTTTTCAGTAATTTGTATCAGAGTCCTTTGACTGGGGACAGAAATGTAATGTGAGTCACATACATATGTAACATGAGTCACATGTAAAAAATTATTTTAACTATAGTTTGGTTAACATTCAGTTTTTTTGTTTATATGTCAAACATCAGTTTAGGGTCTTGTAAGTGTATAGTATAACAATCATATTGTAAAAATAATTCGAACAGCAGGTACAAATAAATATATATGTTTCCTCAGTTCCTATGTCCATTCTGTTGTAAAATAAGTAATGCATATAAACAATAAACTTTAACTACTAAGCGTGTACATTTTTTTTGCTAAGCATTAATTATGACTACCTATTCTGTATATTATTGTCATATTTTTAAAATGATGAATTTCAGCTTCAATTTTGTGTGTGGTGCATTTAAACTTCTAAAAATTAACATGAAATGTAACTTGAGTCACGTGAAATGGCCCATAATGAAATTTGAGAATACATTTAATGATTAAATTATATACTAAAAAAAGGCATTTCTTTACATTATCATTATTTAAGAAGATGTTATGATTACGATCTATATAAAGGTTTATTTATTTATTATCAGTTATTTATATAGCACACACATATTCCGCAGCACTTTACAGAGAATATATGGCCAATCACATCAGTCCCTGCCCCAGTGGAGCTTATAATCTATGTTATACGGAATATTTTTAGCATGACTGAGATAGTGAAAACTTTGATTTTTGATGGTTCAATGCACACAAACTTTGTTTAAGGCACAAAATTATTATAGCTAAAGTATAAAATGACCTATAGGCTATGTGTATAAGGTGTATATGACACATAAATTAATTTCATGTACACACACTTTGTTTGAGGCACAAAATTATTGAAAATATTGTATAAAATTACCTTCAGGCTGTGTGTATAAGGTGTGTATAAATCATAAATGCCATCTGTGTTTAGATTTGGGCCCTATACCTAAGACATTTCAATATGGTATGCAATTTTTCCAAAATACGGAATATTCCGATATCCAAAATACCCCTGGTCCCAAGCATTTTGGATATGGGAGACTCAACCTGTATATACATATCATCCAAGGTTGTAAACACAGCCCATGTACAATAATCTACTGCAGGAGGCAAACTGGAGACTTTTCATCAAGGTGAAATGAAACGGTCCTTTATTGAAATTCCTACGTTTTGGGAGTTACCCCGCCGTCAGGGACAAACAATGCTCAAATACCCATACCTAATACTTTTAAGTACCCCCATCCCCATCTAATTGGCGCTGTTAAGTGAATAGTCTCCGGAGTGCCTCCTGCAGTGGATTCTTGCACATATACACAGTTTATATTATATATATATATATATATATATATATATATTTAGTCAGTCCTATGGACAGATAGAGGTGGCACTCTGGGACTTAAAATGCAAAAAGTAATTTACTTGAAGTAGACCAACGTTTCAGAGCCCACCCGGCTCTTTTATCAAGGTCTTTGGACTAAGAGTGCCAATTTATCCTCACGTATTGTATATATGTATATATATATATACATATGTGTATATATATAGTATATATATAGATGCATCTCTATTATATATTATAGCTAATTAAAATTTATATGTATTTATATACAGTGTATATATATGTATATATATATATATATATATATATGGTTAATTAGATTTCCTATTAGCGATCTTTTATGCACCTACATAGAGAGAGTTCATGGACACTGGCATCCTGCGCAATGTATTAGCTTAAGGGGATGTGGTATGTTGTGTGCTGATCTGAAGAGGCCCTTAATTATGACATACAGGAGGCTAAAGCTAGTACATTCATACTTTTGATGTGATTTTACTTTCAACTACACTTACGTTACGAAGTCCTGTTCAAAGTCCCTATTTGTGCGTTCACAACTTTCTGCTGAATAAACACAATGCGGCACTGCTGCTGGAGGAATATGGGCAGAAACATCGGACAGAATGGTCGAAAATGTACACTTTTTGTACCCAGTCCTTGCGACAGGGGAAGACTAGGAGCACATCCGTATCGAGCCTCGAGGTTCTAGATAGCCCCAGAGCCTCAGAGATTAACCTAGATCTAACCATTGCCTGTGCTCCTGCAGGGCACATGCAACAGAATCCATCTAGAGAGCCTCGTAGTTTTACTGCACTAGCGGTGGCCGATGCAATAAGGTGTTTTGTTTATTGCAGCACAATGCACATGACATCAGTGCCACACTGATGAAAGACAGAGCAGGGGAGCTACGGCGGGCAACCAGAAGAAATAGAGAAAGGTAAGTGTGGGGGCTGGAAGGTCACGGTGCAGGCTGGACAGACGCTGGGGCTGGAAAGACACTGTGGAGGTTGGAGGGATACTGTGGGAGCAAGAGAGACACAGGGGGCATGGGGAGGGAATTGGTATGAAATACCGTCAGCCGCATGGCCGGCGGTTCGATTCCCATCAGCGGCAGCCCGACAGAAGCAGAGTGCGACGCAGCGGAGGCCCGATAGCCCTGGAAATCCCGATCGTGGATAGGTAAGTATCCACTAACCTAACCTAACCCCCCTAACCCTCCTTAGGGGTGCCTAACCCTAACTTCCCCCCCAAGTGCCTAACCCTAATCCCCCCTCTAAGTGCCTAACCCTAACCACCCCCTTCCCCGCTGCCTAAACCTAAGTCCCCCGGGGGGGGGTGCCTAACCCTAACCCTCCCTCTCCCTAGCCTAACCCTAACCCTCCCGGGGGGTGCCTAACCCTAAGTCCCCCCCGGGAGCCCTAAACCTAACCCTCCCCCCCGCGGCTGTCCGCTCGCGGCGCCCGGCATCAGTACGATCGTGATGCCGGGCGCCGGTCTCCCAGCTTCGGGGGAATGTGGGCGTCTATATGCAGACGCCCGGCATTTTACCCATGCCGGGATAAGACAGTCGGGAAGCCGGCTGCCGGTATTTAGGCAGTCGGCTTCCCGATTTCCTCCCATGGGGAGACACTGTGGGGCTGGAGAGTCAGCTGGAGGGCCACAGTGGGGGCGGGAGGTACACTGTGGGGGCTGGATAGACACTGTTGGGACTGGGAGACACTGTTGGGACTGGGGAGACTGTGGGGGCTGGAGAGACATTAGGGGCTGAAGGGTCATGGCTATATGAAAATTACATTGGTAATATTTTAAAGCAAACAGGCGTCTACAGGACTGTGTGAATACCAACTGGTCACCATTCCTCTTTGCAGAGAAACTACAAAAAGGTCAGGAAGACTCTCAAGTGACTGTCCTATACCTGCCAGGGACTCAAGGATGCGAGGCCCTTAAAAAAATGACTGCACACTCTTAAGATATTAAGTGAAGAGGCCGTGAACAGTGCAATCCGATAGCTTGCAGACATACAACTATGACTAGCATTAACATTCCCCTGTGCTTGACACAATTATGCAAAGAAGAAGTCTGAGGTCACACTCTTTTATATGATCCAAGGAGCTTCAGGAAGGAGACAATATCCAGTTCATGTACACATAACTAAAATTTGTTATCAGTGATGTTGTCATTCTTGGTCCCCAAACATTTTTAGGCATTTGCCAATGTTACTTGGTGAATGGTATATAGTTACAATGAAAGAGAGAAAAACATGAAAACAACATAATTGGAGATTTTGTGCACCCAATTTTCAACATAATCATGCCCTCAATCATATTTATATAATCTCCATATATGTAAAAATCTCACCCATATTTATTATAGCAGTGGTGCCCCAGCTACAATTATAGCTGGAGATCTTCCAGCCACATTTATTATACCAGCAGTGCTACCAGTCACATGTATTATTCCAGTACATACTTGCCAACTTTCTCTTTGTCCTCTCTGAGAGAAGCCTAGATGCTGCTGGCCACTTTGGGGGGCGGAGACCCTGGCTTTTTTGTCTCTAGGGGTTGGGGCTAAATTACATAGTTTTGCGTCATTTAGCCCTGCCTCCCCCATATGGAGTAGCAAGTCCCGGCAATTATCTCCCAATCCTACCGCCATCACTAGGAAGTGGGTGGAATGTGGGAGATTGGGACACTCTTCTGTGGGTGCGGGGGGGCTACTCTAAAATTTGGGAGCCTACCACAACTTATGGGAGAGTAGGTAAGTATGTCTCAGTAACATGTTCTATACCAGCAGTGCTCCAGCCACATTTATCATACCAGCAGTGCTCCTAACCACATTTATTATACCAGCAGTGCTCCCGGCCACATTATACCAGCAGTGCTCCCGGCCACATTTATTATACCAGCAGTGCTCCCAGCCACTTTTATTATACCAGCAGGGCTACCAGTCACATTTATCATACCAGAAGTGCTCCCAGCCACTTTTATTATACCAGCAGGGCTACCAGTCACATTTATCATACCAGCAGTGCTCCCAGCCACAATTATCATACCAGCAGTGCTCCCAACCACATTTATTATTATACCAACAGTGCTCCCAGCCACATTTATCATACCAGCACTTCTCCCAGCCACATTTATCATACCAGCAGTGCTCCCAGCCACATTTATCATACCAGCAGTGCCCCAGCCACATTTATCATACCAGCAGTGCTCCCAGCCACATTTATCATACCAGCAGTGCCCCCAGCCACATTTATCATACCAGCAGTGCTCCCAGCCACATTTATCATACCAGCAGTGCTACCAGTCACATTTATTATACCAGCAGTGCTCCCAGCCACATTTAACATACCAGCAGTGCTCCCAGCCACTTTTATTATACCAGCAGTGCTACCAGTCAAATTTATTATATCAGCAGTGCTACAGTACCAGTCACATTTATTATACCAGCAGTGCTACCAGTCACATTTATTATACCAGCAGTGCTACCAGTCACATTTATTATACCAGCAAAGCTACCAGTCACAAGGGGCCTATTCATCATCACTTAATTTTCACAAAAGCATGTGAAAATTAACATTTTAACATACTTTTGTAAAAAATAAGTGTCAGGGCAATTCATTAAGTTCCGAAAAAGCATTTTTTTTCAAAACTTGATGATGTTACTGAACGCCACTCTGAGATGGCATTCAGCCCCCAATAACCTTCACAGGCTGCTGTTTAGATGGCAGCCTGTGAAGATTTACAAAGCAGCCACACAGCACAGGGATCTATTAGATGTGGCTGGTAGCACTGTTGGTATAATAAGTTTTGCAGGTGGCACTGCTAGTATAACAGATGTGGCTGGGAGCACTGCTGGTATAATAAATGTTGCAGGTGGCACTGTTGTATAATAAATGTTGCAGGTGGCACTGCTGTATAATAAATGTTGCAGGTGGCACTGTTGTATAATAAATGTTGCAGGTGGCACTGCTGTATAATAAATGTTGCAGGTGGCACTGTTGTATAATAAATGTTGCAGGTGGCACTGTTGTATAATAAATGTTGCAGGTGGCACTGTTGTATAATAAATGTTGCAGGTGGAACTGTTATATAATAAATGTTGCATGTGTTATTGCTGAAATAACATGTGACGGAATAGGTATGTAATGCAGTCGGGATGCCTCCTGTCAAAATACCGGCAGTCAGTAAGTATACTAACCCTTTTCCCTTCTCCCCTAGCCCTCCCTTCTTGTAGCCTAACCCTAACCCTCCCCAGCATGCACCCTAACCCTCCCCGTTAGCGTCTAAACCTAAGTTTCCCCCCTTAGTGCCTAACCCTAACCCCTCTCCCGTGTCTGGCTTCCACCGTCAGTATTTAGACAGGCGGCATCCCGTCAGCCGGTCTGTTAGCTACATCCCCATCTGATTGGAAAAACTGCTGTAATAGTAAGTGTGGCTGGAAGCACTGCTAAAATATTTCAGTACGTGACTTTGAGCCATACTTGTCAACTCTCCCTGATTGTCAGGGAGATTATCTGCAATAGTAGCAATCTCCCTGAAGAGTTCAGCAATCTCCTTGATTGCACCTTACTCCCATTATGTAGCTGTTATATATATATATATATATATATATATTAAAAAAACAGCGATATAAACATTCAAAGTATTATTTACTTGCATTGGTTAGAAGTCACAATGATCGTTATGGCTACATGCATTTTCTGAAAAGTATCAGTGTATTTTCATTAACAAGTGGATCTTACTAACTGCTTTGGGGCTCGTTCACATTTAGATTTAAGTCATACATGCCTAGGCGCCCGATTTTTCAGGTAACCCCCTGCACCCCCGAAAGGGTAGGCACTCCTAATGAAGTGGGCAGAATGGGGAGAATGTTAGCGGGGATCGGCGGAAAATCGCTTAATTTAGGCCCGCCCCCTAGTTGAAATATGCATAATCGTGGTGAATTCCCATGAGGGGGCGGAACTTAACAGTGCGATCCCCTCGACGCCCCGCCACCAACTCTGCCTACCTGCTTCACCTCCCTGGGCATTTCCCGGAGAGGAATATTAAATAGTCGGCAAGTCAGTTTTGTGGCACGTCTCTCAGATGTACTAGTACACGCCCACTTTACTTCCGCGCACATAGGTGCTGCTTTCACAATCTCCCTGAAATGCTTTCTCAAAAGTAGGCAAGTATGCTCTGAGAACTGTTGATTTAATAAATGTAGCAGATGGTCATCCTGGAATAATGCAAGTGACTGGTAGCACTGCTGGTATAATAAATGTGTGGCCTATTCATCAAAACATGATTATCACATGTGATAATTATGGTTTGAACTTGCTGTGAGTTCAAACACAGTTAGTTTAGGAGGCATTCATCATGCCTCCTGCTCTAAACTATCACTTCCAAAAAACAGCCTTCTACGAAGCAGCTTTTCATAATTGAGAAACTTTTCACTGCCTGACTTCACAGTGGGTGTGCAATCTGCCCCCCCCCTCTGCGGTGTACGATCCCCCTCCTCCCGCTGTTGTACAATCCCCCTCCTCCCCGCTGTGTCCGACCCCTACTCTCCCCCGTGGGTGTACAAAACGCCCCCCCCCCCCCCCCCGCGAGTGTGCTCCTCCCCCCATGTCTGACCCGCTCCTTTCGTGCTGCCGCATCTCCTCAGCCCTGCCTTCTTTTGGTGAGCCGGGCCACATGTCTGCAGTGCCTCAGAGCTGAACTCTGATTATACTAGCAGTGCCCTCAGTAAGGTGTTATACTAGCAGTGCCCTCAGTAAGGTGTTATACTAGCAGTGCCCTCAGTAAGGTGTTATACAAGCAGTGCCCTCAGTAAGGTGTTATACTAGCAGTGCCCTCAGTAAGGTGTTATACTAGCAGTGCCCTCAGTAAGGTGTTATACTAGCAGTGCCCTCAGTAAGGTGTTATACTAGCAGTGCGCTCAGTAAGGTGTTATACTAGCAGTGCCCTCAGTAAGGTGTTATACTAGCAGTGCCCTCAGTAAGGTGTTATACTAGCAGTGCCCTCAGTAAGGTGTTATACTAGCAGTGCCCTCAGTAAGGTGTTATACTAGCAGTGCCCTCAGTAAGGTGTTATACTAGCAGTGCCCTCAGTAAGGTGTTATACTAGCAGTGCCCTCAGTAAGGTGTTATACTAGCAGTGGTCCAGTTATATTTTTAATACCAGCAGTGAGTCACACATATTATTCCAGAGTGCTCCCAACCACATTTATTATATGAGCGGTTCTCCAGCCACATCTATTGTACTAACAGTGCTCTCAGTCACATTTATTATACTAGCAGTGCTCTGAGCCAAAATTCAGTGGTGTATCTGGTTCATGGGAGGGGGGTTTCTATCTCTGTGATCGCCCCTTACCCTTGTCCGCCACTGAAATACTTAAATATCTTTCATACTACATTATCTTTGACCATGGTGTCATATTCATTTATGTATCCTACATCTCTTCTTGTGAAAAAACCAAACACAGGGTCTTATTCAGCAATGTGGGAGCAGGGGGAGGCGACGGCCTCCATTTCACAAAACGGAAGTGTGTCACCGCTGTTGGGGGGAAGGGAAGAGGCCAGGATCTCCATTGGCTATATATATATATATATATATATATATATTATATATATATATATATATATATATTTATAGAAAGGATGGCCTTATCTAAGAAAGCCTATGACCAGCCAGTTACTAGGCATTTCTTAGAAGCCTATCATAGTTTGGCATCACTGAGGTATCGTATTATAGACCACGTTCCGACGTAGATATGAGGGGGTGACAGGTCACAGAAAATACTCCAAATAGAATCTAAATGGATACCCCTATGGGTTTAAATGAAACCTTAGGTTTGCATTCATTTCTTTAGATAGGTTTGATTTAGATATGTGTCTTTCGGGAAACAGTCGAGAAGCTGATGGACGGAATCCTGACCGCGGGCTTCCCGACTGTATAATCTCGGCAAGGGTTAAATGACAGGCATCGAAATCCTGACGCCTGTCATGTTCCCTACTCCAGGAGCCCGACACCCGGCTTACCAATCAAAGGTAAGCCGGGCGACAGCGCGGACGCCGCAGGGGGGGGAGAGTTAAGTTTAGGGTTCCCCGGGGGGACTTAGGGTTAGGCACCCCCCCAGAAGGTTAGGTTTAGGCTAGGGGAAGGGGGTTTAGGGTTAGGCACCCCCGGGGGGAGGTTAGGGTTAGGCGCCCCCCGGGGGATTTAGGTTTAGGCGGCGGGGAAGGGGGAGTTAGGTTTAGGCACTTAGAGGGGGGATGAGGGTTAGGCACTTAGGGAGGAGGTTAGGGTTAGGCACCCCTAAGGGAGGGTTAGGGGGTAGAATAGGTTAGTAAGTACTTACCTTAGGACGATTAGGATTTCCTCCTCTGTTGGCCTGCCGCTGTCGGAATTTGAACCGCCGGCCATGCGGCCAGTGGTAAATCATACTGAACCCGTGTCTTTCATATGTGATATAGATTAAGATGTATGTTATTTCCAGCGTCTGGTGCTAGTTGTTATTGATATACGGACATTGTCATATTGTTAGGAATAGTATTTCTGGATAATTTTCTATTTATATCATCATATTCGCTGGGTGGTCAGGTTATGTTGCATTGTATTAGGAAAGCTTATTAGGTAGTTAAGTTACATGATTGTTGCATTATTCTGATACCAGGTTGCTATGCTTAGATGTTGTTTGTAACTAGAACTGATTAACTGACAGCTGTTTGTTTTTACCTTATGGGTGATGGTTTGGTGCACATGAATTAATGCTGATCGTCTGTGTTGCAGACTTCCGGCAACGTCATTTGGTGTTTAGTATTTAAGGTGTGTTTTGTTCATTTTTTGCTTTATCGTGACAAAATAATTAATAAAAGTTCTGAAATGTTGACATACGCACTGGGCTTTGTGGAATAATTACAAGTCGTTCGAGTGCCGCCTTTCTACCCTTTGTCTATATACATATATATATATATATATAGAGAGAGAGAGAGAGAGAGAGAGAGAGAGTAGCAGAAGACCAGCGCTCCACAAATAATTACACACTGTACCTGGGTGCCCTCCCGGGAATCTCTTTTCCAAATGTACATACGTTTGTAAGGGCGTCACTCCATGGCTTTCAAAGAATTACTACAACATCACCAGGCAGGTTATCAACATTTCAGGTATATTTATTAATGGTGTATCTTAACAGAAGAGAAATCTAAATCAAATCAATATTTGGTGTGACCACCCTTTGCATTCAAAACAGCATCAATTCTTCTAGGTACACTTGCACACAGTTTTTGAAGGAACTTGGCAGGGAGGTTGTTCCAAACATCTTGAAGAACTAACCACAGATTTTATGTGGATGTATGCTTGCTCAAATCCTTCTGTATCTTTATATAATCCCAGACAGACTCGATGATATTGAGATCAGGGCTCTGTGGGGGCCATATTATCACTTCCAGGACTCCTTGTTCTCCTTTACACTGAAGATAGGCCCTGATTCAGAGCCGGACGCTCTGACCAGAGCGCTCGCTCTGAATCAGGGCCCACCTCCATTAAAATGGAGCATCCTCCTGGACGCTCGTATAGCTGTGGGTCACCACCCACAGCATATACGAGCGTCCAACAAGATGGTCACGATGGTCTTGACCATCGCGACCATCGGACTTGCGAGAGAAACCCTGTGGTCGGGTTTCTCAATTGCAAGGCCAGGAGTGATTTTGGCTCTATCAGAGCCAAAAACACTCCCACTGACATCACTAGTGATGTCAGTGGGGCCGGCTTCAGACAGTAGGCGTTCCCATAGGAACGCCTCCGTCTGGCAGGCACGCCCCCGGAACGCCCACCAAAGGGGGCGTGCTGTCAATCAACATCGACAGCACGCCCCCTTTGGTGCGAGACCCGGAGCGATGGAAAGTCCTTCGCTCGCCGGGTCTCGCACATGCGCACGACGTAGCTCCCTCCGTCGTGCGCATGCGCAGTGGGGAACATCGACCCACTTGTGAGCGGACTGCCGCTCGCGAGTGGGTCTGAATGACCCCCATAGTTCTTAATGACATTGGTCGTATTGCTGTTTATCTTGACACACTGTTACAACCATGCATTCAAAATTTACACACATATCTTAAGGATATGTCATCATTGTTACAAAAGCTATCAAATTTCACTGTGTTACCTAATAATTGTTTTCTTTGTAGTGTGAATGTCGCAAGTCTCTACACTTGTATACCACACAGGGAGGGACTTGCGGCAGTAGAAAATTTGATTACTAACAATAAGTTCTATCAGGGACCCCATGTCAGTGTGTTTATGAGGCTATTGGAATACATTTAAATGCACAATTATTTTCTTTATGATGGGTGTTTCTTTTTACAGCTTTCTGAGTGTGCGATGGAGTCCTGTGTGGCCCCATCGTACGCTAATGCATACGTGTACGGTGTCGATCAGAGCCTGTTCTTTGATAGTCCTGATGTCCATCTTTGCAACTGTCTATATTTGCGTTATATAGATGACATTCTTATATTTTGGACAGGCCCTGAGCAATCATTTCGTGACCTAATTCTGAGGCATAATGCTTCAGAAGCCCCGGCTAAATTAACGTATGTGATTGACACTAATGAGGTGACCTTTTTGGATGTAAAAATTACTTTGAATGTGGGTGTGTTACAGAGATCTTGGTTTGTTAAACACACCGATCGTAATACCATCCTCAGATACAACAGTTTCCATCCGGTATCTACTATCAAGAGCATACCCTACTCGCAAATGCTCAGGGTATGCAGAATTTCTAGTGACTAATGATAGAGATGAGAAACTGGAAGTGATGGTTCAAAAATTCATGGTAAGGGGTTACCCTTTGTGTGAGTTAGTGCAAGCCAAACGGAAAGCCTTGAGTATTGCATGGATAGAATTGCTACAATCAGCTATTAAGCCTGTGGATTCTAATATCATTACCTGGGTTAACAGGTTTAGTACCAGTAGTAAGTTTAGTAGTAGGAAAGCTAAACAATTATGGCCTGTTATTCAAATGGATCCTGAGTTGCCATATTTGGCTAACTCTAGGATTCGTCCATGTTACACCAGGGGTCGCAATCTTGGTGATTTTCTTGTAAAGACCGAAATTACGAGATTCTCACGATCTGTGCACACCCATTTTTTTGCATCGTAAATTTGGTTGCTTTAAATGTACTGGTTGTTTAACCTGCAGGTATATGGATGTTTTCCTCCACCCGTATTCAGGCAGGAAATTCAAAATTTACCACTCCCTTAAATGTAGTTCTAAATTTGTTGTCTATCTTCTGTCTTGCCCATGTGGGTTACACTACGTGGGCAAGACAGAGAGACAGTTTAAGGAGCGCATGGTGCAACATCGTTCCGCCATCAGGGTGGCCATTTCTATGGGTGGTAGTGAGCGGCCCGTCATTTCGCCCTGGCTCAACATGGGGTGGCTACATTACGCTACCACATGATTGACCATGTACCTGTTTCTTTGCAGGGGGGGGGGCAACAGACCTAAACATCAAATCCAAAGCCAGACGACGAATTAGATCCAAATCCAAATCCAGCAAAAATGTTCCGGCGCACATCCCTAATATATACAAGTTGAGTCTCCCATATCCAAAATGCTTGGGACCAGGGGTATTTTGGGTATCGGAATATTCCATAATTTGGAGTATTTGCATAAAATAATTAATATCTTGGGAACACAGAATGCATTTATGTATTATATACACCCAATACACAAAGCCTACAGGTAATTTTATACAATATTTTCAATAATTTTGAGGTTCAAACAAAGTTTGTGCACATACATGAAATTCATTTATGTTTCATATACACCGTATACACACAGCCTGAAGGTAATTTTATACAATATTTGTAATTTTGTGCCTGAAACAAAGCTTGTATACATTTAACGATCAAAAAGCTTTCACTTTCTCAGTCATGCTAAAAAAATTCTGTATTTTGGAATATTTGGATATGGGAGACTCAACCTGTTCCAGCCTCTCCATACTGCTGATTTTTCACAGATAAGCACTCCATTATCTTATTTATATGTTTTGTTAACCCTTTGTGTATCCTGTATCCCTATGTATTAAGTGTTATTAAAACCCCTTTGTGATGAAGCATTATGCGAACCATTGGGGCTATTTTGGGATGTTGAAGGAGTCACCAAGATATATAGCACTATATGCAGTGATTCAAGTGACGTTCTGGTACGCATTTTATACACTTATTAAGCCACTTATTTTTAAACAAAATACTACACTATATGTGTTTTTATTCTGGCTCGGTGCGAGCCGATCTTATTTAAGGTTTCTGGATACCATGGAGTTCCGGGTGCATCCCACCATATGAGGTCCCAGTAAAAAGAACCACAGATAAGCGATAAAGTTTTATTTTCTGGTACACACATTTATATTTGAGCACATGCTAAAACCTTTTTTAAGTTACTACACTATCAGGCGCATGTTCTTTCCAAACCTCACTTCCATATATATATATATATATATATATATATATATATATATATATATATATATACACATACATATATCTATATATGTCATAGTTTGTGCTGTTCTGGGCTCAACTTAGTAATTCCCTAACTTCCACATATTGTAACTGCTGTGTTGGTTGGATATGGGCCAATTGTTTCACAAAACTGCCAAGTTAAAAATCAATGTATTGACCATTATTACTGCGGTTGCTCCTCATGTTAAATTTTCAACATAAAATGGGAACCACGTCCTGCCCGATGATTGTGTCTGAGTCATATATAGAGCAGGTGTAATGTTCTCAGTACGTGATTACAATAGTTTACCTCGCAATAAAACCATTTATATACTTTCCCCCTTTCTCCTGCTTCTTGTTGTTTCTTGCGGAGATGTATTTATTCATCACAGAGCGAGCACTATGCTGCTCACAGCTTGTCTCACTGCTATTGCTCCTTACTAAACAGATCCTGGGGAGGAAAACAAACACATTCTTACTGCTCAGTGCCAAGAATATGCAGGCATAAAAAATGAAAAATTAGAACGCAGCAAACAGTTCTATTAGCTGCCTTTAAAACACTGTTTAACACAAAGCTTCATTCTACAAATCAGGAGTATAATAATATATTAAGGATAGTATATCTTATAGTATTATACTATGTAAATTACAGTGTACATGGGGCGTATTTATAATGGGTGCAGGGTGTGCGGTGCACATGGGCCCTTGGGTACGGGGAGGGCCCACACCGCACACCCTGCATCCATATGTTTTAATTACTCACTCCTCCGAAGTTTCGCGCCAGGCTGTCTCGCCGGAGCAGACACCTGAATGATGTCCTATTTGATGACGGCTATTTTTCCAGTGTTCTGCGCATGCGCACTAGGGAAACAACCCTAGTGTGACTTTAATTATGTTTGACAACACGATTCTCAGTAAATCATTGATTTGTATTCGAGTCAGTGTTAATGATACGATGTTTGATCCGATGGTGTATTGTGTGGAACTGGTGTGTTAAGTCATGTTTAACCTGCAAGTTGCCGTAGATTTGAGCTTTAGTAAATTTCCAATTTGCAAAATCATAGAAAAAGTCCTAAGCAAACATTAAAGAATCTTAGTAAATTTACACCTACTAGTACGGCGAAAGTCTAAATCCAGTGCCGCTACTGACCTATAGGAAATGACAATAAATAATATCTTTGGATAGGGATGTATTTAGACGGGATGCCGCCAGTCGAAATCCCGATGTCACAAGCCCGACACAGGACTAAAGATGGGCATCGAAATACTGCCGCCTATCTTAATCCCGATGCCGGAATCTAAATAGATGCCATTCTGAACTATATAATGCGGGGGCGACTCACTTTTTAGCTGCGGGGAGGGGGAGGTGTTAGGTTTAGGCAGCATAGCGGGGTTAGGTTTTGAGGGGGAGGTTAGGGTAAGGTACCCTTAAGGGGGGTAAGGCACCACTGAGGGGTGGTTAGGGTTAGGCACTAAGGGGGGAGGGTTAGGTTTAGGCACAAATGGGGAGGGTTAGGGTACAGGGTGGGGAGGCGTAGGGTTAGGCTACAAGAAGGGAGGGTTAGGGGGAGAAGGGTTAGTTTACTTACCCAACCCCTGTTGGGATACCGCTGTCGGTATTTTGACAGTAGGCATCTCAGCTGCCGGTATTTCATATTAATTCCCTTTGGATCACAACAAAGAAGGGTACAGGAGAGACCTAATGGCAGTTGACAGTATAGGGTAAAGAAGATGCTATCCAAATGAAACGTAGACAATCGCCTATGACAATATTTGAATATATAGAATGATATCTGTATATACTGTATATGGAGGTAAAGATTTGTCTACATACAGTACATCTTACCTCCGTGCTCTACCATTTGCATTACACATAACGTGAGAGTGCCACGTGACTCGGTAGCTCCGATCGCCTTTTTGCGCAACTTTTTAAATGTCTTATTCGCAAAGCGGTCCACAGTTAGTTCTTTGTTCCAAGCTAAAGTAAATATAGAGAGTGAAAGAGGAAACCCATAGAAGCATAATTTGTATTATTCTGAGAACAGATGTTGAGGAGGGTCCTTTACTAGTCACATGGATTTAAACAGAGATGGTACAGTGGGACACATGAATACAGTAAATTGTATTAGTTGGAGATACTGTAAATTGGGCTATGAGGTTAAATGCAAGTTGGAGAGCAGCAATAGATTTCACCTCTCCTTAGTCCACAATCTGGCCTAGCCAGAGCACAACCTCTGACGACCAATCATTTCTTGGTTGGATGTTAAATAAATGTGTGGAGAAGCTTCTGGGGCAAATAAGGTGGCAAAATATTTTCCTGCACTTCAATTTTGGATCAAGCGTGGATTGTTGGATGGTAGGAGCTTGGTTAGCCACGAAGGACATAGGATTGTTCCTTGATGAGGAGCCAGTATTTTATAATTTGCACATGAGACATTTCCACCATTTGTGAAAAAAATGCAGAGTAATAATAACTAATAAAACTTGCCAGTTGAAGAACTCTTTTTAATTTGCTCCTAACTAGAGCCTCCTGTTTAAGTTTAGGTCTCTGACTTTCCAAACAAATCCAGGCTCTTTTGAGCTTCTAATGCAGCTCCTGGCTCGCGGCTCGGCAGACCCCCATTAGTACTGAGAACGCTGGTCTCTAAAGCCATCAGAGACTAAAGAAGCCTCTGATCGCTTCAGAGGCCAGAGTGACGTCACCCGCGATGTGACGTGGAGTGGTGCCAGCATGAAGGTAAGTTTCTTCATAGGGGTGTGGGCGGGGAGGGGGAGCTAGTGCTGGGGGCACGACTACAGGGAGAATTGCAGGAGGGGCACAATTGCTGGAGGCATTACTTAATGGGCACAGCTACAGGAGGCATTGCAGAAGGGGCACAACTACTGGGGGCATTGTATAATGGGCACAGCTACAAGGGGCATTGCATAAGAGCCACAACTAATGGGGGCATTGCTTAATGGGCACAGCTACAGGGGGCATTGGAGAATGGGCACAACTACAGAGGGCACTGCATAATGGGCACAGTTACAGGGGCATTAGGGCCACAACTACTGGGGGCATTGCTTAATGGGTGGGGACTGGGGGCTAGTGCTGGGGGCACGACTACAGGGAGCATTGCAGGAGGGGCACAATTGCTGGAGGCATTACTTAATGTGCACAGCTACAGGGGGCATTGCAGAAGGGGCACAACTACTGGGGGCATTGCATAATGGGAACAGCTACAGGGGGCATTGCATAAGGGCCACAACTACTGGGGCTGTTGCTAAATGGGCACAACTACAGGAGGGCACTGCATATGGGGCACAACTACAGAGGGCACAGCATAATGGGCACTGGCATTCTCAATGTATTGTATGTGGTTCTGGATTTCAATACGTATTTTATGTGGATGTGTATTTTAAATGTATTTTATGTGGATCTGGCTTGTTTCTGTGTATTTTATGTGAACGTGGCTATTTCTATGTTTTCTATTGCTTTGGCTTTTTCTTTCACTTCAACAGTGAAAAATGTATATTGGGAAGATTATGTAAAAGATGTATTTTCAATGTGCTGGGCTCGCCGCCAGCATGACTAAAAATGGGGGTGTGACACAAGGTCATGCTCCTGCAAATCTCATACCAAAGGCGTGGGCACAAAAATGGGGCGTGGCTTTGTGACAGCTAGGCCACGCTCCTTTTTGCCCATGCCTCGTAGGCGTGCGCATGCTATTGGCTCTTTCGCTTGACGACATATATTTTTTGGCTATTTGCCTCTGTATGGCCACCGTGCTCTAGATAATGGATGGATGGGAGGTGTGTCATTTAAACTGGAATGCCTTCTGGAGTCCCTATATGGCGAGTTCTGGAGTAGAGAGATCCAGACACTGACTTTACTAAATTGATTTTAAAATTTGATAAACTGGATATCTTGAATTATAACATTAAGGCAGGGAGCGAGACTGCGGGGTTGGAAATGGTAGCTAGAATATCTCGAGGCAGAGAGAGAGAGAGTGAGAAAGAGAGAGAGAGCGAGAAAGAGAGAGAGAGAGAGAGGGGGTATAGAGAGAGGAGTAAGGAGGAAGAGAGAGAGATTTAAATTACCCTTTAATCTAAATATCTAAGGACATGTACATCATGTTTTTTTTTTCCTATTTAACTTGTTTTATTTAGAAACCAATAAATGTACTGTTATGTTGAATTTCATTTAATAAACTGAAGTACCCCTTGTAAGTTTTGGAGATTTCCCTTGAGGTATACACAAACTGAATCTTTAGGGCAATCATCCTGTTTCTCTAGCACGTATTATGCCCTGATCTATTCTGCCTGAATAAGTATAATGTATGTTACACCTTAAATCATTCCTTCGGTATTTCCAAGCAAGTTAATCTATGTAAAGCATTATTTATAGTGCAATTATTGTGCAGGACAGATCCCATATTGTTCAACACGAAACTGTGCTATTAGCGTGGCTGGCAAACAAAGTTGTATAACAACATTATGTCATTTGGCTTTATTAATTTCCCGGTACAGGTATCCTTAATCGGCCACTGCTGCTCCTCTGAGCACTGCAGTCTTCCTGCAGCAGCATTATGTGGAGCTCATGCAAACCATACAGCCTCCCACACACACATCCTGGCTGACGGCATCACTAAGTGGCAGAGTCAGGCAGAAGATCAACTTTTAAAATGTTTACTAATGAAATTATTTGTGGTATTTAAACAAAAATTATTACAATATGAAAACACCTACTATAACATTTCTGTATTATATGTACAGGTAGGTGTACAAACAATATCAATACTATTAAACAATTTTCTACTGTATTCACTATTAGAGCTTAATGTAAACATGATCAACTCGACATTGTGTCCCTGCCTTCTCTATTTATTTCCCTGAATTAAAAAAGGCAGCTGAACTCAATACATCTGATCAGGAATGTTCAGATGTCCACAAAGTCTGCAGGATAATCGGTTTGGGGCATACTTACTAACTCTCCCTGATTGTCTCCCTGAAGAGTCTAGCAATCTCCCTGATAAAGAAGCCGTTATATAAAAAAAATCCAGAGATATATAAATTCAAATGGGATCATCAGTATTAATTCCCTGCATTATAAGGCACAATGATCACTACAGCTACATGCATTTTCAAATAAGGTTTCCTGTAGCCACTTGCATGGAACCCTTTGATAAACACAATACATGAGCAAGCCCTGAAAAGTATCAGTGTATTTTCATCAATAGTAGTGCGACCAGTGCCATGGCACAGGGCACCGCAGGGCAGGGGGCACTGTTTGGGCCTGTCAATTTTGTTTTCCGTGTGAAAGGGGGGTCAGGCTAGAACCGGCAGAAAGACCCGGCACTCAAAAGCAGGGATTTTAAAGCAGTCCTGTGTGAAAGGGGTATAACTTTGAACCTTGGCAAATCCATGTTGCACTGCAGGTGGGGTAGGTGTAAAATGTGCAGAGATTTATATTTGAAAGGAGTGTGTCCAAGCTACGGACGTGCAGGCTCAAATTAGTTCGGATTTTCCCGCCAAATTCGGGTCTCAGAAAGAGGCAAACTGTCATCTTTCATGGACAAACATCATCATTCCTGGACAAAATTCCATGAAAGAAGATGTTTGTCCATGAAAAATTACGTTTTGCCTCTTTCGGAGTCCCGATTTTTGGCGTGAAAAATCTGAATTTGGCAGGAAAATCCGAACTAATCCGAGCCTGCACATGCCTAGACTCCAAACTCAAATCTAAATTGCAGTGTAAAAATAAAGCTGGCCAGCATTTGTGGGCTACACGCAAAAGCAGTCAGTATTTACCCTACATGTAAAAAAACATTTATTTGCACCCCTGCATTGCAACATGGTTTATCCAGGTGGCTTACTCCTTATACACTATGTAATACAAACACTAGTGATCTGGTTTTTCATTTTCTACAATAATAATACTAATAATAATAAGAAGAAGAATAATAAAAGGTCATGTATGTTTCCTTTATTATATTGTATTGTGGAACCCGTAGTGAGCTTTGTTTAGGGGATCTTGCAAGGTTGACTACGAATTACTAGTTTCAACAAATGCTGGGGTGTGACAAAGCGGCCGAGCAAGAAGCCTGCACTGTGTTCTAGTTCTGGAGTATAATGTATAATATGCCTTAAGCCAGGGGTTTCCCCTCACCCAATGAAACAGAAAACTTTGCAAATAAATACCTGCTCTACCTCTTGACTTGTGCAAGTTGCAAGTGACTCTTACTGCAAAACAGGGAACTTATAAGTCTTATATTAACCCTCAGGGAAGGGCCGTAGCTAGGGTGGTGTGGTCGCCCGTCGGTGCCTCTGCACAGAACCCAACAGCGCTGAGGGCGGAACACTGGATGTCCACCACCTCATGATTCTATCTTCTTTAATCTGGTGCCCAGGCAGCCACAGCCTCCCCGCCTCCTTCTGACGTCACGACAACCTATTGGGACGGGAGAGACGTCATGACGTCTCCCGGCCCAAATCTCCCACAGTGAGGAGCGGCTGGGTGCTGTGTGTTGTCGGGTGGGGCTGACTGTCAGGGAGCGGCGCGGTGCGGCGCTATGTGTACCGGCAAAGTCTGTGGAGTGACACTGGACTGGATGACCTTGTATCACCTTGATTAAGGGACGTGTGTGTCCCAAAACATTGGGATTAAGGCCCTCATTCAGAGCCGTACGCTCTGAGCAGAGCGCACGCTCTGAATGAGGGCCGGGCTCCATGAAAATGGAGCGTCCTCCTGGATGCTCGTATAGCTGTGGGTCACCACCCACAGGCTATACGAGCGTGCATTGTGATGGCCGCGATGGTCGTGACCATCGCGACCATCGAAATTGCGAGCCCGAGCCTGCGGTTGAGGTTTTCAACCGCAAGCTCCGGAGTGATTTTGGCTCTATCAGAGCCAAAATCACTCCCACTGACATCACTAGTGATGTCAGTGGGCCGGCTTTTGACGGGAGGCGTTCCTGTGGGAACGCCCCCGTCAGGGAGGCACGCCCCTGGCACGCCCACCAAAGGGGGCGTGCTGTCAATCAACATTGACAGCACGCCCCCTTTGATCGGACACAACGAGCGAAGGACTTTCCTTCGCTCGTCGCGTCTGGCACATGCGCACGACGGAGCTCCCTCCGTCGTGCGCATGCTCAGTCCATAACATCGACCCACTTGCGAGCGGACAGCCGCTCGCAAGTGGGTCTGAATCAGGCCCTAAGTATTGACTGCAATACACCATTTATATTTCTACCACAAGTCCTTGAGTGCCGCTGTTTGTTTTCAAGCCGTTGTTATCCATTCCTACGCCAGAGGGCACCGGGGCATGCTGCTGTGGTTGTATTGAGTGCTGATCCGAATTTTCCTCTCTCTCTCTCTCTCTCTCTCTCTCTCTCTCTACATATAGTATATCTAAAAAATATATGTATATGTGTGTGTGTAGTATATATATATATATATATATATATATGTATAAACATACATATACATTTATATACATGGCCTCCCCTATTTCTTCTCTGGCCCCTCCCCATGAAGCCATGGCCCTTTTTCAGGTGCACTATCTTATGTCCCTATTCTAAAAATGGGGGGGGTATATGTATTGGGCCTCTCTCTCTCTCTAGATATATATAAAATAAATATTAAGTTTGCAAATTAATTGTGAATGTATTCTTTTTAAATCTGCTCTACATAGATCAGAATTGAATGAACAGGACAAAACCCGTGTTCAACCCATGATGCACCTTAGTGTATGTACTATGTATGGGGCATACTTGCCGACAATCAGCTCCAGCCTTCCGGGAGGGATCTGATTGTCGGCTAACAGTGGGGGGCGGGGCCGGCCATTAGGGGCGGAGCTGCCCATTTGGTGTCACATTGGGGGCGGAGCTGAACAATTGCATCATCGTGGCTCTGGCCCCCTCTTCACAATGCTGTTATTTTCGGCATTGTGAAGCAGGGGGCAGAGCCACGATGAAGCGATTCAGCGCGAATCGCGTCACCACCCCCCTCCCCGCTGCGGGGGTTTCTATTTTTTTCAGGGGTGAGGTCGGGAGGGTCGGAGACTTCCGGGAGGCTTGCCTGCCTTTCCGGGGGCCGGGAGCGGCACCCGAAAATCGGGAGGCTCAGGGCCAAATCGGGAGGGTAGGCAAGCCTGGTATGGGGTCAATAGAAACATGGAAGATTTCTGCCGCCATGTCTTTCCAACAACTTGTTATGTAACAGATTTTACTAGATCTCTCTTATTTCATTAATTTGCGATCAGTCAGATCTGAGCATACTTTAATTAATGTCGGGGTTTTAGGGGTCTATTTAGTAAGCAGTGTTATGAGAAAGAGTGAAAAGTTATAAGTAAGTGATAAGGTGCCAGCCAATCAGCTCCCAACTGCCATCTCACAGGCTGTGTTTGAAAAATGACAGTTGGGAGCTGATTGGCTGGCACCTTATCACTTTCGTATTACTTTTCACTCTGTCTCATAACACTGCTTACTAAATATACCCCTTAGTTAGCTTGAAGAGATCCACAATGGCATACGAAGACCAGAAAACACAACATGGAAATCAGAGTTCAACATCAGTTTGTTCATTAAAAACAGAATGAACAGTGGCCTTATCCTGCCTCACTGATGACATTTTGAGCAGGTCCAACAAACCTAGCAACGGTCACTAGAGTGAGAGGAATGTCTGGAACATGAGGCGATAAGCAGTAACAGGAATGGGAGAAAGTGATGGCGACAACATAATGTCACAGCAACTGTGTTTGTGAGCAAAATTGAACTATAAAAAATCATCCTCTGAAAAACGCATCTTAGCCACAAAAGGTTATCCTAAGGTACAGCATAGATTATACTATGCCAATCTGTGTTGTATAACAATTATTATGCATTTTATTCATGAATTTAACCACTGAAAGTTTCAGATTTCAAAACATATATGACTGACATAAGATGCCTGAATGGTGTCTTGTTTGTTCTACACAATGCGGTGTCATGAGTGAAATAAGGCAATTGTCCCAATATCTATATACGGTGGCTTATTAAAGTATTCAACCCTAAAAAGTCAACAGATTTCTCTGTATTACACATGACACTCACACAGGTTGTTACAGACAGTACTTTTATTGCAAACCAGTAGGGTTGAAAACTTTTGCAAGCCACTGTATAGTGTATGTGGCCCCAAAGTGAAGGCTTTCAATCAATCAATGGAATTGTTATTGGATATGTTGGATAATGCGATTAGAAGTATCCAGATAATGGCCTGTGTGTGAGATAGGGGTGAGCGGGTTCGGATTTCTGAAATCCGAACCCCCCCGAGCCCCCCCGATCCGAGTCCGATCCGAATCAGGCTCGACTTTTCCCGCCTGACTCGGATCTGAAATCGAGGCAAAACGTCATCATCCCGCCTTCCGAGTCTCGCGGGTTTTGGATCCTATATAAGGTACCCGCGTCGGCGCCATTTTCTCACTCGGCTGTGGACAGTGAAGAGGGAGGGTGGGAGTTAGGGCTGTGTAGTGTAGTGTAGTGTAGTGTAGTGCTGCTGTTGTCCACTACTTCAAAGTCCATAGGGGCTGGCTGTGTTGTGCTGTGCTGCAGTTGTTAATAGGGGCTGTGTCCACTACTTCAAAGTCCATAGGGGCTGGCTGGACTGTGTTGTGCAGTCAGTTCTCCATAGGGGCTGTGTCCACTCCAAAGTCCTGTGCAGTGTCCCAGTCCTAAAGGAGTGCTGTAGTGTTGTCCAGGGGGTGCTCTGTCCATCAGGGGTGCTCCCCCCAAGTGCTAAAAAAATAATATATTTTCTGTGTTTGTGAATTGTGTGCGCAGTAGCCGCACGTGCATCAACAAAGTAGTGCCAAGCGTGCGCCTGTGTCATAAGTAAAGGGCCGGCTGGCTTGACCGTTAAAGGGTGCTGTAACCCCCGAAAGTACACTCCAGTCCAAACCAAAAAAAAATTATTTTCTGTGTTTGTGAATTGTGTGCGCAGTAGCCGCACGTGCATCAACAAAGTAGTGCCAAGCGTGCGCCTGTGTCATAAGTAAAGGGCCGGCTGGCTTGACCGTTAAGGGTGCTGTAACCCCCGAAAGTACACTCCAGTCCAAACCAAAAAAAAAATTATTTTCTGTGTTTGTGAATTGTGTGCGCAGTAGCCGCACGTGCATCAACAAAGTAGTGCCAAGCGTGCGCCTGTGTCATAAGTAAAGGGCCGGCTGGCTTGACCGTTAAGGGTGCTGTAACCCCCGAAAGTACACTCCAGTCCAAACCAAAAAAAAAATTATTTTCTGTGTTTGTGAATTGTGTGCGCAGTAGCCGCACGTGCATCAACAAAGTAGTGCCAAGCGTGCGCCTGTGTCATAAGTAAAGGGCCGGCTGGCTTGACCGTTAAGGGTGCTGTAACCCCCGAAAGTACACTCCAGTCCAAACCAAAAAAAAAATTATTTTCTGTGTTTGTGAATTGTGTGCGCAGTAGCCGCACGTGCATCAACAAAGTAGTGCCAAGCGTGCGCCTGTGTCATAAGTAAAGGGCCGGCTGGCTTGACCGTTAAGGGTGCTGTAACCCCCGAAAGTACACTCCAGTCCAAACCTAAAAAAAAATTATTTCCTGTGTTTGTGAATTGTGTGCGCAGTAGCCGCACGTGCATCAACAAAGTAGTGCCAAGCGTGCGCCTGTGTCATAAGTAAAGGGCCGGCTGGCTTGACCGTTAAGGGTGCTGTAACCCCCGAAAGTACACTCCAGTCCAAACCTAAAAAAAAATTATTTTCTGTGTTTGTGAATTGTGTGCGCAGTAGCCGCACGTGCATCAACAAAGTAGTGCCAAGCGTGCGCCTGTGTCATAAGTAAAGGGCCGGCTGGCTTGACCGTTAAAGGGTGCTGTAACCCCCGAAAGTACACTCCAGTCCAAACCAAAAAAAAATTATTTTCTGTGTTTGTGAATTGTGTGCGCAGTAGCCGCACGTGCATCAACAAAGTAGTGCCAAGCGTGCGCCTGTGTCATAAGTAAAGGGCCGGCTGGCTTGACCGTTAAGGGTGCTGTAACCCCCGAAAGTACACTCCAGTCCAAACCTAAAAAAAAATTATTTTCTGTGTTTGTGAATTGTGTGCGCAGTAGCCGCACGTGCATCAACAAAGTAGTGCCAAGCGTGCGCCTGTGTCATAAGTAAAGGGCCGGCTGGCTTGACCGTTAAAGGGTGCTGTAACCCCCGAAAGTACACTCCAGTCCAAACCAAAAAAAAATTATTTTCTGTGTTTGTGAATTGTGTGCGCAGTAGCCGCACGTGCATCAACAAAGTAGTGCCAAGCGTGCGCCTGTGTCATAAGTAAAGGGCCGGCTGGCTTGACCGTTAAGGGTGCTGTAACCCCCGAAAGTACACTCCAGTCCAAACCTAAAAAAAAATTATTTTCTGTGTTTGTGAATTGTGTGCGCAGTAGCCGCACGTGCATCAACAAAGTAGTGCCAAGCGTGCGCCTGTGTCATAAGTAAAGGGCCGGCTGGCTTGACCGTTAAGGGTGCTGTAACCCCCGAAAGTACACTCCAGTCCAAACCAAAAAAAAAATTATTTTCTATGTTTGTGAATTGTGTGCACTGTGGCTGCACGTGCATCAACAAAGGAGCAGCGCCAAGCGTGCGCCTGTGTCCCATAAGTAAAGAGCCGGCTGGCTCATTTCTTAAAGGGTGGTGTAACCCACAAAGTGCACTACTCTCCAGCAAAAATAAAATAATATTTTCTGTGTTTGTGTGCGCTTTAGCCGCACGTATATATATCAATATAACATAAATGGAGGACCAAACTTTCTCCGATAAAAATAAAATAGGGAAAGATCAAGAACCTCTTCCTCCTAGTGCTGTTGCTGCTGCTGGGAGTTGTTCATCATCCCAGAGAGGAAGTAGGAACATCACTACTTTTACTAAACAATTGACCCTCCAACAGTCCCTAGCGATGAGGATGAAGTACGACAGCAGTCATCCTGAAGCAAAACGTATAACTGAGGCCTTGACTGCTATGTTGGTGTTAGACGTGCGTCCGGTATCCGACATTAGTGCAGTGGGATTTAGACAATTGATGGAGGTAGTGTGTCCTCGGTTCCAAATCCCGTCTAGATTCCACCTGCATCCTCAAAGCAGCAGCGACAAGCGTGCGTCTGTCTGTTAAAGGGTGGTGACACCCTCAAAGTGTTCTACACAAACAATTAAAATATTGTTCTTTTTTTTTCGGTCTTTGTGAAATGTGTGGGCTGTAGCCTCACCTGCATCCTTAAAGCAGCAGCGACAAGCGTGCGTCTGTCTGTTAAAGGGTGGTGACACCCTCAAAGTGTGCTACACAAACAATTAAAATATTGTTCTTTTTTTTTTGGTCTTTGTGAAATGTGTGGGCTGTAGCCACACCTGCATCCTTAAAGCAGCAGCGACAAGCGTGCGTCTGTCTGTTAAAGGGTGGTGACACCCTCAAAGTGTGCTACACAAACAATTAAAATATTGTTCTTTTTTCTGTCTTTGTGAATTGTGTGGGCTGTAGCCGCACCTGCATCCTTAAAGCAGCAGCGACAAGCGTGCGTCTGTCTGTTAAAGGGTGGTGACACCCTCAAAGTGTGCTACACAAACAATTAAAATATTGTTCTTTTTTTTTTGGTCTTTGTGAAATGTGTGGGCTGTAGCCACACCTGCATCCTTAAAGCAGCAGCGACAAGCGTGCGTCTGTCTGTTAAAGGGTGGTGACACCCTCAAAGTGTGCTACACAAACAATTAAAATATTGTTCTTTTTTCTGTCTTTGTGAATTGTGTGGGCTGTAGCCGCACCTGCATCCTTAAAGCAGCAGCGACAAGCGTGCGTCTGTCTGTTAAAGGGTGGTGTAACTCTCAAAGTGTTCCAAAAAATAAAAAACTATTTTTTTAATGTGTTTGTGACTTGTGTGCGATGTAGCCACACTTGCATCCTCAAAGCAGCAGCGACAAGCGTGCGTCTGTCTGTTAAAGGGTGGTGACACCCTCAAAGTGTGCTACAGAAACAATTAAAATATTGTTCTTTTTTTTTCTGTCTATGTGAATTGTGTGGGCTGTAGCCGCACCTGCATCCTTAAAGCAGCAGCGACAAGCGTGCGTCTGTCTGTTAAAGGGTGATGACACCTCAAAGTGTTCTACACAAACAATTAAAATATTGTTCTTTTTTTTTTCGGTCTTTGTGAAATGTGTGGGCTGTAGCCGCACCTGCATCCTTAAAGCAGCAGCGACAAGCGTGCGTCTGTCTGTTAAAGGGTGGTGACACCTCAAAGTGTTCTACACAAACAATTAAAATATTCTTCTTCTTTTTTCTGTCTTTGTGAATTGTGTGGGCTGTAGCCGCACTTGCATCCTCAAAGCAGCAGCGACAAGCGTGCGTCTGTCTGTTAAAGGGTGGTGTAACCCTCAAAGTGTGCTCCACAAACAATAAAAATATTCTTTTTTTTTTTCTGTCTTTGTGAATTGTGTGGGCTGTAGCCGCACTTGAATCCTCAAAGCAGCAGCGACAAGCGTGCGTCTGTCTGTTAAAGGATTACATCGGTGACAGCATCCAAGTAGGCATGTCAGACAGTCCGTACCTGTACTGGCAGGAAAAAGAAGCAATTTGGAGGTCCCTGTACAAACTGGCTCTATTTTACCTGAGTTGCCCCCCCCTCCAGTGTGTACTCCGAAAGAGTGTTTAGTGCAGCCGGGAACCTTGTCAGCGAAAGGCGTAGGAGGTTGCTTCCACAAAATGTGGAGAAGATGATGTTCATAAAATGAATTATCAACTCTTCCAGGGAGACCAGCCTCCAGAACGTACAGAGGGACCTGTGGTTCCAGCAGGGACGAATTAATACTCTGTGAGGATGAGGATGTACACACTGAAGAGGGTGAGGAATTGGTGGATGAGGAGGATGAGGATGACATCTTGCATCCGTAGAGCCAGTTTGTGCAGGGACACATTAATTGCCAGCTTGTTTTGTGGGGGCCCAAACGAACCAATCATTTCAGCCACAGTTGTGTGGCAGACCCTGGCGCTGAAATGATTGATTTGTTAAAGTGTGCATGTCCTGTTTATACAACATAAGGGTGGGTGGGAGGGCCCAAGGACAATTCCATCTTGCACTTCTTTTTTTTCTTTGCATTATGTACAGTTTGGGGCCTAGTTTTTCTAACTGCCATCCTGTCTGCCACTGCAGTGTCACTCCTAGATGGGTCACGTGTTTGTGCCGCCCACTCGTGTCGCTTAGCATAGTCATCCAGCTACCTCGGTGCAACCTTTTGGACATGAAAACACTATTGTGAGGTGTGAGGTGTTCAGAATAGACTGGAAATGAGTGGAAATTAAGGTTATTGAGGTTAATAATAGCATAGGAGCAGAGAAACCAACAAATTCTGTGATTTTAGCTGTTTTTATGCTTTTTTAAAAAAAAATACAGATCCAAAACACAAAACCCAGAACCCAAAACACGGAAGGGTGGTTTTGGCAAAACCAATCCAGATCCAAAACACGAAGAAAGATCCAGATCCAAAACCAAAACACAAAACACGAAAAGTGGCCGGTGCACACCCCTAGTGTGAGATCATCTGCTTATGGCACTATCAGACCCTAAAAGCTGAAATTAATTCCGATGCTCTGTCAATTTTACTACCGACATGCATGGACTTATTGGTCAGTGGGCCTGATTCAGAGCTGGACGCAATTTGCGGACGGTCGTTCAGGAAAAGGGGGTGGCTATTCAAATGAACCGTTCGCTCTTTGCGGTCTGTTCACGCCTCTATGTCTGAACGAGTGAACAAAACTTGCGGTCGTTTTTTTGGATAACTACGCCCCCTGGCTGCTCGCATCCTACGTCATGTCCGCTATTTATTAGATTAATCGAGTACATCGACCAGCATTTGAACTGCTCGCTATTCTTGTGGTTGGTTTTTCCTACCACAATCTTGCGAGCAGTTCTGACTATAAAATAACCCAATGACATGGTCAATGACGCTGCTGTATTAATTATGCACACCCATAAAACGCCCGTTTTGACCTTTAAGCACACCTGCGTTCGGATCTCCACTCCCCGTTTTCAAGCTCCTTCCCCTGTTACCACCCACATACGCCTCCTCCTGTCACTCATATTAGCAGGCATTCGTTATTTGGTGGACAAACGATTTTCGGCCGCACTGACTGGTTAGCGCATGCGTATTACGATCCGTACGCATGCGCATTTGGGCAAACATCGCTCTGAACAAACGAGCGGCCGCTTACGAGCGGCTCTGAATGAGGGCCTGTAATCCTGCCCAGTGATGCTTGTGTGTGTGCCAGGGTCAACCAGAGTGTGGCCAGCTTTACTGGTCTGGTCAGCAGTCATGATGATAGGAAACATAAGGCTTTTACATTAAAAATATTGTGCATCTTTCCCACGTGCATTTAGTATCAACATCCCAGCAGCACCCAGACATCCCCCTCATTAACAACCAACACCCCAGCAATACCCAGACACCCCGTTCATTCACTAAAAATAACCCAGCAGCACTCATAGATGCCCCTCATTTACAAGCAACACCACAGCAGCATCAGACAACCCCCACATATAAAATCAACATCCTTGCAGCACCCACACCCCCATACACAACCAAAACCCTGGCAGTATCAGAACCCCCACAAACAAAACCAACACCCCAGCAGCAGTGACAGCAGAGGAAGCAGGTCATGATGCACATCAGAGAAGATAGGGACCATAAACTCCAGCCTGAGCACCCATCCCTTAGATGTGTAGCTGACCCTTATTGTGCAGCGGAGTCGAGGTTGCAACTTGCCTGCTCCAGATCCGATTCAGGGTTCAGGCTTGAGAGTCTGGAGTTGGGGACAACTCAGTCCTGGGACGTATAAAGCAGAACCAGGGGCAATGGAGGTCAGGAAGCTCCCTTCAGGGTTGGCACCCGGAGCAATCACCTTCATTGTCTTTGGTAGTTGCCAGGAGATGAATGCACTGATCTTAAAGGATGCAGTGATCTGGTGTATGATTGGGTATTTTAAGAGCTGGAGAGGGTCTGTGTGCAGCCTCCATCATACCGGATGTTTGTGCAGTGGTATAATTATACCTGGTCCTGGCTGTGCCATCTTTCCACCGATGTAGTTGAATAGATGACATATACACATCCTGTGCTTGGCGCCATCTGGGTGCAAGGTGTGCAGTACAGGACCCATGGAGCTGTGTGCAATGCACACACTGCATCTGTTAAAGATATGCAAGTGATATATGAGGTATGCGTTCAGCATCCCGGCGGTCTGGATGCCAACGCTCCTATTACCGGCACCGAAATCCCGATGCCGGTCAGAAGCCCAGCACCAGCATACCGACCGCCGGGATACCGAAGATAAGTATCAGGGTGTTAGGGGGGTTAGGTTTAGGCACTAGATGGAGGGATAAGGTTAGGCACTAAGGAGGGAGGGTTAGGCACCGGGGAGGAGGAGGTTAGGGTTAGGCACTAGATGGAGGGTTAGGCACTAAGGGGGAGGGTTAGGCACCGGGGAGGAGGAGGTTAGGGTTAGGCACCAAAGAGGGGGGGTTAGGGTTAGGCACTAAGGGGGAGGGTTAGGCACTGGGGAGGAGGAGGTTAGTTAGGCACTAATGGAGGAGGGTTAGGGTTAGGCACCAAAAAGGGGGGGTTAGGGTTAGGGAAGGGAGAGGGTTAGCATATTGATCAGCAAGTGTCAGTATGTTAACACTTTTGGGATGCCAGCGTTGGGATTCTAACAGCCAAGATCCCGAGCGCCAGCATCTCATACCGATTCCATATATGAATATATAAGTGAGGACAGGACTACATGCAACAGAGGTAATGATGTGGGGGAAATGGGTGCAAGCGAGGGTCAAAGATAAGAGTTAAATGGAGAAAGGACAGAGGGCTTCATTCAGAGCCGCTCGTAAGCGGCCGCTCGTTCGTTCCGAGCGATGTTCGCACACCTGCGCATGCGTACGGATTGTAATACGTAGTCAGTGCGGCCGAAAATCGTGTGCTTGCTAAATAGCGAATGCCTGCTATTTTGAGTGACAGGAGGAGGCGTATGTGGGTGGTAACAGGGGAAGGTGCTTGAAAATGGGGAGTGGAGATCAGAACGCAGGCGTGCCTAAAGGTCAAAACGGGCGTTTTAAGGGTGTGCATAATTAATAAAGCAGCGTCATCGACCACGTCACTTTGTTGTTTTATAGTTAGAACTGCTCGTATGATTGCGGTAGGAAAAACCAACCACAAGAATAGCGAGCAGTTCATACGCCGTTCGATGTACTCGATTAATCTAATAAATAGCGGACATGACGTATGATGCGAGCGGCCAGGGGGCGTTTTCTTTCAAAATAACGACCGCATGTTTTGTTCGCTCGTTCAGACATAGAGGCGTGAACAGACCGCAAAGAGCGAACAGTTAATTAGATAGCCACCCCCTTTTTCTGAATGAGCGAGCGCAAATAGCGTCCGGCTCTGAATCAGACCCAGAGTCCCCCAACAGCACATAGCAGTGTTTTGATGCTCCTATCAAATTTTTATTGGAACAATGCGGTGTGAAATGCTCCTATATTTTAACAAAGTGCATACATCCAACTTTTTCTTTTTTGAAAATGCTCTTTAGGTGCAAAGTATCACAGGAGATGTGCCGCTATAAAACATCCCAAATATGCTGTGTGATATTCACTTTGGACAATTTAAGATCCTGAAAATGTCAGAGACAAAGCTTGGCAGTATTACATTGCTTTACGTTATCAGAGAAAGATAGTTTAGGGAGAGTGCACCTCAAGCATAATAAAGAATGTACTGTACTGTATATGAAAAAAGGAAAGAATACAAAATAGGATGGTCCCGCACAAAGGGCCTGAGGCCCTGATTCAGAGACGGACGCTCTGACAGAGCGCTCGCTCTGTATCAGGGCCGTCCTTATCTTTTTTAAGAGCGCGCTCCTGGCCGCTCGCAGAGCTGTGGGTGACCACCCACAGCTATAGCGAGCGGCCAAAATGATGGTCGCGATGGTCAAGACCATCGCGACCATCGTGCTTGCGACGAGACCCTTGCGGTAGGGTCTCTTTGCCGCAAGCCCTGGAGTGCTTTTGGCTCTATCAGAGCCAAAAACACTCCCACTGACATCACTAGTGGCAGCCACGCCCCCGGCTCGCCCACCAAAGGGGGCGTGCTGTCAATCACCATCGACAGCACGCCCCCTTTGGTGCGAGACCCATAACGACGGCTTGGCCGTCGTTATTCGGGTCTCACGCGTGCGCACGACGGAGCCGCCGCCGTCATGCGCATACGCACTTGGGCAACATCGACCCGCTTGCGAGCGCTCGCGAGCGGGTCTGAATTAGGCCCTGATTCAGATGTGGACGATATTTCGATGTTCACGCAGTTAATCGATTATCACTGGACTGCGCATGCTTCTTAGCAGCAGTTTAATTGTGATCAAGGGCTCTATTTACTACAATCTGCATATTGAATGCGGATTGTAGTGTGATATTACCAAGTGAATTCGCATTGCTAATTCAGGCAATATCACAAGGATTTACTATAAATCCCTTGCAGGGACAGAGCTTGAGATAAAGCTCTGTCCCTGCGGATCCCTTCCGCACTCTAGTCGTGGTACTTTCGGAAAAAATACCGCGACTCAGAGCCCGCGCATGTGCCGACCCACCGTCGCTGCTCCCCCCCACCGGCGCTAAGCCCCGCCCCTGGCGCTAAGCCCCAGGTGGCGTTATTATCACAGGGCTTCCCCCGGTATTTTTTTGCAATTTATTTTTAGTAACTATGGTCGGATCACATTTCCCATTACAATTATGGGAAATGCGATCTGCTTTACTAAAAATAAGTGATACTAGGGGTTGGAGTAGAATTTTACTAATTCTACTCCAATTGCCCTATAGTAACTACAGGTGAAACTAAAATAATGTGAAAAGGGTGTGAAAACACCCTTTTTCACTTTATTTTAGTAAAAATAATGTTAATAAATAGAGCCCCAAATGTGACTACGGTTGTCACGAGGATTCAAAAATGATTGACAGACGGGCATTTTGTCATTTTCGGGGCATGTACCTGCATACATCTGCAATCCTAAACGCAGAAAATATGGCGCCAGCGTCTCAGTTCCCTCGCCCATTCTGCGTGACCATAGGGTTAGTCAGATGGTCAATTATCAAAGAATTTGCGGCCACCGCTGCATATGTTTATGCAGTTGCTTGGCTCTGCGAGGCCACTGTAGCATTAGCCTATGTTTATGCAGTTGCTTGGCTCTGCGTGGCCGCTGTAGCATTAGCCTATGTTTATGCAGTTGCTTGGCTCTGCGAGGCCGTTGTAGCATTAGCCTATGTTTATGCAGTTGCTTGGCTCTGCGAGGCCACTGTAGCATTAGCATATGTTTATGCAGTTGCTTGGCTCTGCGAGGCCGCTGTAGCATTAGCATTTGTTTATGCAGTTACTTGGCTCTGCGAGACTGCTGTAGCATTAGCATACGTTTATGCAGTTCCTTGGCTCTGCGAGGTCGCTGTAGCATTAGCATATGTTTATGCAGTTGCTTGGCTCTGCGAGGCCGCTGTAGCATTAGCATATGTTTATGCAGTTGCTTGGCTCTGCGAGGTCGCTGTAGCATTAGCATATGTTTATGCAGTTCCTTGGCTCTGCGAGGCAGCTGTAGCATTAGAATTTGTTTATGCAGTTGCTTGGCTCTGCGAGGCCGCTGTAGCATTAGCCTATGTTTATGCAGTTGCTTGGCTCTGCGAGGCCGCTGTAGCATTAGCATTTGTTTATGCAGTTGCTTGGCTCTGCGAGGCCGCTGTAGCATTAGCCTATGTTTATGCAGTTGCTTGGCTCTGCGAGGCCACTGTAGCATTAGCATATGTTTATGCAGTTGCTTGGCTCTGCGAGGCCGCTGTAGCATTAGCATTTGTTTATGCAGTTGCTTGGCTCTGCGAGGCCGCTGTAGCATTAGCATGTTTATGCAGTTGCTAGGCTCTGCATGGCCGCTGTAGCATTAGCATATGTTTATGCAGTTGCTTGGCTCTGCTAGGCCGCTGTAGCATTAGCATATGTTTATGCAGTTGCTTGGCTCTGCGAGGCTGCTGTAGCATTACCATATGTTTATGCAGTTCCTTGGCTCTGCGAGGCTGCTGTAGCATTAGCATATGTTTATGCAGTTGCTTGGCTCTGCGAGGCCGCTGTAGCATTAGCATATGTTTATGCAGTTGCTTGGCTCTGCGAGGCCGCTGTAGCATTAGCATATGTTTATGCAGTTGCTTGGCTCTGCGAGGTCGCCGTAGCATTAGCATATGTTTATGCAGTTGCTTGGCTCTGCGAGGCCGCTGTAGCATTAGCATATGTTTATGCAGTTGCTTGGCTCTGCGAGGCCGCTGTAGCATTAGCATATGTTTATGCAGTTGCTTGGCTCTGCGAGGCCCCTGTAGCATTAGCATATGTTTATGCAGTTCCTTGGCTCTGCGAGGTCGCTGTAGCATTAGCATATGTTTATGCAGTTGCTTGGCTCTGCGAGGCCGCTGTAGCATTAGCATATGTTTATGCAGTTGCTTGGCTCTGCGAGGCCGCTGTAGCGTTAGCATATGTTTATGTAGTTGCTTGGCTCTGCGTGGCCGCTGTAGCGTTAGCATATGTTTATGCAGTTGCTTGGCTCTGCGAGGCCGCTGTAGCATTAGCCTATGTTTATGCAGTTCCTTGGCTCTGCGAGGCCGCTGTAGCATTAGCATATGTTTATGCAGTTGCTTGGCTCTGCGAGGCCGCTGTAGCATTAGCATATGTTTATGCAGTTGCTTGGCTCTGCGAGGCCGCTGTAGCATTAGCATTTGTTTATGCAGTTGCTTGGCTCTGCGAGGCCGCTGTAGCATTAACATATGTTTATGCAGTTCCTTGGCTCTGCGAGGTCGCTGTAGCATTAGCATATGTTTATGCAGTTGCTTGGCTCTGTGAGGCCGCTGTAGCATTAGCATATGTTTATGCAGTTGCTTGGCTCTGCGAGGTCACTGTAGCATTAGCATATATTTATGCAGTTCCTTGGCTCTGCGAGGCCGCTGTAGCATTAGCATTTGTTTATGCAGTTGCTTGGCTCTGTGAGGCGGCTGTAGAATTAGCCTATGTTTATGCAGTTGCTTGGCTCTGCGAGGCCGCTTTAGCATTAGCATTTGTTTATGCAGTTGCTTGGCTCTGCGAGGCCGCTGTAGCATTAGCCTATGTTTATGCAGTTGCTTGGCTCTGCGAGGTCGCTGTAGCATTAGCATATGTTTATGCAGTTGCTTGGCTCTGCGAGGCCGCTGTAGCATTAGCATATGTTTATGCAGTTGCTTGGCTCTGCGAGGTCACTGTAGCATTAGCATATATTTATGCAGTTCCTTGGCTCTGCGAGGCAGCTGTAGCATTAGCATTTGTTTATGCAGTTGCTTGGCTCTGCGAGGCCGCTGTAGCATTAGCATATGTTTATGCAGTTGCTTGGCTCTGCGAGGCCGCTGTAGCATTAGCATTTGTTTATGCAGTTGCTTGGCTCTGCGAGGCCGCTGTAGCATTAGCATATGTTTATGCAGTTGCTAGGCTCTGCGTGGCCGCTGTAGCATTAGCATATGTTTATGCAGTTGCTTGGCTCTGCGAGGCCGCTGTAGCATTAGCATATGTTTATGCAGTTGCTTGGCTCTGCGAGGCCGCTGTAGCATTAGCATATGTTTATGCAGTTCCTTGGCTCTGCGAGGCCGCTGTAGCATTAGCATATGTTTATGCAGTTCCTTGGCTCTGCGAGGTCGCTGTAGCATTAGCATATGTTTATGCAGTTGCTTGGCTCTGCGAGGCCGCTGTAGCATTAGCATATGTTTATGCAGTTGCTTGGCTCTGCGAGGCCGCTGTAGCATTAGCATATGTTTATGCAGTTGCTTGGCTCTGCGAGGCCGCTGTAGCATTAGCATATGTTTATGCAGTTGCTTGGCTCTGCGAGGCCGCTGTAGCATTAGCATATGTTTATGCAGTTGCTTGGCTCTGCGAGGCCGCTGTAGCATTAGCATATGTTTATGCAGTTGCTTGGCTCTGCGAGGCCGCTGTAGCATTAGCATATGTTTATGCAGTTGCTTGGCTCTGCGAGGCCGCTGTAGCATTAGCATATGTTTATGCAGTTGCTTGGCTCTGCGAGGCCGCTGTAGCATTAGCATATGTTTATGCAGTTGCTTGGCTCTGCGAGGCCGCTGTAGCATTAGCATTTGTTTATGCAGTTGCTTGGCTCTGCGAGGCCGCTGTAGCATTAGCATATGTTTATGCAGTTGCTAGGCTCTGCGTGGCCGCTGTAGCATTAGCATATGTTTATGCAGTTGCTTGGCTCTGCGAGGCCGCTGTAGTATTAGCATATGTTTATGCAGTTGCTTGGCTCTGCGAGGCTGCTGTAGCATTAGCATATGTTTATGCAGTTCCTTGGCTCTGCGAGGCTGCTGTAGCATTAGCCTATGTTTATGCAGTTCCTTGGCTCTGCGAGGTCGCTGTAGCATTAGCATATGTTTATGCAGTTGCTTGGCTCTGCGAGGCCGCTGTAGCATTAGCATATGTTTATGCAGTTGCTTGGCTCTGCGAGGTCGCTGTAGCATTAGCATATGTTTATGCAGTTGCTTGGCTCTGCGAGGTCGCTGTAGCATTAGCATATGTTTATGCAGTTGCTTGGCTCTGCGAGGCCGCTGTAGCATTAGCATATGTTTATGCAGTTCCTTGGCTCTGCGAGGCCACTGTAGCATTAGCATATGTTTATGCAGTTCCTTGGCTCTGCGAGGCCGCTGTAGCATTAGCATATGTTTATGCAGTTTCTTGGCTCTGCGAGGCCGCTGTAGCATTAGCATTTGTTTATGCAGTTCCTTGGCTCTGCGAGGTCGCTGTAGCATTAGCATATGTTTATGCAGTTGCTTGGCTCTGCGAGGCCGCTGTAGCATTAGCATATATTTATGCAGTTGCTTGGCTCTGCGAGGTCGCTGTAGCATTAGCATTTGTTTATGCAGTTGCTTGGCTCTGCGAGGTCGCTGTAGCATTAGCATATGTTTATGCAGTTCCTTGGCTCTGCGAGGTCGCTGTAGCATTAGCATATGTTTATGCAGTTGCTTGGCTCTGCGAGGCCGCTGTAGCATTAGCATATGTTTATGCAGTTCCTTGGCTCTGCGAGGTCGCTGTAGCATTAGCATTTGTTTATGCAGTTGCTTGGCTCTGCGAGGTCGCTGTAGCATTAGCGTTTGTTTATGCAGTTGCTTGGCTCTGCGAGGTCGCTGTAGCATTAGCGTATGTTTATGCAGTTCCTTGGCTCTGCGAGGCCGCTGTAGCATTAGCATATTTTTGCATGGCAGCTGCTAATGCATTAGCATCATCTGAGTCAGGCCCGAAGAGAGCAAACTCCTATCTTACATATTGCTGTAGTATGATGATATACTGTAAATGTCACTGATTATTGTGAATAATAATATGATCATAATAATATACAATATACATTAAAGACCAAAAATTGAGAAGCGCTCAATGGTGCAATAAATATCTTCAAGGTTCACCAGCAAGTGCACACTTTAATGTAAGTGAAAAAATCCCTTTTCCAGATTCAAATTAATATGTGGCTTAACTGAGTGTCTTTTAAGAGACAAAGGGCCTGATTCAGAGCCGGACTCTGTTGAAGAGCGCTCGCTCTGAATCAGGACGTTTTGTTTTTTTGCAGCCTCCTGGCCGCTCGCTAAGCTGTGGGTGACCACCCACAGCTTTTGCGAGCGGCCAGGTGATGGTCACGATAGTCGCGACCATTGCGACCATCGGGGCTTGCGACGAGACCCTTGTGGTAGGGTCTCATCCGTCGCAGGCCCCAGAGAACTTCCTGCTCTAACAGAGCAGGAAGCTCTCCAAAGACATCACTGGTGATGTCAGTGGTGCCTCCCACAAACGGCATGCGTTCCTTCAGGCCCTTCATCTTTTGTGGGACTACATATCCCAGCATGCCCTTCCACAGTTTTAGCATGCACAAATAGCAAAACTGTGGCACTGTATGCTGGGAGGTGTAGTTCCACTGCAGCTGGAGGACCCGAGTTTGACACCACTGATCCACACTGTTGGCACCCATTAACGTCCCTCCACCAGGAAACCATTGATCTATTCACCACCAGAACCCATTAATCCCTTTGTCACACACTCATTAACTGATTCCCCTCTAGAATTCATTAATCAATTGACCCACTCATTAATCCATTCTTCTCTAAGAATTGGTTACTCAATTCACCCTCACAGCACCCATTAACACATTTGTCCACCCTGTCAGCACCCCTTAACCTCCCCCCATTCAGCAATCCATTTACCCCTGCACTCATTATTTCCCCACACAGCATCCATTAAGCTGCTCCTTACCCAGCACCTATTAATCCATTCTCTCTCAGCACCCATTAAACCCCCATACACATCCAGAACCTATTAATACATTCAGTCCCAACAGCCATTAACTAACCTCACAGCACCCCCTACCTACAGATGTGTACATTACTGCTGCATGCGCAGCAAATTGCGCCATACATGGTGCAAGGCGTGCACCTGCGAGTGGATGCGAGCACTGCGTACGCACACGCGCCTCCACAGAATTGGATGGTGCGATCACAGGCACTGATTCAGAGCCGGACGATATGACAGAGCGCTCGCTCTGAATCAGGGATGTCCTTCCTAATTTTAGAGCGGCCTCCTGGCCGCTCGCATAGCTGTGGTTGACCACCCACAGCTATAGCGAGCGGCCAAAAAGATGGTCGAGACCATCGCGACCATCGGCCTTGCGACGAGACCCTTGTGGTAGGGTCTTGTTGCCGCAAGCCCTGGAGTGCTTTCGGCTCTATCAGAGCCGAGAGCACTCCCACTGAAATCACTTGTGATGTCAGTGGGGCCGGCCCCAGACGGTAGGCGTTCCCATGGGAACGCCTCCGTCTGGGCAGCAACGCCCCCGGCACGCCCACCAAAGGGGGCGTGCTGTCACTCACTATCGACAGCATGCCCCCTTTGTAGCGAGACCCATAGCGATGGCTTGGCCGTCGCTATCCGGGTCTCGCGCATGCGCACGACGGAGCCGGCTCCCTCGTGCGCATGCGCACTGGGCCAACATCGACCCGCTTGCGAGCGGGTCTGAATTAGGCCCACAGTGCGCACCATAGCACATGCTGCTGTGGGTAATCTTATGGCGCGATGTCTGCACACGTTTGTAGCACGATCGGCAAAGATGTAGCTGGACAAATCTGTAGCATCTATTAATACATTCACTCCCAGCACCCATTAACCCCTTTCTGCACCATTAGCCCCCTACCCAGCACCAATTAATACTTTCCTCCCCAGCACCCATTAAACAATTCACCCCATCCCTCCGTAGCCATTAACTCAATCACACACCAAGAAGCCATTAAAAAGTTATTTTGCCTGCCTGGTTCCTGCTCATTCAGGTCCTACTTCTTCTTGTACAGCCTGGGAGGCGGAGCTTGCATAATTGGCTGTGTGAGAGGTAAGGGGAGGAAAGGGAAGAAGAGGAGAGGGAAGGGGGCGGGTGCCCATGATGTTGCCTCCCTGCTGCACCAGTCTGATGACACTGATGGACAGAGGGGCAGACTGTTGCAAGTATACACAAAGATTAGCTGGTGCAGCGGCAGCTGCGTCTTATAAGCTCCACAGTGATCACCAGCAGTAAGTATGATAAGGATGTCAGAGACAGCCTTCATTTTTGTCCCAGGTAGCCTCAGTGAGTGCTCCTTCAAGTCTTTGAGCTCTAAGCAGCTGCCCAATGGAAGCACCAACCCTGGAAAAATCACATCATAATACTACTTGAAATTGCAAATTTATTCAGACGTAAAATGGTATCACACTCATAATATACTTGTTTGAATAGAATATCTGACATAAACAACTGGAACCAGTGCGTTATTAAGCGATTCCATCTCCTGCCATCAAGGGGGCAATGACCAGGCAGTCCATGTACCCAGTATCTGTGCAGCATCTGGGTCCCTAATATGTACAGTATATCCAATCGGACTTTATCAAAGGGTTGGTAGATTCTCAATCTCAACCTTTACGTTTTCCCAACACGTCAAGTTTTGAGGATTTGATTCTGTGGAAGCAGGTGGGATATTTACTGACCCTGCAAAATAGTTTATCCCACCCGTGCATGATTAAAGAAATCCACAAAACATACTTCCCTGTCCCATGCAGCATACCAATATATACACTATAAATACATACGGAATAAGTTAAATATAATACATTAAATAACATTGAGAGAAATTAACTTTTCATCCTCCTTATACATCAAAATGACTTATATTTAACATTATTTATTCATCTAGAAATTGATATATATCAGTTTCGATGGGTAACTATAGAAGATTCTCTAACGGTATATCAAGACTTCCTGCTTTTACATCCTTAGCCAGCAGATCATCATATCCAGGTAAATCGGTGTCACATCCGCCTCGGTTGTCAAGGCCTATCCCACATTGTAGTGACCTTAACCATCACGGTCATGCATGCTCCGTTGAGCTGCAGACTCATGGCTGTCATTAAAAACCTAGTGATACATGAAATTACTTATCTCTAATGTGCATCACACAGATGATGTAGAGAGCATGGCCAGGCCCGGGTACTGCCAAGGGGTGTGGCCTAATTTAAGCAGGTGTGGCAGTGCTTACTTAAAAAAAACATTAAAAACCCAGTAATTGAGGTGTTGCCCGCTCCACAGGGGGGCGCCATTGAGCCCCTCTGCCAGGGGTAGTTCCAGGGGAAAGGTGCGATTGATCTCCCCCCTCACAGCCAGAGGAGAGACTGCAGCTGCTGATCAACGTGGGATGGGCTGTGTAGACACAGCTGCTGACAGGTAAGGGGGGGGTCAGCGTCGGACCTGGGCCCCCATCAGGCCCCTCCATCAAGACCTGGCCCAGGTACTTAGTACCAACCCCCCTTTCTGCGCCACTGACTACGCATCCTCACTAGATGATATAGGCTGTATAGAAATATTAAATCCATAATAGAAAACTCTGATAAAATGGCTATTGTTATTCTCCATTACAAAGTCCTTTAAAAAATGCTGAAAAAGAGCACACTCATTATTACATGTTCAAGAATAACATCAAAAACATAAAATGTGTAATATACAAAAAAAACCTGAAACTAAAATATGAAATAATGAAAACTTTGTTTAGTTGACCTACTTTAAGGTCTTTATAGTTTTTTAAATCTATTATATAATGTTGTTATTGTCTATCTAGTGCAGGTGGAGTAGAAAGCTGAAGGAAGGCCAGCCCCTTCCTCCTCACACAGCTCTCAGTAGCTGTCTGCTAGACACAACCTCATCTCTCTCCCAGCCAGTTCTGTCAGCGCCCGTATGAGAGAAACAGGAGGAGTGTGTCAGAGGGAAGACAGACATGAAAGAGAAACGGGAGGAATACAGTTAGAAAGACACAGGTGGCAGGAAGCTGGAGAGATGGGGGGGCATTAGACTGGAGAGACATGGGGGAACATGAGGCTGGAAAGACATGGGGTACATTAGGTTGGAGGTACACAGGGGTGGTGTGAGGCCTGAGATGAACTTGAGGTATGGGGATGGTGAGGCACAGGGGGATGAGGGTATATGGCGTCCACACTAGCTAGCAACCAGCGAATAATGACTTAAAATTACTAGTTCTACATAAAAATAAAGCAAATGTTTATTATAATATTAAAGAAAAATCTAATTGTAACACTGATAACATCATTACATCACCAACATTGATTAATTACATCATATTTTTTACCAGTAAGCTAATATATAAAATTCATTGGTGTTTGTTTGTATGTCTGTCTGGTTATGCATTCGGACACCCCTGCACCGATTGGGATGAAACCAATGCGAAGTGGTCCAGTTGGTTCCTGGCTAAGTTTTAGGGGGGCTAGGGTGCCGGTTGGTGTACACTGGGCAGAACTTTGACCCGAGGAGCCTGTTCTTAGACATCCACTGGATGGATTTGGAAGAAAACTTCACAGAGTGGTAACATTGGATCCCAGAAGACAAAATAGGGGGTTGAGGTCAGGGTCGGACCTCTCATTGGTGTATGCTGGGCAGAACTTTGACCTGTTCTGGGTCTTCCACTGGATGGATTTGGACAAAACTTCACAGAGGGGTGGCAATTGGTCTGGGATGCCTAACTGAATAACTTGGAAGATTTAAACCCGGGCAATGCCGGGTACCTCGGCTAGTAACTGATAAATATACTGATCCTGAATTTTATCAAAAACAAATATACAGAAAACAGTCACAGCATTTATATTTGAACTGTTTTAGGCATATTGTAGTACAGTACTACATTGCTACAGCAGTCTTTTGTCACATTGTACAGATTTTGCTGAAATTTAGAATTTTTCAAAACATTGCTATATTAGCAGTGTAAAATAAGTCTGTTAATACCTAGAATATTTCTGGGTCCAAACATTATCATAACAAATAGACAAAGTGTAACAAAATTCTGTTTTTGTACATTTCACTTACATGTATTTTAAGCATTTACTACCACACAAGGGAATGCAGTTTGCTATAGTCTAATACGTTGCTGTACTTTTTCTTTTAACTGAAAACTTGGCAGCATTTGTTGCTTATTTATGAACATAACATTTTGCAACTCAAAGCTATACGGTGAAAAATTATTTTTTTTTTTTACTTACAGAAACAAAATAACATTCCTATTTCCCGGTCGGATTGACATATAAATTAATCAGTGCATACCTTTAGTGCAGCCTCTTTCTATTAACATCTAATGACCAAATAAAAAAACTTTAATTTACACACTTTTGAAAATGAGAGGGGCTAGTTATAAAGGTATACAAGATAAAATCATGTTTTTACTAAATAATCACAACTTGCTGGTATGTCGTGCTAATGTCACAACTCATAGTACCTCATACATCTGTGGATCTGAAGACTGTCCTCTTGAATCCCATATAAAAACAATATATAATCTTTCTGTGTTTGAATTTCAAAGGAATGACTAGATGTTTCCCAGAGACGGATTAAGGGGGGGACAGAGGGCAGTCTAATCCAGTCGAAGGGGGGAGCCATGAAAGAGGGGGGACCGGGGGCACTCGCCCTCCATGCCCATCTCTTAATCCGGCTCTGTGAATGACTGTATGTATGTGTGTAATTGTATGTATGTGGGTGCCCCTGATAGCAGAGTGCCCATGCTGACCCTTATCCAGTACAGGAAGTGCTTACAATCGGCAGGGGTGCCGAGAGGGGAGGTGGGAGTGGGTACTAATTACCGGCACCGCTCCCCCTCCCTCTTACGGCACACACTGCTGTGTACTGGGCTGCACTGAGAGACTGTTTGCGGCTGCTAAAGCCGCAGCCGGAGCAGTCTACTATGCCTATGGGGGGAGTGATCACGCTGATCGCGGTGCTGCAAAAATGTTTTTTTTTTCTAAGGGGGCATGGCCACACATCACATGATTAGGCCACGCCCCCTGTCACCTGAGCCCGGCTGTCGGCGGCCCTGACAATGGGCACTTGATTGTCAAAACTGGGCCATGGAGCAATGGAAGAAGGTGGCCTGGCCTGATGAATCATGTTTTTTTTCTACATCATGTGGACGGCCAGTTGAATGTGCGTCATTTACCTGGGAAAGAGATGGCACCAGGATGCACTATGGGAAGAAGGCAAGCCGGTGGAGTGTGTGTGATATATATATATATATATATTAACATAAATAAGACTGAATAAACAATTGAAACATAAGATTCAGGAACGTATAAGTCATATGAGAACAGTTGTGCTTCAATATATGACTCTATGTGTGTATATTCCCAGAAAGGATATAATCCTATCAGTATAAAAATTAATGCAAATTGTGAAAATCATACAATTGGAGATAGCACAAACGATGGACAATGTGTGAATGGGTAGACATGGATGACATGAGACATAAAGTTCAAAGGTTTTTGCCTGTGAGAGCTTACAGTCTAGAAGGAGGTGGTAGAGGGAGATAGGAGGAGTTAATGGGGGCAGATGGGATGAGTGGTAAGAGATGAATCATGTAGAAGTGAGGCAGACACTTATGAAGAGATGGGTTTTGACATTGCTTGAAGAAGTGACGGTTGGAGGAGAGCATGGTCAGGTGGGGTAGCGAATTCCACAGGTGGGGAGAAGCTCAGGAGAAGTCCATCCCTTTAATCTCAACCACAGAGAGGAATACTGGCATTCTATTTAAACAAATATAGGGAATGATACCAGCAAGGGATTGCTTAATTCGTAAGTTGTGCCATATATTTCAGCTGAATGCATCAAGCAAGGGGTGCCAGGACAGTTCTTAAGAGAAAGAACTGTCCCAGCAAAATGTACCTGTTGCAGAACTGTTGTCTACATAAGTCTTTCATAAATCCAAAAGACTTTACAGTCTTGCAGTGCAACTGCACACGCGTCGGGCATGCATAGTAGTAAGCTCCGTCCTGAGCCTCACTAGTGAATGGGGAACACAGCTGGAGGGTAAATAAATAAAAACTTATGATAGCAGAAGAATAAAAGACAAGAGCGCAAGTTCTGATTTTATTATTTTTAAATTCTGAAATTGTAACAGAAAACAAATACATATAATTAAGAAGAATACTTTTTGCAAAAATGTAGTACTAATCTAATAGGGTAGATCAATATGATATCATTAGCAGATACTTTTGTGCAGGATCGAGTCAACTGTGGTGCAGGCTGTAGATCTCTGATGTCAGCTGCGCTGGTGGGGGGGAGGGGGCTGAGCAGAGGAGGAGCAGCTGAGAGGGAATCGGTATGAAATAGCGCCGGCCACATGGCCGACCACAGCAGAGTTCCCGGCAGCAGAAGCCCGACAGCGCTGGAAATCCCGATCGTCGATAGGTAAGTATGTTCTAACCTTACCTAACCCCCTAACCCTAACCCTCCTTAGGGGTGCCTAACCCTAATGTAGCAGGGCTGAGTGTACCAGTGCGGTCACTCACCCTGCTACTAGGCATCCTCACCCTCCACGCCTGGATGGTGGAGGTGTCTTGGGGCAGCGGGAGCCCCGGGCATCAGAGTGGGGTGGGATCCGGAGAGCTCCCAGCCACGTTCGAGCGTGTGGCGGGGCCCATCCACAAGCTGGCCGGCGGGCCAGGATCGGTCGTGATCCCACCCCCCATCCGGTGCAGCGGGCGTGGAGGTAGCGGCGGATTGCCGCCGATACTCCACATGCGTGATGGCGAGTCTGAATCTTGGTGGATTTAGACTCAGCCAATCAGCACATGCCCCTTTGAATGTGGCGCCGATTGTGAACCAATCAGAAGATAGAAGAACGAAGACGACGGAAGTCCCGCAGGGCGGCGGCCATCGAAAAAGAGCTCACCCAGGCCGCCGCTCGCCGGGCGAAGAGTGGCAGACCGGCGCCCACCAGGAGTGAGGACGGAGCAGGCACCGGAGGCCCTGGAGCAGCAGTGTGCGACGCAAAAGAGCTAGCCCCGGCCACTGCTGCCTAGGTGCAGACTGCAGGAAGCCCGGAGGTGGCAGAAGTTGTTCCACCTCCGGCGAAGTCCACGCGGAGGCTGGGCCAGGCTCATCTCAGCCAAAGGCCCCAGGACTGGTAAGCCTTTCATACCTCCCTAGACCACCGGGATTCGGCGCTAGGCCGCGGGTCATGTTAATTCGGCACTAGGCCGTGGGTCATGTTAAATTCGGCGCTAGGCCGTGGGTCCTGTTAATTCGGCGCTAGGCCGTGGGTCATGTTAATTCGGCGCTAGGCCGTGGGTCATGTTAATTCGGCACTAGGCCATGGGTCATGTTAATTCGGCGCTAGGCCATGGGTCATGTTGAGTTGGCGCTAGTACGTAGGAGTTGCTGCTGTCGGCGATAGGACATGATCATTGAAATTCGGCGCTAAGCCTTGGACAAGGAACAGTCAGGTTAGGCCGCACATAGGCAAGGGCATAAGGCCCCAGAAGCATTGTTCGGAAATTGGCCAGATGGTCAGGCCCCCATCAAAGGTAGACCGGGCTGGGACCAGGACGTTCTCCCCCGCAGTCAGGCCCCCATTAAAGGTAGGCTGTTGGTAAGTTGCTGTATCTCCAACAGTCAGGCCCCCATTAAAGGTAGGCAGTGGTAAGGCATCTGTTATTGTATCGGGTCCTGTACAGGGCTCTTGCTGTTGTGTTCATCTACAGGTGCTGAGATCAGGACTCGTCCAGCAAAGGGACAAGATTATTTCCGGTGAGCGTAATTGTTTTGTGTGCTGTTTGTGTTGTGTGTCACCCAACTTCCCTTTTCCCTGTCGGGCGTTTTCGTTTGGGGTACACCCTTGTGCTTGGCACGTAGGTGTAGCCAGTGATGACCATCCACTGATCCCAGTGGAGGTCACCCCGCCTCAGCACCTTGTTCTTTTCCAGGGCCAGGAGTGGAAACCCAGTTCGCGACTGTCCGCGTCCGACCTGTGTTCCAGGACCGTCGACGGAAGCGCCCTCGGCGTCCTGAAGGTGAGAGTCTGGGAGTCGGGAGGTAAGTGTCCGAGTACACCGGCACCGCAGCCGAGGTGTCACTTTTAGTCCATGGGGAGCCCCCCCCCACCTCTTATACTAACCTCCCCAAGTGCCGAACCCTAATCCCCCCTCTAAGTGCCTAGCCTAACCCTAACCTTCCCGGGGCGGTGCCTAACCCTAAGTCCCCCCCGGGTGCCCTAACCCTCCCCCCCCGCGGCTGTACACTCGCGGCGCCCGGCATCCCTTCGATCGGGATGCCAGGCGCCGGTCTCCCGGTGTCGGGGAAATGTCAGGCGTCTACATCTAGACGCCTGGCATTTCACCCTCGCCGGGATATGACAGTTGGGAAGCCGGCTGCCGGTATTAAGGCAGCCGGCTTCCCGATTGTATACCGTTGAGAGACAGGGGAGGGATCTGAAAATATCTCTCTCTCCATGTAGATTTGGAAGAGAGACTCTGCTAATGTGTTAGTTAAGTAGAGCTGCTTCTAAAAATATTTGACAATTGGTGCTTCATACATAGCAAATTATTGCATTTCCCATTACATACTGTATATGGGAAGCTTGATAACAGTATGGAGGGGCTGCAGATTTTTTAGTCAAGGAGAAGATATTTGCAAAATCTCCTTCAAAATGACTTTATTACATCTTGGAAACACATCATTTTTATGAAAATTATGCAAAATGAATGATAATTATGCCCGTAAGTACACTCTAGTACTATGAGTAAATCAGTCCCGTACAGCAGGTATTTGTCCAAATACAAAATGACCCAAGTATTCTTCTCGTGTCCATAAGCCTTTATTGGAAGCCTGATATTGCTTGGGTTCCCTTACACAAAACTGTATGGTAGATTAGGTGATGATTAAATAAAAAAATATATGTATGTATGTAACAAATTTCTCACCTGTCAAAATAGCTCCCAAATGAGGAAAACAATGATGACTCTCCCGGGACCTGACTGTTGTGGCGTAGCATAAACTGGCTGCTGGATCAATTTCAGCTATCCCAGCTGCGTTACACCTGACAGGCTTCAGTCCATTAAACACAGGTTGCAATAACACAGGACCTCTGAGATTACCATCAGCCAAACCATTGAAAATAAAGTCTTAGCGTATTTCTGCAAAATAAATCAACATCTTTACAGCAGAACATTTCAGTTCTGAAGAACCAGAATGGTTCTTAATAATTTAGCTCTTGTAATTAGCATAATCTCCCCCCAAAAAGTGCTTGTCCCATGATTTCTAAATTAAAAGAGAAGCAGCTGTAGGTCAATAAATCAAGTTCTCTTGTTTCGTTTGAGATAAATCACACCCATGACCTTGTTAGAGCGGCGGCCACTAGTGTCTTCAGTGTGCAATAAAAAGGCAGGAAATAAGAAATATATTACTTTTCTGTGACAGGAGCTACTTAAATTGAGCAACTTTACATTTCCCATGTAACAGAATAAGCATATATAGTAGCTCCATTATATTAGGTAAGAGCATTATTATGAGACACAAATTAACACTTACTAAGGGTTTATCATTTATATTTCACCAGGAGATGATAACCTATGGGTCAGGGACCACAGCATGGGTCATAAGCCAAAAACAGTAGGTTTTCACTTCCTGCCAACTACCAGACCCTCCAACATGACCCCTTTCATCAGTGGCAATATGCTTTGCTCCTGGACTTCCCACCTAATTTATAACTTCAGTCACCTGTGGTGAAACACCCATCTCATTAATTAACTAGTTCAACACAGGTGATGGCGATCATAAATCAGGTAGGAAGTCCAGGAGCAGAGCATTTTGTACCTGATGGAAAGGGTCTTGTTGTACGGTTTGAACTACTGATCCCACACATGCCTTGCAAACAATGGCACATAACATGACAGCAGTGTGCAGGGGGGATTCTTCTGTATGTGTTTTTTTTTTCTAGCTAACACCTTCTTCTCCATCACCTGCTGCCACATCAATGGAATTAGGCATAATATATGGGATCAGCAGCTGGCAGGTGCCTTTGGTGTCATTTGAGATACTCTCGGGGTACATTTCAATATGTGACCCGTTATTGGGACTCTAAGGGAGCAATTCATTTAAATGAGATGTCTGCAATGTGCCATTCCAGCAACATCCTTAGTTAAATCTCTCTGGAGCCTATGCATCATCACTTATTTTTCACAAAAGCATGTGAAAATTAATATTTTCACATACTTTTGTAAAAAATAAGTGTCAGGGCTATTCACCAAGGTTCGACAAAGCATTTTTTTTCGGAACTTAATGGTATTACTGAACGCCACCCTGAGATGGCGTTCAGCTTCCGATAATCTTCATAGGCTGCTGTTTACACGGCAGCATGTGAAGACTTACATGCCAGCCACAGCAGAGGGATCTATTCAGATCCCTCCTTGCTGTGTCTACACTGCCGAGCCGAGAGCTCTGGGGCACTGCAGACATGTGGCCACACTGCTTCTGCTGGACTCACCACCAGCAGAAAAGGGAACCTGGGGAGAGGATGCCTCAGTGGGGGCAGTCAGGAGCAATGGGGGGGTGGTTCCTAGATAGGGGGTCGGACACCCACGGGGGAAGGACCGGGACGGACACCCGGGGGGGGGGGCGGGTCGGACACTGGCGGGGGCGGGTTTCACTGAGACACTGGAGGACGCAGTTGGGGCAGTGAGGGGGAGACATGCATAGGTGGTCCGGGAACTGAGGAGGCACGGATAGGAGGTCGGGGCAGTGAGGGGGAGACACGGGGAGAAGAGGTAGCCAGTAAGAGGGGAGATGCGGGGAGCAAGTGCCGGCAGGTGCAGGGAGAGCGGAGAATCCAGGGACAGGTTACGGGCCGGGGAGCTCAGAGAGAGGAGACACCGGGGGAGAGGAGGGAGGCAGAGGCTGCGGTCTGTGAGAGGGGAGACACAAGGCAGAGACAGCATAGATAAATGGAAAAAGTATAACTTTTCCGAAAAGCTGACTCCGCAAAAAGAGCAGTTTTTCGGAAGTGATACTTTGGTTAGGGAAGCATGATGAATTCCTACAAAACATTTTTTAAACTCGCAGCGAGTTTAAAACATAATCACTAGTGATAATTATGTAATGAGGAATAGGACCCTCAGACGAACACAGAGGTGAAGTTCAGCAGCACATCGCCCTGAATTGAATCAGTCAGTGGCGTGACAAGGGGGTTTCGGACCGCACCCGGGTGTCATCCACCAAGGGGTGACACCAAAGTGCCGACTCCTCCTCATTCACAGGAGCCGGGTGCTGCACTGTAGCATTACGCGCAGCACTCGGCTCCTGACACAGTTAGGGAGCCGGCACTGCAAACACACTGATCCCGGAAGGCAGTCTGCATCTCCAGGACCCCGGAGTGACAAAAACAGGGGTTCGGGCCACAAGGCCACACCCCCTCCCATGAGACCACGCCCAATTTTTTGTTTGGTGCGCGGCCGCCCATCCCATCCCGCACCGGGTGTCACAATAGGTAGGGACGCCACTGGAATTGGTCACTAAACAGTTGCTTTTATATATTTGCATATATGTTTAACTAAAACCAATATTTTATGTACAAATTTAAGGCAGCTTTTTTGCTGGTTAACATCAGCATTCTGGGGGATATATGGTTGTGTCTTTTCTAGATTACCCCTTTCTTTTCTAGCATCGGCTGTCACTTATCATTGAATGAGCAATTTCCACTTAGGATCGTCAAACAGTGATATACAATTTTTTTTTTTTAAACCAATCATTTACTACATGATAATTTTATTAATTCATGATATTTTAATAATTCTAATTTGTACAAGTCATTACTGACATTTATTACAGTTAAATATTTGAAATAGAAAACCACAAATTAATTTAATTTAAATAAGTTATAAAGTGAATCATGGCATATAAATAGGATTCCCTGTAATGATTGGATCCTGGCCATGTAACAATTACCCCTGTGCTCCTCTCCACTAATATATAGTACCGAGAGGATTCTGTGCCCGGATTTATCACCAAGCCCAGGAATGGGATGCCTTAGTTTATATCCACTGTGCAAAAGGGAAATGTCTTAGAATAATAACATGTTTGCAAGGTGTTCAGTAAAAATGCCTTTATTATATAACTCCTGACTTCTATAAGCTTCAGTTTCAAATAGACCATAATTTGCATTAGAAATGGATGAAAGTTAAGAGGACATGACATTCAGTGCACTATGGTTAGGCCACTTATGGATCAACAGTTGATTGGAAGTGTCCACGTGCTCCCCTAGACATTGCCATGCCTAATACCATCATCATACCACAGTTGGAGAGTTACTTAAATTTGCTCATCAAGCTCAAACAAAATGACTTATGGTATGTTTGGATCATAGACATACTTGTTTAAGTACATGTTTGTTTAATTTTGTACACATTAGATGTCCAGCAATGTTGCTGATAGCACACATTACCGATGTAATGAATGACAGAACGATACCTCGTTCCGTTCTTCATTACACTGCACAGCCCCGCATATGATATTGTGTGATTGGCCAATCAATCAATACCTAATGCGACCTGAAAGTGCAGAATCGCAAATAGACTATGTGCTTGATGTATCGTTCCGATCTGCCCAAGGGCGTTTTTAAGAGAGGAGGGGGCTCATGTGCAGACTCAGGACCTCATTCAGAGCCGCTCGCAAAATGCGAGCGCTCGCTCTGAATGAGGGCGGCCGCTTTTCTTTTGAAAGGTGGCCTCCTGGCAGCTTGCTAAGCTGTGGGTTACCACCCACAGCTTTAGCCAGTGACTAGGTGATGGTCGCGATTTACTGAGCATACCCAGGTCGTGCCTGTGCCGTCTTCCCTGGGGACAGCAGTACTACACATGCGCGAGTCACCGTAAAAATGGCCAGTGCCATTTTCCCAGTGACTTTTGCTGCTCTGCTTCTCTGTATGAAGTAGTGAACACATTGGAGAAATTGCCCATAGCAACAAATTAGCTTCTACCTATCATTTTATAGAATGCACTTAATAAATGCTACCTGGAAGCTGATTGGCTGCTATAGACAATTTCTCCACTCTTTTCTTCACTCTTTTCACTGCTTGAAACATCAACCTTGTTCTAAAATTCTTAAAAGTAAATTAACAGTTTATTTTTGTGATGTGCTGTGTTGGGTAATAAAAATCTGCAGGATCTACACAAATTCCAAGCAAAATCCTTAAATTGATGAACCCCTGAATTTCACTTCCCCATGTCTGCTCCCAATGTTACTTATTTTCTCATCCACACCTATTTTCCAATGTCTGTTAGCTCAGGCATGATCATTCGTGTTATTTGTTTGTGAATCCCTCCTTTTAATCCCTAATTTTCTACTGCAAAAATGTCCTTTTAATAGTACAGTTACATTTTCTCAATGCATTGTAACATTTCTGATTCAGAATTTTAAATACATATTATACTGTACATTGCTGAGAGAGCCACACCTCTGTCATTTTTCCCTCCTCCTTTAAACATGCCCTCATGTCCCCTTTCTCAAAATAAAAACAGCAACATCTATTGACCTCAATTCCCTTTCTAGCTACCGTACAATCTCTCTCCTTCACTTTCCCTATAACTTTTTGAGATGCTGATCTACTCTTGTCTGTTCTCATTACTGCTAACTTCCTTTTTGACCACCTCGAATCCAGCGTTCTTCACCATCACTTTACTGAAACCACCTTGACTCTAGTCACTACTGGCCTACTCTCTGCTAAATCCAAGGGTCATTTCTCTATCCTTATCCTTCTTGACCTCTCCGCATCCTTTGGTACAGTAGACCATCCTTTTCTTCTCCGCTGTCTGCACTCTCTTGGTCTTAATACATTTCTTTCCTTTCTTGGTTTTTCTCCTATCTTTCTAACCATTCATTCTCCATCATAAATTCCACCTCCACCTTGCTCCATCTCCAGCTCCCAGTAGGGGTCCCTCAATGCTTAGTTTTAGGCCCCCTACTGTTTTCATTCTACATGTCCTGACTTTGTGAACTCCTTTGGTCTTCAATACCATCTTTATGCTGATGACACCCAAATGTACCTGTCCCCCTCTGACTTAACTGCTTCCCTCCTACCACGCATTTGTAACTATTTATCCAACATCTCCTCTTGGATGTCTCAATATCTTAAGCTTCAATTGTCCAAGACTGTGCTTATTGTCTTTCATCTTTTTCATCTCATCACCCCTCCCCATCTTTCTATCACCGTTAACAAAACCACCATCTCCTTAGTTAATAAAGTCCACTGCCTGGCATCACCCTTGATTCCGCTCTCTCATTCACTCCCCACATTCAGTCACTCACCCATTCCTGTCAGTTCCATCACCAGAACATTGCCAAAATTGAATTGATTGAACCCATGTTTATTCCCTCATTTGTTCTAGGAATTTCTCGCTGGTCTCCTCCCACAATCCCTTCTCCCCACTCCAATCTCTCCTTAATGGGGTGCCTATGCTGATCTGTCTATCATGCCATTCCATCTCTCCCTCCACTCTCTGACAATTCCTCAACGGACACCCTATCCCATACAGGATCCAGCTCAAAATTCTTACCTTAACCTTCAAAGCTCTCTCTCTTTCTTCTCTTCCTCTTACATCTCCAAACTCATTTCCATCTACACACCCGCTCTCTTCATTCATCAGCAAACACTGCCTTACCTCTGAACTGCCACTAGTCTGTGGAATGCACTCTCTTGTTCTAATAGACTCTCTCCCAACATCCATTGCTTCAGGCACTTCCTCGGATAATATTGTAGATGTACCTCATCCAACAGCAGCAACAGGATCTTCTCAATAATTTCCTTCTTAGAAATAAACTTCAAATAACTGTGTAAAGGCATACATCTGCACCCTATAAAATACCAAGTAGATATCTGCTTTCATTAAGTACCATTTCTGAAAGTGTCAAACTGTAGGCAAACAGCGTAAATGCTGTTTTGTGTAATTTAGGGGACAATTTAATTTATCCGCAACTTACTGACAAATACAGATTTACCCAACAATTACGGTAGAGGAACATCTCAGATTTTTCTGTGCACCTCTATGGGCTGTGAAGTAAAATCTGTGATGTTTGTGGCCACTAGTTGCTGAGGAAACGGTCTGAACACTGACAAATGGCAGCTATCGTTTTTAATTCAATTGCCCCTACAAGCTTATATGTGTGGATGTTTCAATAGAGAAGCATGTGGATTTGTGAGGAAAGACGATTACATGTGCAGAAGGAGCAAAATAAGGCATCTCCTGATGGACGCAGCTGGGGCAGGAGACAGATTTCTCCTGATAAAGAACTAGTTTTACAAGACATCAGAGGTTTGCAAATAGAAGTTACATTAGTACAAAATATGGTGCTACAGTACTTCTCTATCTCAGATATGGAAATTCAAACGCTTACTGACTGTATGTCTGACATTTGGAAAGTCACGTAAGTTATCATAAACTTTGAATATTACATGTACAGTGCCTTAAACATGTTTTTGGCAACAATAGAGACCTAGCTGTGACTCTTAACACAAACGGTTTTACACATGGAGGTTAATTCTTATTTTTAACTTACAGCTTCAAGAATGTGATATTGCTCAGTGGTTATATGAGCTGTACCTATACATGAGTTTCTAAAGTTTATAAATATTTAATAATACCTATAAATTCAGTATTGCAATCCAGATTTGCTACAGAGTGCTAAACACATACAGTGTTATTAAATGTGAGAATTAGGTGATAAGCCAATGAAACATCAAGCACGTTATTATATAATATAATACAGAATAGCAATATTTTAAATATTTTCACCACTGTAGCAAGTTACTTTGTAAAAACAAAATTGAAACATGAAATTATCACAGAAAAGAAGATGGTGACATGTTTTTAGGGGGAACATTTGACAATTTACAGTTATGTATAAGGAAGACAAAGGGTCAATCCAATTAGCAGCGAGTTTCCTTGCAGCGTGAGTAAGTGCATCTGTATGACGCACTTACATCCAGACTCGCAGATTTTATTTGCAGCCCTATAGGGTTTTGTGCAAAAAAAATCTGCAAATCATGGGTGAGATCGGGTCCTTTCTGGCTAATTTGTTTGAAAGAGTTTTGTATTTTTACTATTATTATTATTATTTACAACAGATCAAGATTAAGGGGTGGACTTTTAGTTGGGAGCTTAGCAGAATAGACTGCACCTGGACAAGCCATGTTGCAAGGGGTAATAATACATTTATTTTATTTTGCATGCAGGGTAAATACTGGCTGTTTCTGTATGTGGCTCACAAATGTTGGACAGCTTAATGTTACACTGCAATTTAGATTTCAGTGAGAACACGCCCCTCCCAAATCTAAATCTCTGAACATTTTAGAACTGCCCCACCTGCAGTGCAACATGGTTTTGCAAAGATGCAAAGTTACAGTACTTGCTTTTTTTTTTGCTTTGCTCCCAATTCAGAATCAGCCACTATAGGTTGAGCTTTCAAGGAATCTCTTACTGTATATCAAAGACCTCTAAAAAACCTATTGTCTTCTCATGGTTTTCAAAAAGAGCTGGGTGCGCCTGCAGGACAGCAGTAACTGCTCTGTATGCCTGACCTGTTTACGGAAACTAGTTTCAGGAATAAGTGCATGCACAGTTCAGGTAAACCCATACGAGAGTGGCACAGGCCTCCAAAGTTACTTTCTGTAAAGCCTCTTCAAATCTTAGGGCCTGATTCAGAGCCGGTCGCTATTTGCGCTCGCTCCTCCAGAAAATAGGGGTGGCTATTCAAATGACCGTTCGCTGTTTGCGGTCTGTTCACGCCTCTAGGTCTGAACGAGCGAACAAAACTTGCGGTCATTTTTTGGGAAACTACGCCCCCTGTCCGCTCGCATCCTACGTCATGTCCGCTATTTATTAGATTAATCGAGTACATCGACCAGCGTATGAACTGCTCGCTATTCTTGTGGTTGGTTTTTGCTACCACAATTTTGCGAGCAGTTCTGGCTAGAAAATAACCCAGTGACGTGGTGAATGACGCTGCTGTTTTAAATATGCACACCCATAAAACGCCCGTTTTGACCTTTAAGCACGCCTGCGATTGGATCTCCACTCCCCGTTTTCAAGCACCTTCCCCTGTTACCACCCACATACGCCTCATCCTGTCACTCAAATTAGCAGGCATTCGCTATTTTGCGAGCACATGAATTTCGGCCGCACTGACTGGTTCGCGCATGCGTATAACGATCCGTACGCATGCGCAGTTGGGCAAACATCGCTCGGAGCGAACGAGCTGCCGCTTACGAGTGGCTCTGAATCAGGCCCTTAATCCAGTGCTAGTGTGCAATGAAGAATTCACTTTTTGAAGTAGATTTATATTATCGTCTTTGCAATTTACTATTGCAATTACTGACAAGTGAGAGATACACTTTTACCTATACAGCTGTGGAAACACTGACACATGTGGGCTATAAAATAACCTATCATTTTATTATCCTATATTAATATAGTAGCAACATAGCCACAGTGTTGTGCAGCCAGAACATTACTTAGGCACAGTATTACTTGGTCCAGTGGAGCTTAGAATCTAATTTCCAAGCACACACCAGGACCGGCTTAGTCACACACTAGTGATCCTGCGTGTGTCTTTTGAGCAGCGCACCTGGAAAAATTCCAAACATATTTGTTATTAAGTTTGGAATGATGCATAACAACAATGATAAAACAATACAATAACCAGCTGTAATAGGCCTACAACATATAACATTTCATTTTTTTTAAATAGTAAAACAAACAACGTCCTTGAATATGTACAACAGGCAGAATCGTGTCAGCACAAAATAGGAGTTTGATATACTGTAGTTTATATTGAATATAATTGGTGGGCAACTAGTATTCCAGGGGCCACATGCAGCCCCTGATGGTCCTTTTTGTCAGCAATTCTTTTGCACTAGTTGTGGTGGTGTTACAGAGTGACTACAGTGACAGTGTAGTTGTTCATTACATGTTTTGAACTGTAGAAACAAATTATACTAATGCTGTTTCTCTTATCTCTTTATGTAAAGCGAAGTTTCCCCAATAAAGCTAATATGCAGCATAAGTGGGAGATGTTTCAAACCAAGAAGACAGCTGGAGAAGTTCCCCATAGCAAACAATCAGCTATAGCTATAATTCATCAAGTACATTCTATCAAATGATAGCTATTAGCTGATTGGTTGCTATGGACAACTTCACATGTCCTTTTTAGAAGATCTGATACAGATGTGTCCTGATACACCAGCGGCTATACGCCATATGGCAGGAGAAGCCCGGAGAGACTAAGCCCCTCCGAGAGGTTTAGCATGTCGTCATTTTTGCGTCTTATTCGTATAGCAGATGTAACAAAACACCACTCAAAGTGTACTACATACGCTGGGCGTCTTTAACCGCACAGGAATTAGTATTAAACACGTACAAAGTCGCAGCTGAAGCATAGCAGAACTTGCCATTAGAAAAAGCCGCGGAAGCTTCTGAAACAAATTGATCAGTGTAATCTAGTAAAGTAGTTTTGTTGCTTACAGTTGTTTTATTTATGTGCATAAGATGCACATTTTGAGAGAGAAATATGCTTTAGCGTGGCCCAGTTGTTCACGTCCTGGTGTGCCGAGAGTGGCTGTTGGGCGTAACTGAAATGTATGATGACACATCTGTATCATACTTGCCTACCCTCCCGATTCAATACACTTTATAATAGGTCCGCGCTATAGGAATATGAATCTATCTCTAGCTGCAACGCACAGAAGAGGTATCCCAACCTCATACAGGTCTAAATATAACAGGGGTTTGTGCTTTGAGATATGATTAGGAATCTTAGGTGTTTGTAGTAATAGGTTTTCTGCACATGAATATATGTGAGCTAAATTAGATATTAAGTATATGTCCTGGTGAGATCCACATAATTATCTGTAGGATGAGTGTTCATTAAAAAAAAGTCTAATGTCCTTTGGGTACTTGGAAGGCTTGGTTAGCAATAACTTTAGGCTATAGCCAGATGTCAGTACTTCTACCAAAAGTCCCTGTTGATATGCTTTAAACAAACTTGTTCCTGTTTATTCACTGGTATGTTTCAGTCTAACCGACTCACCACCTCAGATGTCACCCAAATGGAAAAGAAAAGAGAACCGGAGCATCAGGTGCAGGCAAGCAATGGTGCTGTATTATGCAATGGGTAAATGTGCAGACTTACCCGGATATTGCCGCTTGTCCGCTGGTTCGCCTGCGGTCCTTGCTCCACGACCCAGTGTTTGTGGGTATAGGGGTGGGAATATGTCCGGCTAAACCATACATTTGGTTAGGATGAGAGCTGGAAGGCTCATGTAGTCTTGGACAAATTTATGATCCAAATGTATGGTCTAGCTGGACATATACCCACCCCTATACCCACACACACTGGATCGTGGAGCAAGGACCGTGGGCGAACCTGCGCACAAGCGGCAATATCCGAAGAGACTGGACATTTACCCATTGCATAATACAGCACCATTGCTTGCCTGCACCTGATGCTCCGGTTCTCTCTTCTTTTCCATTTGGGTGACATCTGAAGTGGTGAGTCGGTTAGACTGAAACATACCAGTGGATAAACAGGAACAAGTTTGTATAAAGCATATCAACAGTGACTTTTGGTAGAAGCACTGACATCTGGCTATATGAGAACACACTGCCTAAAGTTATTGCTAACCAAGCCTTCCAAGTACCCAAAGGACATTAGACTTTTTTTAGTGAACACCCATCCTACAGATAATTAGGTGGATCACACCAGGACATATACTTAATATCTAATTTAGCTCACATATGTTCATGTGCAGGAAACCTATTACTACAAACACCTAAGATTCCTAATCATATCTCAAAGCACAAACCCCTGTTATATTTACCCTCCCGATTTGGCCGGGAGCCTCCTGAAAATCGGGTGCCACTCCCGGCCCACCGGAAAGGCAGGCAAGCCTCCCGGCCCCAGCAAGCCGGCTGTATAAATCACGGCAGCGAGGGGGAGGTGACGTGATTTGCGCTGAATCGTGTCATCGTAGCCCCGCCCCCTGCCTCACAATGCCATTAATATTTGAATTGTGAAGAGGGGACGGGGCTACGATGATGAGATCGCGCTGTCACATCATATACCACGCCCCCAATGATGTGTTATGCTACCGACCACGCCCCTTTTTGCAGAGACACCCCTCCCCGCCCGTTTGGTTGCCTGATAGCTCCCTCCCGAAAGGAGGGAGCCAAGTGTCGGCAACCCTGATCTGTATATCTCCTTCTAAGAGTCAATTGTCTAGATCATCAAAAATATTGAGCCTCATTTACAAAGTGCGAAACAACTGAGGAAAAGGAGAAATTAATCTTTGGATGACCCTCTGTATGTTCAAGTTCACTTAAATGTTCCATGTTGGGTTTAGGGAGAAAGATGGTGGTGGTGGCAGAACAGCAGAAGATTGCTTTGGCCAATGGGAGTAACTGGGCGGAGGGTGCTGCTAGTAAGAGTAGGCACATGAGTTTTGTCCCATGCTTAATTGGTTGCACTTTGTGTCTTTAAGTTTAACTTGAGTGGAGAAGTGATTGCAACGTTTCTAATTTGGGAAGGTGCTTCCCAAGAATAAAGAGAACTTGGGCACCAACACTTTTTGCCCTGTGAATCCATTATAAATTAAGTTTATTTTGATATCCTCCACCGGTCAATGTGGTCGTAATTCTGTAGCTGAGAAATTATGGATAAGTTCAGAACCAGAAATAAAACCCTGGTATAACTGTATGCTCACTCCTCCCAGACATCTTACATTACAGCTCATGTCTTTCATATAGAATTGCTTTCAGCTATAGCTGCGTCCCATATTCCCAGTATGGAGGATGCTGAAGACTTAATTAAGCTGCGATTCACATCAAAGTCGATTTGGTTTAGGATTCACCATAGAAACAGTTAAGCAATTGTCAGATTTCATATGAAATTTTTATAGCTGGGATTCTATTGTAAGTAAAGATAATATCTTCCCTTTCTAGAGATAAAGCTGAAAAAAGCACATTGTCGATCCATTGTGATTTAACATCTTTGAATAAAGAATGACAGCTATTAGATGCTAAGCCAGGTATACGCTTTCATCAGCCACATTCACAGAAGGGAACTGCAGTCAGTTGCATGAAGGAATTCAATCTGAGACTAGCACAAGCCATGGAGTCTGACAAATCCAACAATAGAAAAGGTTTTCTTATGCTAGTTTCATGGAAAACTCATTTTAGGAAGTTGCTCTGAAAGCAGTGTCTCCTCCATTTGTGATAACTCACTAGGACAAAACTCACGAATCATTATCTTATGAGGTCAATGTCATGTCCATCACATTATCCAAATATACAAAGTAACCCTATTGTCTGTGTAATTCAGTTAAGTATTATTACAATGCATATTAGCATGCACTAGTTTGCTAATTTACCATAATATGCACATATGTGTGTGTACCCCAATCAGTCCCATTTTTGCAGGACAGTTTCCCATGGTAAAGCAAAGCCTACCAGATTGTGGGTGTGGCCAGGCTAAATATTATGCATGGTGGATGCGCAGATCACTGGGGGAGGCTATCAGTTTGGTAATGTGATTTTAATCCAGGGTGACCATCAACCATCGTTGGTCAACCATCTATAGATTGATTGTGATGGTAACTAGTTACATCATCAATGGGAGACCACTGACTATTAATGGTGGAGCCTTGATGGTTAGTGCCAACCATGGTCTGTACATGCATGGGCACCATCTGTGCATGTGCAAAGTTAAATAATCAATGACTCAACCATCGATGGTTTATAGTCGATGGTTTAAAACCACTGCCCACAGACAGCAGAGCCATCAATGGTGAAACCTATTTTAGTGATTACATTTAGTCACAATTTAAATCTGAAATATAGTCAGGTCTGTCTGTCTCGTGTGTTCAAAATATCACCTGTAATAACGGAATCTACTGACAGTAGTGATAATTCGTCTTACTATCTACATCATCATTGTTCCCTTTCTTTACACATTCAATTGAACAAACTGTCCCACAAACTACAGTAAAGGATAGAAGGAACATTTATAAAAAAATAAAACCGGCTCTGTTTGCAATCCAACAATACAAACTGGTTATTAAATCATCTCACAAACTTCCAGTGAACCTGCCACATTGCCTTTATTTACAATACAGTGTTTGGGCATTATTAAATAAATACTTCCGTGTTAGTTTTATTTTCAGAGCTGCTGGCTTGTGAAGATCCCCTGCCGAGTAACAGCTTTTAGAGCCATATGTGTACTCAGACTGGTCACTGTTACATAGGGCAGTGTTTCCCAAACTTTTTTGAACCATGGCACCCTAGTGCATCAGCATTGTTTTCACGGCACCCCTAAGCCAAAAGATTGTTATTCAGAAATTCAGAAAAAAATTGTAGTGAAGTAAATAACGTGAAGTGAATTGTGCTACCTGTCATCCTTAGGTTTGGTTATATAGTGGTTGACAGGTTTGTGCTTCTTTTTGTGCACATATTTAAATTACATTGACCATAAAGAATTTGATTTGGTGGTGGACCACCAACCTGAAACACCCCTGCAAGTGTCTCGAGGCACCCCAGGGCGCTGCGGCACACAGTTTGGGAACCACTGACATAGGGCCATATTCATTATCACTTGGGGCCCTATTCATCATGTTAAATTGTAATTAGAAAAAGTTTTGTTTTTAATTCACATTGTAAATTTACCAAAATATTGTGCAATTCATAATTCCCCATTTATAATGTTATCACTTCTGAAAAGTTCTTACTTTTGTGGAGACGGCTCTATGGGCTAGTGATAATTTTAACCTGCAGTTCTAAGAAATCCAGCTCTCTGCAGGTGACTGATGCCTTCTCCATGGCCGTGCCTGCTTCTCATTGCTCTCAAGACTTCTTGGTAAGTGGCCACCGCTGCCTAGATAGATAGATATTTTTAAAAGACACTGTCTTATGTCTCTTCATCGTGCAGCTCCAGCTCAACGGTGACTAACTTCAGGCATGCTGTTCACTGCTCCCTGGCTTCTTAGTAAGTGGCTACCCATGCATAGATAGATAGATAGATAGATAGATAGATAGATAGATAGATAGATAGATAGATAGATATTTTAACATATAGAATGAGTGCTGTTAAAAACGGACAAACAAATAAACAAACAAACATGAACACCAACACACAATACACACCACTGAACATATAAATGATGTTTAAGCTCTTTTAGGGATATTAAAAAGCAGGTCCAGGCAAGCAAGCAATGGTGATACAAAGTCCAAAGCAGACTATCTGTCCCTACCTGTGTCTTTAATCCTGAGCACTGGCAACGTGTATTTTCCTCTTGCCAGTGCACCGCCGATAGGCGTGCAATGTATTGGAAGGACGGCAGCGGATGTGTGTAGTGGCACAAAGTGACGTCAGCAAGCCAGCGAGTCAGTCGGCAACAAGCTCTGCTCCTCTGCCTTCACTTAGACAGAAGGTCCAAGGCGTTTCATACCTGCCATGGTACTTTTTCAAGTATCATGGCAGGTATGCACTATCGGCGGTGCACTGGCAAGAGGAAAATACACGTTGCCAGTGCTCAGGATTAAAGACACAGGTAGGGACAGATAGTCTGCTTTGGACTTTGTATCACCATTGCTTGCTTGCCTGGACCTGCTTTTTAATATCCATAAAAGAGCTTAAACATCATTTATATGTTCAGTGGTGTGTATGTGTTGGTGTTCATGTTTGTTTGTTTATTTGTTTGTCCGTTTTTAACAGCGCTCATCCTATATGTTAAAATCATTCTTTGTTTATAATTGAGCTGCTTTCTGTTACATTATTACATACTAAGCACAGTCCATTCAAACTATATTTCTTTAGATAGATATTTTAACAAATGCTTCCTTATGTCTCTTTAGCGTGCAGCTCCGGCTCCACGCTGACTATCTATCTATCTATCTATCTATCTATCTATCTATCTATCTATCTATCTATCTATCTATCTATCTATCTATCTAGGCAGTGGTGGCCACATACCATGAATCCGAGGAACAGTAAGCAGCAGGCATGGCAAGGCACCGGTTACTACTGGCAGAAGTTAAGTGCAGCATACAGGCGGCTGGGAGGATAAGGAGGAGCGAGCAGCACAGCGTAAGTAATCTGAATAGATCACACTGCTGCACGCACTGCTACACAAGCTGCCGGCAGCTTGTAAGCTCATTCTGGCAAACTGAACGTCATCTGAAGATGGCAAACAGTTTTACTTTCAAATTCCGAAAATGGTGCATTTTCAGAGTTTGATAAAGTCCACAATATCAACATCCCCATACTTATGGGGAGTGTGAAAATCAGGATTTTGGTACTTACCAATAAATCCCTTTCTCCAATTCCACAGGGGACACTGGAGTCTCAGTACAGTGGGGTATAGATATGGGTTAACCGGGAGATAGCACTTTAAAAATTTGAATGGTAGCTAGCTCCTCCCCCACTATACCCCCCTACAGGTCAGTCTAAATAAACTGTGCCCGAGGAAAGCTGGAACATAAGGAGAAAGAAGATAGAAAAGCTACAGCATTCATGAACAAAGAAGTAAATAGTATTATAAAAGAAACAACAACATTCCAAGCAGACCCTAAATACAAACAACTGTCTGAACCTACCGTAGAAAACAATAACTTATGCTGGTGTAACAGCACAGGGTGAGCATCCAGTGTCCCCTGTGGAATCAGAGAAAGGGATCTATTGGTAAGTACCAAAATCCTGATTTCTCCTTCATACACTAGGGGACAATGGAGTCTCAGTACAGTGGGGTTGTCCCAGAGCTCACATCCCAGGCGGGAGAGCGCTGAGAACCCTGCAAAACTGCATGGCCAAACTCTGAAGCAGAGGCCACAAATGTATCAAAACGGTAAAACTTTATAAAAGTATGCCTGCCTGACCAAGTGGCCGCTCGACAAAGATGGTTCAATGAAACCCCATGAGGAGCCGCCCATGAAGGACCTACCGAGCGCGTTGAGTGCGCCGTAATAGAAACAGGTGGTTGTCTTGAAGCCGCCAGATAAGCCTGTCTGATAGTCAGATGAATCCACCTGGAAATGGTTTGTTTTGAAGCTGGCTGACCTGGTCGCGCCAGATCAAACCAAACGAAAAGTGCATCCGACTTTCGGAGAGATGCTGTTCTCTCAACATATATCCGAAGAGCTCTAACAACATCTAGGGATTTAGGGGCCGGAGAATCCTCTTTAAATACTGGAACTACAATTGGTTGGTTTATGTGAAATGCAGACACCAGCTTAGGAAGGAAAGACATCTGCGTAGACAGTTCTGCCCTAGCCTCGTGGAAAATGAGATAAGGCGGACGACAAGAGAGAGCACCAAGCTCAGACACATGCCTAGCTGTGGTCGAGCGCCAAAAGTAGAACAACCTTCCAGGTTAAAAACTTTATCTCCACCCTCAGTAACGGCTCAAAGATATCAGACAGGACAAAAGACAGGACCAAATCCAAGTCCCATGGTGCCGTGGGAGGCACAAATGGAGGCTGAATTCCAACTGTTCCTTGTAGAAAGGTCTGGATATCTGGCAATAAGGCTAGTTTTATCTGAAAGAAAATGGACAGTGCCGATACCTGCACCTTTAAGGAACCAAGACAAAGGCCTGCTGTTAAACCTGTAGAAAAAGGAAGAGACAGGATACCCTGAATTCTGACGGAGGTGAACTGCGGCGTTCACACCAAGCTATGTATGTCTTCCATATATGGTAATAATGTTTAGACGTAACCTCCTTCCGAGCTCGAATCATGGTAGGAATCACACTGGAAGGAATACCCTTTTTTCTGAGGATGGCCCTTTCAATAGCCACGCCATCAAACAAAGCCGCTTTAAGTCCTGATAAATAAAGGACCCCGAAGAAGGAGGTCATCTTGTAGAGGTAGCGGCCACGGGTTGTCTATCAACAGACTCCATAGAAGGGAGTACCATGCTCGTCTGGGCCAATCTGCAGCTACCAGGAGCACTATGACTCTTTCTCTCTTGATTCTTTGAAGCAGCCGAGGAAGAAGCGGAATTGGGGGGAACAGGTATACGTACTGAAACTGCCAAGGTGTTGTCAGTGCATCCACTGCGACTGCATGTGGGTCCCTCGTTCGGGAGCAGTAAACTGGTAATTGATGGTTCAACCTCTATGCCATGAGATCAGCCTGAGGTCAACCCCAACGCGGAGTTAGCTGGTGAAATACCTGCGGATTGAGCGACCATTCCCCCAGGATGAATTTCTTGCCAACTGAGGCAGTCGGCCTCCCAATTTTCTACTACTGGGATGAAGATCGCTGAAATCGCCACTGCAAATTCCTCTGCCCAAATCAGGATTCGGCCTATCTCCCTCATGGCGGCCCGACTTTTGGTGCTGCCTTGCCTGATTATATATGCCACAGCCATGGCATTGTCCGACTGTACTCTGATTGCCTGACCCTGCAACAGAGGATGTGCTAGCTGGAGCGCATAGAACACTGCCCTTAATTCTAGGATGTTTATGGGCAGTCTTGCCTACCGCTGAGTCCAGTGGCCTTGATAATGTCTTCCCAGAGCCACTGCCCCCCACCCTCTCAGACTTGCATCTGTGTTGAGGAGAATCCAATCCCACACTGCAAACCGTCTTCCTGCCAACAGGTGAGAGGGATTCATCCACCAAATGAGAGATGTTTGAGTCTTGGGGGACAGTATAACTTGCTGGTGGAGAAAGAGATGGGACCCTGACCACTGGGAGAGAAGGTCCAATTGAAATGGATGGGCATGAAATCTCACGAATTGAATAGCCTTGAAGGTCGCCACCATCTTCCCCAGAAGGCGAATACACAGATGTATTGACACTCTGTGACGGCGCACTATCAGATGCACCATGTGCTGAACGGAGGAGACCTTGTCTTTTGGGAGGAACACCTTCTGTTCTACCATGTCCAAGATCATTCCCAGGAATAACAGGCGTTGTGTCGGTATTAGAATGGATTTTTGGAAATTGAGGATCCAACCATGCTGTAAGAGCAGACTCTGAGTTAATTGAATATCCTGTAACAAACGAGCTTCTGACGGTGCCTTGATCAGGAGGTCGTCCAAATACGGGACGATTATAACACCCTGAAGTCAAAGCAAGGCCATCATCACGGCCATGACCTTCGTGAACACTCTTGGTGCCGAGGAAAGACCGAAAGGTAAGGCCTGAAATTGAAAATGAGAGTCTAGCACTGCAAACCGTAGGAATGCCTGATGAGGAGGCCAGATGGGGATGTGGAGATAGGCATCCTTTATGTCTAAAGACACAAGAAACTCGTCCTTCTCAAGTCCTGCTATGACAGACTGGAGAGACTCCATTTTGAACCTGAAAACTCGTAGATAGGGATTGAGAACCCTGAGGTTGAGAATGGGTATCACTGATCCGTCCTGCTTGGGTACCACAAACAAGCTGGACTAAAAACCTTGACCTCTCTGATGGGTTGGAACATTAATTACCACTTGAGACAATAGCAGTTTGTGTATTGCTCCTTGAATTACCACCCATTTTTTTGTTGACAGTGGTAAACCGGTTGGGAAAAAACGAGAAGGTGGTTATATTTTGAAGTCCAACTTCAGGACTTGAGTAATGATGTCCAGGACCCAGGTGTCCGGACAAGATCTGATCCACACTTGTCTGAAGTTCTGAAGACGAGCTCCCACCTTGGGGCTCCCCACCTGAGAAGGGAGAACGTCATGCAGTGGGTTTAGCTGCGGCCTTGTCCTGCTGGGACAAGGATGCAGTAGCTCTACGACAGCCTCTGGAACCACGGGAGAAAGCCGGAGCTTCTCTGGAATGACCTCTATACTTTCCTGGAATACGAAATGACTGAAAAGGCGGTCCTGCAGCAGGTTTCTAGGAGGGGGAGCAGCAGATGGTAGATAAGTGGATTTACCACCTGTGGCCTGTGAAATCCACTTATCTAATTCTGTTTCAAATAGAATGTCCCCTATGAAAGGAGGAGCCTCTACTGCTCTTTTAGATTCCGCATCTGCTTGCCATTGTTGCAGCCAAAGAGCTCTTCTAGCTGAGATAGTTAAAGCCGAGGAGCTAGCAGAAAGACTACATATGTCCTTTGAAGCTTCCCCAAGGAAAGTGGCTGATTGATCAATTTGTTCTGCCAGCTGAATGAGCTCCTCAGCTTGTACTCCAGTTTTAAGACACTCTGAAAGCTGCGTAGCCCATGCTTCTACAGCCCTGTTCACCCAGCAGCTAACTAGTGTGGGACGAAGGGATACCCCTGCAACTGTATATATAGACTTTAAGGTGTTTTCTAACTTCCTGTCAGAAGATTCTTTAAGGGAAACTGCCCCTGGCAGAAAGACAGGATACTGAGGGATCCACTGCCGGAGGAGTCTCACATAATTTCCTGCTTTCTGAGGGAAGGGTTAATAAGATAAAAGCTTCCATGATATTTGGAACTTCTTATCTAGATATTTCCACGGTGAGGTTAGGATCTCAACCAATTCCTCTGACGCTGGAAAAGTGGCAGCCTGTCTTTGTCTTTTACTAAAGATAGATGGTCTAGTAGCCACTTCTAAGTCCTCCACATGTAATACTTGGCGTACTGCGGTAATTAATGCCTCTATGCCCTGAGTTGCAGGTTCTGACTCCTCTGGAGCCTGTATTTCCTCTGGTTCTTGAACCTCGCTTTCCTCTGGCTCCTGCATATCGTCCTCATCTGATTCATCCCACCTGAAGGGATTCTGAATCAGTCTCTTATTAGGGACATTAGAAGATGAGGCTGCAGCAGGGATCTGGGACATAACCTTTGTGAGCCCCTCTACAGATCTGGCTAAAGAACGAGCCCAATCTGGTTCTGAGACGGTAGACATCTGTGTTCTGATCACTTCCCTGTCTCTGCGAGCTGCTTCCAGCTCAGCAGACAGATGAGACATAACTGATGTCAATTGATCAGTCCATATAGGTTGTATTGGTGAGACAGCAGTCTAAGACTGTGAAACACACTTATCAGAAGTATTAGCCTGCCCCTGTGTGAATTTCTCTGCACAATTCTTGCAGGAGAATGAATTTTGTGCAGCCTTAGATCCATTGGAAGACATGGTTAGCAGTTCACTGTCACACACACACAGCCACACACACACACACACACACACACACACACGTGAAAGAACAGTGAGATCCACACAGAGACTGTATAAAGAAAAAGATAAGGGCATAGAGGGAGATATGCTATGATCTCAGCAGTGCTGATGCAATGAACAGCGCTGTCTATATGTGTAATAAATGTTGTGAGAACAGCTACACTAGCCTGACTCCTGTGTCACAGAGCCGGGATGCAGACAGTCTCAGCGTGCAGCAGTAGCTAAAATGGCTGCCAGCCTCCTACTGGAAGCGCTGGGGCTGCTGGGAGGCAGGAGCAGAATTAGACATTAGGCTCCGCCCTTCCCACTATGATGCCCGTTTCCAGCGCTAGCGGACTGCTATAATGTATGCCCGCCTAACGTCCTGGCTCCCCTGCTGTTCAGGGTGCCAGGACACACTAACCTGACCGCTGCCTTATGCTGCCGTCGGTGGGCTATGCTGTGGGAGACCGCGACATGCGCCGCATGCAGTGCGTCTTGGTACTCCCCAGAGACTGAGGTCTCTGTAGCAGGAGACCCCAGGGCACACTGCAAGCAGCTGCGGTGAGGTCTCCCCGGCAGCTCCAACGTAGCAGACAGGCAGGGGTAGTGAGCTGCCTGTCTGTCTCCTCACTTGCTTCAGTTAAGGAATTTTCTTAGAGAGCCTGAAGGAGTTGTACCAGCTCCCAGGTCACAAATTTTAGACTGACCTGTAGGGGGGTATAGAGAGGGAGGAGCTAGCTACCATTCAAATTTTTAAAGTCCCAGCTCCTGGTTAACCCACTTCTATACCCCACTGTACTGAGACTCCAGTGTTACCTAGTGGATGAAGGAGAAATTATCAAGATATCTTCCGCGTTAAGCTAACTAATGCTGCAGACCAAAGTCACCATTATTTTTAATAGGGACTACAGCAAAGAAAACACTGTTAATGCGCAGATTCACAGTCGATAGTGATAGCTATCACTTTATTGCCAAGCTCTTCACCAGGAAAAGCTCCCATAGAACCCAACATTATTTTTTCAAATATAAATTCCTTCTGAATTTATTTTTTTATAGCAGTGATATGCAGCCATGCAAAATGATACCTTTCGGGGTCTCACTGCAACCAATGGTAAAAAATATAGCCTTGAAGCTTTACAGAATGTTTTAAACTTGACAAACTGCACCCTTCGGTTTTCTTGTGCTTCATGAAATGCTTTATATCAGTAGGAGCTAGTAATCAAACCGCACGTGCTCACATGAGAAATGATTCCTAGTGACTTAGGGCAGCACTTTAACCACAGGGGAAAAAGTAGAAAGTTCTTAAAACTGAATCTAGTGCTTTCAGCTGCAGGAGTCAAAAGCCAGTTACCAATACGATGGGGAGTCACATTATTTGCTAGTTCTTTTGGAAAGGAGGTTAGTAGGGCAGGGAGGATGCCTGAAACCAAAACTTTGCACAACCCGGCACAACAGCAAGGCCAGAATGATGAGAACAGAGCTTTGCATTTTAAAGCATTTTCAAGGCTACAAAGGTAGTAGTGACATATGAACCATGCACAGCATTAAACAGTTTAAAAATATGTACTTTATTTATAATAAAAATTCTATCAGGATTTGGGATTCAGGAGAAATTAAGGCGCATATAGCATTTAAATAAAGGATAAATAACCATGTGTGACCCATTGGCACCATTCACCTGTGATTAGTAGTTATGAAATGATGGCTCATTTACTACATAAAACCAAATGGAATTTAAAATAATTGTACTAATTGGTTTTAAGAATATTATTATAACTAAGTCACACTTAGATTAAAGGCTATTGTTGATAAAGTGATGCTCGCAATTTTCATGAGTCTATGTGGGGAATTCAATCAGCCGGATAGTTACCTGTCCCGCACGGGGAAATGTTATTCAATTAAATAGCATTTTCCCAGGGGTTAATGCTCGCTAACCCACTGATTTCACGCAAACTGCGTAATCAATGGGTTTTCCCCACGCGCTAGCCCTCTGTGGGTGCCATTTTACTGCTGAATTTTTTTAGCAGCTGCCCCTATGAATGCTTGTTAATTAAATGGGTGCTACTTGACTAGTAACTAGTGCTACGTGGTCTCAGGTGAGTTTTGAAAATGGGGTAAAGGATAGTCTGGATCCCTGAAAAAGACATCTTTCTACTCTGCCAGTCTGTATGTTCAGCACAGAAAGAAAGAGGGCTTAGGACCTGATTCAGAGCCGGACGCTCTGACCAGAGCGCTCGCTCTGAATCAGGGCCCTCCTCCATGAAAATGGAGCGGCCTCTTGGACGCTCGCATAGCTGTGGGTGACCACCCACAGCTATAGCGAGCGTCCATGATGATGGTCGCGATGGTCAAGACCATCGCGACCATCGGGCTTGCTATGGAGACCCTGCGGTAGGGTCTCGCTGCCGCAAGCCCTGGAGTGATTTTGGCTCTATCAGAGCCAAAATCACTCCCACTGACATCACTACTGATGTCAGTGGGGCCAGCTTCAGACGGTAGGCGTTCCCATGGGAACGCCTCCGTCTGGCAGCAACGCCCCCGGCACGCCCACCAAAGGGGGCATGCTGTCACTCAACATCGACAGCACGCCCCCTTTGGTGCGAGACCCGGAGCGACGGCTGCCCCGTCGCTAGCCGGGTCTCGCGAATGCGCACAACGGAGCTCCCTCCGTCGTGCGCATGCGCAGTAGGGCACCATATACCCGCTTGCGAGCGTCCTGCGCTCGCGAGCGGGTCTGAATCAGGCCCTTAGTACGGTGGACTCTCAAAGTTGAAGGGGCACCTACCTGTCATTATAGGGATTCAGTTATCTCGAGCATGCTCGCTGCTTCAAAATAACAAAATCCCTGGGATGAGAAGTGGATGGAGCACATGTTTTGATTCAAATGGTGTGTGTATAATTAACAAATTCCAGTCACTGTCTTCTGAGCTATTTTACCTTCCTGTGAGCAATATTATCTGGTACAGAGATAGCTGTGTACTTTTTCTCTGTAATTATTTATATACATAAATATGTTATTATTATACAGATGTGTCCTGCTGTGTACGCAGCAAATCGCCCCACACATGGAGCAGATATGCGCACTGTGTTCGCACCTGCGCCTCCATAGGATTGCATGGTGCAATCACAGTACATGCCATAGCGTACCATAGTGTATGTAGCTGGTTCGATGTGTGCACACACTTATAGCGCAAAGATGTAGCTGGACACATCTGTATGCAGTCCAACATTACAGGGCAAAAGATTAGGTCAGAACTGCCCAAGCTATTTACTCCCTGAGAAATCTTCCCTGCGATCCCTGAGAAATCTGCTCCTATACTCTCTGAAAGATCTGCCCCCTCCCTCCTTGAGAAAAATGCCCACTCGCTTAATGACAAATCTGCCCCCATACTTTCTGAAAGAGCTGCCCCATCCCTCCTTAAGTAATCTACCCACACTTCCTGAGAAATCTGCCCCACAATCCCTGAGAAATCTGCCCCCTAACTCCTAGAGAAATCTGCCCCCTAACTCCTAGAGAAATCTGCCCCGTCACTCCATGAGAAACATGCCCTGCACTTCCTGAGACATATGCCCTGTCACTCCCTGAGAATCTGCCCCCACCCCACTCCCCACTCCCTGAAAAATTTACACCCCACTCCCTGAGATCTGGGATTTTGGAGATTGATCAAAGTGCAAAATCCTTTAAAATCAATTATATGGGGCCAATCATGATATTCAGAACAAACAATTGAAGGAAAATGTGCATAGGAAGCATTGAAGAATTTCATACAACAAGCACAATACTGTATGATAAGGTGAAATAAGATAAACCCTAATATAGTTCTAGGTAGTACTTTGGAACACAACATATTAATAAACATGAGTAACAATATTAAATAACTCACTGGTTTTATTTTTCCTCTATGTTTTCCTCAACCTAATGTAGCCTGTACCCTCAGGGAGCTGTAGATCTAAGTTCAGCTCTGAAAATGCAGCGGTTTGCTCGGCTCATATCTGGCATTGTTATTAGAAGGGTGGATGTTATCCACATGTCTCTATATTGAACCTATTTTACCAGAAATCAGTTGAATATACTGGGCCAGGAGATGACAGCCAGTGTCATTATCTTTCCTAATTGAGACACAGGGGGGCAATCATGGTAGGACAGGTTTCTCTAACGGATGGAACAAGTATCAGGGCTCAGGGGAACAGCAGACTTCTGTAAAATGTGCTCTTCATTACTATAAATTCTGACCGCTCAACGCTCTGTCAAAAAGGCTGAATTGTTCCATATTCTCCTGTTATTCTCTCACAGAATAGGCAATGTGATGCCTTCACTTGTCCAGATATTCTAAAGGTGCGGTCTGACAGTGTTTATGTTATTGATGGCACTCCTGCTACTATCACAGGACTAGGCAAGGCAACAGCAGTTTACACTACACTGTACAGTGGCAATAAGTCACGTTTGATCTTTAACTCCTAGCTTTCTCAAGCTCAAAGGGCTTCCAGGCCAACTGCAAGATTTGTCCTGAAATCTCACTACATACCTGATTCTGAGATGGACGTAATGGCGATATTTTTGCAGCTGAGCGATTATCAGTGGTCTGCGTATCAGAGCCGGATTTAGACCAAGTAGTGCCCTAGGCAAGATACCGTTTTGCCCCCCCCACCCCTCCCTCAAGCAATCCATAGCATTAGATTTTCATTCCTGATTCACGTTCAGGCGCAGCACCCTACAGAAAAGGTCCACCGCGGCCTTGAAACATCGGCTATCTATATATAATACACTTGATTTTTGCTAGCTTTCACTGTGTCCCATCTACTTTATCTGTTTCCTTTGTCTGTCACTCTCCTCATGTGTCCATATGTTCATCCTAGGTAACACCCTTATGCTTGTTGCTACAGTAGATCCAAGTTGGAGAAAGGACCTCTGACGTCACAACCACGAGACCGCTGCAGCAGGGCCAGTCCACGACCAGTGTTACTATCCACATGGGCATAGAGGGGTAATATAAACTTTAGTCCGAATGTTGGCGAGTGGACACTTTTGGCCCCCTGTTCTGTACCTTGCCCCTCCCTTTTGTCGCGAGTCATGTGGTTTTGGCATCAGAGGTCCAGTTCACCACCTTGTTTTAGACCTAACCACCCTTTTACTCCATATATACTCTCCTTTGTGTGTGATCACCTGCGTCTCTCTCTTCTGTACTTACCCCCTGCACCTCTAACTTCTCTCTCACCCCCCCACACTTCTCACTGCCCGCTTCCCTCTTTCACTCCCTGCCCCTCTCTCTACTGATTCCATCTCACTCTCACCCCCTGCACCACTACCTGATAATGTAATGCAAGCTATTTTTTTGGATCCCTTCATTATTTATGTATTTAAGGAGACATGCATCTTGCATGTACATTTTGGAAACTTTTTATCATAGTACAAAAATAACAATAATATGTATATTGGAAAAACTGCACCTTGCTTAGTGACTATGTGCAGCACATGGACTGGCAACAGTGATCAGACATGTTCGAAAATGCCACGTTGACATTACATGGCACATATGCACCAGCCTAGATTCCCCCAGCTACCACAGCCCATGCATGCTGACAGTGTCATGCTGCTTTACCCCAGGCAGAATGGGACCAGCCTGCACATGAGTCCTAGCATACAAAGGGATATCTTAGGGTAGTGTCTAAATCCCGATGTCTTAGAGTTAGACTCTTTACCTCTCAGACGGGTCCCAGGGGGAAAGTTTTCATGCATGGGCAGCAGGAGCTGGCCGGGAGGCTGTTGATGGTCCCTCACCTTCTCATTGGCTGGCGGGGGCAGTCCGCGAGCCGTGATTGGCTCGCAGCCGGCTCCAGATACAAAAAGCCAACCCCTCTTTTAATTGACAGGCGGTCCGCGAGCCAGGATTGGCTGGCGGACGGTGCTCTGCTAACTGCAGTATAGCTCCTCTCTCCAGGGTAGCCTAGTGCTGCTGCAGTGCCGATTGCCGAATGAGATGTGTCCCCAGCGGGCAACATCTCCTTGCAATGCTGCTCTTGTTCCAGTGCTGGGGTCCATAACACGATCCCAGCACTCAGCGCTGGTACATTCTATCATATGAGGCAAAGATGAAGTGGCGGCTGAGATGTTGTCGGAGCTCCCTCCCCGCCCCATTTTTATCCGGCGCTGGCAGCATGGCTTTGCTCCTCGATTGGCTCTTCCTTCCTCTGCCTCCCTCCCAGTCATGGCAGTCAGTGACAGTGTTATTTATTGCGGGGGCGCAAGTAAGTGACTGACATGTCACATGTGGCGCTCTACTCAATCCCTGCCCTGTAACTCCGCCCCCTCCCTCCCTCCCTCCTCCTTCTCCCCAGTGCTGCTACTACTTCTATTATACTGCCTGGCCTGCCTGCTTGTGTGCGAAACACAGCACAGCAGAGCCAGGTTCTCTTCAGGGACGGATATCAGGGGGGACCGGCCACGGGCCCCATGGGACCCGCCGGGCCCTAGGCGGCCACTTTGGTTGCCTAGCGGTAAATCCACCCCTGCTGCGTATGCGTCTGAGTCGCACTGCACATGGGTCGTTTTATTACTGTCAGTGATAGCAATTTGGATTTGGGGCAGTGTGATTGACAGTCAGGGAGCATTTGCGGGAGGTAATGGAGGAGTGGAGGCTCAAACGCAGGTGTCACAACCATTTCGGGGGAGTGACGTAGACTACCAGTAAAATTGGCTCCAGGCGTCTCAGTTGCCTCAGTCATTCTGTGTGACCATAGGGTTGCTCAGATGGTAGATTATCGACTAATGTGCATCTGATAGTTGCGTCCCAATATGCAAGGGGCAGACTTGAGAAGCAGTCAGTGGTTGTCTCAATATAAAGCTTGGAGGCTGCGACATCTGCATATATATTCAGAAGCGCACTCGTACAGGATTGCAGCTGAGAAGACATTTGTATCCGCCTCTGAATCAGGCCCTATGACTGAACACTAAGGGGCTGATTCTGAGTTGGGAGCAAAACAAAAAAGGTAAATCTGTTTCTAATACAAATCATGTTGCAATACATTTATTTATTTATTTATTTTTGCATGCATGGTAAATGGAATCGGTATGAAGTGGTTCGATTCCCGGCAGCACTTGGCCGACAAAAGCAGAGTTCCCGGCAGCGGAAGCCCGACAGCGCTGGAAATTCCGATCGTCGCTAAGGTAAGTATAAACTAACCTAACCCCCTAACCCTCTTAGGGGTGCCTAACCCTAACCTCCCACCCAAGTGCCTAACCCTAATCCCCCCTCTAAGTGCCTAACCCTAACCCCCCCTTTCCCCGCTGCCTAAACCTAAGTCCCCGGGGGGGGTGCCTAACCCTAAGTCCCCCTCGGATGTGCCTAACCCTAACCCTCCCTCCCCCTAGCCTAACCCTAACCCTCCTGGGTGGGTGCCTAACCCTGTTCCCCCCGGGTGCCCTAAACCTATCCCCCCGCCCCCTTGCGGCGCCCGGCATCCCTTCAATCGGGATGAGGGGAGCAGGGCCAGATATATAGACGCCCAGCATTTCACCCTCGCCGGGATATGACAGTCGGGAAGCCGGCTGCCAGTATTAAGGTACACCTGGTACATACTGTCTGCTTTTGCATGTAGCCCACATATACTGGGGCAGGTTTATTTTTACACTGTAACTTAGATTTATGTTTGAACACCTCCCTCCCTAATCTAAATGCCGTGTAGAGGCTGATTCTGAGTCGCACACAATGTGGCTGTAGTAGCGGGCAGCCATAAGTATCTGCACCTGCCAATTTTACACTTCACTTTTCTTATTAGAGTGATGCCCTGGGTAGCTCAGCTGGGCTGGTTTGGGAGTGTCCTGCGCTCTGGATTTGAACCTTAGTATGTTAGGGACCTACCCTAAGAGGTTACCGTGAAGTGGTGGCCATGATTATGCTGAAACCTCTATTTATTACAAAATTTATTATATATAATTAGTAACTTGGAGTTGTGCACTTGTAATTTGTCTTTTTGTGTCTGCAATTATAGTCTCAACAGGTAGCACCTCCCATTATATATATTCAGGGTGTGCAGTCCAGGGTCCTTTTCTGTATCTGCTCCTGCACCAGCCCCATGCTAGGTGAAAGAGATACACCTGAAACAGTCTTCCATTCCCTGCAGGGGCGTTTTAAGAGAGTAGGGGGCCCATGTGCACTCCTCGTGCGTGGCCCCCTCCTCTCTCCCTGGTGGCTGGCAGCCGACTGACGCGGCTGGCCAGCCACTAGGGCATTAGTAGACTCCGGGCACTAGAGTGTGCCCGGAGTCTACTGCGCATGCGCAGAACACCTGAAAAATGGCTGCGGCGGCCATTTTCCAGCATTCTGTGCATGCGCAATAGACTCCGGGCACACTCTAGTGCCTGGAGTCTAACGCGCATGCGCAGAACACCGGAGAATGGCCGCGGTGGCCATTTTTCCAGTGTTCTGAGCAGCAGTGACACCCGACGCGGGACCTCGGACAGGTAAGTTTAAAAAAAATATGGGTGCAGTGTGTGCGGTGCGAGGCCCCCCTGGACCCGGGGGCCCGTGTGCCCTGCACACACTGCACCCATTATAGATACGCCACTGCCTCCCTGTATGCACAACACAGAATCACGTGGAGCTTTTGGTACATGACTCTGCCACAACACTGCCATGACACTCCTACAAGTCATGGAGGATATGTGTGATCGTATTGTCACCACCCAGTTCACACCCCGAAACGCCCTATTTCATGGAAAAGCAGATCTAGGCCAGTTCTATCCAACTCAGAATCAGACCCTAAACCTCTCCTAAGGGCAGTCCCTCTATACATTACCAGACAGAATCTGTCAACAAAGAGGAACTTTTTTTATTGGCCCGCAATGAAATAGTAAGATACAAGCGATACACTATTTTCTGACAATTAGGAGCATTAATATACATAACACTATAGCCCCTATAGGTACTAAAGATAACATGGTTATCTACCTATTGTAAGGGGACTACACATATAAGAGCTGATGCACCTTTGCACGCAAGCAAGCCATAGTTACTCACATTGTTTTCACAGAACTAATTCTGGATATCCGCTCATATGCCAATTTATACTGTATCTGTGCAATATCTCCAATCTATATACTTCATATCTGCCAAATTTAAATAGCCACAATTAGGGGGAGATGCACTAAACTCTGGAAAGTTATAATTTAGAAAGTGATAAACTACCAGCCACTCAGCTCTTAACTGTCATGTTACAGGTGGTGTTTGAATAATGAGTTAGGAGCTGATTGGTTGGTACTTTATCATTCTCCAATTTATCACTTTCCAAAGCTTAGTACATATGCCCCAGTGACTGCTCTCCTTACATGCCCTTGACACACCCTCAATAAACTCAGCTTATGTGCAATCGCTCTGTTGCCGTTAAGTTACACTCTATCAGCCGCAAGTGAAGATGCGATCAAGATGTGTAAGGCTTGGAATCACCTGTAAAAGTGTGTGCTCGGCAGGGGTTAAAGTGGTCCGGAACGGGGCGGAACTGCGTTCCGTAAGATGTAACTGGAGGCATCCACCTTGCCTGGCCTCAGAAAAAAAGTACTGGCAGCTGCAGCTTTCTGAAGGACAAGGCACTGCACTGCTGGACAGGTCCCTACAGTGGCCAGCTGCTGGCCTTCCCTCACCCATGCCCGCTGCCATGATTGAAGCTCAGCTCCGATCGGGCAGTTCTACAGTAGTACAGCTATGGCCAAAAGTTTTGAGAATGACACAAGTATTGGTTTTCACAAGGTTTGCTGCTTCAGTGTTTTTAGACCTTTTTGTCAGATGTTACTATGGTATACTGAAGTAAAATTACAAGCATTTGATAAGTGTCAAAGGCTTTGACAATTACATTAAGTTTATGCAAAGAGTCAATATTTGCAGTGTTGACCCTTCTTTTTCAAGACCTCTGCAATTCGCCCTGGCATGCTGTCAATCAAATTCTGGACCACATACTGACTGATGGCCGCCCATTCTTGCCTAATCAATGCTTGGAGTTTGTCAGAATTTGTGAGTTTTTGTTTGTCCACCCGCCTCTTGAGGATTCACCACAAATTCTCAAAGGGATTAATGTCTGGGGAGTTTCCTGGCCATGGACTCAAAATTTCGATGTTTTGTTCCCCAAGCCACTTAGTTATCACTTTTGCCTTATGGCAAGGTGCTCCATCATGCTGGAAAAGACATTATTCGTCACCAAACTGTTCTTGGATGGTTGGGAGAAATTGCTCTTGGAGGATGTTTTGGTGCCATTCTTTATTCATGGCTGTGTTCTTAGGAAAAATTGTGAGTGTGCCCACTCCCTTGGCTGAGAAGCAACCCCACACATGAATGGTCTCAGGATGCTTTACTGTTTACTGATACTGATTTAATGAGGGATTTTGGCTGAGATACACAGGGGCTGGGGGAAAGGGCTGAGACACACACTGGGGCTGGGGGAATGGTGCTGAAAGACAAGCTGGGGAATAGGGCTGAGAAACACATTGAGGCTGGGGACTGGGACTGAGAGACACATTGGGGCTCAGAAACACACTGAGACACATTGGGGCTTGGGAATGGGGCTGAGAGACACACTGTGGCTGGGGAATGAAGCTGAGATACACTGGGGCCATAACTGATTTAATGAGCCATTCGCGGTTTCACTGTACCGGCTGTGTGTACTTACACGTGCATGGCTTAATATTCTAAGACACACAGGAGTTAGGGGAATGAGGTTGAGAGACACATGGGGCCTAGAGAGCCACAGGTGGGCCTGGGACTGGAGACTGTAGAAAGATGCAGGGGGTCTATAAAGAATATGGGAGCCTGGATAGACACAGGAGACCTGGGGATGGAGAGACACAAGGGGTCCTTGAGAGAGACAAGGGGTCTGGAGAGATGCATGAGGGCCTGGAGATGGAGAGACACAGGGGAGCCTGGAGAGACACAAGGGGGCTTGGAGATGAAGAGAAACAACGGAGCCTGGAGAACCACAAGAGGCTGGAGAGACAGGGGGCCTGGGGATGGAAGGGATTAGGGAGGTATGGAGTAACACAGGGGGGCCTGGGGATGGAGAGACATAGGGGGGTATGGAGTAACAACAGGGGGGCTGGGCATGGAGAGACATAGGGGGATCTGGAGTAACTCAGCCACCAAGATTTCTGTTGCTGGCCCTGCTCCCCTCAGTGGCTTGCAACAGCCCCTCCAGGCCCTAAGAGAGAGAGTATTCTACCCTCCTCCACAGACCCTGCTCCCTCAGCAGACCCCCCCCATCAACTGTGGGAGAGGCTAGGGGTGCATCTGCCAGACGGGGAAGAAGGGGGGTGGCTAGGGAAGTGGCACCCATGGGGAGGGGGGAGGTTAGTGCATATAGGAGTTTGAATTTCCACCACCTCTCTAGGACCACTTTAAGCACTGGTGCTCAGCTAGGAGAATGCGTAGTCCAAAAAAAAATCCTGGCCTCAAAATGGTCTTGTGTTCAACTCACAATGTGGTGATATTTCTTTATTTAGAGTTACACTACACTACATCTAATTACTCAGGTTTATTTGGAAGCCTGCAAAAGTGCAGTGCAAATGCTCTATGGCAGAGCAGTAACTAGGGGTGTGAGAGCAGAGCCCTGTGGGCTGCACCACCGTTCACCCAAGGCCTCAGCATCTGGTTAGCAAGGTGCCTGGAATAGCACCCTGCAGCCAGATTCGATGCTGTAGTGAATGGGGAGAATGCGGGAGAAGTGCCTACTCTTCGGCAGTGCAGGGGACTACCCAAAATATCGTGTGCCTCCAGCAGGTTTCCGGTAGAGTAGGCAAGTATGCTCCAGAAGTACACGCTGCAGTTCTCACAGCGCCCTTGGGCATCCTGAGAATCCTAAGAATGCTCCAGCCAGTGCTGTAAATCCTGGCACTGGCACAGGGTGCAAAAAAGCCCTGTTACGGCACTGCTCTATGGTGATGTTACGAGCCTACTTTTGAGAAAATCACTCAATTTTCTGGGTGGGTGCATGGATTTTGTAGGTCAAAATCTGCGAGAGAAGATTAAAGAGTTTGTATCGTCCAGTGGGAGGAGTTAGATGATATTACTTCCCTATACATTTTATAATGGGTTCCATGCTAACTGCCATTGGGTGCACTTAAGTCTACAAACAAGATTTTACAGCAAAGCATTATATAACTAAATAAGCTGCTTGTGGTAGAGGAGGAGCATTAGGGAGGCTTTCCACATATCACAAATAGGTGAACATTTTGACCCCCACAAAAGGATAGAGGTGCCAGAAATCCATCCATGCCCTTATGCTTTTAATGTGAATTAATTAGCAACTTCCAGTCGCACATTTGCAGATGCACTTTACATGTCCTGATGTCACCTCACTCTCATGATTAATCTAAGAAACCAATGAGGCTAAACAGCATTTTAGGAGAAGAACATAAAAGTTTAAATGAATGAAGACTGAAGTCCTTAATTGGAAGGGGGTCAGACTTTATAATGAGCACAGCTGGTATTCCATCTCATAGTATGTGCACAGTGCATTCATATAAAAGCAATGTAGGATATGATAGGGAATGGAAACCTGGGTTGAACACGTTCATTTAAACATCCAGGGGGCAACTCAGTTTCCTGCAATTGGCTGCAGCTGCCCTTGCACTGCGTGCATGGAACTAAGGGGGTCATTCAGACCCGGTCGTTAGCGCCGATGCGCTCAGACCGGGTCGATGGCCCCCCACAGAGCATGCGCACGACAGCGCCGGCGCCGTCGTGCGCATGCGTGAGACCCGCTACGACCGACAGCGCCGGTCGTAGCGGGTCTCGATCCAAAGGGGGCGAGCTGTCGATGTTGATTGACAGCTCACCCATTTGGAAGGCGGGTCGGGGGGGTGGCAGCCCAAAGGGAACGCCTACCATTTGGGGGCGGCCCCACTGACATCACTAGTGATGTCAGTGGAGAGCTTCCGGCTCTGACAGAGCCAGAAGCTCTCCGGGGCTTACGACAAGGGAGACCCTACCCTAGGGTCTCGTCGTAAGCCCCGATGGTCGCGATGGTCTCTGACCATCACGACCATCACCGGAGCGGTCGTTAGAGCTGTGGGTGTTAACCCACAGCCTAACGACCGCAACAGAGGTGAGCGGTCAGGATGCAAGTGGCCGCCCAGTTTCTGAGCGACCGCTTGCATCCTCCGACCGCCTCTGAATGAGGCCCTAAATGTGGATAATTGCCCGTATGCTGAGTTGTACCCATCTAGCAGTACTCTTGTAGAACTAGCCAACATCATTACCAACCCCATCTTTGTTGCAAGAGATGCATCTCAAATCAGAAGGATCTTAACAAACGCACAATTCAACAGCCAGAAGTTTCAACTAAAAACTCTCACACCAACCAATTACGCCCATCCAGTTACAAGTGGACTAATGACTGAGAGGCATATGACTCTGAATTGCCCACTTGGCTACAGAGTGATTTGCGGACCGACCTCACTGCGGGTCTGCAAATCACGGACTATTCCAGGAAAGGGGTAGGGCCTAATGATGTGATACGCACCGATTATCCCCAACCCCTCCTAGCGGACCTGCGAATTCCCCATTAAATCTCTCTATCCTGCCCGCTTCACTAGGAAGTGGGCAGGATGCGGGAAATCTGCTTACACTTCCGGGGGTGCGGGGGCTTCCCGCAAAGTCATGAGCCTCCCGCAACTTCCGGGAGTGTAGGTAAGTATAAAGTAGCGTCATGCCACTGACGCATAAAGTATAGGTGTATGAGAACACATCTGTATGTGGTTGGTTCCAATGCAAGCAGGCTGTTAATGATTAGTGTCTTTACTACATATACTGCACCCAAACTGAATCTTTGTATTACGTAAGTGTCTACGTAATAGCAACGCTGTGGCCAGGTGTAAACACTGCACTGCATTTGGGCAAAGATACAGTATTCTGTTACATCAGTAGCGATCAATAGAAAATGATGATTTGCATGGCACAGTGTTTTGGAGATAGACTATGGAGAGCCATGATAAACAATAAAGCGATGGCATGGTGCTAATATGCTATAAATAGCACCGTAAAACAGCGAAATCTTTGCTCTGTCTCTTTTATTGACTGCCTAATTCAGTGATGTTAATACACCCATAAACAAGAGAAGTCAGCACAGTCATTACAGAGAGCTACATAGAAAGTTTTATTCCTCTAAATTTTAAGTGACTGAGGCAATATACCCCATGCTGCTAGGAAGTCATCTGAAAAGTGTCATTCAAGTTAAGGTTAGTGCAGCCTGTAGCACTTCAACTAATTTCCTATGGGCCAGATTAGAATGTAAAGTGCACAAATTGTACAGTAGCCAGTAGGATACAGATGATGCATGCAACCTAAAGTGACAGGTAAGAACGAATGTACAATAGCAGTAACAGGACATGAATTACAATAAACTAAAATAAATGCAACTAATATTGAACATTCTGCATGAATATTATATATATATACCAACGGTCCCGCTAGTCCCGTTTTTCTGGGACTGTCCCGCTGTCCCACACGCGGGCTGCAGTATCCTGTGGTGGGGGGGGTGAAGTTGGGGGTAGCACATAGCAGAGCATCTGTTTACTAGTATAGGGAGAGCCTGGCGCCTGCCCAGCATCTTGGAGAGTGCTGGGCATGCCCCCACAGTGATGCAAACGGGGGATGCCACGAAGCTCCGCCCCATTTTCCAGAGGCTCTGCCCCTTTTACTTTTTCCCGGTCACAGGCGCGCAAACTGTTCCCCTTCAGGGAAGTTAAAAGTTGGGATATATATATATATTTATATATATACATTTTTTTTTTTTTTCAAGAGGGGTAAAACAAAAGAGAGTAAACTGTATATGTGTTGAACATTTTACAGTAAGATATTTTATATTTTTATATAGTTATCAACATAATGAGTGAAAGTATTGTCTGCAGAAACTTTCAGCTTCTGAAATGAAATTCATTATAAATAATTAGTAGCCTATGGGTGAGGTCCTATAATGAAAGGTCTGAAGGTCATATTTCTATTCTTCTGTCCATAATATTGAAGTTTCTGACCGTCTTTCCACATTCTGGGCTTGATTATGAGGTGGGAGTAAAACAAAGAGAGCAACTTAGGGATGTCCATTGACCATCGATGGTTACATACTGATGGTTGATGGTTTTGCCTTCGATGGTAGAGATCCAATTGTTCTCTGGCTAAGCCCCACCCCTGATTCTGATTTACCTGCAGGCCACCATATCCCCCAGCAGCAGTGGCCATCGAGGGGTGCAAACCAACAATGCTTCACCATAGATGATTTTGTTCCATCAATGGTAATCACCGATTAAACCATTGATGCAGGGGTGTATCTATAATGGGTGCAGGGTGTGCAGGGGGTCCACACCGCACTCCCTGGACCCATTGGTCTTGTATTTACCTGTCCATAGTGCTGCTCTGCAGCACGGGGAAGCAAAAATCACTGGGAAAAAGGCGGCGGCCATTTTCCCGGTGACTCGCAAATGCGCATTACTGCTGCCCCTGGAGAACGGTGAGGGTGCCATTTTCCCAGAGACCCACACATACATAGTAGATTCTGACATTAAGCCAGAATCTACTGCATTTGGTGCACCGCGGCACCGCCGGAGAGAGGAGGGGGCCCGCACTGAATCAGGGTCGGGGTTTTTTTTTTTTTTGGCCACCACCACCCACAGCTTTTGCGAGTGGCCTGGAGATGGCCGTGATTATCACGTCCATCGGGCTTGCAAGGAGACCCTGTGGTAGGATCTCAGCTCTCACAAGTGATGTCAGTAGGGCCGCCCACAAATGCCAGGCGTTCCTAAGGGAACGCCTGCGTTTGTGCAGCCACCAAACCCCTCCCCACCTACAAAACGGGGCGAGCTGCCAATCAACATCGACAGCCGCCCCTTCTTGCAGCGAGACCCGTTGTGACGGAGCTGCCATCGCAGTATGGGTCTCGCGCATGCGCACGCCGAAGGCGGCGCATGCACAGTCGGGGACCATCGACCCGCTTGCGAGCGCTGTGCATTTTCGATGCACATAGCAGGCATAATTGTCACTCTGTCACATACACCAGTGCCGACACTGTCGTAACCATCGTATAGAGTGTACGCCCGACCTGTTGTTCCCAACAGTCATTCATTACATTGGCCCACCTGCTGTCCTGCACAATAGATGGGATGATGCAATGAACAATGCGGTGCTGTTACATGCAGCAAGTAACAATGCATTGCAAAATCGTACACCGGAATGTGCAGTGTGTATGGCGCGAGCGATGTATTGATACTTTGCTCTCCGCATCATTGGGCTGCACCATCGTATGGTGTGTATCCTGCTAAACTCTAACTGACAAGGTCGTAAATGAGGGGTAAAAAGTATCCATATCCCTGCTTTAGCCGTATTGTCGGGAGTGGAAAGTGACTGCATGGGTTAATAGCTCATACTTATTACTTGCCGACACTCTTGTAAGAAGAATGCAGAACTCTCTTTTGCCAAGGCAGTGGACACGGACTGGGGGGAACAAGAAGTGGCTGCACTGACTCCACCCTCCAGTCCCACCCTATGATGGGCAGAACTATTCCACAGGATGTAACCAGTTGTGAATTTCCTATTAGGCATGTGAGGCACACTTGCTGGGGGCAGCACTCAGACATTTGTTTCATTACTGCCAGTCTGAAATGTTTTGAGAGCAAGAAAGAAGCCCCTGTAATCTGTCCTACTTAGTAAATATGTGTATGTAACTAAAAAAAAAAAATAATGTTATTGTAGATATCTGTAGCGGTCCTACCTTCATACAAATGGATGATACGTAATATTTGTGCAATTATTATTTGATAATTAAGCCCCTAAATTCTCTGTATGTAAACATCCCCTTGGGTCTCAAACACCCATAAAAGTGGCTTCATAGAAGAATGATCTAGAACCGTTCTATACTGTTCAGACAGTTAGGATACAAATGAATACAATATAGCTCAGTTAGCTGCTATTTATGCATTGTTTTCACTGAACATTCAGTAATGGGTTTCAAAGCATTCTTCCATATGCTAAAAATATTTAGCACATCTTTTGTGATCTATTCTGACAATCTGACGATGCCGGGTTTGTGCCACTTACAGAGATAAACTAATTATCTTTCAAACACAAAAAGCACATTGAGTAAACAATACTATGCGACTCATTTTGACGAGCCCCACAGAACAGGAATATACGTTTCTGTACTGTCGCAGATTATTTGCATTTATTGTCTTTTTCTATGCTGTTTGCTTTTTATACTTCTCTGAAAATATTTTAATCCCAGAGAAAATTATAGTGCAATTCAATATTTTGTGAAAGGAATAAATAACACTGTGGCATAGGTGCTGCAATTATCTAGACAATAAAGGCAGCGTCGTTCTGTGTAACACTTCATGACTGGGGGGGGGGGATTGAGTCATAACTCCAATTTATAAAGTTGGGTGTGCATATGGTTAGTCACAAATAACTTTGGAGTTGTAGTATCTAGCAGTTAAAAAGAGGGGAAGTTACCATAACAACCAATCGGCTTCTACCTATCATTTTCTAGAATGTACTTGATAAATGCTACCTCTCAGCTGATAGGTTGCTATGGGCAACTTCTCCACTCTTTTCTAGGTAACAAAAAACACTTAGAAAATTCACTGTTATGAAAGTTCTGCACTGTTAGAGTAAATTTACTAAGCTCGAATGATTTCAAATATGGCTAAATTGCACGTTAAATGCATATTCGCAATTTACTAAATGTACCTAATAAATGTAACCAGTTGGATCTCACAATATCACAATATCTGCATTATTCATTTAAAATGTGAAGAACTGATAGGACTGAAATGAAAAGCTGTATATTCATACATGCTCCACAAGGAGGCAACCAGGTGGGATGTTTTGTGCAGCCAGGTGGGAAGTGTTGTGCAGTCAGGTGGAAGGACATCATAATTGCATCATGCCCCCATTTCCCAAAACCTCAATTCCCAAATGTTGTCATCACGCCACTTGGTCTGCCTCGCCTGGTCTGCCCACTTCACTTGGGAAGTGGGCAGCAGCGGACGGCCACAAGACTTGTCTACTCTACTCTGGGAGAGCCACCTGAGATATCTTCATCTTTTATTTTTCAAATGTATGTATTATTGACTCAAAAGCAGTTTTAACACTAAGGGCCTGATTCATTAGCGATCGCAACTGCGATAACGTATTCATTCATCCGATTGTTGCGTTCTGCGCATGCGTAAGCATTGCAGTGCGAGTGCACAAAGCCTTCACTGCAATCAGACTGCAATCGCAGTGACTACGCAGACCCATTACAGAGTGATTGACAGGAAGTGACCATTTGGGGTTGGTGATGGGGAGTGGCCGGCGAAACGCAGGCATGTCAGTATGTTTGAACGCCGTTACAGGCGATGCTATACGCAGCTTGGGCTTTCACTGCGTGCGATGAGGTTAGCAATTTCTGAGTAAGGTCAGACCTTGTGCAAGTGCGTGTGAGGCTGAGATTGTACTCGATGTTACTGAAGGTTTTGCAGACTTACAAAGTATTACAGAAGTGTGTAAGGTAAAGTGGGCGTCCTTATGTTAGGCTGTGTATGGCATTGCGATTGCAATAATTAACATATTTTTGCAGTGAGACTGCGTGCGTAATCGCAATTGCAATCGCAATAATGAAATCAGGCCTTAAATCAATACAAAACACAATGTCAATTAGATAAGGACAAATAAAAAGCATGAATTTATCCAGTGGATTTATCACAGTTAACAAATGGCAAGACAAAATATTAATAAACCAATCACATCTAGTTCAAAGAAAATAAACAAAAATAAAATAAAGATAAAATTACACTCAATACAAAAAAAAACATAGATAGGTAAAGAAAGTAAAAAGCAGAAAGTAAAACATAAAAACAACAGTAGTATGGTGCGGACTAGAAAACCCCCAACTTTGATATAGGAGGCTCATTATCTATGAAGTGTAATGAGTGCCATGAAGTAGATGAGAAGCATTGGATGAGCAACCGTTTGATACTTATGGTTCATACACACTTGGCGATATTCTACACGATCTGGACGATTACGACGCATTGAAATGACAGATCGTGTAAAAAAAGCCCAAAACATGTGTCCCCACTCACCATCACGATGCGACGCGCTTCCCTGCTGGTCGCAAATCGCATCTTCAGATCTGCTGTGCTGTAGGGCAGATTTGCCAATATGGGACACAATGCACTGGATGCATGACATATCTTAAGTCATATTGGACATTTTTTACTCCAAATCATGTGTAGGACTGCCGGGGAGGTGCAGGGGGAGAGTTCAAGGGAAATCGTACTTCGTGAGCACATCGTCAAGTGTGTAGGCACCTTTAGATTCTTTAGCCAGAGAGGCCTCCACCCAATCCATTCATCCACGGCTGAATTCATACCTGCGGTACAGTTTTTTCAGCGGTCGCACTCAAAGCTAACAAGAGCTTTCAACTCCCAGGAGACACTCTCTGACCTTGAGGCAGAATCCCTAGTATAGCCCATACAGGAGTGAAGGGAACAAAATTGGCCAAAAAGCTCTAACCAAAGGACAAGACCATAGACAATGGTACAACTCTGTATTATCTTTCCCACAATGAAGACAACTATGGGAGTAGGAAGACCCCATTGAAAAACTCAGATGTGGACTAATATACGTCCTATGGAAGACATTTAAAAATAACTCCCTATAAGAGCTCATTGGAAGGAGACGACAGGAGTCATCAAGGGTCTGGAGAAATTGGTCAATTGTTAGATTCGGGAAACGTTGTAAACACTGGGGTAGGCCAGACTGAAGTTTTGTATAATCTAAGCTATTACGTAAAAAAGAATAGTGAAGGGAAATAGCTTTATATCTAGGCGGGGGCAAGACAAAAGAGTATCCAAGGAATTATCCCAGTCTAACTCTCAGAAATTGCAAACAACTTGACGAAAGTAATGACGATGAAAAACAAAAGAAAGCAAAGTATTCCTATAATGGGGCACACATGGACTAATCTCAATAAAACAATGATTATTATTGACCCATCAGAAAACTATTAAAATATAACTTTTATTATTTCCGGACGTCGGGTTGCTTCTATGATTAAGCCGTCGGGCGAAACGCGCGTTAGGATATGCACAGACACGCGATGCATAGCGTGTTCTGTGACTTTTAAACCACATGTCTCCACGCTAACTCGTTGAGTGTGAATAAAATAACGAGCTTGCCTAATGTGATGATAGCCGCTGATGTGCTGCATATGCAGTGGGGTGCAGAGTTAGAGATCTGTGACTGCCAAACGGAGCAGCGCCGGTACAGGCAGATTAACCTTGTCAGTATCAGCGGCAACAGATTACTATTATAGCCGCACTATGAGGGCAGTGATAGCAGAGTAAAAAGCTATATAATAATTGCCAACTGTTTGGGCAGAGTTACACTGCCTATGAGAATGTGTGTGGTAGTAAGATATACTATTTATTAACAGTATGAGGTAGAGTACTGGCAACATAATTGATACATTCAACCCCATGGATACAATATGAGAGGGAATCAGATTTATATAATTAAAGTGTCCCAGCTGTCTTGTTTCAATATACTAACTTGAAATATCCAGGTAGATTAATATTATCAGTATTAGTGGCAGCTGACTAGTAGTGTGGTCACACCAAATTATGAGGGCAGTGATGGAAGAGTGAATATCTCTACAATGATTGCCACTCGTTTTGGATAGAATTACACTGCCCATGAGAGTGTACGTAGCAGTACCAATTGTGATAATAACAATAAGAGGTATATCATGAAATACCTCCTGTTAACAAAGATGATATAATGAGATTATATAATGATGTGGCTAATGATACACACTGAGCGCTGTCTGGCGTCAGGCGTCAGAGTGGAATCAATGAGCCCTTAAAAGGAAGTTTTTCTTATAAGTATATCCTTCAAATTTTGACACTGTTGGTATAATACTGTACAATACAATCCTGACATGGTTTAGTGATATTTAATACTTGGATGTATATCGAATTATTTGCACTTAGTAGAAGTGAGTTAAAAATGTATACATTAACATTGGTAAATAACTAATGAGCCCATACCTAACAAGGTGGCTCATATTTGATTAATACCTTGGGCTTTGTGCAATTTCTTTGAATATTAGTATAGTATTATTATCTCAGTGTATGAGTACTGACTGACGTACACCATATGATAAATAGTGACACTTAATGATCTATAACCCTAATATAATTGAATAAGAGTTAGCTATAGTGGAGACCTATGTTTTAAATATATGAACCACAAGCATTATACTTATTTATTTTAATAGTTACTTTATTTCGCCTATTTATTTTATAAGGAAATAATAAAAGTTATATTTTAATAGTTTTCTGATGGGTCAATAATAATCATTGTTTTATTGAGATTAGTCCATGTGTGCCCCATTATAGGAATTTGCTTTCTTTTGTTTTTCATTACGATTTTCTATTCCTGGGAGCACCTCCCAATAAAAGAAATGTAGTTAATTAATTAATTTATGATTTGGGAAGGACAATCTATATAAGAGTGGTTTGTGCGGATATTCTTTCTACTATTGAATGTAATGACGAATCTGAAAATAGGCAAAGAGGTAGGGAGCTATGAACTTCTATTTAACCACCACCTGATGGAATGTGAGGGGCCGCTTATTAGGTCTATCAACTAAACAACCAATAGAAATAATACCCTTCTCTGACCATTAAAGGAAGGTATTAGATGCCAAGCCCTGCTTGAAGTCTGGATTGCGTAGCAAAGGAAGAAAAAACGTATTATAGGCATTCAACCCAGCTTTATATTTCAATATGTGACACACTCTGCGTATTCCAGAGGAGGGGATTCTAACTTAACTGCTAGGAGATTTCTGCATCATGAAGATGAAGAAAAGAACATAAGTTCCATTCTTCCAAGAAATTGGCTTCCAGTACCGTACCAGTGTAGACACGCAGCCAATCGCGAAGGTGACGCAACAAGGCTGTATGTTGTGTCACCTTCATACTACGTAATATTAGGTAATATACTAGGTAATATTAGGACAATTAATTCCCCCAATGCGTTCTTGGTTGTTGTAAATGACTTACACCAATTTTACGTCTCTTATTTTTCCAAATAAAATTACTAAAAGTTGTTTTTCACTTTTTCGTGTCTGCTACAGTGAGTAGCAGAGGAAGATATTGAAGTAAATACATTCATTTGGGAAAATAGACCATTTTAAGCAGGCTAGCCCTTCCCAAATAGTAGAGCTGGAGATGACGCCACCCATCAATATCCCACATCAAGGACGTTAAGGCCTTGGAAATATTTAAAGAGTATAGAAAAGAGGGGTTCTTGGTAATCTGTATTCCCTAATAGGTGAAACCTCTATTTCCCCACTCAAAGGGAGTTGCAGCATGCCAACTTGGGTGAATGAAGCCCGATTTCAAATTAAAAGTAACTTATTTTTCTAAATTGTAGGCCAGAAATCGCTCAAAAGTCCTGAAGCAAAGACATAGCATGTTGCAAGGAAGACGAGAGATGGGAAAGAAAAAGTAAAATATTTAGGCAAATGCCGTAAATTTATTTTAACACCATCAATTACCGGAGATTGTTGGATTTGGTGGAGTAAAGGGTCCAAAGATAAATTAAATAATAACGATGACAAGGGGCACACCTGGCGAATACTTCTACTCATGGATATATCACCTCCCCGCAGTCCATTCAATTAAAGAGATGTGAGTGGTGGGGTATAAAAATAGCGTATCAAGCCTATAAAATCCTGACCAAAGGCAAAATTTCTTTCATGTGTGACCAAAGGATGGTATCAAAGGCCTTATGGGAATCGAGGCTGAGAAGCATGTTGGAAGAGAAGGGATCCTGTTTAGAATCTACAGTAGTAGCAATGGCAGAACGGATGCCTCTGACCGAATGTCGGCCTTTGACAAAGCCTAACTACTGTGGTGTAAAGATGTCTTGGATAATGGATTGTAATCTGTTGGCCATTATTTTAGCTCAAATCTTAAAATCCAAATTAAGCAGGGTGATTGGGCGGTAAGAGGCCACCAATTGGGGATCTTTATTTTGCTTATGCAAAAATTAGTATGAGCATTATTTAATTATGGATAAGGTGGGGAACTTCTATGAATTGAACTATAAAGGTCTAATAAAATAGGGAATATATTTTTGCATAAGTACAGCCATCTGGGCCAGGGGCCTTATTGGGGTGAAGGCCAGAGATAGTTTCTTATTTATAACTTGAGGAGGTATTATTTTTATTTGACCACTCTCCAATTTTGCCAGCACAAAATAATTAAGTGTAAAGTGGATGTAATTGGGTTGTTTCTTTCTATTACAGTAACATGGATACTATAGTGCTAGCGGGCGAGAGAGATATGTGGGAATATTTATCCAATGGCATCACTCCGGGTGGTGACACCCGGTACAGGACTCAGAAATCCTCGCACGCACCTCCTGATGTGTGCCATTTTGGGGTTGTGACTGTCACGGCCCCATTCTCATCACGCTGGGTGCTTGGCCAGTGCTCTTGGAGTGGTTGAGAAGCTCTCAGCCTCTCAGGACACAAGGGGGAAAGTGGGTGTAGCGCTGCCTGGTGACACCATCCGAGGGGGTAACACATAGCACAGTTGCTCTGCTATTTTGGTGTCACCCGCTCGGATGGTGTCACCCGGTGCATTCAGCACCATCTGCACCTTAGTGACACCATTGGATTTATTAAACCTTCTAAAGAGGACAAGTGTAGATGTTTACAGTAGCAACCAATCAGATTCTAGCAATCATTTTGTAGAATGTACTAGATAAATGAAAGCTAGAATCTCATTGATTACAGGATTTATTGGCCAGATCAAGAAGCTGCATATAGCAGGGTGCAAGAAACCAAATGGGATGTTAAACAGTCTGTGCTTCCATAGATACAATTTTCTGTGTGCTATTTTAATGTTTTTTTGTTTTTTTTTATAAGGACTATGAGGCCTATTAAGCAAGCCTTAAACCATGGGGAAGCAGCATAATTTATTGTTAGAGCTATTTACCAGATTTATCAGGTATCTCCTGCGTTCAACTAAGTAACGCAGTATACTGCAGTCCCCATGATTCTAAATGGGAATGTTGGTGTGGCACAATTTATATAGCTCAAAAAACCTCTTTGGAGCTTGGCCCTGATAGCTATCACCATCTGAGGATAGCGTTATCCGCAGAAGCCCATATTTGCTTACTTTGCACTCTCTCCTCATGGCTTCTACAGCTAACTGGATATGGGGACAGGGTCCAGTGCTACGCATCATTAGGCTCCACCCCCTTACTTAGGATGCCGCAAATAGAGTGTCATTCGAGAGGGGGACAAGGCCAATATAATGTAATTTTTATAGAATCACATCATATTGGCTCCGTCCTCTCCCCATTTACCCGCAAATTGCAGCATTATCCTCTCCATAGGGCCCACTTCGCTAGGGAGTGGGCAGGATGTGGGAGGGCCATCTACTCTTCTAGTGGTCAGGGGGACTGCCGCAAATTCAGAAGTCTCTTGCACCTTCCTGGAGAGTAGGCGAGTATGCTGTAGCCTATAGGCTACACTATTACTGTAAATTGACCTCTAGATTCCTCCCCATCCTGAAGGACTGTGCGTGCACAATAAGATAACTGGGTCTGAATGGGATGTAGTTAATTTACCGGTGGCTGGGATGCCGGCTGTCAGAATCCCGACGTCAGAATCCCGACCCGTGAAGAGGGTTGTTTAAGGTGCAGGAAGGGGGGGTTAGGCTTAGGCAGCCCCGGGGGTTGGGTAGGGTTAGGCACCACTGGAGGAAGGTTAGGGTAAGGCACCACTAAGGGAGGGTTAGGGTTAGAGGGGGGAGAGGGGTAGGGTTAGCATATTTTACCACCCCTGTCAGCATCTTCATCCTTCGGACTTCCGGCGTCGGGATATAAACCAGCGACTATTCAGTCGCCGGGACTTCATACCCATTCCGGTCTGAACCAGGCAGTTCATTTCTTTGCAGCTGTAATAGGCAAATAGCAAAGGAGCTCTCAATGGGTACAGACATTGCTGGAACAGTCTCTTTTTCACATGTACTGTCCAGGCATGGCTGTAATGGTAAACTGCTCCATTATTCATATGTTATTGCTGCTGTACTAAATATTTTACATGGTTAATTGTGACTTTCACATTTATTAATAATAACACTGCACAGACACTACTCTTATTATATTATGGCACTTCATTACAGGATTATATTTTGTATACAACTTGGGTAATGTAACTGGCATTTACTACTAGCACTATCCAGGCGCATATCTACATGTTTGGTACTCATATGCTACAGTGTCTGCACATATGGTGTAAATCTGGTGTATGTTTATTGTGTTGCATTTTTTTGGTCACTAGAACTGGGCTTATTGGACATTTTTGTCTGTTTCTGTCCAGATTCTGGACCTTTTGGTATTTATCGACACCATCTACTCTCCCTCAATGGGGACTGCCAGTGCTATTTATCAGCAGGAGCTCTTTTGAGTGCCTTCTTTTCTAAATACTATATACAGTATATGTATAAATAATAGATACACAAGTATATACAATGTATATATAATTGTTATTCTATAGCTCCACCCAAGTAGCTCCTCCCACAGTTCCTGAACCTATTATTCCAGAAAAATAACCCTGCTATATCTATGGAATGGGTAATTAATAAATATTATCACGTATGAAGTGGCTAGTGATTCTGACTTTTACATACCCCACTTCCACTTACTTGATTCTATATGCACTAAAGTGGTTGGTGTCCTCCATACTAGTGACTCTACTGTATTGATTTATGGTGGATCATAAATAGTACATTTATAGTTTCCCACCAATGCTTTGAAATACCCTATTTCACATTTTACAAATACTCAAGTGTTTGATGGGACAAACATCTTATGGTCCTATATGGTCCAGTGGTTAATCATGGCTAATCAATGATAGATTCCCTTCCTTTGATATTATCACATCATTACCATTCCGGAAGATTCACAATTTTCAGGGAGTTCTTCTGCACTCCGGAAGAGTATATCAATCTCCTTGATACTTCCCATTTCCTCAGTGAAGTGAGTAACCCGGGGCTTGATGACACAATCCCTAGCAATTTAAGTTGTCAAGCCTTGCTCTGTGCTGATACAAATCACAATTTTCCCAGGGCGGCGGGTTGGGTGGGATCTGGGGTGATTGGGCCGTCACCAATGATGCAATAGATTTTATCATTTGCATTTTATATATTATATGCGCTGGTGTGATATTTTATATATTATATGCACTGGTGTGCTGTAGTGTGATCACGGTTTTCATTAAGATAGCTAGACACTGTGTCAAAGTCTACTGTGCATGCGCAAGTCTCCAGCAACATGGTGAAGCCACACCATTTTCCTGGTGATCTCTGAAGCGCCGATGTGAGACTCTGGGGAGGAGAGTATAATATATGGGTGCAGGGTGCGCGGTTTGAGCCCCCGAGGCCTGTGTGCACCACTTACCCTGCACCCATTCTAGACACAACAGACAGCGCAAATTGTAAAACTACATACAACGTGAAGTAGTGATAAAGAACTTATGTGGAAGAAATGCTGTGTACAGAACCTTAGAATGGTAATCATGCACAGCATACACTTATTGCAAAACAAATCAGAGTGCCAATATAGCCTCTGATACTATAGTATAATAGAGTATAACGTTATTACATGTGATTGAAAACTATTATATAATATATAATTATTCTCCCGAAATGTAAGAGACACATCTCACTGCTTACAAATTTGCTGCACATAGCTGCACCGTATATTTGTTAGTTATTACAGCTGGTTTATGAAGCACTCTCTCTCAGCACTGAAGTCAGTCCGGGAATGTGATATGGGCGGTCACCCTACGCACTTCGCACTGCGGCCCGAAAATGTTTGGGAACAACTGATGTATGGGATCTTCGTTCATATTTTTCAGGCTCAGTTTTCATATTGTTTTTCTTTTTTTTTGTTAAATAAGATGCAATGATAAACAAACCGATAAATTATTATGCTTCATATCAAATACAATGTCAGGCACAGCTGCCGACAACGGACAATTTAAAACATTCTGCACAGACACCTTGCATGCTGTTGAGTCTTTGTATATAAGCTTGTAATACATAACGTTTTCTCGGTGGCCAGATTTTGTTGAATGATCTTAAGTCTCCAAGTTAGCAGAAATAAGGTAATAGAGCTCTTCTGTGACAATATGACAGTAGCCCCAAGAATGGAAATTGCATTTTTTTCCGCAAAGCCTTTGAGTACTAATTGTTGTTTTTTATTGTTTTTATAAATTGTTGTATTTCTCTTATTATAGTACAGATGTGTCCACATACATCTAGCCTCCTTGTTAAACAGCCCTTCATAACTTGACATCGCTGAGCATCTTTTCGTGTGTGATGTGAATAGGACGCACAAGCTGATCAAAATGATATGCTGCATGCCTGTATTCTGTGTGTGACTGTGGGTGTATCTGCATGCCTGTATTCTGTGTGTGACTGTGGGTGTATCTGCATGCCTGTATTCTGTGTGTGACTGTGGGTGTATCTGCATGCCTGTATTCTGTGTGTGACTGTGGGTGTATCTGCATGCCTGTATTCTGTGTGTGACTGTGGGTGTATCTGCATGCCTGTATTCTGTGTGTGACTGTGGGTGTATCTGCATGCCTGTATTCTGTGTGTGACTGTGGGTGTATCTGCATGCAAAATGCTACGTTACTGGGTCAGCGGCTGTAACACTGTAACGTAGCGTTTCGCATGCAGATATACCCGCAGTCACACACAGAATATAGGCATGCAGCATATCATTTTAATCAGCAGGAAACGTTTGTGCGTCCAATATGCATCGCTGTGCAAATAAGATGCATTTGAAGGTAAAAAGTCTCAAAAAACACTTGGCGCTACTGAGACGCACGGCTCTCACGTGTTGTGTAACACGGCTTGTAGTGCATGGAAGATTGATGTATGTGGACAAATCTGTATGTATTCAATTTGGCCTAGTAATTGATCCACATACATCTTTTTATTATCATTTAAATGAAATTGTTTTGTGATCAATACCAGAGCTGTTCTCCTTTGTATATGCATTTTTCAATAGTAACCTACCTCTTCCTGAGCTCCGGTCTGCAGCTCACTTTCTATCCAGCACACTGAACAATAAAAAAACAGATATGCTCAACGTTGATGTAGTGGGGATTTTATACCATATATGTAATGAATTAAAGCATACAGGCTGATCTGAACACCAATTTATATTCTGCTGAGCATCTATGCAGAAAGTCACAGATAATTGTGGATTTTTATGTACTTTTGGTGCTTACACCTCATCCTAACACAATTACATCTTCCCTTTACAAACCTATGGGTGTACACTGCAGAGCAGGACAGAGTTCACCTGAGCAAGGACACCTACAAGTATAAAAAAGCAACAAGCAGTCTGATTCAAGCAACAGGTGCTATCTTTCAACAACTACACTAATCTGCAGAAGAGAATCCAACAGCAGATGCTGGCCCTGAGTACTTGGATGCAACAGTGCCCAGAAACACTGGAAAACATTGAGAGTCAGGACCTCATTCAGAGTCGGTCGAAGCGGCCGCACGGTCGTACGCCACCGATCTTCGCTATACTGCGCATGTGTAAAGTTCGCAATGCGCGTGCGCAAACTAGCCGCTACGATCAGAAATTTCTCTCTCCTTGAACACAGCCAGGTCGGTAGTTTGAGTGACAGATGGAGGCGTTTGTGGGTGGTAACAGGGGAAGGTGCTTGAAAACGGGGGAGTGGAGATCCGAACACAGGCGTGCCTCATTATGCGAACGGCGTTTTATGGGAGTGCATAATTAACAAAGTAGCGTCATGGCACATGTGACATGGGAGGTTTTTACACTGACTTGATCATAGAGCTTGAGAGAGGGTATGGTCAACCTTAAGCTCTACGACCAGTTCCGATGGTTACCGATGGTCTCGATTAATCCTTATATGCCCGGAGATGACGTGCAATGCGTACGAGAAGGGGCTGTATTTTTTTGTCTTCCGACCGCTTCCTCCCCTTGGTCGGCCAACTACCGATCTGAATTTAGGGACGCAACTTGCGAGGGAATCATTTGAATATCCGGCCCCTTTTTCCGTACGACTGTGCGGCCGCTTCGACCGACTCTGAATGAGGTCCTCTATCTCTTGTGGCAAATATTGCATAACTAATTGCTTCCCCACTATTGCCTTTGTAGAGGCTCTGCCAAGTGCCAGAACTTTGTAATCACCACTAAAATTACTCCACTAGTTAAGGGCCCTTTTGTGCGGTCATCTATTTTAATGTATTTTTGGGTGAACGTGTTTTGCGTTTCACCTGTACACTGAAGGCAATAAATGGCGTACTTATGCACCACCACACACCAGGATGGAGTTTATAAGTTGATGATGATAATTGCTATCATTTTGCTGATGCACCTATATATATTAGGGTGTATGTACGTTAAGATAAATGTAACTCTAAATGCAGACGCGTCTTTAAGTGTATGCAAAATGCCACTCTAAAATCCAGAAATAAATTGAAAAATATTCCAAGAGGTCACCCCAATACCCCGTATTAATCATCAACATTTTTATACAACAGTTATTTTGCAACTAGAATTGTAACGTTTTGTAAGAATAAAGAATAAAATTTGTTATTTTTCTTTCCCTTCTAAAAAAGCATTTCAATAGTGGATCGTATTCAAGTAACATCTGAAACAAAAGAACATAATTTATACAATTTTGCCTTATGTTTAGGAGAAAGCTATTCATTTTGGAACAGCTTACTTGCTTAAAAGCAGCAGATGTAAATCCAGGAGCGATGGAGGTATATGCATGAAATGTATTATGTGTTGTTATTTTAATTTAGGCTCTTGTATCTGTTTGTAAAGGTTTGGAAATATGGCCTTCGAATACAATTATTCACCAAAAATATGTTTCTGAAAGCCAGAAAAGTAATGACATTTATTTGAAGGCAATAACGGTTCTTTTAGTAAAACAAAAAAACATATTCTGTACAGAAAATATTATACAATTTTATTCTTCCCACATGGGAAATAGGGTAGCATTTATTCATTTTTTGTGTGACGAAAAAACAAAAATTAAGTGCTAGCAAATGCAGACAGCAATCAATACACCTATTTCATTTGATGGCAGAAAACAAATATTTCTGGGCTGCTGAGACACACGAACGGACAGCAGTTCCAGCGCTAGACATGACCCATGTAGGCCCATGTGTCTGATACAGGTTGAGTCTCCCATATCCAAATGCTTGGGACCAGGGGCACTTTGGATAACGGAATATTCCGTATTTTGGAATATTTGCGTATCATAATGAAATATCTTGGGAATAGGACCCAAATATACACAAAGAAAGCATTTATGTGTTATATACACCTGATACACACAGCCTGCAGGTAACTTTATACAATATTTTCAATAATTTTGTGGCTCAAACAAAGTTTGTGTACAGAAATTAAATTCATTTATGTTTCATATACACCTTATACACACAGCCTGAAGGTAATTTTATACAATATTATTAATAATTTGTGCCTTAGACAAAGTTTGTGTACATTGAACAATCAAAAAGCAAAGGTTTCACTATCTCAGTCATGCCAAAATTATTCTGTATTTCGGAATATTCCGTATTTAGGAATATTTGGATATGGGAGACTCAACCTGTAGTACAAAGCACTCAAAGTGCTAATATAAACTTGCATGCAATAGAATTATACATGAAAGCAGCCAGATTATTAAAACGGAGTTGTGTGATAAATTCTGAAACATTATTTTATACGGTACATTGGACTGAATGTGAAGGAGAGTGTATTCTTCATTCTCCTTTTATTTTTTTATGGTTTGTTTCAACAAACCCAACATTTTTGGAGCCTCTCTATGTGTTTCTGTAGGATGGGTTCTGGAAAATGTCGCTCATGCAGCCTGCTGACTGCTTATGATCCAGAATTCCCAGGGACATTGTCTGTCTGGTAAATGAGGGATGTGACTAAATCCATCTGGTATTGTAGGAAGTTGCACCACGCTCCTGGCAATTCATATGTGACTTATGAAGTGTAAACAGCCAATTATAACATAAATACGGAAACTTGTTTATACCAATATTTGGATCTGAGAATGGTGAGTTATAGCTTCAGTATCTGCATGTTTAAGATCACAAATCCTATATACTTATTGTACTCATAGGTATATAAAATAATTTTTTCTTTTCTTTCAGCTGTCCTCCACTAGCACACCAGCAATAGTGTGCTTGTACATATGAATGTGTAAAAATGTGCATGTCATTATACTGTTCCTGATGAACTTACCTGGCTATAATATAAAAGATCTTATACTGTATATAACCCCGCTAGTCTGTGTTCCTGACATGCTCAGTAGGTGTTGGGACTCTTGGGTAATAATATCACTGACCCTGGTGAAAGGGAGGAGTGTTAACAGTTCAGACCAACTGTGAGTAAGTGTAATGTAGCTGTTACTTAGTAAAGGTGTTTTTTTGGCAATTCCTCTCATTAGCACCAATCTATAGAGAGAGTTGTAAGATGGGGAACATCCAGGAGGCATTTTTCAGAAATGCTTTGTGGAACCGGATGGCCACCTAACGTACTACATAGCAACTGACTCGTAAATGATCTTGAAAAAGCTTGAAAACTGAAAGAAACCTTGCCGCAGCATAGAAGGACCTGAAGGTTTGATTTTGGCGGGGAAGATAAAGATACCTTGATACGTGTATCCCCATATACAGACTTGTAAGTTGGGGTACATTATCGCCCCTAGACAGCGAGTCATTATTGTAGACCACTTGATTAATTTCATCTGTATCCTATATAATTACTAAGACTGATTGTGAATTTTTTTTGTATTTTTTCTATATATGTATGGAAAACATCAGTGTGATTTAAAGGTGTACACCAAAAGGATTGAGTATTACACATATTTATTATCCGTTTATATATCACGTAACTTATATGATATCCAGCACCATTTCACACTCATACATTTTTATATTTTTGTGATTCATGTTGCTGAAAGTGTGGTGACACTTTTATCTTTGGGAAGTGAATAGGCTTCAGGTTTTGCGCACCTTGTCTACCCACATTCTGAACATATTCTTGAGCACAGCAGACTGTGACTACTCTGAGAGGAGGAGCAGTGCGGGCGTTCACCTCTGCAATCTGCAGGCATGGCCATGGGGGAGGAGGAACCAATAGCTGAGATGGAAGTGGAACACCGTATTTGCCGGGCTCTGGACCACCTCAACTCATGGTTGCAAACCATTACCGCCAGGACAGTGGTCATCGTGGGGGTATCCTGGAGCTGTTGCAGCCTCCACCTGCGGCCCGACCCATTGTTAATCCGGCCTCAAGGGCAATGAGCTTCTGTTCTGCGCATGCGCAGAAAATCAGAACGTTGCCCGATCCGATCATGGCAGTTAAGAAATGGTCTGACACTTAAAATCTGCCTGTTAAGAATAAGCAGCACGCTGCGGGCCCCCCTCTGAGCCCGGTACATTTGTATCGGCCTGATGGTGTCCCTGTCCCTTGTCCTCGCTGGTGGCCGCTGCAGGGCTTGGAGCCCAAAGGCGGGCGCCTCCATTGTCTTTGGGAGTTCTGCCCCTGTCTAGAAATGTACCAAGTGACCCTGACCTACACTTTACATTAAAACGAAAACAGTTTCAGACTTTTTTTTTGCGATGGCTATTTAAGCCAAGGTCAAACTTTAGACTTTGTTGGCTTATATTTATCTTCTCTGGTATTTAGTTAACGTCAGCTTTATGTTGTCTTTTCGCAAACAAATCCTTTCAACATGTCAATATTGATGTTTTACCAACTGATGAACAGGGAATGCTGCTCAAGATGATTAAGTATTTACTAAAAATGTAATTTACAAGGAAGTCTTAACTCAGTAATTCAACATCTTCAAAAAGCTACGTCTCTAGCAAATTAAGGGGGCAAGCTTTGTTTAACAAAATACAATGTGGGGCAACATAGAAGGGCGTTTACCCCGAATCTGTAATTAATTGTTTGGTTACAGGTACCAATGCAGTACCAATGAGTCCAAAATAATAGTGTTTTATATTTCCCAGGCCTTCAACAAAGCTATATATTACCTTTAGTCTTATGAAAACGTTAAAACAATACATTTAATTAAGTGATAGACACCTATAATAACACATTAGTAGACATTTAAACAAGTGTTATAAATTACAGCAACTAAACTTGGCAATAAAGGATGGAGCTGGTGGACGCAGATGAAGGTTTGGAGGACGACCTGTTGCCCATGGGTTGGGTATAAAATGGTTCAAATCCCGACAGTGCAAGCCCGAAGGTGGAGAATCCTGATGGCGGTGGTAAGCAACCTAACCCTCTCCCTCCCCTAACCCTCCCATAGTGGTGCCTAACCCTAACCTTCCTGGGGGTGCCTAAGCCCAAATCACCCTCCACCCCCGGTGGTGCCTAACCCTAAATGCTCCTTCCCGCACCCTAAACCTAACCCTCTTTGGGGGGAAGCAAACCCTAACCTCCCCCCAGTGGTGCCTAAACCCCCCTTTCCCGGGCTTACCGCGCATACTTACCCGGATCCATTGTTCGGGATTCTGGCGGTTGAGATGCCGACGCTACTTCCAGTTGCCCATGACTATTACACAGTTACTATATATGACACCTGTAAAAAATACTGTAACTAGTATCTGGTAACCAAATACCACACAAATTTAAATATTCCACATAACTAATAACTAATAAATAAGGAGCACACTAATCTTAAACGAATTGAGCAAAGTTTTCCTCTTTAAACGTCTAAAACAACCTAGAGCCCTACTCCTAATAATCATCTAACTACCTAATAACATTTCACTTATATATCCCTGAACAATATAACAAGAATCTGTTTAGAAATAAAACTCCCCAAAAACCTGGTAACTTTTAATACTTCACTTTCTAACCTAAAACACAAACCCTGACAAAATTCTGAGAACTATATAAGAAAAAAAAAGTGACAGGCATCCAAAGATGACTGTTATAAAAATGGTAACGGGGAAGGCTAGGGAGAACAGAAACAATTTCATTATTTTATGTCTACGTTTCTGTATCCTGCAGAAAGCAATGCTCTCTATCACAGTCAAAATAGCCCTGACAGGAGGGAGAGAGGGCTGGCTTCAGAACTATCATTTATTTACAGGTACATGTTTACAGTAATCACTGTGACTGGTAGTGGGTACGGGTATCTGATATTTTGACTAAAGTATGACATGGAGATCAATCCATATTAAGAACCCTGCAACTAGATGAAGCATTTTTATTCCCTATACAAAGCTATGATTTTACAAGCTATTTTTTATTTATTAATACTGTTAAGATTAACAATGTAATTGACAAAAAAAGGCAATAATACATTATTGAAACACATGCCAGTTACAGACAATTTAGCATTCCAAGATGTTCTGATGTATTGTAGTCATAGAGATTAATCTATCGGCTTCTGTGATTGACATTAACTTCCTATTGAATTAAATCATTACAATAACACAGTCATGAACTGATCACAGCCTGTATACATTCTGTTACAGTCCTAGTAAGGATGTTTCATAACAGGCTTTTAGAGATAACCTTTTTAGACATTCTTGCAGTTCCTGCACTTCACCATTATCAGGATGATATTCTCCATTGCAACAGATTAGATGTTAAGGGGAATATTTAATAATGGCCACATTCATTCCCCACTAATTAGCAACTGCTATTGCAAGTATTTTCAGCAATAATATATGAATAAATGGGGCAATCTATCATGCATGACAGTCCTGTCAGGATAGCACAGGTGTGGCATAAAAGATCGACAGGTAATAGGTCAACAATGTATCAGTCAACACCAAATGGTTGACAGGAAACAGGTTAAAAAAGTAGACAGGTACAAAAGATCCACTGACACAAGGTCGACTGTGCAAAAGGTTGACTGGGACAAATGTTCGACATACATATGGTCAACACAAAAATGGCCAACACATTTTTTTTCTGTATTTTAAACCTAATCCTGGGTGGCGCTCAGCGATGTCACTCTAGTTTCCAGACCCCACACTCTGGCGTATATTTACTAAAGTACGGGTTTAGAAAAAGTGGAGATGTTGCCCATAGCAACCAATCAGATTCTACAGTACTCATCATTTATCTAGTACCTTCTAAAAAATGAAAGCTAGAATGTGATTGGCTGCTATGGACATCTCCACTTTTGTAAATCCGCTTTTTAGTAAATATACCCCTCTGTTCTCAAAAGAGAAGAGCGAGGCCTCTTTTGTACAGAGTTTACACATCAGCAAGTCCAAAACAGGCAGCTATGTCAGCTTGAGATTGCTCATACACCAATGCCGCTGTTGGTAGATCAGATTTAATTTCCTGGTGGATGAATTCTGCTCTGCTTGGATCTTTATATTTTGAGACAATGATTTTGAGGCCAACTCACATTTATGGGACTGATTTTGATCTGCTTAAAATTTACTAAAATAAATTGTTACAAAATACAAGGAGGAAGCCCTGTAATAACAACACCACCTGGAGATGGCAATAAGCAGGTCTTCCCATCTCACCTACTCTAACTCAGCCCTCCCTGCCGGCTAGTTGGCTTCAGGAATCAACCTGCATGTCTGATAGACCACAGTGCTGATCACAGTGAAAGAAAAACAAAAAGACATTTAAGGTGCATACACACGGTCAGATTTGTCAGATGAATGATTGAACGATTTGACCAACGATTTGAAATATGAACGATTTTTGACTGCATTAAAATGAATGGAATCGTCCAAATCTGACTGCAAGCACATCAGATGTCAGATATCGTTATCTGACCATCGGGAACGCGCATTGTTCATCGTTCATCTGACAAACATGTCAGATATGTAAGATCTTCCTTCAGATATGAACGATTGAATGATTTTTTAAATCGCTATCGTTCAGATCTGAAGAAAAATCTGACCGTGTGTATGCACCATTACCTCCATTAAGGTGATCGCTGACCAGGGGAACTCCGGTGACCCGGTTGTCTGATCGGCGTGCCCCGGACACCTGGAGGGAGGTAAGTGGAAGCTGTGCAGGGGAGCGGTGGGGTAGCGGGGGGGGGGAATCTAGCTCGTGGGGGGTGAAGGCCGGTGGTGCATGTGTGGTCACACTGTCAGGTTATTTTTTTCGAAATTATTTTTTTCGAAATACCCTGAAAAGTGTGCACAGAGGATTCTTAGGGGCATAGCATTCTCACAAGTTCTGTTCCTGCATGCGATATTTGATACATCCTTGTGACGTATTCATATATCGCATTGCGATATTGGGCAAATTGATCACATCCCATCCGCATCTGAAATGCGGCTCCTTAGAATTTTATGGATTGTTCCATGATATTGTTTGTTTGTGTCTTGACCCAAAGTGAAGTGCACACTTGTCTGAAAAGTATGTGTATCAGAAAGCATTTTCATTTATTTATAAGGGAAGAAACATTTCTATAAATTCTCTACGTGAAGCTAATTTGCAGCTTCATTACCAGTAATATTGGTATGTCTGCATAAGGTATTTTTGTAATTTGGGACATACTATCCATAAATTGTATGAAATTACAATTAAAATGTCTTAACAATGCACCTGACTGTACCAAGAAACAAGTTATTTGTATGATTTGTTATCTGACACTATTACCACACAACGGCAATGACTTACTGTTGTTTCTTTATTTCCGATTTCAGAACCCTCTTTGCATGATATCACTACCATACAGGTTGAGTCTCACATATCCAAATATTCCAAAATATGGAATTATTTTGGCATGACTGAGATAAAAAAACCTTTGATTTTTGATGGTTCAATGTACACAAACTTTGTCTAAGGCACAAATTATTAAAATATGGTATACAATTACCTTCAGGCTGTGTGTATAAGGTGTAAATGAAACATAAATTTATTTCATGTATGTATACAAACTTTGCTTGAGCCACATAATTATTGAAAATATTGTATAAAATTACCTGCAGGCTGTGTGTATAAGGTATAAATGCATCCTGTGTGTATTTTGGGGTCCCATTCCCAAGATATTTCATTATGATGTGCAATTATTCCAAAATGCGGAATATTCCGTTATCCAAAATACCCCTGGTCCCAAGCATTTTGGATATGGGAGACTCAACCTGTATAACTGTTTCATCTTCAATGCAAGAGGAATCTTGGGAAGCTTATTCACAGTATGAAAACCAGGGGGAGATGTACTAAAACTTTGAGAGAGATAAAGTGGAGAGAGATAAAGTACCAACCAATCAGCTCCTGTGACAGGCTGTGTTTGAAAAATACCAGCTTGTCAGAAAAATGTGTGCGTACAGGCTCATTCACTAGCATTTGTTTTGGACTATCTGTCTAAACGGCCAACTAGTAGACTTTAAGAATGTGTATTGAGCACTTGAATTAAACATCTGTGTGAAAAAAGTGTACAGCGAACAATAATTGTGTGTACAAAATAGAAGGTGGAATCTGTAATTAGGATAACTTTCATGATTCTTAGGCTAGGTACACACCTAAACGAAGAGCAATTGTGCCGATATTCAGGGCGATTTGCCTTCACCCAGGACATCACATGATTGCCGGTACACACTGCACAATTTCATGAACGATGACTTGTTCTGTCCTTCATTAATATGTATGGCGCCGCATGCGATATCATGTGATTGGCTGTGCTGCACAGCCAATCACACGATAAAGCATGCGACCAGCGGGAGCGAGCAATAGTGCATACACACTAGGCGATATACACAATTTGTCATGCCGATATGCCAAATCGTGCCGATATTGCTCTGGTGTGTATGCACCCTTACTCCTGATCCCAGTCCATCGCTCTTTCAAAACCACTATAATACCCGCTGAATGTCCTATGTCCCATCTAAGATACGCCAGTGTAACAGGCATGGAAAACAAAAACAAATAATAAAACAAGTATTCTAAATGATTATATTATACAGAGTATTATATGATAAATTCTTGGTGGCAGGGATTATTTGCTAGTTATTCTGCCAATTTATAGCATTACGAACCCAATTAATTTACTCATTAGGTAAATGAGAAATCTCTCCAGCCATCCAACACTGCCCTGAACTTCATGACAACATGTAATTAGATAAAGCACACTTCTTCAGAAAATAAAACTTTATATCCTAATGTATGATAGACAGGGTCTGTTTTCAGTAACATAGAGCTTTTCCTGTATGGTGATGTCATGTAACTGCGTTCCCTCCAGATCACAGGTGCATTCATTTGCAATGGATAGAGATATTCCATAGATTCTCAAACTCGGCCTTCAGGACCCCAAACAGTTAATGTTTTCCAGGTCTCCTCGCAGAATCGCAAGTGAAATAATTAGCTTAACCTGTGGAGTTTTAAAATGCGTCAGTGTGTAATGAATACACCTGTGCACCTGCTAGGTGAATTGGAAAACATGCAAACCCTCCAATACCCCTTTTACACCAGAGCAAAAACCTGGGTTTTTGCTGGGTCTACCCGGGTCGCAGCTCAGTGTAAAAGGGTCCCTGAAAAATAACCTGGGTCAAGTGACCCTGCAATCCAACCCAGGTAGCTACCAGGGTTGGACCCAGGATGGACCCAGGTAATGGTGCAGTGTAAACGGTGCAACCCGGGTTATCTGACCTGGATCATGCCTAAAATGAGCGGATTGGTGGTTGTGGAGCATTCACCTCCCACTTTTTATGACCTCACAGGTTTAGCAGGGCAGACCTCAGTTCAGTGTGAACAGGGCTGACCTGGGAGTAACCCAGATCAAAGGTGCAGTGTAATACCCCTTTTACACCGGAGCTAAAACCCGGGTTTTTGAAGGGTTAACCCGGGCAGCTCCCTGGTGTAAAAGGGCAGAGGGTTGGATCGCCGGGTCGAGTGACCCGGCAATCCAACCCAGGTAACTATCAGGGTTTAACACGGGCGTAGCCCGTGAAACCCTGCTATGGGAACAGCGCACTCCGGGTCACGAAGACCTGGAGTGCGCTGCTAGCCGGCCGATTGGTCCGGCTTCAGTGGCGCTTGGAGATGACGTCATCTCCAAGCCTCCACTTTCACTCCGCAAAAGCCGGGTCTATGCAGACCCGACTGCGGTGTGAGCGGCGCTGACTCGGAAATATCCCGAGTCAGCGCCAGCAAAATTCCGGGTCTGATCCGGATAGGAACTTTGTTCCAACTCCGGGTCAGACCCGGAATTTAGGTGGAAAAGGGGTAATAATGGGTCTGACCTGGGTCTGACCAGGGTTGGAACCATGTCCAAAAGCCCAGGTCGGACCTGGGTTTTTGGTGGAAAAGAGGTACAACATGACCCAGGTACAAAGTTATCTGCTCCTGGACTTCCCCCTTGATTTATGATTGCCATCACCTGTGTTAAAAATTCTCTTCTCTTCAATTAGTCAGTTCAACACAGGTGACATAAATAATAAATTAAGTGAGAAGTCTAGGAGCAAAGTATTGTGTATTTGGTGGAAGGGGTCATGTTAGAGGGTATGAACATTAACTGTTGGGGGTCCTAAGAACAGAGTTTGAGAACCACTGAGATATTCCAGAGGCTCTCAAACTTGGTCCTCAGGACACCAAACAGAGCATGTTTTCCAGGTCTACTCACAGAAATGAAGTGAAATAATTAGCTCCAGCTGTGGATATTATAAAATGTGTCAGTGAGTAATGAATACACATGTGCACCTGCTGGGTGACATGGAAAGCATAAACTGTGTGGGGTCCTGGGGACCGAGTTTGAGATATTTGTATGGTTATTTGCATGTATTATATGATTAATTTGGAATACATTTTTTACTAATATTTTATACACAAGAAGAAAGATTATACCTTCTTTCTTATAAAGATTTTTTTTTCTTTTTATTTAATTCAATTCTAATAGCAAATGTGTTTTTTGCTATTAATACAGAAGTTATAAAAACTTTTCTTGAGCTTACACCCCGGTTGGGTGTAAGTGTATGTGCGGGTAGGCATTCCTGATGTAAAACTCATAGACAAAACTAAAGGCACACATCACTTGCAGACCTAAAAACGACTGCATGATTACGGCATTGTAATCGTGCAGTCGTTTGACAGTCTGTGCCTACACTGCTCGTTCAGTGTATGCACATCAATCATCCCCTAACATGCTCAACCTGACGTTATCGTCAGGTTGTTCAGCATATCCGGTAGATACTTGATGTTGGAAACGACCAGCGGGAGCGCGCATCGCTTGTCGTTTCCGACTTTAATGTGCACGATTCATGCACGATTCTTGATATCGTTATTGCCCAATCGCTCAAAGAAATCAGCAAGTGGATGTGTGCCTTAAGAATATTTTGGTTCTGGATAAATAATTATCTACACCAATGTATGTAATAATACTTAAAAAAAATATTATTTGCTTGTGCACTTTGTGAACTAAATAATTCCGATCCTTAAAAATATGCACAAACACTCTTAGGGCCTGATACAGAGGTGGACGCTGCTGCATATGTTGCCAGAGTGCTATGATATGCAAATGATAGTGTCAGCTCTCCCCTGGTGTAAGTAAGTAAGCACCCTGCCCTCCAGCGCGGCGCCCCGCTGAAACAGCCTACAGGTTCTGTCCACTCCCGCGGGTCGCAGTGTCCCGCGGGTGGGAAAAACAGCTGCACAATGGTCACTGCCGGTGAATGGATGCCGGGCGCATGCGTCTGGCATCCATTCACAGTGACCGCAGCGCTTGGGGGCTGCCCGGCATGTCCGTAAGTGCTGGGCACCCCCCTAAGAGTGACGAAAAGAGGACGTGTCATAAAAACACGCTCCCTTTTCCTTGGCCATGCCCCCTTTTCGGGCGCGCACACGCCGAAAGCGCGCGCAGAAGTGCCCTTTCTCTAGGTCCGGCACCCTGCCTGCCGCTACTATACTGAACTATAGTGAACACTACTACTATAATGAACACTATAGTAGAATTCCAGCATTGCGTTAAAATTGCGTGCACCACTAAATCAGGCCCATAGTGTATAGAAGTACACTTGGTGTATGTGCCAGTTCAAACACAGTAATGTATATTGATACTGTAAAGTACAGTGTACTGCCTACTGTTAGGGTATTACCCCAGGGCCAAATTAGAAATAAAGTATACAGCTGCTGGTTAGGTCAGAACAGCACAATCCACCTTATAAATGGTGAGATAGCATGCAGTTGTTTAGAGCTTTTTGGACACATATGCATCTAGCACATAAAATAAGGGGCAAGGGCGTGATGAATTGAGTGGCGCCATCAAACGCCACATACCAACCACTTAATAATGAAAATGGTGCAATCAAGTCATGCCCATCTCTTTTGCATTTTATAGAAGAAAGGTATTAAAAGTAGGTACGTACAAGTGTACTTCAGCTTATTTTTCTAATATCTTTTAATAACTCCTTCAGATATCTAGGGATTTTGATATGGGGGCTGAATGTAATCTAGTTGCTATGTAAAGCTGGTTGGCTCTTTGCGATACTTCATTTAAAAAACAGTCTTAGGGCCCCTTTTAATAACAAATATTGTTTTGGTATTGCAGTGATATTAACAAATATGCCGTTGGTATTTAACATTACATACAGTATCTCGCCAGCAAGCGAGGTCCAGTGATGGGCATTTGTGTCATGCGCAACAGTCTGTCTGCACATGTGCATGACACTTTGACCTGGCGGGGACCTGGAAGGCTTCGCTGAAGCCAGAAAGGATGTGCTGGGTCCCCATTGCCGGCAATGAGGACCATATCGCTCTCACCATCTATAGATGGCCTAAGCGATACAGTGATAAACAGCAGTAAACTTAGTTTACCTCTGTTTGTTGAATGTTTGTTGAATGCTGAAAGGAGGACAAAACCGCTTTAGTGAGTGGTAAAGGGATTAGGTCTTGTTGTTAAATGGGGTCCAAAGCATACTTGCTGCCATCCAAATTTTCCTCTTCGGGAGTTGACTGGAGAGGAGATGCAGGTGCACCATTAAGCCCCACCCCTGCACCATTAAGCCCCACCCCTGCACCATTAAGCCCCGCCCCTCATGGTAAAATGCTGCAAGTCCCGTATAGTTGAATATGGGGTGGGGCTAAATGAAGCGATTCTCATAGAATTGCGTCATTAGGCCCTGCCCCCTAATCACGGACCCGCCGATCTGCAAGAAAATTTTCCCCATTCTGCCCACTTCACTAGGAAGTGCCTACTTTCCTGGGGACACGGGGGTTTACATGAAAAATCAGGAGCTTCCCGCAGGTCCTGGGAGGGTAGGCAAGTATGGCCCAAAGTATGAAATATTTTTCCACATAATTGGTTGCTGGCTGGTACTATCCTGCTTCTATATGGATATATTTCCTTTTACCCCAGCAGATCAACACCTATGCTGGCTATAGCTCATATAAACAAATTGCACGCAGGCAGTTTTGCAATTGCGATCCTTGCAATAATGCAAATGCAGCAGGAGTTGTATGACACCCCCTGTATGACACCCCCTGTATGACACCCCCTGCTGCATTTGGGATCCCAGTACTGCGACCGAGGTTGCAGGCTGGGATCACCATCGCAACCACCGACCATAGCTTACTCAGGCTGGCCGGCTTGTGAGCCCAGCAGACTGCATATGTCCACGCAGTCCCTGGGCTGGCCATTCCCAGAAAACGAGGCGGACACGCCCTGTTTTCGGGAACACGGCCGCCCCCCGCACCGCCCTTTAAATGCCTCTGCCAGGCAGAGGCATTTAAGGGCTTGCGTGCATTTTAGCCATGCTTGCCTACTTTTGAAAAAGCATTTCAGGGAGATTGTGAAAGCAGCACCTATGAGCACAGCGGTAAAGTGGACGTGTACTGCTCATCTGAGAGGCGCGTCATAAAACTGACTTGTATTCAAATGTAAACGAGTTAAAAAGCAGCTAATAAGCTCTATTTGTTAATGAAAACACACTAATGCTTTTCAGAAAATGCATGTAGCCATAGGGATCATTGTGCCTTAAAACTAATGCAGGGAAATGATACTAATGATCCATTTGAATGTATATATCTGTTGTTTTTTGTTTTATAAATAACAGCTTCATAATGGGGGTAAGGCACTATCAGGGATATTTGTAGACTCTTCTGGGAGACAGGGAGATTGCTACTATTTCGGGAGTCTGCGTTCAGCACTGCTGAATCAGGTCCTCAGTGACTTATTTGGAAAGTATTTTAGGGGATTAAAATTGAACAGACTATATAGGGTTTACAAGGCAATCTTCAAGGGTAGAATTTTCTTTTTTATGATGTACAGTGGTACCTTGACTTTAGATGTTTCTCTCAGGTGGCTCTGGTGTTGCTTACTGAAAAAAAGACATATAAGTTTAGACAGAGATAGATGAAAAAGTTGTTATGTAACCTCTACGGTGGCTTCTCTGTTTTAATGTACCATATATCAAACTTTCTGACAGTTTTGAACAGGTTCATCAATCAGGAAACACATGTGACAGATCATAATAAAGTTCTGCAAAATATAACAGCGGGCGTTCAGGAAAAGAGCCAAACATATCTATTTAAAATTCCTTTAAAACACTAAGGGTGACACTACCAATCATATCATTTTTATGTATTTATTTTTTGTTTAGTATAGTTTTCAAAACAGAAATGCAGTTAGGAGTAACATGACCTGAGGTTTAGCTGCAAGACAGGTGCGTTACCTGCGATCAAAATCTTGAAGAATAAGTGAGGGGTAGCTGCTAGGGTATTTGGTGATCTAGAGTATGTTCTAGATGGATGGATGATAATAGAGGTTATGTATTGTTGTCTGGTGATGTCAAGTATAGGTTTCTATGGTGTTAAGTTGGTGTCTGTATGCAATAGGATACGCACATATGACTGCAGGGTCAGACTAGCCCACAGGGGTACAGGGAAAATCTCGGGTGGGTACAGATGTGTCCACATACATCTAGTCTCCTTGAGTGTTAAACAGCCCTTCTAGTTGCACCATGCCTTTTCGTACAAGTTTTTACATGCAAATACCTCTTATTCGCAGAGCTGTACGAATAGAATGCACAAGCAGCTTCTGCTGATTAAAATGATATGCGGCATGTATATCTGTGTGCGACTGCGGGTGCATCTGCATGCAAAATGCTACGTTAGTGTCAGTGGCTGTAACACTGTAACATAGCATTTCGCATGCAGATAACCGCAGTTGCACATAGAATATAGGCATGCCGCATATCATTTTCATCATGGAATCATCATCAATAGAAGCTGCTTGTGCGTTCTAATAGCACCGCTGTGCGAATAAGATGCATTTGAAGGTAAACAGTCGCACAAAAAGATGCACAGCGCTACCGAGTCACATGGCACTTACTCTTATGTGTAACGCGCCTTGTAGCGCACAGAGGACAGATGTATGAGGACACATCTGTATGTGTATATAAAAAAGCAATATTAAACATATATTTTAAACCACTAATAAAAAAAGAATCATTTATATCAATTGTATCACCCCTGTTAAAATGTACATATTGTGACCGATCCATGCCCGATAGGCAGGGGCGTATTTATAATGGGTACACCCTGCACCCATATTATCAAAAACTTACCTCTCCGTGGTCCTGCGTTGTGTTTCTCAGCACTGCTCAAAATGCCGGAAAATGGCCGTCGCGGCCATTTTTCTGCATTTTGCACAATTGCACTGTGAGGAAATCGCCGGGAAAATGGTGTCTGGGCCATTTCCCTGGCGATCTGCGCATGCGCACTAGACTCTGGGCACACTCTAGTGCCCAGAGTCTACTGATTCTACTGTAGCTGGCCAGCCATGTCAGTCAGCCGCCGGGGTGAGAGGAGGGGGCCCATTACGGGGGATGCACACGGGCCCCCTCCTCTCTAAAGACACCCCTGCTGATAGGCCATGGTTCTTTTGGGGTCCAAGAAATCAGAAAATACAGTTACAATTAAAACTATTTAGAGGTATAATATGGTGCGGAAAAATACCTAGACGATCTTCCAGAGACGGAGTAACTTGGGGCCTGATTCAGAGCCACTTGTAAGCGGCAGCTCGTTCGCTCCGAGCGATGTTTGCCCAACTGCGCATGCGTACGGATCGTTATACGCATGCGCGAACCAGTCAGTGCGGCCAAAATTCATGTGCTCGCAATATAGCGAATGCCTGCTATTTTGAGTGACAGGATGAGGCGTATGTGGGTGGTAACAGGGGAACGTGCTTGAAAATGGGGAGTGGAGATCCGATCGCAGGCGTGCTTAAAGGTCAAAACGGGCGTTTTATGGGTGAGCATAATTAATACAGCAGCGTCATTGTGCACGTCACTGGGTTTTTTTTTAGCCAGAACTGCTCGCAAAATTGTGGTAGCAAAAACCAACCACAAGAATAGCGAGCAGTTCATACACTGTTCGATGTACTCGATTAATCTAATAAATAGCGGACATGACGTAGGATGCGAGCGGCCAGGGGGCGTAGTTTCCCAAAAAACGACCGTAAGTTTTGTTCGCTCGTTCAGACCTAGAGGCGTGAACAGACCGCAAACAGCGAACGGTTCATTTGAATAGCCACCCCTATTTTCTGGACGAGCGAGCGCAAATAGCGACCGGCTCTGAATCAGGCCCTTGGTTTACCTCGACAACAAGTTTTACAAACCTTATTTATTTGATGTAAATACTGTCTCTTAGTTGATGACAGCTGTATTGTCACTGGGTGGTATGCAACAGCTACTGTATGGTATTAGTGTCAGTGTAATCAGGTTCATCAACTAACTGAACATTCAAACAAAATGTCAACAACTGTTACAGGCCGGAGGATTTTATGAGGACGGCGCAATAAAAATATTCCTATATTTGGCAAATGAGCAGAAGAAAGCTCTTGTAAAACAGACACACTGAACAACTTTTTTTCCTACTTGGCTAAACTAACTACTTCTAAAAAAGGATGATACAATGGTTGTAAGAATGTAAATACATAATGAAAGCTCTTACCAGAGCTGGCTGATTTTCAAGTGATTCAGACAGCGATAACATAGATTTTCTAAAAATGCTCACAGTATAAATGAATTTAGAAGGGAAAATGGAATATGTACTAATAGAGTCACAGGGATATATTTACTGAATGTCGATTTTGGTTGATTTTTGGGGCTCTTTTAATTTGTAGTTGATTTTTATTCATTTTTGCAAATCAGCTAGCCGGGTCTCGCGCATGTGCACGACGGAGCCGGCTCCGTCATGCGCATGCCCAGTGGGCAAACGTCGACCCAGTTGCGAGAGCTCAGCGCTTGCGACCGGGTCTGAATCAGGCCCAGAGTACACACACACATATCATTTTAATCAGCAGAAGCTGCTTGTGCGTCCTATTCACGTCGTTTTGCCAATAAGACGCATTTGACAGTAAAAAGTTGCACGAAAAGACGCTCTGCGCTACCGAGTCGCATGGAGCTCACGCGTTATGTTTAATGTGACTTGTAGTGCACGGAGGTCAGATGTATGTGGACACATCTGTAGCTGCTGGACTTACCGCAGGGTTTTAGCTTCCAGGGTTAAGTGCCTGGAGCTATTCAATTACTGCCCAGGATAAGTCTGCAACTAGCCCTGAGTTTTACACTTCACTTGGATTTCTACTCAAACTCTCCTAAGGTGCAAACAGAAATCTGTGTTTGTTAACTAATGCTTCTGGGGCTAGTCACAGGCGGTAACTGCACTTTACCCGGGAGCTATGGTTTACTGGGCCTGATTCAGACTCGCTCGCGAGCGCTGAGCGCTCGCAAGCGGGTCGATGGTGCCCTAATGCGCATGCGGGCACCATCGACGAGACCCTATTACATTGGAGAGTTGTGAAAAATTGCAAGTTTAGCACCAAACTCGCAATTTACCAAAACAGACACACTATTACATTTGGCCCATTCTGTTCATTCATTTTATTTGAATGCACGATTCAACACTTACTGAAACAAGACATTAACATCTACTGATAGAGCATGTTCTCAGGATCTCACTTTTAGCACATTAGCCATTAATAAAAACATTATTTTATACATAAAAATACTATTATCTAACTACAATAAAAAAGAAAGAAAATTACACAAAATACAGTGTTATTATTATTATTATTATTATTATTATTATTATCATTATCGTCATCTTTGAACATGGATAAAGGTCAACAGGTACAAAAGGCTGACACAAAAATTGTTGACACCTGATTTTTTAGTTTTCTAACCCTAATCTTCACCCTAACCCTCCTCTTGGTGCCTAACCCTAACCGTCAGGGTAAGTTCCTAACCTTAACCATTCCTTCTGGTGCCTAACCCTAAACCTCCAGTAAGTGCCTAACCTTAAATCTAATTTTTATTATATATATATATATATATATATATGTACATATATATATATATATATAAATATATATATGTCGACCATTTTTTGTGTTGACTTTTTGACCCAATCAACATTTTTGTTCATGTCGACCTTTATCCGCGTCGACCTTTTGTCAGGTTCTGGCCAAGGATCGGCCGTTACTCACTGCTGCGCTGACTTCCCCTGACTTCTCGTGCGGTCAGACGTCAGGTACAGCGGGAGGTGACGCGCTGAGAATTATGCCTTAGATGCATTATTGTCAATGGCTGCTCTGTGATTTGGTTTCCGTGGTTTCCATCATGGACGCAGCCATGACAGTCTGTATCACCTGACTGACCCTCTATCCAATGGTAGCATGGTTGTTGTCAGCTGACGTTGCCTTCCAATGGATTGCTACCTTAGGGTATTTTACCAGGCTCTGGGCAACAGGAAGTTGCCTGTCCAATGTTGTTACTTCTCGTATCTACCTGCGTCACTTCATTCCAGGTTCCCCTGTTATTATACCCTCGAGTCTCCTCAGGGCTATCTCGTGTGCAGCAGTGCTTCAGGAACACCTTGCCTGCGTGCCACCACCAGTTCTATCTCCGTGTACAGCAGAGGGTCAGGAACACCTTGCCTGCGTGCCACCACCAGTGCTATCTCATTGTGCAGCAGAGCGTCAGGAACACCTTGCCTGCGTGCCAACACCAGTGCTATCTCGTGTACAGCGCAGTGTGTCAGGAACACCTTGCTTGCGTGCCACCACTAGTGCCATCTCCATGTGCAGCAGTGCGTCAGGAACACCTTGCCTGCGTGCCACCACCAGTGCTATCTCATGTACAGCAGTGCATCAGGAACACCTTGCCAACGTGCCACCACCAGTGTTACCACTAGTGCTATCTCCATGTACAGCAGTGCGTCAGGAACACCCTGCCTGCATGCTACCACCATTGCTAACTCCATGTTCAGCAGTGCGTCAGAAAAACCTTGCCTGCGTGCCACCACCAGTGCTATCTCCGTGTGCAGCAGTGCGTCAGGATCACCTTGCCTGTGTGCCAACACCAGTGCCATCTCCTTGTGCAGCAGAGCCTCAGGAACACTTTGCCTGTGTGCTACCACCACTTTGCCTCCGTGTACAGCAGTGCTTCAGGAACACCTTGCCTGCGTGCCAGCACCAGTGCTATCTCATTGTGCCATAGTGCGTCTATTGCATCTATTCCCTTGGCTGTATACTCAGAATCACTCTCCAGGGAAGATACTCAGCTAGTGCTTCTATCTAAAGTATATCACTTGGGGCATCGTTTGTGTTTGTCTCCATCCCACGGGTATTGGATACCTGACCAACGGACCGCGACCTGCCTGTTGGGTTCAGCTAAACCCATATCCCGCTTGGAGGGGTCACTGGTGAACATTTCCCAGCAGGTTAGACTCTGCACCTTTGGTCAGGTCCCGCCAACAGCCGATATTTGTGGATGAGGAGATCATACATCCAGGCCCCTCGCCTTCGATTCCTCTCTCAGCCCCTGACCTCAGCTTTCAACTCCTTAGCAGGAGATTCTCCAGAGGCAAGCGTGACACCTTTTATGTGTCAACCTTTTGTCCATGTCGATCTATTGCCTGTCTAGCATCTGTTGCCTATCTAATTACTGTCTATCTATTGACTGGAACCCGATCATAATACTCAAATAAGCAGCAGGGCGGCAGTAACCAAAGGTTAGATGCCATTGTATAACACATGGAGATGTGTTTTAGCAGAAACGTATTATATCTAATTTTGATTATTAAGAACCCTGCATAAAATATTTACATAGGAACAGACTCAAAAACAAATACTCTAAGGATCATTTATTTATATTACATATTAGTAATTTATCTGATCCCTAAAGAAGGTGGAAACCACTGGCCACATATATTCATCGTCTTAGGATAGGAAGTCAGTGCCACATGATAGTCTCAGATCCCACAAGGGAAGGCAGTCCTCTACCCAGGTACGTCATGCTGCTGCGATACAAGTAGGGATTTCCATGCTCCTTAATATAGTAACAAAATGTTGCTTATTTCCCTGCCTTTGGGCTCAGTCGCTTTATTCTGCTGAATAAAAAGGAGCACGCTGATATATTCAACACTGCAGAGTGCAGACATAAACTACTCAAAAATCATTATAGAGACAAGGTAGAATTATTTCTATGACAACTGTTTCTAGCTTAAAGGCTTATGTAATCATAAAGGCATCCATAAGGTCAACAGTGCATTTGATAGAATTTCAGCTTAAAAATCATATTTCCATTAGTGAGTGATATAAAATCTAACATAGCAGGGTACATGTAGCTAAACAGACATGTTAGTTAAGCTGGGTACACACCTTACAACCATGCAACCCAGCAAAAGGGCGAGCGGTGTAACGGTACATCACATTCAACGTACACACTACACGATCCGCCGCATGATGGCGCGATGTATCATTAAATGCTGCATGTAACTGCACCACGTCATTCATTGAATCGTTCCATTGAACGTGCTGCACATCCAATGGGACGATTCAATGAACGACGGCCGGGAATGACGGATCATGCATACACACTATACAGTATGTATAATAAATGTAATTCTGTTCCGCGATGGGATGATATTTCAGACGATATATTGTATGGTGTGACCCAGCTGGCGAACACGAGAGCTAACATTGGTGATAGGCTCTATTTTCTATAGAGATGTGCGGTTCGGTTTTCCTAAAAAACGAACACACCCGAAATTTTGGGGGGCCATGCACATCTATCATTTTCTCTCCATGCAACACATCCAATTGATGACTGCTAGTGGTAACATTGCCATGGCATGGGAAAACCTATTTCATACATATTGTGTCCCCGCTTTAGTTTTTCTGTTATTGCCAGCTCAGGTTGGCAATAACAGATCCATAGCATTAAAAGGCTGCTTTATTCTTTAAATTAATTGGTAAAAAATATTGGACCTCATTCAGACCCGCTTGCAAGTGCTGAGCGCTAGCAAACGGGTCGATGTTTAGGCCCTGCACACGCACAGCACCCACACTGCGCGTGCGCAAGCCCTGGAGCGAAAGAGAAATTCTCTCGCTCTGGAGCTCACAACAAAAGGGGCAGCTGTCGATATTGATCGACAGCTGCCCCCGTTTTGTAGGCGTGGCGGGGGGGTGGTTTCACAAACGGAGGCGTTCCTTAAGGAATGCCTAACGTTTTGTGGGCAGCCGCACTGACATCAGCAGTGATGTCAGTGGGGAGCTTCCTGCTCGATCAGAGCAGGAAGCTCTCTGGGGCTTGCGGATGCAGGGACCCAACCTTAGGGTCTCGTCGCAAGCCCCGATTGTCTTGACCATCGTGACCATCAACCTGGTCGGTCGCTAAAGCTGTGGGTGGCAACCCATAGCTTAGCTAGTGACCAGGAGACCACACTTCAAAACCCAAGCGGCCACCCACATTCAGAGCGACCGCTCGCATTTTGCGAGTGCCTCTGAATGAGGGCCATTGTCTCAAATAAATGAAATAATTTTATATTTTATTTTTTATTTAAGTAGAAGCAAACCAAAATCTGGGCTCTCAGTACCACTGGACCCGTTCAGGCTGGTTCACGCAACTGCGCGTCTTCAGAAACTCGCCTGGCGGAGTGACAATTTAACCCTTCACGCTCCAGGTCAGTATTGCTGGGGCAGCTGAACATCCCTCAGCTGCCTGGGTAAAGTATTTGTTTAATACGTTTCAATGATAAGGAATTTTTATCCCAGCAATATAAGAAAAATTATGCCTGAAAGGGGTTTTTAATAATAAATAGCACTTACAGTTTTAATCCCAGTAACTATTTCCCTGTTTGATCCCTTTCTTATTGCTCAAGTTCTGTATTATGAGCCAGCAATTTCATAGTGTTGAGTAGACTGAATTCCTCGACACCAGAGACACTGAGATACATTGTTTTATTCTCTTTTACATCTTATAAGGAAATTGTGACTCAAGTAGAGTGATTATAAACTTTACATCTCGCTCATGATTTAATCAGTCTGGTTTAGGTGGCTTATTTTTTTTCAATTCGCTGGCATACTGCCACATATATGGAGAATAGATATAAATAATTTTACGATAATCTGGCCAGCTATTCCCGGAAAGAAGAGGCGATAGAAGGAGACTGTAAGACGTCAGGGGAATGTCCTTGCTTTAACAGATTTAATTAGGGTTTTTGCAAGTTGAAAAAAACAATTGTACCAAAATGAGTGTTGAAATTGAACATTACACATACAGCATGTCATCACACATATCCCCGATTCCTCAAACTTTTCCATCAGGTGCTGCATGGTCATCACAACCCCAGGTCCATTTGTGGCTCTAATGCCTGTGGTTTCCTTCCAGCAATAATTTCATTTCCCAATATCTCCAGCTATCACCAGCAAGGGCTTCCCGACTGTATACCCCAGCAAGCTATGACTACACTTACGCAGAAATAGATACACAGGGATTGTTTGATGCACTAACCAATCACGGAGCATACATACATATAATGAACATCCCTGTCACTAACAATGACCAACATTGCAAGGCCAGCAATTCAGTTGACACGTCGCCACTTAACTTTGCCTCAATGAGAACTCTTAAAGCCCAGTTCCGCACCTTTCAGTCATGAGCGCAGATGCACTTTAAATGTGTAATCTGCATGGCCTGTACATGCATACGCTATGCCCCGGTTCATGCACAGTGTGAAAACATGCAAGATATGCTCCGCCAACTGACATACATTCAACTCAGAATCAGGCCATAGGGCCAAGGAACTCAAAGCATAACAAACAAAACAGAAAAGAGGATGTGGCAACATCATAAAGTAAATGTCTTACTATTCAGCTTTTCCGTCTGGCCAAAGATGCCTGCTTTGTTCTTACGTGTGGAGTCGTCATCATTAGTATCGAAACTTACACCAACCCCTTGCTGGGTGCAAAATACCAGTCTGAAACAGACATCCCATCTCTGTCCGTGCACTGCGCTAAAGACGTACTGTGCGCCCATGACACTCCATGAGACGGATCAGTTCTGCGCGATCACATGGTCGCTGCCCAGAAACACCTATTTTACGTATAGTGTGGTCATCATTGTCCTGTCTCCATGGCTTAAAGCTCAGGGAGAAAACATACAAACCCTACACATATAGGGCCCGATTCAGACCAGCTCCTTTAGGCTGTGTTCGCATGCAGCCAGACGATTTTTGCAATCTGCGCATGCATACGCATTGCAGTGCATGTGCGCGAACTAGACCATGTGATCGGGAAGCATTCGCTCACTGCGCATAAACAGCTTGCTAGTTAGAGTCACAGGACAAGCCGTTTGTGGGTGGTGACAGGAGATGGTCCATGAAAACGGGGGCATGGTGGTGCGAACGCAGGTGTGCCTGAGCGTCTCAACGCCATTTCAGAGGCGTGCATAATTAAGACACAGCGTCATGGTACACGTCACCTGGCTGAATTTTACACTGAAGCAATCGCAGTGCTTCTGGTAGGATATGGTCAACCACAACTGCTGCAATCGCTTCCGATGTTACCGATGGTTGCATACACTTCCTGGACATGACATGGGAAAGTTGGTGTCTTAAGACAGGCTGGTTGGCGTCTGCATACACAGAGCGATCGCACGATAAGACATAGTGGGCGTGCTAATGCCTTGCCGTGCGATCACCTGCCTTTGCCAGGTTTGCATATGCTGGGTGCGTGCGAAAGTATCTTGCGAGCGGGTCTGAATCGAGCCCATAGTGTCCTAGTGAGAACAGAACTCAGGGCTCCTGAGCTTTGATACCGTAAGGCTAATGCAGGCCGCACCAGGTGAAACCAAAAAAGCAGAGCTACTCTGCTATTCGGTGTCACCCCCTCGGATGGTGCCACCGAGCAGAGCTGCTGCTCACGATGGATGCGCAACTCATCCACAATGTTCTGGGAGAGCCTGGGGGCTTCCAGGCAGCTCCAGGGGCGCTGGACATGCCCCCTGCATGATGAGGAGGGGTCAGGGACACACCAGGGGCGTGATCTCATAGACACATGGCCATGCCCTCTGTGGCATATGTGCCGAGGGTAAGGTAAGTGCCACAGCGGCAGCTCTGATCATGAGTGTATGTCTGTGAAAGGTGACTTCAGATGTGTTATTCAGCATTCAGGGCTGTAAAACTTAACTGACTGCGTCACCGGACCAGTCGCTGAGTATGCACAGAGCAAGATCACAAAAGATATGCCACACAAACTGGTGTAGTACTTTCTGCATCACTGCCAGTCTGTCTCCATGTCTGTGAAATGTATGGGTTGGGTACGAGATCCCAGCGGTCGGCATGCCACTGGTCAGAATACAGACAGCGCATCCCGACAGTCAGAATCCTGACACCCATAAGGAAAGCAGGTAAGACTAACCCTTACCCCTAACCCTCCCTCCTCGGTGCCTAACCCTAACCTCCCCCTAGTGCCTAAACCTAACCTCCCCCTCCCTGCACCCTAAACCTAACCCTCCCCCCTAGTGCCTAATCCTAACCCTCTCCCTAGTGCCTAACCCTAACCCTCCCCCCAACGCCCGGTAATTACCTTAAGGATGCCGGTGGTCGGGATTCTGGTGCCGGGATCCCGACGCTGTCAGGATTTCGGCGCCGTTATGTCGCCCGTCGGCATCCCGCATGCCGGGATGCTGACTACATCCCGATATATAGCCCAATGTATTTCCCTGTAACTCCAGTGTACACCCTGGCTGTTGGGCAAATACATCTCCCAAAGCTGTTCATGCTACAGATTATGGGCCTCATTCATCACGGATCGCAATTGCAACCGATGGTGCGTACTGCGCATGCATATGTGCCGCAGTGCACAGGCCCATATTGCAATTGCACTGCGATCACGTACGCAGATACAAAGCCATGTCAGAGTGAGTGATGGGACGTCAGGGTTTGGGGGTGGTGATGGGGGAGTGGTTGGAGAAACGCAGGCGTGTCTGTCCGTCTGAATGCCTTGTCCTGGGCATGCATAAATTAGTCACTGCGACGGCATAAGCAGTTTGAGTTCTCACTGCGTGCGACGACAGTTGCAATTTCTGAGACAGGTCAGACCTGCTGTAATTCTGCGTGCGTGTCCGATGTTACTCGATGTTACCGATGTATACGCAGAATTGCGAGGCGGTAGTGGGCATCTCTATGCTGGCTGAGCAGTTGCAAACTTTAGCAGATTTTTGCAGCAGAACTGCATACGTAATCGCAGCTGAGATCGCAATAGCACTCCGTGATGAATCAGGCCCTATATAAACAGAATTCCTTAGCAAATCAATGTCAAAATGCATGGTTTGGACTTCATATTGTGCATGTATTGTATATGTATTGTGTACAAATGTTTGTAGCTTCAACTAATACATAGGGGTATATTTACTAAAGTGAGAGTTTTTAGAAGTGGAGATGTTGCCCATAGCAACCAATAAGATTCTACTTAACATTTAGCTAGCACTTTCTAGAAAATAATATCTAGAATCAGATTGAGGGGCCTATTCATTAAACATTAAAATTCTCTGGAGATAATTAGCTTTAGAACTCTCATGGAGTTCTAGCTAATTATAGGTGGAATTCATCATTCCACCTCTCCATAAGTATCTATTCCGAAAAGCTGTCATTTTTGCGATGACAGCTTTTCGGGAAATAGATACTTTTCCCTGCCTACACTACCTTATCGCATCTGGAAACAGTGCTGCGCATGCGCTGTTACATCTGTAAAACCAGCGCATGCGCAGCACTGCCTACAGATGCGTTAAGTTTCGTACCCCCCCTCCCCCCTCCGCTCACCTTCCCCCCCCTGACTTACCTGTCCGCGCAGCAGCCTCCGGCTCCGTCCTGCTGGTCTGTCATGTGGTTTCCCAGCAGACCACATGACAGATTAGAAAAAAAAAAACTTTTTTTTCTTTTTCTAAACTTTCTTGTGCTCTGCTGGGGAGCACACATGACAGACCAGCCTCCGGAGCCTGAGGACGGAGCAGAGCGCCGGAGGGACTCGTCGGGGGACCTGCACACGCTGATACAGGTAAGTGGATTCTGCTATTCGCCACCTCACAGTGGCGAATAGTAACTTCATCAAATTCCGAAAATTTATAATTTTCGGAATTTGATGAATACCACAATTTCCACATCCCCATACTAATGTATGGGGAGTGTGGAAATTAACTCAGGGGAACTTAGCAAGGAGATATCTGTGATATCTCCTGTGTTAAGTCTGTTCATGAATACCAAAATAACGTTATTTAAGGAAAATGTCCTTAAAAACGTTATTTTAGTGTTGATGAATAGGCCCCAGAATGCTATGGGGAACATCTACACTTTAAAAACTATCACCTTAGTAAATTTACCCCATAGAGAGAGCATGGATTATGTTGCCGCTTAATTCTACCATTCTATTCCTACTGCATTGCTGTGTCCATTTGTGTTTTCAGGCAGCATACTTGACATTTTAGCCACATTCACATCTGTTGACAACACATAATGATACATACAAGTGATATTATAATTGCTCAAGTGAGTAAAGTGGCTGCTGGGAAATTCAACAATAACATACAGAACCATTGTCTTGTAATGAAAACAATGACCTTGAAAAGAAAGTAGAACCATCCATCCTTTATGTTTTACTTTACCCTGGAAAGAGTGGAACTGCATGAACAGCAACAATGGCAAAGCACCTTAGTTAATTAAATTAGTGCTAGATGATAAATGGCCTTGTGTGCTATTTATTTGGAGTGTCAGTGTGCTAAGCTATTTAGGTGACTGTAACAGATGATTTCCTCTAAGTGTTGTAAGCCTACCCGTACTGTCACTGTGTTGAGAGTACGCTCCCCCCCCCCCCCACCACTCAGTTTTTCTTAATTGTAATGCTCAACTTAATGAGGTTAAAAGTTTTGCTGGTTAACAAATTGCTCAAGCAATGCATTGGAAAAGTTTCCACCTGGTAATTAATATCGGCTATTATTGTCATTTTCTGTTAGTGCTGGCTATCTACTGCGCCACCATTAGAGGCATGTGGAATGGAACATTCATGGAATTGTAATTGAATTGCTGGCACAAGCACTGAGTCATTTTAAAAGACACGTGCATCTGAATTGTACCCACAGGCTTAAATTTCATCGTCCTGTAATTACACAACATTACTTTCTTTCATATCAAGTGATTGCCTAATACATAAATAACACTTAATTCTATTAGCGCTTCTGCTCTCCGTCCTAGATCATCAAAAGGTTGTTTGTAGCTGAACGGATACAGAAAGTGCATCTAAAGTTACCTGTAATGGAATGACAAATCATTATCTCTAGATATTACTCAGTTCGAAATAATGAAATAATTGTGTGGGCATCAGATACATGTTGCGGTCTTTATTTAATACGCTATGTTATTACACCTCCCAAATTTTCCTGTTTGAATTCATTACTTTTTATAGTGTCAAGTTTATACCACATCACTGGCTTCAAAAGTGTCTGTATGTATCCTAAACAATAATAATGTTCAAACTATGTATTACTGTATAGCCATTTGTGTATTCTGCAGCTTTACAAACAAGGTGAATTTTAGGCTTGTTTATATCATGTTTTTTTCAGTTGTGTGCAGATCACACTTGCCTACTATTTAAAAAGCACCACCTAAGTGGGCGTGTATTGCTACATCTGAGAGGCGTGTCATAACATTGATTTACATCCAAATGTAAACGAGCCCCAAAGCAGTAAGGGCTCTATTTATTAACATTATTTTTACTAAAATAAAGTGAAAAAGGGTGTTTTCACACCCTTTTCACATTATTTTAGTATCACCTTTAGTAAATTACAGGGCAACTGGAGTATAACTCCCACTGAACTGAATCGCCCCCATGCAGGGATACAGGGCAGGCTTGCCAACTTTCTGACTGCCTTGTCCAGGAGGAGGCAGCCATGTTGGCACTACAGGTGACGTGGCAGCGGCAATGGTGGGTGGTGCGGGGTTGTGATGGCGTGATGGCGTCATTGCTGCCCCATCACCTGCTTTACAATGCAGAGATAACCGCCTTTTAAAGCAGGGGGCGGGGCTTTGATGACACAATTCAGTGCGAATCGCATCATCGGACCCCTCTGGACAGCTCACTTTCTTCAACTAAGTGCGGGGGGAGCGGGTAATCTGGGGATGGATGGGCTGTGATGGAGGTAATGGAGGTGACTGTGATGAGGGGGAGTGAGAGGGGCTATGTTGAGGGGCTGTGAAGAGGGGATATGAGGGGCATGTGATGGAGTGGCTGTGATGAGGGGGATATGGGGGCTGTGATGAGGGGATATGAGGGGAGTAAGAGGGGCTGTGATGAGGGGGGGTTTGATGACTGGGGCTGTGGTGAGGGGTGCTGTGAGGGGCGGTGATGAGGGGTGCTGGGCTGTGAGGGGTTCCATGGGGGGGGATCAGTGAGCTAGGATGAAGGTCCACTGAGGGGCGCCAAAATCTATTCCTGCTTACCAAAAAACTTTGGCTCGGGCCGGCCCTGGCACATACATGCCAACTCTTCCTCATTGTCAGGGAGACTCCCTGAAATAGCAGCAATCTCCCTGTCTCCCTGAAGAGTCTAGCAATCTCCCTGATTGCACCTTAAACCCATTATGAAGCTGTTATATTAAAAAAACAGAGATATATACATCCAAATGGGATCATTAGTATCATTTCAATGCATTGGTTATAAGGCACAATGATCTCTATGGCTACATGTATGTTCTGAAAAGTATTAGTGTGTTTCCATCAACAAATTGATCTTACTAACTGCTTTGGGGCTCATCTACATTTGGATTTAAATACATTTTATGACACGCCCCTCAGATGTAGCAGTACACGCCCACTTTACGGCCGCGCTTATGGGTGTTGCTATCGCAATCTCCCTGAAATGCTTTTTCAAAAGTAGGCAAGTATGCCCTGGCAGCAGGTGAATAGATGCCGTGCTGTTCGCTGTGCGGGGAGGGCCCGGGGGCAGCCCAGCATCTCTGGGAGTGAATCTGTATTTGAAACACAACAGAACTTGGCGTGGAAAAAAGCTGTAGCCGTTACATCGCAGCACTTCATAAACAGATTCAGAATCAATCAAACACAGATATACAAGTGTCGCATATCACATTAATCAGTGCAGTCTTGTGAAGTGGTTTGTCGCATCCAATTGTGACTAAGATGCATTCTTGGGCAAAAAAAATGCTGGCTGCAAGCCAAGTCGCGCAGGGCCTGGCGCGCCGGGAAGGGCTGCTGGGCGCGACTGCAGCAATAGTCTATGAGCATAAATTATTTTGAAAATATCTCGTACCAAATGAAACTTGACTAAGACATACTACACCTACAAGCAAAACAACAGTATTGACTGGCAGCAGAATAAAAAGCTGTACATCAATATCCTGGAAGGAAGAGAGGATGAAAAACCAGAAGATAAAGTATATTTATATTGCCAGATAACTCATGTAAATGCAAGTGAGAAAAAACAAATAATCCAGTGTTATTGTTTTTTGTTTTTCCTTCATATTTAAATATATTTCTATTTACAATATTTTTCACATAATAATAATAATAATAATAATAATAATAATAATAATTGTATTATTATACTAGAGGTTGTCCCTAACTCTGCTCTGGTTTTCTCTGTCTCTCCGCTTGTCTCTCTCTTTCTTCTTCTCTCTTTGCAGCGCTCCCCCTCTTTTTCACCTGTTCTCTCCCCTTCTTACACCTCCTCTATCTTCTCCCTCACTTGTTTCTCTTAACATCACCTGATTTTATTATACAATATCTATCTATCTATCTATCTATCTATCTATCTATCTATCTATCTATCTATCTATGTATGTGGCCTGTGCATCCCTGTGTATTTATTTTATTTTTAGGCTAATGTTGTGATGTTGTTATTGGGTGATTTTCAGGAGTGTCTGTGTTTTCATCATGAGATGGTATGTGATGAGTAAGTATGGGATATAACAGAAGTGTTTGGAGACTGTAGATGTGTGTTATGCGAAAATCTCAGGGAATAACACTACTGACGCTGGCCAGTGGTTCAAACCAACTGGAGGTGTCATAGTTCATACCAACTGCTATTACATACCAACGTGATTACATCACTGTTTACACTGTTTTATCACCTATTTTGGCAATCAGTCAGTATAGACATATAATTAGTAAATTTTCATGTAGGCTTTGTTACATATTGAGGTGTAGACAGTTTCCTTTGATAGCTATTGTGAAAATTTTAGCATTTGAACTAAGGGCCTGATTCAGAGCCGGACACTCTGACAGAGCGCTTGCTCTGAATCAGGGCCGTCCTACTTGATTTTTAGAGTGACCTCCTGGCCGCTCGTATAGCTGTGGGTGACCACCCACAGCTATAGCGAGCGGCCAGGAAGATGGTCGCGATGGTCAAGACCATCGCGACCATCGGGCTTGCGACGAGACCCTTGTGGTAGGGTCTGGTTTCCGCAAGCCCGGGAGTGCTTTTGGCTCAAACAGAGCCGAAAGCACTCCCACTGACATCACTTGTGATGTCAGTGGGGCCGGCCCCAGACGGTAGGCGTTCCCATGGGAACGCCTCCATCTGGGCAGGCACGCCCCCGGCACGCCCATCAAAGGGGGCGTGCTGTCACTCAACATCGACAGCACGCCTCCTTTGGTACGAGATCGGGAGCGATGGAGTGCCCGTCGCTATCCGGGTCTTGCGCATGCGCACGTCAGAGCTGGCTCCATCATGTGCATGCGCACTGGGCCACCATCGACCCGCTTGCGAGCGCTCAGCGCTCGCGAGCGGGTCTGAATCAGGCCCTAAGCTCCAGATTATTATTGTTAATTTTGAACAAACAAACAATGTCTGTGTAAACCATGGGGGAGTGAGAAGCTAGGAATAATAATAATAATAATAATAATAATAATAATAATAATAATAATAATAATAATGTAGGATAACAGGGTCACTCTATTGTTTATAATGTCAGCATAGCATTTTGCATTTTCATTTGCATTCGGAGGGCGTGTTAATGCCCAAGGGGGCCCCGTGCGACTCTGCTTGCACCAGGAATCTTTTCCAATGGAAAATGAGTCTTAAGCTGTGTACATACCTAACCGACTGATCTGCAAATGTATCTGCAGATGATGGATGTTCATACACACTGAAAAAACATCATAATTTCATCTGGCCATGGGTCCCGCTGTCCAGGAGTCGCGCCGAGACCCCCTCCTCACGGTCTCCGCTGCAAATGTACAGGAGGTCGGCTGATCACCCGTACACACAGCCCGATGGACAGCTATATCTGCCATTAGCTGTACAGCACAGCCGACATTATATGCCTGTGAACAACGTCGTCCACAGACATATCGCGGGTACACACTAGCCGACGGGCACCCGATACATTGGCCTATCAATTAATCAGCCAATATATCTGCCAGTGTGTACCCAGCTTAAGTTGCAATGCGTTGTCACTAAGACACACAATGAGACTGCACTGATTAATTTAATATGTGACACTTATATATCTATGTGCGACTCAGGGCCATATTCAATTAGTTTCGCACCCGCATTTCTTTTCTGCCTGTCGCACTTTTCGCTTACATCGTGTGTTTTGGTCGCAAAAACTTTTTGTGCACGCCCCAACTATTCACCATATTCAATACCAAAACATGCGAAAACACAGCCCACCGATACTTAAGCAGGAGGAAAGTGCTGTAAAAAATGGGGAAATCAGCCTAACAACCCCCAAAAGATGCACTAACATTGGGGACCAATATAGAAATCCCCGAATATCCCTACTGAAGCTATTTGGGGTACTTAAGTGCTGTCAATTGCTTCTAATTAGCGTCTTTGCACAAGTGTTGAAGAATAGCATTTTGCTGTTTTTTTTGGTGAAAATAAGTAGTCCTGTCAAATTTGGGATTCCTGAAAAATGAGTGTTAGCATATTTTATAGTCACTAAAGTGAAGTGTAAAAAATCGTGAAAAACCCACTTGAAGCAAGTACCTGCAATAAAAAAAAACACCTGCCCCATACTTGTAGACCCCCCAAAAGTCTACTTCGCTAGTTTAAAAGTTTGTACCCCGACTTTGTACTTTTTTGCCCCAATTTTCAAAGTCCTTTTTTAGGGTGTTCCTCACCTTTTTTTAGGGATTTTTTTAACACAGTTATCCTTTGGGGGGCTGTCCCAAGGGTGCTGAGTTTCCCCACATTTGTAACCCAAAACCGCAATTCTGTACTTTTTTCCACCTGCTATTCAGAGGCGAATCTTTTTTGCCTATTACATTGCATAGCCTAGCGAAATGACGTCATCCGCAATACTTTTTTGCGGATTCCGACTTATCGCATCTAATTGAATACGGTATGTACGGTAAGTATGTAACTGAAGCATAAAGGAACTTGGCGTGGAAAAAATCTGCGGCTGCTGCAACGTAGCACTTTTGTATACAGGTTCAGTCTCACACAGATATACAGTCTCCTAGTGCATTTTCGTACCTTGCCATCTGCAGCTGACATAGGTCGCTTTGACACTGCTATAATCGACTTCAGCACATATGACAGAAGGATAGATTGACAGATAGATAATCAAATAAGAAGGGAGATAGATAGATTTAATTTAATTGATTGATAAACTTAATACATCATCACGTCATCAAGATAAAAGCAAATTCATCTGGTCAACGTTTTACTTCCATCAGTCGCCATTAGCAAGACAAACAATAATTCTCCTGAGATTATTGTTTGTCTTAATGGAACCGAAACGTCGACCTGATGAATTTGCTGTATCTTGATGGAATTATTATGTCATAAAACTCCCCCTTTTTGTCTGCCATTGAAAAGTGCTGAGTGCCCATCTTGTTTGATTTTCTATTATTAGATGCTCTGTTTGGAAACACCTGCTAAGACATTGGAAGATAACACCACCATGGTTGGTTTTCCCACGTGAATGCAAGTCTCTTTGACAATGATTGAAGTAGTGGTATAGAAAATATATACACTACGTATTGGTCAAAAGTTTAATTCACCCCCATTTTTCCAGTTTTTACTGAAATGTATTCAGTTTAATGTCTCAATGTACTCTAAGTACTTAGAACAAATAAACAGCTGGACATAAACAATATATCACAGGACCATTTTGTTTAAAAAAAAATTTGTCTAAATTCTTGACTTCCCAAAGTAGCCACCTTTTGCGGATATAAACACAATACATTTTTTGCATTCTTTCTACAAAGGAAATCAAACATTGTTCACAAAGTTCTTCCCAACACAAAATGAGTTGCACCTGTAGGTTGCTTTGTTTCACCCTTTTGTCCACTTCATCCCAAACCAGCTTCATAGTGTTTTAGGCTGGAGTGTGCTGGCCATTCCGTGATTGTAAGACTACTGTCTTGTTTTTTTCTCGAAAGTAGGTTAGACATAGGCTGGAGGTATGTTTTGGGTCATTATCTTGCTTAGTTGACCAACTACGCATAGACCACCGTCCTATCACCTACGCGACAGCAAACTAAAACCCTGCGTGATGAACCAAAGATTTCAAGCTTTGATTAAATACTCCATTAGACCTTCTTACAGTCTTCACTGGTGGTGCTTCATGGCCCAGGCAAGCCTTTGTTTCATTGCTGCAAAATAGCTGTAAATCTTTAACCCATTACTTGTTCCTTGAAAAGGGCCTTATTTTATAACTCTGAAATGTACATTATGTTTCAGTTTTTGCTAACCTAAACCTTTCTTTTTTTTTACCCCACACACAAGTTAGAAGGCTCCAAGTGATAAGGCTATTTTTATTCTTGTCGGTTCTACCGTTTATTGAAAGAGAAAATCTTTTGTTTGTCTGTTTTTAATTTGAACTTAAAAAAAAAAACAGGTGTGTCACATTACCTACACAAGTTAAATAATTGAGGCTGCTAAGAAAGTATACTGGTGAACTGGTGAGATACACTTGAGAGTATGTAGGAAAAAGAAAGCACTTAACCTGCTGTACATACACAATATAAAGGGAATAGGTCAATGCTGGAGACACTGTAATTATGTATGTTCCCACAGAGCAGAAACTTCTAGAAATTGAATGTAAATTAAATAACAGAATAATATATGAACTGCAGAAATATAAGTGATGGCCAGAAACTACTGTAGTTTCAGCTTCTGCTATTTATATTCAACTTGATATTGCAGCTGGTTACATCCAATTCTTCCTATTCTATCACCTTTCATTCAGACTTAAATGTAAATGTAGAGTACAGTAGAAAAAAAATGCAAAAGTGAGAATATAAAAAATATGTTATCTATCTATCTATCTATCTATCTATCTATCTATCTATCTATCTATCTATCTATCTATCTATCTATCTATCTATCTATCTATCTACAGTATCTATCTATCTATCTATCTATCTACTCTATCTATCTATCTATCTATCTATCTATCTATCTATCTATCTATCTATCTATATATCTACAGTATCTATCTATTTACATTCAGTTGACAGTCTCTGGAGGGAAAAGGTTAGTAATCCACGATCTAGGGGCACATTTCTGAAATGATCTATATCCTCACATTGCATTTCAGAAAGAAGAATATTTAAGGATATAAAGCTAATTGTGCATAGCAAGCACCACTGCACAAAACAAGGCATGCAATGACCATTCAATATGTCCGTAAATCAGAGCCATAACTAGACTTTTTGGTGCCCTGTGCCAGAAAGAGCATTGGCGCCCCCCTCATTTTTCAAAGGGACATAATGCACCCAAAAAAGGGCCATGGCTTCATGGGGAAGGGCCAGGGAAGAGATAGGAGAGGAGATGCTGGGGATGAAATAAGAGGAAGCTACAAGCAAGAATGATATTAAACAGAAATTTGACAGGTCCAAACAGCGCTCCCTGGCCTGTGGTGCCCTGTGCGATGGCACCGACCGCACTACCCTAGCTACGGCCCTGCCGTAAATGATTCTTTGGCCTTTTTCGTTAATCCAAAATACACTGGAATTTTCCATGCTGTTTCTCATACCACTGCACAGCTGGTCCCACTGACTCCTGCTCCTACATTCTGCTTCTGGTGATGCCAAGAGCCTGCTCAGAAGATTCACTACACAGTCACTATCATCACATGGTACGTAGGCACCTGCTCTCCGCTGGCATCATTACTGTAGCCTGTGTCCTGACCATACTTGCTGACAATCTGGCTGACCCCTCTGGGAGGAGGCAGCCAGGTCGGCACAGCGGGGGACCTGACTAGGGACGTTATGCGAGTTTGGGGGCGAAGCGTGACTGTGCGATCGCATCATCGCGACCCCACCTCCGCTACACAATCTCAAGATCACAGCATTGTGCAACAGGGGACGGGGCCACGATGATGCAATTCAGCACAAATCGTGTCATCAGCTCCCCTGGACCACCTACTTGTATTAGCCAGCGTGGGGTACAGGGGGGTACGGGCAAGTATCGGCCAGCCAGGAGACTTGACCACTCATCCCGGCGACCAGAAGTGCCACCCGATATTCTGAAGCCTCCAAGCCATTCCGGGAGAAAAGGGCAAGTATTCTCCTGACACTCATCCTCTCTCGCTCACTCACTACTTTGTTCGCAGGAATAAACACCTCTGTCCTCTGATACCCTTCCCTCTCTGCTGGCACCCTGTCCCCTCTTATGGGTTTCTTACACCCACCTCTATCTCTTATAATATATTTGCTATTGGTGAGATGTCTTGCTTGTAGTAAGAAAACAAGACAAAAAAACGAATAAGAAATAAACACTGATTGTCTAATTCAGAGATTTCAGATTGAGCGAGTGTTAGCCATTACCCATGCGAAGCAAAGCCATACTGTGCACATGCAGTGATTAGTTTGCGAATACAACTGCACAGAGGATTCACTCGCAAAGTGAGTGACAGGTAGTAAGCCATTGGGAGAGGTAACGGTGGGTGGTTAAGGAAAAGTAGGCGTGTCTGACCGTTTACACGCTGTTCATTGGAGTGCATAAATTAGCTATTGTGATCTCTTTCGGAGTATGAGAGCTCTCAGCGTGTCAGGAGAAATGCAGTGTTTGAGGCAGGTCAGACTTCATTTAGAGACTGCGTGACTGCCTGATCTGCGTCGATGTTACTGATGTTTAAGCTGTTGCACGTTGTTGGATGGATATGAGAAGGCAGCAGTGGGCGTTCCTATGCTCGGGTAAGCTTAGGAAGACATTAGCATATTTTTGATACTGGGAATCGTGAGAGACCGCAGTTGCGATTGCATTAGCGTAAATCTGGGAATCAGGCCCTGAAATCACTAACTTATAGCACAGGGTGATGAAAGTGAAATATGTGTCACTTTGTGACTTTTTATAGCAATATATATTGAACTTAACATAAAAACTTGATATGCCTGTCTCATTAAGTTAGAGAAAAATGCAAGGTAATTTTATGTTCTAATTATGTGTCAGCAAAAAAAAAAATTAACGACTCTTCTAATGTTATCATTTTATTCATTGTTTTCCTATGCAAACATCTGGCTCTATCAGGCTTGTACTGTATGTCTAGAATGTACAGCTAAAAAGTATTATACAGTACAAGCTCAAAGAACGTGCATTCACACACCACACAAATACCAATATGCACATACAGACATACAAAAATGAAAATACACACACACCGCACAACACACACACAAGCACACACACACACACTGTTAATGAAAACAATAAGTAAAAGTCAAATTCTTAGAGATTTAATCCCTTGGCTTGCATGAAGTCTAAAGATTCACCGCTGTCTGGCATGCCATATGGTGACTTCTGGCAATTGTTGAACTGCTTTATCAGTACGGCTTATAACTTTGGACCGACAAACAACCTTTTGCTATAAACAAGCTTTAAAGCAAAATGTAAATGAGGGTTTAAGTGGTTGCTTCCCACACCAAAGGCTACAATCTGTAGTTTTCCATCTGCTGTAGAGCTTGCTGGGATTTGTATTCCACAACAGCCAGAAACAAAGGTTGCATATCCTGTTTTTTTCAATAAGGAGCTTACATCGCTGTATTTATTTATTACCAGTTATTTATATAGCACACACATATTCCGCAGTGCTTTACAAGGAATAGTCAGGCCCACCAAGAGCCGTGGTGGGCCCCTGTAATAGGGGGCGTGGACTAATTGTGGGAGGTGTGGCCACGCCCCCTTGGTGACAGAAAAAAAAAACAGATTTGCAGCGCCGCGCGCTGGGGAGGGGAGGCGCTCTGAGCCCCCTCAGCCCGGCGCAAAGCCAGGGGGGGCGCGATCAGTGTGATCGCTCCCCCGCACAGGCATAGGAGACTGCTGTGGCTGCTGCTCAGCAGCCACGAGCAGTCCCCAACTGCAGCTCAGCACACGCTGTGTGCTGGGCTGCTGTAAGGGGGGTGGGGCGCCGGACCCGGGCCCCCGCCGGGCCCCTTAGGAAGCCCGGGCCCGGGTAATCTGTACCCGCCCCCCCCCTCTCTGCGCGCCTGGGAATAGTTGGCCATTCACATCAGTCCCTGCCCCAGTGGAGCTTACAATCTATATTCCCTACCACATGCTCATATACAAACACACTAGGGTTAAATTTTGTTGGGAGCCAATTAACCTACCAGTATATTTTTGGAGTATTTTTGTATTCAGTTGTATGAGGAAAGTCTGCATGGTGTCTATGCCATGATAAAAACATTGATTAGTTATTCATATAGTCCTTAAAAGTATTGTATGACAGAGTATTTATTGTATCAAAGGCAATGGAAACCACATTTTAAGACAGTGTTTTAATGGGATCTGATAAAGGTAAAAAAATGTAACGACAGTCAGTTGCTCTGACATCACTGTCCCTAGAGCTGTGTATGAATGTACTAGTCGTTGTGTGTGTATGTATGTACCAATGATCATTTTGTTTGTATGTACCACTAATCCTTGTGTATGTATGTACCAATAATCATTATGCAGGAATGGACCAATAATCCTTGTTTATGACTGTACCAATAATCCTTGTCTATGAATGTACCAATAATCATTGTGTATGACTGTACCAATAATCCTTGTGTATGAATGTACCAATAATCATTGTGTATGACTGTACCAATAATCCTTGTGTATGTATGTACCAATAATCAATGTGTATGACTGTACCAATAATCATTATGCAGGAATGGACCAATAATCCTTGTTTATGACTGTACCAATAATCCTTGTCTATGAATGTACCAATAATCCTTGTGTATGAATGTACCAATAATCCTTGTGTATGAATGTACCAATAATCATTGTGTATGAATGTACCAATAATCATAGAGTTTTCCGCAGAGCAAGTGTTTAAGCTAAAATAGAGATATACATAAACAGTTGAGCACATAAAAGTGTCCAAAAATTAAATAATAAACTTGTGTAGGCTATAAAAAAAGATCAGGATAAAAAATGACACTACTTATCTGGTACAGTAATATAAACTTCAGTCAGATGACCACCATTTGAATGATGGCATATGAAACAGAAAGGAGATAATGCAACATAGTGTGTATCATTTTCAACACTGCATATATAGAGCTGCAAAGAACCGCATTAGGAACATATCTGTCCCATAATTAAACCACATCATGGATAATGAAGGGTACAAGCAAATAATTTTAATCCAGCAGTGACATACAAATGGCTAAAAAACACACACGTACCAAGATATATAACATAAAAGAGCTTATCTATCCATATAGAGGGGAAAAGGTACAGTAGAGATACAAATAGAGATACACTTTCTCCTAATGAAGTAACATGATACCAAGAAATGAAATAGCCCATGTTGGACATATTATGTTAAGTATATAAAGCAGGGATGGGGAACCTCAGGCCCGGGGGCCGTATAAGTCCTGTGGAATTACTTCTTCTGGTCCTCTGAGCTTTTTTCTGCTAGCCTCATCTGGCTAGCAGGGTGCCTAGAATGGCCCCCGGCATCCAGAATCTATGCAGCAGTGCCGCCTGGAGTGTCCTTAGGATGCTTCAATCGATTACACCGCTGCTTTTACAGCTCCCCCGAGCATCCTCAGGATGCTCCGGGCATTGCTGTAATCACCGGCGGTTGTAGCCCGCCCCCATGTGACATCACACAGAGGGGGCATGGCCTGCACCAGGTCCGCGAATAATGTTATATATATCAAAATGGCCCTTGGCAGAAAAAAGGTTCCCCACCCCTGATATAAAGCATACACCAAATATTTAATGTATATTTTAACATTCTGCAACCTTTGGTCATACAGAGACAAATTGAAGGTGATAGGAGGAAAAACGTGTCAAGAGCCAGGTAATAAAGATTGAGCTTGGAACAATTAAATTGCAAAGTGAAGTTAGCAAAACTTCAACAAAAGGAAACTTAGCACTAGCCAACTCAATGTGAAAAAATATATGTGAAGTCAATAGAAAGATTTATCTGAGCAACTTTTCTTCAATGGGATCATAGTGAGGTCGATGGGCAGCAATTGTGAATTGAAGACTTTTTCTCCATCAGTATAGGAAGGGGCATCTTAATGTATGGGTCATTATTAGGCTGTGGAATATCCTATCATTGGGTGGTCGCCAATAGAACTAAGAAAATGAATGATTGCCTGTCTTAGAAAATATTTAATATGTACTAGTTACAATTAGTAGAGGACTCTATAGGGGGGAACAGAAACAGTGAGTTTATCCAATTGCCACTTTTGGGGACATGAAGTCATTGGTTTATCTCTTGTGAGGCTGAAATGGGAGTTTTGCTTTGCCTTCCTTTGGATCAACACAATTGGAAGTTCTAAAAAGAAGAACTTGATAAACCTGTGTTTTCCTCAACCTTACTACACAAGTATGAATAAAATATTACTTACAAATACAATTCCATTTGTTTTACATTTTTGATTATCAACATAGTTAATGTTTCAGTATATTGGGCCTGATTTAGAGATGTACGCAAATTCCGATGTTAGAAGATATTCGCATGCAGAGGATCTGTACTTCACATGTGCAGCTCTCCTTCTGCGAGCACACTCGCAGTGCCCAGGCGCCGCAGCCTGATTGGCAGGCTGCAGCTATTTGGGGGTGACGTCAGGCAGCGTCCCAGAAAATGGGGGTGTGTTGACCCCATTTTCAGGGCATGCTGAAGCTAGTGGCTGTGTCCCTGTACGCATCTTCACTGGCCTCAGCTGTATGAAACCACCATCCATCCTGAATAACCTAAAGGTTACTCAGATGACCAATGGTCACTACAGAGTGATCCGATATTGCGTACTACTCGGATGCAGCTGCGGATCACAGAAGCCAGCAAGAGGCGTCTATTTACACAAGACGCCTCCTACGGCATTAGCACAGTAGCTGCGTCCGAAGATGCAGCTACTGTGCAATAGCATATAACTGAATCAGGCCTAATGTCTCTGATAGAGAAACAGTGTTCGGATAGCTTAAATGTCAGCTAATGCTGGAACAGTAGTTGTTATCTCTAGGTGTTTATATGCAACTGCTACTAGAGTCATGCTAATTCAGTGAATGGAGCAAGATATATCGCCAAGTAGGATATATACACAGACAGTGGACAACCACACACAGACATTCCCAATCCACACAGCAGATCAAATATATATATATATTTAGCATTTTATATATTACTAACATTTGCCCGCAGCTTCGCACGCGTGGATGTCTGGTATTGCTCAGGGGAACTAATTTTACAAAGACACAATCTAATATTGTGATGTATATTTTATGTTGTAGACATTATTCACAAAATGTTTTCGTAAACAATATTTGCAGTTTTTCCTTGGGATTAACCAACAAAGATGTTTGGGGCTGCTAACTCATGAGCAAGCCACGTAAATCTGCCCATGGGAGAAGTAGCAGGTCCTGAGATCTACGCCTGCAGCCCTGAGTGTTTGGCTCTGCGACTTGTTGACCGTTATTGCTACAGGTGTCTGTGGCAAGTTCCACTAGAAGTAGGGACATCCTGAATTCATTGCAGGGAGCCTCCCTCCAGCAATTGGTGAGGGAGCCCACTCGAAACGACACAATATTACACTTAATACTTACAAATGGAGACAGAATATCTGATGTAAAAGTAGGCAAAAACCTGGGATCCAGTGATCATCAAGCAGTATGGTTCAGAATAAAGACAGATACTGACTCACCCCATACAAAAACAAAGGTTTTAGATTTTAGGAAGGCTGATTTTGCAGGGATGGGAAGATGTGTAAGCGAATCTTTGGCAGAGTGGAGGAACTTGAAAGGAGTGCAGGAGAGGTGGGAACATTTAAAAAGTGCAATATCAAAGACAAAAGACATTTGTATCAAAAGGGTTAAGAAAATCACAAGGAAAAGGAAGCCAGTGTGGTTTGGGAAAGAAGTAGCAAGTATTGTGAAAGCAAAAAAGATGGCCTTTAGGAAATACAAGCAGATGCAGTATCTTGCAAAACAGAAGGAGGCTAAGAAAGTAATCAGATGTGCAAAGGCAAAAGCTGAGGAGAAAATGGCACAGTCAGTGGGTAAAGGGGGCAAAACTTTTTTTTAAGTATATAAGCGAAAGGAGAAAAACAAAAGGTGGGATAAAAAGACTAAAGACAGAAAGAGGGAGACTTGTTGAGGGAGACAATGTAATAGTTGATCACCTTAATAATTATCTTTGTTCAGTATTCACTACTGAAAGAGAGGGCAACCGGCCACAGTTAAGTTGCAGGTGTAATCAGAAAAATTAGGTAGGAACAAGCACATTTACAGAGGAGAAGATCCTAATAGAACTCTCAAAACTGAAGGTGGATAAATCAATGGGGCCAGATGGGATACATCCAAGGATACTAAAAGAGCTTAAAGGGGTGCTGATAACACCATTAACAGAATTATTCAACCAGTCACTAGCTACTGGTGTTATTCCAGAGGACTGGAAAAGAGCAAATGTTGTCCCACTGCACAAAAGTGGAATCAATGAAGAGGCAAGCGACTACCGACCAGTGAGCCTTACATCAGTAGTAGGGAAATTGATGGAAACACTCTTAAAAGAAAGAATCATAGATTATCTAAAATCCAGCAATTTACAGGACCCCAAACAGCATGGATTTACTGGGGGGAGATCATGTCAAACAAATCTTATTGACTTTTTTGACTGGGTGACTAAGGAAATAGATAAAGGGGGGCCATAGATAGAGCTTATCTAGACTTTAGTAAGGCTTTTCACACTGTTCCACATTGCAGACTGGTAAATAAACTGGAAAGCATGGGATTGGATACAAAGATAGCTGAATGGATAAGATCATGGCTGCAGGATACGAAACAGAGTTGTAGTAAACGGAGTGCAGTCTCAAGAGGGAAATGTTACGAGTGGAGGACCTCAGGGATCTGTACTTGGACCAGTGCATTTTAATATCTTTATTTGTGACATTGCAAATGGAATTGAAGGGAAACTATGCCTTTTTACAGATGACACAAAGGTATGCAACAGGGTAGACACACCAGGAGGGGTAAAACAAATGATTGATGATCTAGGTAGACTAGAGGAATGGTCAAGAACGTGGCAGCTACAGTTTAATGCCAAAAAATGCAAGATCATGCACTTAGGTCTCAAAAATCCAAAGGCTAAATATAGTATTAATGGCACTATACTGGAAAGTACTGAAGAGGAAAGGGATCTAGGAGTCACTACTTCAGGTGTCTTAAAGGCAAGCAAACATTTTAACAAAGCAATGAGGAAGGCAAGTCAGATGCTTGGTTGCATAGGGAGAGAAATCAGTAGCAGAAAGAAAGAAGTGATAATACCACTGTATAGGTCATTGGCACGTCCTCATCTCGAATACTGTGTTCAGTTCTGGAGGCCATATCTCCAGAAGGATATTAATACATTAGAGACTGTACAAAGAAGGGCAACTAAAATGGTGCAAGGTCTACACCACAAAATGTACCAGGAAAAACTAAAAGATCTTAATATGTATAGTTTGGAGCAGAGAAGGGATAGGGGGGACATGATATAAACGTTCAAATATATAAAGGGTTTTAACAAGGTAAAGAAAGGAGACGTTCTTCAAAGAAAGAGAAGTATTAGAAAAAGAGGACATGTTCCGAAACTGTAGGGTGGTAGGTTCAGGGGAAATTTGAGGTAAAAAATTACTTCACAGAAAGGGTAGTGGACAAATGGAATAGCCTCCCATCAGAGATGGTAGAGGCTAAGACAGTGGAGCAATTTAAACATACATGGGATAGACATAAGGATATCCTTCAGAAGAATTAAGGATCAATAAGGTTTGAGGTAACAATATGTTTAAAAATGGGCCAAGTAGATGGGCCAAGTGGTTCTTATCTGCTGTCAAATTCTATGTTTCTATGTTACAGGAAACTGTAGGCGCTTAAATTGAAAAGGAAAATTGTTGGGTATAAGGGGTATATGTGGTATAAATACAGTCTCACCTATGCCAGATCCCATTAGAACCTGTGCCTTAATTAGATTCCTCTGTAGAGCAGTGACTTTAAGTTGGGCTCCGTTACATAACTTGGGCGGAGTAAAGTTCTGCAGAAGCATGATCGGAACACCAACTTTCAGTGCAATGCTGTGCACTGGAAGTCTAGCTGCACTATTTTGTAGATCTCAAATCCGTTGCTACTTAACGTACAGTAACACTGAAAGGTTGCAAGTAACAAGAGCAGCGACTCTATGATATGTAGTATTTGTCTTGGTATCTACTGGATTGACATATATATATACCGCAACTACATGAGTCAAGATAAGCTGCCTGATTAGTGCTTAAAACATGGTTTGATATTCTTGCGAAATATATATCTTAGATATATATAAATCGACAGCACAAACAAGCGGCGGTACTCAGAGACTTGTATACGTAATCAAACTTGGATTAAATAAAATACATTAGTGACAGCAACGTCTCGGGACACGCACGTCCCTTTGTCAAGGTATGTACCTATACATTAAGATATATATCTGTTTTTATATATGCATACATATATAACTGTTTGTGTTCGGTTTGTGTAATATATGTATATATATGTATATATTGTGTATATATATTTACATACAAATATATTTTTTGGACTTGAGAAGCCTGTGCAAATCCGATAAAAAACTTTGCGAGCAGCTGGAGAGAAAAAAATAAAAAAACGCCCACAGACCCAGCGAGCGGCCAGCGGCTGCGAGCGGATCTGAATCTGGGGCACAGTCCCAAGGAGTACATTTCTCCAAAATAAATTCTATGTACAGATACAACCATACAACTTTATTATAAGTATAAATTTCTGTGGAATCAGTTGCTGGATACTTTGCTTGCATGGAAAATTAAATGTAAAACATATTTTTTGGTTATTATAGTGCACGTTTAACCAGCACGTATGAAGCAGCATAAGGCTTACTTAATTTTGTCTGGCATTGTGACTGAAGAAAGTATCCTCATCCGGTTGCAGTAGGATTATAGTAAGAGAGCAATGAAAAGTTCTGAAATCGGTGATCAGTATTTGGATTGTAGAGATTTTACATCCCACTGTAATCTTTAGAGATCTAAAGACCTATTCAGAAAGAATTAAATAAGACAATTTGTTACTTACCCCGATTCCTGTAATAGTTGAGCAGACGAGAGTCACTGCCAGGTGCGTAACTAGACCTTGGGGGCTCCATAGCATATTTTTCTCGGGCCCTCCTAGGTCCAACGCCCCCCCAGGCCTTTCCCTCCACCGCACCCCCCCCCCCCCAGCACTCCCTACCCACGACTTACAGCAGTGCAGGGCCGGCACATATCCTCTCTGGTCGGCTCCATCTCTCCTCACTGACTGATGCTGGGAGGAGCCGTACTGTGCCTGCTGGGACATTCCCGGATCGCGGCCCAGTATCAATCAGTGAGGAGAGATGGAGGCGGAGCCGACCAAGTGGGCAGATGTGCCTGCCCTGCGCAGCATAGCACACGCTGGCACTGCTGCTGAAGGAGGATGCGCTGGCCTGGCACCAAAAGTACAGGGGGAGGGTCGGGCCCCGGAGGCAGCCGCACCCCCTGCATCAACGGTAGTTACACCAGTGTTCACTGCTAAACCACCATTTCCCTGAATCCAACAGGCAAAGGTGTTAGCAATTCATTCAGGGGGAGGGGCTTTGACAACCCTATTATCATTTTGAATGGTGTTATTAGTCTTAACATTAATATTTTTGAACATCACATTTTTGCATCCATAAAATGCAAAACTCAGAAGCTGTCACAGCATAAACAAAGCAGTTCACAATCCATTAATATATACGTTTTACTAAATCCCACTCCTTTCCAAAAACACAACAAACAAAAACACTGCTAAGTGGATAAAAGTGCATCTATTGAACAAGACATTTAAATGCCTTAAAAAGACCAAGTTGTACGTTTAGTAAAGGTTGTAGGAGGGAGCCATAGGAACAGCTATTAAGATCAATCTCACTACATAAAGTAAAACAAAAAACAATACAATAAGCAATAACGACAACAACAACAACAAAATAACTTTGATTCAACAAAGTCCAACACTAGGAGCAATGTTGTAATCAATACTACTGGCATTGCTTTTCAGTGCTTGTTCACTTCGTCATGTTATTTATATTCAGATTCAGAATCAATTAAAAAAAAAGATGTCTGCGATTAAATGTTCAAAAAAAAGGTGGATTTTGTTAAATCAAACTGTGTTTCAAAGTGCAGGAACAGGTCCCTATCATTATTTTCTGTAGAAATACATCATCGCTTTAGCTCCCAGAACAAACCAGGGCAAAGTACTAAGAGTTATGCCTTAAAATAGCTTTTATGTCTCCGTATTGTATCTGTACTTATTGCCAAATGTTTCTCATATTGTAACTGAACTACTGAACAAGTGCAACGTGAAGCCCGAAACATGGAACAGGAGCTGAACAATCCATATTACATGACTCTTGTGTCAGACACACACAAACAGGTGTCTTATTCTGAGTTGAATGATGATGTGGCGATATAGTTAGCATATTAGGCGTCCGACAATGCAGCCCCTCTCCCAGATGAACTGGGACAATATATTGCTGAAGTCCTACTATAATACTGTAATCTTCTGAACAAATAACAAAGTGCATAATGTTATTATTTTAATTTGCATATTACTTAATGAAATTCACATCCTCCTTGGTTGAGCTGTTATTTATAAACGGCAGCTGTCATTATACAGCCTATTGTCACTGTCCAAACATACAACAGTTGAGAGGTTCCCAGGTGCTTGTGTACACAAGAAAGCCCATTTGTATCCAGAAGCTCCGGACGTGCCCAAACTTTATATTTGTGCTCTAAATATCTACCCTATTTCTATCTTTGTAATTCTGTATCTATACAGAGGCGGATCTACACTTTTTGCATACCCCACGGTCAGGGGCGGATTGGGATAGAAAACCAGCCCGGGCGCTGCAGAGCAGCAAACACACACTGGGAAAATGGTGGCGGCCATTTTCCCAGTGTTCTGGGCATGCGCAGAAAAGATGTCCCTGGGAAAGAAGGCGCGGGCGCCATTTTCCCGGAGACCTGCTTTTTTTTCCTGTAGATTCTGGCATGAAGCCAGAATCTACAGCTCTTAATGCCGCGCTGAGCCACTGATGGAGAGGAGGAGGCCCAAACGGAGGCTGCACACGGGCCCCCTCCTCTCTTAAAACGCCCCTGACTAGGGTATTACTATGGGGCATACAATGAACTAGGGCACTATTACTGTATGGTGCATAAAATGAACTAGGGTATTACTATGGGACATAAAATGAACTACAGTATTACTATGGGGCATACAATGAACTAGGGCACTATTACTGTATGGTGCATAAAATGAACTAGGGCACTATTACTGTATGGTGCATAAAATGAAGTAGAGTATTACTATGGGGCATACAATGAACTAGGGCACTATTACTGTATGGTGCATAAAATGAACTAGGGCACTATTACTGTATGGTGCATAAAATGAACTAGGGCACTATTACTGTATGGTGCATAAAATTAACTAGGGCACTATTACTGTATGGTGCATAAAATTAACTAGAGTATTACTATGGGGCATACAATGAACTAAGGCACTATTACTGTATGGTGCATAAAATTAACTAGAGTATTACTATGGGGCATACAATGAACTAGGGCACTATTACTGTATGGTGCATAAAATGAACTAGGGTATTACTATGGGGCATACAATGAACTAGGGCACTATTACTGTATGGTGCATAAAATTAACTAGAGCAATATTATGAGGCATAAAAATGAACAACCATTGTGGATAGAGGTGTCTCTCCAGAAGCATTGTGGAGGGTCCTTTCCAAATTTTCCTATGGGGCCCCCAGAGTTCTGACTACGCCCCTGGGTCTAGTTGTTTATCTGTGTATAAATTTACTCGCAGCATTGCTTTCCGTTTGTGACTAATATAATTACAATGCTCACTTCTTTCGGATGTGTAAGTTGTTTAGCTGCTTATCATTGGCTTGTGTAGCTTCTAAATTCAAGTTTGTAGCAAGTGAAATGCAGCAGCCTTAAAATAAGAACAGGCATGTTTTTCCTCCTCATCAAATAATATAAAATAAAAATATTTTTTTTATTATCAATACACTTCACCCTATGTCAGCCAATAGCAGTTAATGCATGCTGGCGATTGTAAAACTACAAGTATCAGCATGCACACGGTTGCTTGTAATGCTATTAAATGTATTTATTAACATTTGCTTATTTAGCACCAGCATATGCCATTATGTCTGCCTTGGTCCAAATGGAATAGTTGTGATATACAAGGGTTTACAAAACAATAACATAAAAAAATGTTTGAATGAGCTAAACTGGAGAAGGGTTGGGTATGGAATTGTGATGGTCAGGATGCCGATGGTCAGATTCCCGACAGATTTTTTTAAGTATTATAACTCTTACCCTAACCCACCCCTTCTGCAGCCTAACCCTCCCCTCTCGCAGCCTAACCCCCCTCTCACCTAATCCTAACCATCCTCCTAGTGCCTAATCCTAACAACGCCCCCCCCCCCGTACCTAACCCTCCACCTAACCCTAAATCTACTTAAATCCGCAATCTGTTGGGATTCTGACAGTCGGGATGAAGCTGTCGGTATTGTGACCATCTGCATCCTGACTGTCAGGATTCCAATGATATATCCCGGAGAACCTTGCTACTAAATACCTAGGAAACCAATCAGAAGCAGTTTCTCACACCGCTGGACCAATTACAGAGCATTCATCTGTGATTGGAAAAACAGTGTTGAAAATGAAGAAATGCTACAGATTAAATAAACAGAACATTGTTCACACAATACTGCTTCTGAGATTAAATGATATATCAATCATCACTCCTATATAACAGTGACCATATTGGTCAAACTATCATGGACCATTGTAAAAGCCTTACTATGTTTTACCATGCCACAATGGTACATTAAAACCTCTCTCAAACATATATTTTATTCAGCCAGCTCAACAACATCTGTTACTCAATAACGAGACCACTAATATTAACACTTCAGCTTCCAATTAGAAGCATAACATAAAGCACATTGCTCAGCATTACCTTGATATTCCACTGCAGAACTCTGCAAGTAGTGTTTATTATCACTTATCACTTAGATTATCACTTCCCAACCCAATTCCAGAGTTCAAGCCAACTCCCACATCTTTGTAAAGGGGCCTATCCATAACCCGACTTTGTTAACAATCCGACCAAAAAAAAGAGGTATTGGTCGCATTGTTCACAAAGTCGGGTAATGAATAGCCGGCAAGGACCAGCGATGCGCGTGCACCCTGGGTCCTTGTCGACCCCAACTATCTATTGAACATGCCCGTCTACCTGACGACGCTCATCAGGTTCGGCATGTTCAGAGATAGGAGGGTGGGCTCCTGCACTGAATGTCGTTCAGTGAATGCCGTTCAGTGCGGGCACCGCACCTTGGCGACCTGAAGGTCTGAACTCTAGACGTTCAGTCTTTCAGGTCGCCTAGTGGATAGGCCCCTTAGCACTGTTTGAATGGTATCTCATACATATACAAATTAATTTCAGTTAAGCAGATGCAACATCCCTGATACTGCCCTGTGTATGAATTTGCCAAACTGCTCAGTGCAGTGCCACAGAGCAAGCTCTAAAGCAGTGTTGGCTAACCTTGACACTCCAGCTGTTGTGGAACTATAAATCCCAGCATGCCCTGCCACAGTTTTAGCATGCCCTAATAGCAAAACTGTAGCAGTGCATGCTGGGTTATGTAGTTCCATAACAGCTGGAGTGTCAAGGTTAGCCAACACTGCTCTAAAGTATGTAATTGTCTGTTCAGAATAATGCAAGACAGAGAAGCACCTCCCCCCATTGACTGGATGTATAGGTGTGAAACTGAGCATGATTTGGTTAAATATAGACACTTCAATCATTTTATGTTTAATATTTAGATCAGCAATAGCCAGTATATGACAAAGAGTAATGTCAAATTGTGGCTTTACTAGCTCGGTAATATATTAGTACTGTATAACATCCATTTAAGATAATCATAATTCTAACATTTTCCTCTCATCGCAGAAAAAAAATTAACATCCGTTCTCTGTTTTATCCAAATATTTTCCAGAGTGCTCTGAGATTAGCAAAGATACAGTTTTCTTGTTAGTTCACAGTAATACACCTTGCACTAATATAAACAACTTTAATCCAGAATATACAGACACAGACATGGTTGTGCGTAATATGAGAAATTGATCAGGGATATATTTTACTCCAGCAGCATGTAGTATAAGATTTCTCATGTTTTTCCATGGTACATTGCTGAGGATCACTGTGCATGAGTATATACTGTACTGTATATACTGGATTGTGCTAAGCAGCAGCTCTAAATGGAAATCAAATCTTTATATGCTAAACAGAGGCAACAATGCACATGATATTTATAGATCACTAATTAGACCTCATCTTGAATATGGGGTACAGATTAGGGGACCTCACTGTCAGATGAACATAGGGAACCTTAAGATGTGTCGGAGGTGGCAACCTCATTACTAAATTGAATGGAAAGGTCGAATTCTAAAGAGGTTAATTTACTTTGGAAACAAGCAGGGGTGCAGAGAGGGGGGGGGAGTGGGTACTAATTACCAGGGCCCGAGCTTCCTGGAGGGGCCCGGGCCCGATGGAGCCCTCTCCTCCTCCCTGTCAGCTGAGCAGCCCAGCACATGCTGCTGTGTGCTGGGCTGCAAAGGGAGAGCAGCAGCAGCAGCGGCAGTCTCCTCCTCCCCCTGGATTTGCACTGGGGACCCCTCCCCAGGGTACACACTGTTTTTTTTCTTAAGTAGGCCACTCCCCGCCCCCCCTTCACCCGGGCCCGGCGCGGCTCTTGACAGCACTGGAAACAAGCGCCTTAGATGACTGATTTAATATGTTTAAATATATTTAAGGCAAATATAAATGGTGGAAAACCTTACCACATAAGGTAGCGATAGCAAAGTCACTAAGAGAATTTAAAATGTATAGGCTACCTTTTTTCTAAGACATGGTACCTGTAGCTATAAGTAACAGAGGACATCATGTGGGTGATTTACATAGGGTATAATCCAATGGCCATTTTTAGGTTAGCGCAGCAGTAAGAGGCCTATGGGTAAATAGTGCAGTTAAACATAAATCAGACGTAACTGCTCCTGTATTGCATGCACGGATAGAAATTTGAATATTTGCCTGTATTCAGAGCTACACAAATCTATGCAACCGCACCACCCCTATCCATACACTTAATTTCCAAGTCATCATCATCAACAGGGCACACTTGCAACAGCCCAATGCTTGGAGCAAGAAATCCATCTGAAAACCAGCATATCTTTGCGCATGCACACACAGCATAGACGGCAGTTCTGTCAACACGTTCTCTCTAAACTTTTCCTATGTGTGAACGCCCTGATTCCACAAAGTTACTTACGCTTACATTCAGAGGAAAGATGCAACACAGCAGCTTTTGTTGGGGACAGGACCACGTAAATTGTGTCCTTAGGCTCCGCCCCCTTGTTGCCATGGGAGGGGGGCGGTGTCACAATGATACCCGTAAATCACGGCATTACACTGCGAGGAGGTGGGGCTCCGATAGTGGTCAGTAAGGGGTTTTCTAGGTACTCAAAAACCCTACCCCCGCACACTGCCCTTCAGCTGCAAGTGGAGATGCAATTCAATCTGTGTACGCCCCTGAATCACCCATACATATATGTGCTCCACTCCAGAGCATGTGAGTGGGAAAATATTCTAGACCCATCCGCAAAACTAACTTGTGCTCAGCTCTGCTCTGTGTAAGAGCCACTGATTATCTTTCTTATCACTGGTGCCTATGGGTGCATACACACCAGGACGATATCGGCACGATTTGTCCAAATCGGGCATATCGTGCAGTGTATTATGTGTGTGTCTATTGGTTAGCGCAACACATGCAGTGTGTATGCCCGATATGCGTGCTCCCATGGTACCTGTAGCTATAAGTAACAGAGGACATCATGTGGGTGATTTACATAGGGTATAATCCAATGGCCATTGGATTATACCCTATGTATAATCACAGTCAATCACACGATATCGCATGTCAGGCTGTACATATTAATGAAGGACGGAACAGTGATTGGTCTGTTGTTCATTAAGTCTTTTATGTGTGTACCAGCAATCATGCGATGCTCAGGGTGAAGGCAAATCGGCCTGGACATCGGCACGATTGCCGGTCGTTTAGGTGTGTACCCAGCCTAAGTCCGCACATCTGTACATTTTATTAGTGGTGATATAAAATGCTTCCTATGTAGCCGTATCTTTTCATAGAGAGAAAGAGACATTTCTGTGACAGGAGATGTGATTATGATCCACAGGTTTACCTTCAATTTGTATAAATAAAGGACAAAACAGTAAACCGGGCTGTAATGATGCCACTATAATGTTTTGTTGAATCTCAATTATAAAAGAGTAATACAAAGCACTAAAGTTTATGCACACACATTCTATTGTAACATTGTTCTATAAAAGTGTAATGTGTAACTGATGAAAAGTATATTTAATAAATGAAACAATAACTCAACTGTTTTCTTTCTCTTGAGTTCTATGAGAATTGTTTTCCAATTATTATTGCAATAACTTTAAGTGTTAAAAAAAGGTTTTATTTATTTTTGAGGCTTTAACAAGTATGGTAAATTGCCAGCAGGGTTCATGCCTTGCACCAGTAAACAAAAAATAGAATATGTAACCAGCTTTCACTTGGTAATAAACAACCCCCTGTCCCTTCTCTCACTTTTAGTATGTGGCTGCTATAATACTATTATACTAGCACATATTCTGTTTTAATATTATGGGGTAAATTTACAAAAAGGCGATTTTCAAAGCTGTTGCTTTGTTGGTGGCTTCGCTCTCTGGATTTTAAGCATGCCTGTTTTGTATTTAATATTATTTCACCTTGATCACAACAGTATTGTGATCAAGGTGAAAAAAATGGAGCACACAGCACTGGAAAATATATAATTCTTACAAATATTATCAAATTCAGTGATCATGACATGATGGTTATACTAATGCAGTGGTTCCCTGACTTGGACCTCCAGGCACCCTAACAGTCCAGGTTTTCAGGATATCCATATTTAAGCACAGATGAGTACTATTGCATCAAGCCCATCATCACACTATCCCAGATAACCTGTGTAGGTCAATCAGCTCAGTACTGAAGTGTCACTGAAAATATTTACAAATTTTGGCATTTATTTAGCAGATAGTACATGCAAGCAGAAAATAGCAGTACAAACAGTAATGGAAAAAAGCAAGGGGGGGAGAAAGAGATAGAGAGAAAATGAGAGAGAGAGAGAGAGAGAGAGAGAGAGAGAGAGAGAGAGAGAGAGAGAATGAGAGAGAAATTGAGAGAGGAAGAATGAGACAGAGAGAGTGAGAGAGAGAGAGAGAGAGAGAGAGAGAGAGAGAGAGAGAGAGAGAGAGAGAGAATGAGAGGGATAGGTAATGACAGAGAAAAATTGAGAGGAAGAATGAGACAGAGAGAGAGAGAGAATGAGTGATAGAATGAGAGAGAGAGATAATGACAGAGAGAAATTGAGAGAGGAAGAATGAGAGAGAGAGAGAGAGAGAGAGAGAGAGAGAGAGAGAGAGAGAGAGAGAGAGAGAGAATGAGAGAGATAGGGAGAATGAGAGAGAAATTGAGAGAGGAAGAATGAGACAGAGAGAGAGAGAGAGAGAGAGAATGAGTGATAGAATGACAGAGAGAGATAATGACAGAGAGAAATTGAGAGAGGAAGAATGAGAGAGAGAATGAGAGAGAGTGAGAGAGAGAGACGAGAGAGAGAGAATAAGGAGAGGGAGAATGTGAGAGAAATTGAGAGAGGAAGAATGAGAGAGAGAATGAGAGAGAGAGAGAGAGAGAGAGAGAGAGAGAGAGAGAGAGAATGAATTAGGACAAATGAGAGAGAGAGAATGAGAGAAAGAGATAGGACAAATGAGAGAACCCCTTGTATGAAATATGGTGCTAACACTTCAAGTACAATGAAATCCTTTCCTGTTTTTTTTAGAAAATCTTTATACGTTTTAGCCTATATTATTACTATATTCATCTACCCATCAGATCCTCTTGAATAGAACGATTTTGAATGACCCCTATGAAATATCAGACGCCCTACAGAAAAAAATTAAACATGGAAAGTATCAATGTGTCACTCATCCTTTAATCATTTGAATAAAATGACATCATTTTCATAATTTAATCACTGCTTTGATTAATAATTGTAAGAGACACCTTAAGAGAAAAGAATTGTGATGAATTATGATGATTGCAACATAACGTTCCTTATTGATTTATTGCTCACTGTGGGCATGAGACCTTCAGAAATGAATATAAGATGAAGACTGCAGATGAGTGTTATTAAATACTTATAACTAATTTATGAGTCATGTTAAGGGAAGCTTTAGATTTGTAAATTAAAACTTTATATTTGCAGAAGTTGTAGATTAATTAATAAGACCTCCTAGGTATGAATGGAGAGGTAAATTACTAATTACTAAAAAAAAGAAGAAAAAGAAATCTATATTTACTCATCAATACTGTACAAAAGGCAACTTGGGTATCCAGTCAACTTGCCGACATTCAGAAGGTTGATGTTCAGAATATCGACAGGTTCTGAGTGTCAACAAGGTCATTTGGGCGACAATCTATATGTAGACATGCATTTAGGTCGACATGGTTAAAATGTCAACACATTCAGAATGTTGACACATGTTGACTTTTTGTTGTTGTTGAATGCTAGGGTTAGGCCTAGGTTTAGGGTTAGGCTAAAATATACAGTATATTAAAAAAAACCATATGTTGACATTTTGGTGTTGCCATGTTAAATGTTGACATTCTGAATCTGTCGCCCTAAATACATGACTACATTTTGATTGTCAACCTTCTGTCGACAATCAGAATGTCAACAAGTTACACACTTGTATAAATCGTGTAGCGCAGATGCTCAGCGTATAGCTTGCATCCATAATGATAGCTTTGCGTACTTTACACTTGCGCTACCTTGCTCCTGGAGAGGCAGATTGGCTGTGTTTGCTCTCAAGTGTGGTATGGTAAGGGTGTGTACATGCAAGGCCAATCATGCCCCTTAGAGATGCTTTCTGGGTTACACATATGCTTTAAATGAGCCTTTTAGGAGGTTATTCTTTTTCCTATTCTGATGGAGGTTTCCATGTGGAAGATGATGCATTGATGTATCTTTTCTGCAGACGCACCTACAGTATCTGTGTCAGGACTCAGGATACATCTAACTGAAATTACAGATGTAAAAACTCAAGTGTGAAGATGTGTTTTTTCATGAATGCGAAAGTCGCATCTTTACATTCACCTCCAAATGAGGCCATAGGTGTCATTTTACAACGCTGAAGCGTCTGCCTTTCTAGATACACTTGTTAGATACACTGATTAACAGAGTGTATCTAATGGTTACCTGACTACACTGAAACATAGCAGACACTTCATATATGGGAATCCATTTCCCCAGAGCAGAAATCTATTCCCTTCATGTCGGAGAGATGACACAGTGGTTATGGGATCCTTGCAGTTTGGGAGAAAGTCACCATTACTGATACCAGATGGGATCCTTGCAGTTTGGTAGAAGTCACCATTACTGATACCAGATGGGATCCTTGCAGTTTGGGAGAAAAGGTGCATACACACTAGACGATATGCTCCCTGAGCGATATCGTGTAGTGTTGTCCCCGGCAGGCTGTGCTCAATGTCGTTTATGACATTGAGCACAGCCGCTGAACGATATCATTAACGATATCGTTCAGCGCCGGGCTCTCTCCCCCATTCCCTGACATGCAGCAACCTGACGAGATCGTCAGGTTGGCCTGCATGTCAGCCCGATGAACGATGATGACGAACGACCCGCGGGAACACGCGTCGTCGTCATCGTTCATCTTTTTGGGCTTAAAAATGGACGATAAAGTGGACGACTGAACGATAACGATATCGTTATCGTTCAGTCGTCCACTTTAATCGCCCAGTGTGTACGCACCAAAAGTCACCATTACTGATACCAGAGTCCCATAATGCACTAGGGCATGCAGACTGCAGTTTCAATGTCAACTATTGCAGATGGAGTTTGGCAATGCAGCTATTTATATAAGCCTAGCCTATATAAGCCTAGTTGACGCTCTCATTTGTTGATGTTTACATTCAAACTATGCAGTGTGAGCCCTGGGGCATCATGGAACTATTGCCAATTGCAGGAGTCTTTTCGCCCAAACCAACGGGTTCATGGGCATGCTATTCTGCTAGCTGGGTGAGAATTCATTTTCATAGTAGACTTTGCCTGGGGTTCCTTAAACACTTTGAAATTGCATGAATCCAGGACAAACATTTCCTGTTTCTATACATCTTAAGTTCAAAATAGAATAATGGTGCATACACACGGTCAGATCTGTCAGATGAACGATATCGTTGAACGATGAACGATAAACGATGAACGATTTGAACGATAAATGAAGAACGATGAACGAAATCTGACTGCAAACACATCAGATCTCAGATATCGTTACCCGACAATCGTGAACGCGCATTGTTCATCATTCATGGTTGTACACATGTCAGATTTTTCTATCAGATTTTAACGATTGAACGATTTTTCAAATAGTTATCATTCAAATCTGAAGAAAAATCTGACCGCGTGTATGCACCATAACTGTTTTTCTGACACTGTCCTTTTAAAGATGACACCATACATACAGTAATTAATAACATAAAGCACAAGCCCTATACAAAATTAGTACTAGAAGTATTACTGATTGCACTCGTTGCACAATAAACAGCCACACTACAGTATTTATTTTACTTTGTGTAAATAAACTGCCAAAACCATATTTACCAATCCTGAGTGTTTTAGTCCTGGCAACAGAATGGTGCTAGAAATGAGCAAACACTACTATGATTAAAGTGAAGTCATAAAATTCTGGACTCCGGAGTGTTTATCTCAGCTTCCCCCCATTGCAGCAAATGTAAATGCAAAAATCTAAAAATCTAAAAAACAAAAGTCTAAGTAATTGTTTTGCTTTTACAAGAGGAAAGTACAGAAGAGCAGATATACTAAGCCTTGGAGAGAGATAAAGTGGGCTGAGATAAAGTACCAACCAATCAGCTCCTAATTGTCGCTTTACCGAGGGCCATTTTGATATATATAGCATCATTCGCGGGCCCAGAGCAGGCCATGCCCCCTCCGCTTGACATCACATGGGGCAGGGCCACAATCGCCGGTGACTACAGCATGCCCGGAGCATCCTGAGGATGCTCCGCGGAGCTGTAAGTGCAGCGGTGTAACCATCTGAAGCGTCCTAAGGACGCTTCAGTCAGCACTGCCGCATTGATTCTGGCTGCAGGATGCCACTCTAGGCACCCTGCTAGCCAGATGAGGTTAGCAGAAAAAAGCTCAGAGGGCCAGACAAAATGATTCCGCGGGCCTTATACAGCCCCCAGGCCTGAGGTTCCCCATCCCTGCTTTACAGGCTGTGTTTGAAAAATTATAATTAGTAGCTGATTGGTTGGTACTTTATCTCCATCCACTTTATCTCTCTCCAAGGCTTAGTACATAGACCCCTAAGTACACAAGGATTACTTACTTAAAAGACAATCCCTTCTTACACATAATCACACGGCAACGTTCTATATCCCCTCTAAGAACTTGAACTACAACAGTTCTGGGGATCTCAACCTGTTAGTGCTCAAATGCTTCTCATCTTAATCCCTCATTGACAACCTGGAGAATGGGAGATTCAGAGACACAGTTCTGTCCAGTTAGAAGCAGACTTGAACAGGGCCGCAACTAGGGGGGGGCTGGAGGTGCACGTGCACCGGGTGAGCCGCTGTACCTGGTGCCAGTGACCTCCAGCCCGGCGCTGCAGAGAGGCTCCAAGCCGGACGTCCGCTGGTAATATTTATTACCAGCGGGCGCCCGGCTCCTTCTCTGCAGCGACGCGGTGTAGCCAGAGCCGGAGGCTGGAGTTCTCTCCCGAACTCCAGCTTCCGGCTCTCCCCACGGGCACTATGGGGGAGACGTCATGACATCTCCCCCATAGTTCCAAGGAGCAGCCGGCGGACCGGACGCGACGCTGGATGCAGGAGCGGGGTTCAAGGTAAGTATTTTTTTTTTTAATAAGCTGCACTACAGGGGCATTATTATGGGGGCAGGGGCATTACTATGGGGGCATAGGCAATAAGGGGCATTACTAATGGGGCATGAGCACTACAGGGGCATTACTATTGGGGCATGGGCACTACAGGGGCATTAGCACAGGGGCATTACTGTGGGGGCATGAGCACTACAGGGGCATTACTGTAAGGGCACTACAGGGATATTACTATGGGGCATGGGCAATACAGGGGCATTACTATGAGAGCATGGGCACTACAGGGGCATTACTATGAAAGCATGGGCACTACAGGGGCATTAATATGGGAGCATGGGCACTACAGGGGCATTACTGTATGGTGGGCACTACAGGGGCATTACTATGGGGGTATTAACATATGGGCATTACTATGGGGGCATTACAATATGGGCACTACTGCAGGGGGAATTACATGGGGGGCGCCAAATTACTGTCTTGCCCCTGGTGACAAAAATCCTAGTTTCGGCCCTGACTTGAAGCAGTTTAAACTTAAACTCCTCCCATTGTCAATATAAGAAGGACAACGTGTTACAATGATTATTTCAGTTAAGATTATTATAGTTTAATGTGTGTAATTTTCTATAAAGAAACCGGCATTGTACAGGAAGAAATGCAGATGATCTAATTAACAGTCAGGACTAATGCTGGGCACACACTAGACGATATGTCATCTGATCCGGCAGATCGGAGCAACATATCGAGCACATCGTCTAGTGAGTATCCACTATGTTGCTGACGATGTGCGCTCCCTCGTCAGCTATATCCTCTGCTGGACCTACATGCAGGTCCGACAGGGGATGTCGTTAGCGAGGGCCATGCTGCCGAATGTGTATGCACTTGCCGATGCTAAAGAAGTCAGGCACACTAGAATACATCTAGGGGTATTAAATACAGCAGACACATCAGCAGTTGTATTAAAAATGTCTTCACCATTTTGACAGCATCCGATACGAGTGAATTACCTGGGACTCAGGGCCTAATTCAGAGATGTACGTAATCCCGACTTTTACGCACATCTCCCCTGTTTTTAGATAACATCTGCGTATGTGTAGAAGCCGCACTGCGCAGATGCAGATTAGGGGCTGCATTGTAGCTTGCAGTGCCCCAACGCTGGAGCATGATTGACATGCTGCTGGTGTTTGGGGGGCGACAGTGAGGCGACACAGAGTGTTCCATAAAATGTAGAGTGATGGCCCCATTTTCTGGGCATGCCAAAACCGGTGCCTGCGTCCTTGGAAGCAGCTTCACTGGCGAAGGCATCCTGATTTTCCCGGACATTCTGAGTAACCTGAGGGTTACTCAGATGTCCAATGACCCCTCAGTTGATCCGATGGCTGAGTCTTTGGATGCAGCATTGGTTCAGAGAAGCCAGCAGTGGGTGTCGTGTTACTTAAGACGCCTCCTGCGACTTTTGCATTTTGTAGCACAGCCGCTGCGTACAAAGACATGCTGTACTGCTGCGTCCAGCTCTGCATCAGGCCCTCAGTACCCTGGATTTGAGATTGATGAATTCATCATCTAAGTGACTGTAATTAATATAGCTGGATTGCAGATAATAGGCAAACACTTCTATAAACTATCTTCACTGCAATCAGCATTTTATGTAACACTAAGTCATCTTAGTTCGGGCTGTGGAGGCTTCAATGAATACAATATACTAATTGAGAGCCCAGTGTGTGGGATTGGCTTTCTGATTTTACACCACTAAGGAGATGAATGCGCTAGAATGATTACAGTATAAGCTAATTTAACCCATCGATTGTATGTTGAAACATATCCAGAGAACATTTATACTGCACCACAGGCCACCATATATCACTGTGTGCAATAATATCCTCGTGAATTTAAACAACCTTTGACAACACCTGATCTTCCGTGTATACAATATACAATATTATGTCTGTTTCATGGAACACAGTTATATAAAGAGGCTCTGAACATATTTTAGAGCAGATCCTGGGATATAAAATATACATATTTGTGTTTAATTGTGTATGTGTGCGTGTGTAATATAAAACATAATTTTGTAATTGTTGATTGAATAGTTAATTTTTTTTTTAATTATTATTATTAATATTATTATTATTATTGTCGATTGGATTCATTCGTTATTGTTACTTTAATAAACAGTGACCCATACTAGCTCCTTCATGTGTATTGGTTATTTTGACCTTGCACACGTCTATAACAATGAATGAATAATCACTAAAATACAAGATGATCCCATATTTAAAGGTATAATAGTGTAATAGCCACAAATATACATATATGTAAAATTATAGCAAGGCACAAAATGAGTTGTTCAGCATTCCATCAACTTTTGTTATGCAGCTGGCTAGAAAGTATTTTATCTCTGCTATCACCCTTTTTATAAGCAAATAAGCTGGCTACAGTTTTCCCACACAGCTCATTCCAAATCCTATTAATTGGACGATGGCCAACAAACTGCATTAGGATGTTCTACCCGTCTGGTTGGCATTGGAACGGTTGATGCTTTGCTTCCACACCAAGCCGAAACCACCAAATTGCCCATCATATTTGTGTGCATATCAGTTATTCTCCATTCTGATTAGTTACTAAAACATCTGCATTGAGTATGTACTTTTAAGTGCTCATTAAAGCTTCTTATAATCTGTATTTTAGGTTTAGTGGCCCTTCAAGTTAACTAACACTTTTAGACCAAAGCTTCAAACTCTAGTGAAAGTAACAAATGAAAGTACAATTTATCATTATCAAGTGTTTTACAGACCAGGGAAATTGGAACATAATGATACAAAATAAGAAAAGGGGACAAAATGCCACTTTGGTTGATAAAACAGAGGGTTTTATGGGCCTTTAGTTTTAAATAGATGCAATTGATGAGTAATTTATTTGAAAATTTGTCACAATTTTTTTTTTTTCAGTGTTGATCAAAAAAGTGGTTTTGGATTGTAAAATAATGTGATGCATATAGATTAACAAATGCAATCTAAAAAAAAAGTATAAACTGGTTATATTACGGCCTCATATATCTGTCTCACACTGGGTGGGTCCCAGGGAGCCAACATTCTGCATTATGCCTGTGGGAAGATTTTGTGCGCAACATTCACACTGCAACACCGAGCAGCACATGACAAAAATAGATAGGCAAAAATACACATGCTGATTGCATGCCCTATTACATGTGTTACCATTAGCCTGTATGTAATACTGTATAGACTACCTGTTCAGCACAGTCACCAAATCTTGGAAGAAAGTGCGTTTTGCTGCCTTTGGGTACATGTACCCAAGCATTCAGGACCTCATTCAGAGTCGGTCATTGTGGCCGCACGGTCATACGCCACCGATGTTCGCTAAACTGCACATGCGTATAGTTCGCAATGCGCGTGCGCAAACTAGCTGCTACGATCAGAAATTTCTCTCTCCTTGAACACAGCCAGGTCGATAGTTTGAGTGACAGAATGAGGCGTTTGTGGGTGGTAACAGGGGAAGGTGCTTGAAAACGGGGGAGTGGAGATCCGAACGCAGGCGTGCCTAATTATGCGAACGGCGTTTTACGGGAGTGCATAATTAACAAAGTAGTGTCATGGCACACGTGACATGGGTGGTTTGTACACTGACCTGATCGTAGTGCTTAAGAGAGGGTATGGTTAACCTTAAGCTCTACGACCAGTTCCGATGGTTACCGATGGTCTCGATTAATCCTTATATGGCCGGAGATGACGTGTAATGCGTAGGAGAAGGGGGAGTATTTTTTGTCTTACGGCCGCATCCTCCCCTTGGTCGGCCAGCTAATGATCCGATCTTAAGGACGCAACTTGCGAGTGCATCATTTGCATATCCGGCCCCTTTTCCCTTACGACTGTGCGGCCGCAACGACCAACTCTGAATGAGGTCCTTTTTGTGATCTGTATTCCCTCTAATGTACATTAAACCAAACAGTATGCAGCTGTAATGGAAGTTTAAACACGGATCATAGAACTTTATGGTGATCACAAGGTCTATTCACATGGCCAGTTGAGGCAACTCAGGCTGACAGCTCGGTGGAGCATAGACGCAGCAATATTACTTCTGTCTATGCTCTATGTAGTATTCATTCTGTGTGCAACCCTGAGCTGCAGGGTAAATGGCCCTTACTATCAACATTGCAATCGATGATACCAATTTATAGGTGAATTTTAGTTGCATTCTGCTGCACAACACAGGCTATACAGCTCTATAAATGCATCCTTAGCACTTATTACTAGATGTCATTTTGCTGCAGCCAGGATACATGTCTAATCTCCTGTACAGGGGCACTGAGGGGAGACAGGGAGGCGGGTAATGATTACCCAGGCCCAGGCTTGCTGGAGGGGCCTGGCGGGGACCAGGGTCCGGCATTCCCTCTCCCAGTCCTATCTATAATGAGTCCAGGCGAGCCTAAACCGCATACCCTGTACCGATATAATTTACCATTCCAGAGTCCCGCATTGGCCGAGCAGACTAATATCACTGGGAAAATGGTGTGGCACTATTTTCCCTGTGATTGGCACACTAGAGATGTCTCCAGGACCATAGAGCGGGTGCCATGTTCCCGTAGACTTTGGCGCTGCTGGAGAGGAGGGGGTCTGAGCAGAGCCTGCACATGGGCCCTCTCCTCTCTTAAAACGCCCCTGGCTGTTTGCCGGGCTGCTATAAGTCCCTTACAGGCTGCTGCTGTCGCTGAGTGAAGCAGCGGCCTCCGGATAGGAGGGGGGAGTGATGGCACTGATCGTGCCCCCCCTTGATCTGCCTCTGGCTGAGGGGCACAACAGGGTCCTCTTGTGGCAACGTCGCAAATACTGCCACCCTCCTCACATTGGGCCACGCGCCTTGCCAGTATCCAGGCCCAGCGGGGCTCTCTACAACACTGCTCCAGTAAGCTGAAAGTATGCAGCCCACACTGTGAAATTATTAGCCCACACTCTTTCAAAATTCACTGCATGATATTTACTAGAATAGTTGCAAACTTGCACAGTATAGTAACTCATAATAACCAGACATCTACTGTCATTAGTCTACGATGAACCGAAATCATCAAAACTAATTTTCTATTATGCGTTGTTGCCTAGTAAATAAAATATATTGTCTACTCCCTGGCCTGCACCATTGTCTTTCAGTCAATCATCCGTGCACCAAAAAACAGCATTATTTTATCTAATAAGAGTTTTAGTGCATGAGATGTGCCAATAGCAATTTCCTTATTTGACTAAAATGATTACTTATTATTTACCTCCTAAGAGGCACATCATTGGGATCTTTTGTTATCTGTTTATACATTCATTATGCAGTACCAGTGGTTATTCAACATTTTGCATAGCTATCTGGAATACATCACCATACAACCTAGAACACAACATACAGTAATAGTTACATAAATTTAGTCAAAATAAACGCTATGGGTCAAATGTAATAGGGTGTCAGTTTTGGTAAATTGCGAGTTTTGTGCTAAACTCGCAATTTTTCACAACTCTCCAATGTAATAGGGTGTCAGTTCAATAGAATTCGCATTTTTTTAAGTGTTACTAAAAATCACCATTCTCAAACTCGCATCCAGATGTTTTCACATTGAAAACAATCAACTTGCCCAATGTGATTTGGCCGATTTTGACGAATCGTGACGACAAATCATGAAAAAAATGGCCAAATCGTGAGTTTCTACTCTTGATCACGATGCCGATGCTCGTCCCTGCTCGTCGTACCTCGCATCTTCAGATCTGCCATGCTGTAGGGCAGATTAGCCAATCTGGGATACAATGCACTGGCTGCAAGATAGATCTTAAATCAGATTGGACATTTTTAACAAATCGTAACCACGACTGCCTAGGGAGAGTTCAGGGGAAATTGTGTACATAGGCTGATTAGGAGCAAGTCAGTATGTGTGTGGGCACCTTTAGACTCGCAAAAAAAAGATAACCAAAAGTCCCCAAATAATAGACCTGCTTCAGGCTAGCGAGTATATACTGAGCAGGCCATATTAACACAGAAACATGCACATATCCATGAGATATGTGCATGTTTCTGTGTGCACTTAGGCAGGAGCGCCGAGAGGGGGGGGGCAGGTACAGATTACCCGGGCCCGGGCTTCCTGAGGGGCCCGGCGGGAGCCCGTGTCCGGCGCCGCTCCCCCCCTCACAGCAGCCCAGCACACAGCATGTGCTGAGCTGCAGTTGGAGACTGCTCGTGGCTGCTGAGCAGCAGCCACAACAGTCTCCTATGCCTGTGGGGGGGAGCGATCACACTAATCGTGCCCCCCTGGCTTTGCGCCGGGCTTAGGGGGCTCAGAGCGCCCCCCCTCCCCAGCTGCAAATCTTTTTTTCTTCTCGGCAAGGGGGCGTGGCCACGCCCCCGCTATTAGGCCACGCCCCCTATTACCGGGCCCGCCACGGCTCTTGGTGGGCCTGCACTTAGGTAAAAAATTACATGCACCCCCTCCCGAACTGCATAACCAGCCCCGGGCTTTATAAAGCCTGTCCTGGTTCTAAAAATACAGGGGCTAAAATGCGTAGGGGGCCCCTGTATATTAGGAACTAGCACATGGCTTTGTTGAGCTGGTCCTGGTTCTGGAAAATCAGGGGGCCAAACCCGTAGGGGTCCCCTGGAAATTCCAAAACCAGCACCAAACTCTTTCTAGCGGGGGGATAATGCCACAGCCAGGGAAAAACTTTCACTGGTTTCCCCGGCCAAAGCATTACCCTTGACCGCTAGTCAGCCCAGGCTGGGGATCCCTCGGGAGACGGGGACCCCCCAATAAAGCGGTCCCCCTCTCCAGGGCACCCCAGACCTAGACTGATAGCCCGGGCTATCCCCGGCACCCTAGGGCGGTGGGTGCCGGGTTGATAGTGTTAGTCTTTAGTGTAAATTAAAGGGTTAAATATTCTCTTTAGTCATGGAACTAAACGTACCAGCAAGCCTCCCCCGCATGCTGGTATTTGGAGAACCACAAATACCAGCATGCGGGGCATTAAAGTCTATGGTGGGAACCGCTACATTGTATCATTGATGTAACCACAAGGTTCACCTCAAGTAACCTTGTGGTTACATCAATGAGAATTCTCCCAATTGAAGTCTATGGGGAGACACGCTGACCGCACACACAGCCAATCAGCGAGCTGCTCCGACGGAGATGCCCGCTGACTGGCGGCTCCTTCAATGACGGGGCACACGTGTGCCCCAGTCTTTTGCGCCGAATAAAGGTATGTGGAAACATACATATGTGGAAACACATACCTTTGCTCAGTCCGGCATGGTATTGGGTACCCTCATTTTGTTGTTTTAACCCATGGAATGCCTACTTGGTCAAGTGGACGCGATCTACGCACAGGAGAGGTGAGTGTGTTTTTTTTTTCCAGGTACCCCTATGGATTACTTGAGTGTGAGTGTGCAGGTATGTTTTATTAAAGTTTTACTTTCACTGTGTGTTTTTTTTTAATGTATTTCTTTAGTTGTGGAACTACAAGTGTCAGTGGGCCCGTAATGCCCCGCATACTGGTATTTGTGGTCCTCCAAATAGCAGCATGCGGGGGAGGCTTGCTGGTATGTTAAGTTCCACGACTAAAGAGAATATTTAACCCTATAATTAACAGGGGACCCCTACTCGTTTTGTCCCCTGTTTTTCTATAACCAGGGCCGGCTCTGCAAAGCTCTGTGCTAGTTCTTAATATACAGGGGACCCCCCTACACATTTTGGCCCCTGTATTTTTAGAACCAGGACAGGCTTTATAATGCCCGGGGCTGGTTATGCTTTCGGGGAGTGGGTGCACGTCATTTGTTTTAAAAAAATGCAGACAAAAGCCATCACGGAACTCACTGATCTGTGATGGCTTCTCTAAAACTCGCACCTTTTAATGCTAGTCGCATTAAAAGGCGTCAGTTTAACTAGGGAAAAATTTGCCTAAACTCACAAATGGAGTAGCCTCGAGCTGAAAAGTTTGCAGGCTATTGAATTTGTGAGTAACAGCACAAACTTGCACCTTTAAAAAATGCGAGAAGGTGCGAGTTTGTACTGTTACTAAAACAGACACCCTGTTACATTTGGCCCTATGTAAGAATACATCCTAAATTCTGTCCATGGGAAAGAGAGCAAATGGTAATATGTTTGCCTTGCATACAGTGATCGATATGGAAAATTAGAAGTGGCGGTATGGAATATGTAAGTAAATGTAATTTAATATTATCACAATTGAAGGAGTAGGAGAAGCGGCGTTATGGCGTGCCACCCTGTACTGGACCACCTCCACCACTGTGGCATTATGGCATGCCACCCTATACTGGACCACCTCCGCCACTGTGACATTATAGTGTGCCACCCTGTACTGGACCAACTCCACCACTGCTTATATATAACACTCATTAGTCACATTGACATGTCATTGCAACCTTCAGTCTCTGCAATTAAGTTGCATGCGATTAATTGCTTAAGAAAAGGTAATAAGGCTTTTCATGATTAATCTTTTTTCAATGAGCATTTCTGTCCAGAATTTTCTAAAATGTCCTGAATGACTGAATAATAATCCCTCCCATTAAATTTTATGGTCGAGCTTAGTTGCCTGAGGTTTGTGTGATGCAATGAAAGTGTGCATTGCGGAACTGGAGGTAACATTGCACTACAAATAGATTAGAAAATCAAGTCTGTGGCACAACGCATAGAAGAACGCATAGAAAACAATGTGAAAAATGTGTGATCTATGTGTTGAGTTTAATGTCTTGAGATTCTGCAAATAACACTGACATCGTTCAGTAAGAAGATACAATTACAAGTGAAAAGTTTAATGTAGGAATTATTCTAAGGAAATAATTGTAGTGGACCACTTGTATGGTCTTAGATGCAAATAACTGTGAACTGAATACTGTATGCAACATATTTTATTACTGTATCTCTATGTACCCCGATCACAAGGCCTCAATCAATATAAATTATGCTTTCTATGTACTAATAACTCAGCAACTAATTTACCTTCTAGAGCCCTAAAACAATATGTAAAATATGAATATGATGTACAGGTGCAAACAGAAACGCAGAGCACCAAAGAGTTGTAAACGAGCCCATTGTAGACTGCCATTTTGTCAACTGTACTAATACACCTGGAACTGTGTAAATTCACTAGAAAACAGTGGCATCACGTAGGCGTGAGGTCATGTCAATGGTGTCTAGTGATTTAGGTGTCCTTTTTTTAAAAAAGATATTTGTTTCACTTTCTTTAGTGACAGGTACTTCTAGGCTTCTAGGAAGCCAATACATGTTTTAGAACCAACACGCAGAGGGAGATTTATCAAGACTTCTAAAACGGGAAAGTGCAGGTATTGACTATAGCAACTAATCAGATTCTAGCTTTTATTTATATACGTACTACATTCTGCAAAATGACAGCTCATATTTCATTGGTTGCAGTAGGCAACACCTCCACTAGCCCTCTTTAGAAGGTTTGATAAATCTCTGAAATAGCGATTATCATATACAATACAAAAGAGATACGATTACAAGTTAGAAATCGATGGTAAATGCTTTATTCTAAGTTGCCACATGAGTAACAAACTTCCAGCCTGGGAACGTAAGTATTATATTACCTTTCATGATGTTCTCTGTTAATAAAAGTAATATGCGACTTCAGTTCACAAGCCTGGTTCCTGCAGCCAGATGGTTTTCAAAAATGGTTCTTTTCCAGTACTGGAGCTGGAGGACACATAACTTTGATTCTACAGAACAATAAAATAACCTGAATAACCTAATGAATCCCTCAGGTATGAATGCTCAAATAGCGAGATAGAGATTATTCTTGAAATGAGTTTCAAGCCAAAAAATTTTGAAGATAGACAAAAAAAATAATATATAAGATTGAAGCTATGAAGTAGTACGCTTCGATGAGAATACAGAATTGAATTCCAAAGGGAAATCAGCCCTCCAAAGTGAGATGACAGATGCTGAATATATTGCTTAAAGATACAGTGCTACCTCTAAGTAAATGTATATGTCAATACAAATCACATCTTATTCTGTAAATTCATCCCAATGGACGTCCCAGCCGGTGGTACAGAAGTTAGTTGGGATACTGTTAAATATTGATTTTGATGTATTATCCCAAAAAAAAAGTACTGAACTCAAGGTAAATAGGAATTCTGAAGTTTAGATGACATCTGAGAGTAATACTCAGTATCAGGCTATGGCATTATTCATCAGTGACTGCTATGGTGGGCTACACAGTATATATGCTCTGACTCATTAATAACACTGGTATTCCCAACCTCACTGGCCTGGGACTCATATGCCCACATGCCAGTCAGCTTCAACACGTGCAGTGCAATGTTGGATGGATACAACTACAATGTTGGATTGGCGACAATTTAAAGATGTTGCCCATCTTCTATTGGCTACAAGATAAAGAAGGTTTTCTGCCTTCAGATACTACATATGTGACTTATAATTCTGACTTAGTGTACCTCCATGCTTTTCAGTAGAGATGAGCGGTTCGGTTCTAATAGGTTCTTTTCACCAAACTAGCGCAAGTTCGGATTTATCTTATTGGCTATCCAAAAATTGAGAGAGCCGGAAAGCCAATAAGATGCCATTTTTCAGATCCGAATGTAACTGAGTAGAACCAAACCACTCATCTCTACTTTAAAAAGTCATGTACTTGCATAATCGAGCTGAGTTGTTTATTTTTCAGTTCTTACAGTTACAATACAGCTTTGTAGTACTGTCCACTTGGGTACAGTTGTATCCAAGGAGCAGCTATGTTTCATAAGCTAAGGAAACAACATTAATCAATTCTACAAATTATAGAAATATAGGGCTGAAAGCGATAAAAAAGCAGCAAGAAAGAATTAAGCAATGAATTTAGTAAAAGCTACATAGGCGTGTACAAAGGATAAAGTAATCTGAAAGTGGAAAATCCCATTAACTACACTATTGTTTGACAAATTACCTACTTACCAACTGGAAAAATAATAATTAAAAACACAAATGGTTCATTAATAATGCATAACCAGTTTCCAAAAAGAAGTTTAGAGGACCTGAAATATGTACCCATTTTTGCTGACCTGACCGGCAGGATAAAAACTCCTGAAGTGGCAAAATATTCTTTTAAAGGATTGTTTTTAGTTTTAATATTTAATTACCAACCAGTTATCGTGTAGAAATGCACAGAAAAAGCGTTTTCTCTTAACCATTGCACTCCCGAAACCATATTTATCATGTCAATCTCAAAATAATACCAATTATTTACATGAACACAGACAATCAGGAAGAGCAAACTGAAACCAAATCTGTAAACTTCTAAGCAACCAGGTCAGTAGTATCCTACTGATTGATTTTTTTTTTACATTTGCAAAGAAACAGGATAATTGAAACATTAAATAGCAAACGAAAAATAATTATATATTCCAAATAATAAAATTTCCTTTACATTGACATAATAAGCAAATAATAATACAGAAACAATTAAGCAACAAACCTGAATATCAAGTACTAATTAAATCAATTTAGTCAAATTTTAAAAAAAGCTGTGTTTCACTTCCAAAAATCCAAAAATATAATGCATTGCAGAAAACCGTTGCAGAATAACATGCAAACAAATCACACTTAGTAACAAATAACACACAATATATGTGTATACACTGTGCGTGTCTATATATATTATATATATATAGAGAGAGAGATAAAGATATATATATATAATCTTACCAACTAATAACATGAAAATAGTTTGTTGCAGGACATTGTAGGTAAAAAAATAAGACTGGCCACAAAGTCGGTCAGAGATCACTAAAGTGTTTTTAAAACCAAATACACTGCACTAACCCTTTTGTCCTCTAGGTTCTTACTCATGGTCCAAATATTGAAATCTCACACTTGCCCTAAGCATGCCAACCCCTGGGCCAACTTAAACCCTCTGCTAACAAACATAAACAGGTCAATACAACACCAGATCTTATGCTTGAAGGCATCAACCCACACCAATTATTACTATATTTCGAAAACACAATTTATAGTCTACAGCTATGCACAGGCAACTGAAGTATTTGATAACTTCTCTTGCAAATATAGAAACCCCTTGTGTGCTGAAGGCCAGTGACACCAGCCTAAGCTCTGTAATCAAGACAGTCTGTATTACTTCTGGAATCAGGTTTCACTATAGTTCATAACTTATGCAAATTGTACAATGGGCTCCAGTGACCATTCTAAATATGCAGTAAATTGCAGATACTCTGCTGTTTGAACATAAATCAATTGCTCTTTGCATCATTTATGAGAAGAGATAGGCTAGTTTGATGTGATGAACAAGTCTCTGGGGAACCTAGCTGGAGCTTGCCAGGGTGAGCATGGTAATGCACTGCCCTACAGGGAGCTTCTGTAGGTGATTAACAATATTTTACCAATCCGGAAAACAAAGTGCAAGTTGTAAAGTTCTGCCACAACAGGCAATACATAAATGCCAACATACATATATTTATTTATTTATTTATTTATTTATTGCAATATGTAACACATTATAATACTTTTTTGTAATCAACATTGACAGTATGCCATAATAAAAGGAAACATATTATAAACCTGTCCATCACAAGAACAGAAAAAAACTCTCATGGGGTAGCAGCAGAATCATCATTGCTGTGTAATCCAATAAACAAAATCTAAAACCGCTGGTGTAGACTAAACTATCCCCATCCACAGAGATAATCCATAATCCCTTCTTTCTGGCCACTGATGATCATGCTTACATGAGCTACTACTGATGCTTGTCACCAGCTGGTGCCATGCCTTGTGCTGCCCAGGGTGGTGCCCACAGGGAAGAGGTGGCCAGCATAAAATAACACATCATAACATGAAGCAGAACCTCTGCAGAAGCAGGCTAAAACTTGTTGGGCACTATCTGCCCCATCTCCGTGGCAGGGGAGGTATGTTGCCCACAGGATGGGAGTGGACCAGCTCTGTGCCCCCCTTGCCCAGCCCCAGCAGCCACTCACCATCACGTTCCCCTGCATTTTAGCCGTCTTGATCATAGGTTTCTCCTTCATGTTGGCTGCGTGTTCGTGTCGCTCTCTCAGTCCATTCGCTGCTTTGATGATGAGTTTAGGAGAATCCCTGTGTATCTCACATCCCTGTGCCTGGGTATTGGGAGTCTGCTGCCTCCCCCTCCTTCCTTTCCTCTCTGGGTTTTTTTTTTTTTTTTTGAATGGGAGGGCTAGTGACCCCCTGATTGGGATTCAGATCTCCTGTGTGTGACGTGGGGGGTAAACAGAGAACACGCGCGACGTGGAAGAAGAGAGCTCAGCGTTGACTGACACCTGTCCCCACGAGTGGGAGCTGCGTGAAGTCCCAGGCAGACGTGCCAGCCGCTGACAGGGAGTGGAGCAGCAACATGACAGGGTGTGGAAGAGTGGGCACTGGGTGGGTGGGTAGGTGTGGGGGGGGGGATGATGGTATTTTTGTATTGTCGCGTTACAATGATCATTTCTTACACATCCCCCGGATACATTGTTACATATCTATATATATACACGCAGTTTAGCGGCGGATCTACGCACACAGCGCCGTGCGCACTGCACATTGCACACTGCTGCCAACCAACTGCAGCAAGCTTTCTCTATTCTCTTTCTCTCACCACCGACCGACAAGGTGTCTGGACTGGAGTTAAACGGTGGGGTCGGGGACTGGCAAAGCCCCGTCCCCTCTCTTTTCGCTGGCAGCCAATGGCAGGGTGCTGTCCTTGCAGCCCTGGTAGCAGCTCTGTAGCAGGCTGCATGATTGGGCGCTGGGGAGTGCAGAAGGGATGCTGCCTGTGATGGAGCAGCTGGATTATACTATAAATGAGGCAGGATAAGGGTTATCAGTATGGGCTTCTGTACATCTCTGAGAGAGAACAAGGAAAAGCAGAAGGGGACCCTTCTTGGGGGGGAGGGTTGGTGTTTTGGGGTGAACTTAGAAATATGGGATATGTTGCAGGGGGCTCGATGAGCTGCATTATGCTTCACTTGTGAGATGTATAAATAGATAGATGACTGCATCAGTTAAGGTAGATTATAAAAGCGGAGAAATGAGACATGAGACTTTCTGCAGCAGTACAGGGTATGCTGTGTTGAGATGTTCTGCAGAACCAGGAGGATGGGAGAAATGCAATCTTGTTATGTAGATTATTTTAATGTCTGAAGTCTTAGCATTTGATGTGAAAGGTCGATTCAATTCAACGCAAATTGATTAGCGCCGGGAGCGAGCTCCCGGAGCTATTCACTTCTGTGCGCTGTGTGGTCAGAGAATGCCGGTTATAGCGCCTATCGCGCCTTAACAAGGGTGTTAAGGCGCATTAACCGGCATTCTCTGACCAAAGTGACGGGCGCGTGGCTGTTAGCGCCGCGCTGAGCAGAAAAACTTCTGCGCATCCGGCACTTTGGTTGGATTTCTCCTCGCATCCCCAGGGGGGGTGCAAGAAGAAATCCTTAGCGCGCCCAAACAACAGGGTGTATTGAATAGCTGCGGAAGCTCCCTCCCACGGCTATTCAACATCGCGTTGAATTTAATTCCCCCCTAAGAGAGGGAGCATGAATGGAGTAGTTAAAGGCAGGGACAATATATTTTGCAGTAATACAGAGAAGATGAGATGGCATGCATCTTGTAAACTGACTTTAAGGGGTAAATTTACTAAGAATCGAGATGGTCCTGATTTGCAAAGTGATTCATCTCGCTGGAACTCGCCAAAACTCTGATGATTTAATCACTTTTTTTATTCCAAATTTACCAACAGGCGATTTGAGGCTGAAGCAGAACGAGATATCTCTACCGAGTATATCGTTTTGCAGGAGATTACTCACCAGAGATTGCAGAGATTGTTTTCTCTCTGCAAATTTCTCCCGAGCTAGCAGCCTGCACATATCATGAGATATGTGCTTGCTGCTTGTGTGTTAAGACTTGTAGAAAAGGGTTAAATGTTATTTTAAAAAATTACATGAGGTCCCCCCCAAAAGACTAACTAGCCCTGGACTTGCCAGCCAGTTCTGGTTCTTAAAATTAAAGGTAAAAAAATGTGTAGGGTTCCACTGTAATTTAAGAACCAGCACCAGGCAGCAGGGACAGAGCTGGTTTTAAATATAGGGTGAAAAAAATTGTTGTGAGGTTACCCCTATATTTAAAACCAGCTCCAGACCCTTTCTAGTGGGGGACTGATGCCACAGCCAGGGGTGCCCTTTCACCGGGCCCCCCAGCCACAGCATCAACCCTGACCGCTAGTCAGCCCAGGCCAGGGATCCCTGGGGAGTTGGGGACCCCTCCAATAAAGGGGCACCCTTGTCCTAGGCTGATAGCTCGGGGCTATCCCCGGCACCCTAGGGTGGTGGGTGCTGGGTTGATAGTGTTAGTGTGTAGTGTAAAAAATGGTTAAATATTGTCTTTAGTTGTGGATCTACACATACCAGCAAGCCTCCCCTGCATGCTGATATTTGGAGAACCACAAATACCCCGTCATTGAAGGAGCCGCCAGCCAATCAGCAGGCATCTCCTTTGGAGCAGCTCGCTGATTGGTTGTGTGCGATCAGCCTGTCTCCCCCATAGACTTTAATGGTGTGAAATCTCCATTGAAGTCTATGGTGGGAACCGCAACATTGTATCTACTGCTGTAACTACAAGGTTCACCTCAATTAACCTTGTGGTTACAGCAGTAGATACAATGTTGCGGTTCCCACCATACTCTTCAATGGAGAACTCTCCCCATTGAAGTCTATGTGGAGACACGCTGACCGCACACAGCCAATCAGCAAGCTGCTCTGACCGAGATGCCTGCTGATTGGCTGGTGGCTCCTTTAATAACGGGCAGGGCCGGTCCTCCCGTTACGCATGGTACGCAGCTGCGTAAGGTGCCACATAGTGAAGAGTGCCTCAGCTGCGTACCATGCGGGCCGCGGGCAGACTGTGTCTCTGTAACACAGCTGCACCGCGTGTGTAGCGCTGACCGGACGGAGTTCGGTCAGCGCTACACAGCACAAACACACAGCCGCCGGCGCCGGCAGCTGTGTGTTTGCTTTAACAGCTGATGAGAGTCAGACAGACTCTCATCAGCTGCTTCTCCCACTGCCAGAGCCGGACATCTTCCGGCTCCCGCAGTGGGTAATGGGAGTGATGTCATGATGTCACTCCCATAATGCAAAGCGGCGGATGGAGGAGCTGATATCGGTGGCGGGACCAGGAGCATGTAAGTGTTTTTTTTTGTATTTTTTTATTAAGTCTCTACTGCGGGCGGGGGGAGGTGGATTACTACTGGGGGTACCACAAGGAGGGATTACTACTGGGGGCACCACAAGGGGGGATTACTACTGGGGGCACCACAAGGGGGGACTACTACTGGGGGCACTACAAGGGGGGGACTACTACTGGGGGCACTACAAGGGGGGGCTACTACTGGGAGCACTACAGGGGGGGCTACTACTGGGAGCACTACAGGGGGGGCTACTACTGGGGGACTACAAGGGGGGGGAAATACTACTGGGACACTACAAGGGGGGGATTACTACTGGGGGCACTACAAGGGGGGCTACTACTGGGGGCACTACAAGAGGGGGGACTACTACTAGGGGCACTATATAAAGGGCACTGCCTAGGGGGTACCACTAATGGGGGCACTGGATAGGGGGGGAGTACTACTGGGGCACTATGGACTTACTACTGGGGGCACAAAGGGCACTGCACAGGGGGGACCACTACCGGGGGCACTGTTTAAGGGGCACTGCATAGGGGGTACCACTACTGGGGGCACTGCATATTGGGAGTACTACTGGGGGCACTATATAAGGGGACTAGTACTGGGGGCACAAGGGGCACTGCACAGGGGGGACCACTACCGGTGGCACTGTAAAAGGGGCACTGCATAGGGGGTACCACTACTGGGGGCACTGCATAGGGGGACTACTACTGGGGGCACTATATAAGGGGAATACTACTGGGGGCATAAGGGGCACTGCACAGGGGGGACCACTACCGGTGGCACTGTAAAAGGGGCACTGCATAAGGGGGCACCAAAAAATATACTCGCTTACCAAAAAATTTGGGCTAGGGCTGGCCCTGATGAGGGGGCACACGTGTGCCCCAGTCATTCGCGCGGAGTAAAGCTATGTGGAAACACATAGTTTTGCTCAGTCCAGCTTGGATTCAGGAGCACCCGTTTTTTGTTTTATCCCCATGGATGCCTACTTGGACAACAGTACATGAACTACGCATAGGTGAGGTGAGTATGGATTTTTTTTATAGTTACCCCTATGGATTTCTTCGGTTACTAGGTGAGTATGTGTGAGTGTGAGTGTGCATGTATGTTATAATAAAATTTTACTTTCACGGGAATGGTGTTTTTTTTCCGTATTGCTTTGGTTGTGGAAGTACAAGTGCCAGCGGGTCCGTAATGCCATGCATGCTGGTATTTGTGGTTCTCCAAATACCAGCACGGGGAGGCTTGCTGGTACGTGTAGTTCCACAACTAAAGACAATATTTAACCATTTATTTTACACTACACACTAACACTATCAACCCGGCACCCATCGCCCAGGGGTGGCGGGGATAGACCCGGGCTATCAGTCTAGGCCAGGGGTGCCCTGGAGAGGGGAACCCATTTATTAGAGGGGTCCCCAACTCCCCAGGGATCCCTGGCCTGAGCTGACTAGCAGTCAGGGCTGATGCTGTGGCTGGGGGGCCCGGTGAAAGGGCACCCCTGGCTGTGGCATCAGTCCCCCACTAGCAATGTTCTGGAGCTAGTTTTAAATATAGGGGTAACCTTACAACACTTTTTTTCACCCTATATTTAAAACCAGCTCTGTCCCTGCTGCCTGGTGCTGGTTCTTAAATTACACCGGAACACTACACATTTTTTTTCCTGCAATTTTAAGAACCAGGACTGGCTGGCAAGTCCGGGGCTGGTTAGTCTTTTGAGGGGGACCTCACATCATTTGTTTTTTAAAATCAACCCTATTTGAAACATTTAAAGAAATAAACATACACAAATCATAATTATTTGTGTATTTCTGACCATCTCAGGGGGTTGAGAGATTGAAAAGTGATTTTGACAGTTTGCTCCTATTTCACCCGAGCTTGTCATCCCAATTCTTGGTAAATTTGAGAGATGTATGTTTTAGGTGAAAAGTACTTCCGATTTGGCCTGATGGAGATTTGATTCGAGATTGCTATCTCACCCGAGTTTTACGAGTGAGATGAGAGAAATCTCTCTCTAACTCACCCGACTTTTGCCTTTAGTTAATTTGCAAGCAGGATAAAAATGAAAAAATCAGACGAGATGGTCATCTCGACCTATCTCGAGTCTTAGTAAATTTACCCCTAAGTGAGAAATAGATAGGGATATCCATCAACAGTATAACTATCAATGATTTTAAACCATTGGGTGATGGTTTATTAACCGATGATCTTTGGTAGAGCTTGCGTACGCAACGGCTGCTACCATCGGACTCCCACAATCAATGTTCATCATTGGTGAACAAGCATTGATAGTAAAACTATTTACCATCAGTGTCAGACCATCAATGGTTGGATGGTCGATGGCCACCCCTAGGGGGAGATGTATCAATGTGAGGTTCTGGTTTTGTTGTGGACCCGGGGTGGTATTAGGAGCAAACACTGAAGCAGACTTAAAGGAAAATGTGGAACTTTCAATGAGTGGTTTAGTAGACATGAATATGGCGACACAAAAGTCCAGATAATACTAAGGTGCTCTTGGAACTGAAGTGAGGCAATGGGAAAAAGTCCAGGTAGTGACAGACAAGAGACAGTCCAGTATTCCAGGTTTAGTGAGGTTGAAGTGAAGTGCAGGCTGAAGAAATAATATCCAGTGGTAATGCAAGTGGAGGCAAGGTGCAGGGTACAGGAGACTCAGGTACTCAGGCAAGGTAGAGGTAAATGGAGCAGGCAGGGGAATCCTGCAGGTTGTAGCAGGCAAGGTGAAGCAGGCTTAGGCAGGGATTCCAAAGACAGGTGTACGAGCACAGGAATTCTCTCTCAGCTTCCGTTGAGAAACACGTGGCACTGGCAATGAAAGGAAGCTCTGAACTCCCTTAAATACCCAGTGCTCTGCCGTGACAGGTCAGAGAGAGAGCACGTGACACACCAGGATAAGGCGACTAGGTTGCATGGCCAGAGGCAAGATGGCAGTGCCCATGCTGAAGCGGAACGGAAGCACCACTAGGCCTAACCAGCCCAGAATGACAACATGCCCGCATAGGACCGCACACAGCCAATGCTCCCCGCCAGGCACCAGCACCACCAGACACCCTCAACATAGCGTCCTCACAGGTATTACCCACCGACCGCCATGCCGAGAAACTCTGGTCGTGACAATCAAGCCTCCTAAAGAGTGGAGGATGTGAAGTTCCCATAGCAGTTTTTAAGTAGCCTTTATCAAGTACATTCTATAAAATGTTAGGTAGAAGCTGATTGGTTGACATGGACACCTCCTCCACTCTCTAGAACATTGATCGGGGAACAGGGGTAAATTACCCCACATGGGGTAAAAATGACAATCCTGGGGCTAATTGACGGACAGCCGGGCATGCATATGAATCATTCTATAATATAGAGTGATTCATATGCATGCCCTGCACTGCCGCAGGGAGGCTCTAAGCCGGACGCCCGCTGAGATGTTATTACCAGCGGTCGCCCAGCTCCTTCCATGCAGAGCCGCGTTAGCCGGAGGCTAGAGTTCACTTCTGAACTCCAGCTTCCGGCTCTCTCCATGCGCAATGGCCTGGGCTGACTAGCGGTACAAGCGGCACTACAGGGGCATTTTATGGGGGCACTACTACAGGGGCACTATATGGGTGCACTACTAGAGGGGCATTATATGGGGGCACTACTACAGGGGTACTTTATGGGGGCACTATTACAGGGGCACTATATGGGGGGACTACTACAGGTGCATTATATGGGGGCACTACTACAGGGGCAATATATAGGGGCACTACTACAGGGGCATAACTATGGTGGTACTACTACAGGGGCACTATTACAGGGGCAAATATATGGGGGCACTACTATATGATTTCCTTCCTTTCAAATCAAGGGGGTAATGTCGGTGTATCTAAATATATTTTGGGGTAAAAGGTAAAAAAGTTCCCTGACCCCTGCTCTAGAAGGCTTGATACATTTCCCCCTAGAGTTGTAAATGCTTGGAAGTATACCTTCAAAATTAATTTTATGTCTCATTAGTGCTCCATTTTATAACGTGATGTTTTAATGGAAGTTACATAATTTTAAGAGACTTGTACGACAATGTATGTAATTAGTACCTACATGTGTTTTTGTACACCCAAACAGACCTGTTTTGAAGGAACTTAATTACCCACTTCTCTTAGTCCAAAAGGCAGAGCCTGGAATTGGAAATGTTGCTGTAGGATAGCAAACCAGAGATATCGCTGATGGTAAGCGTCCTGAATATGCAGAGATACCATAAAATCCCCAGGCTCCATAGCTAGGACAATAGAAAGTAGGGTTTCCATCGGGAACCTGGGTACCCTGATGAACTTGTTCAGGGATTTGAGGTTGAGGATAAGCCGATGAGACCCATTTGGCTTCTGAACCAGAAACAGGGTAGAATAATTACCTCTTCCTTGCTGTGACAGCGGGACTGGGATTATTACCCCCGCTTGCAGCAGGGACTGAATGGCTTTCTGGATGAGCAGGGCTTTGATTGGGTCTGATGGAGGGCCTGTGCAGAAAAATTGGTGGGGTGGATATCTTAGAAATGAGAGGGCATACCCGTGAGAGACCACTTCTCTTACCCAAGCGTCTGTGGTGGTTTGACACCAGCACTAGTCAAACTGAAGAAGTCAGCATCCTACTCTGGGGTCCACCAGGCAGGCCCACTCTGTCGGGCTGAAGGCTTGTCCTCAGGTTTTGAAGCAGGACGTTTGGTGGCCTAGGTGTGCTTGGTCCTGGGCTTTGCGGCCCTAGTGGAAGCCGATTGCCTAGGAAAGGACTAACCCATAGGCTTTCCTTGGGGACGAAAGTACCTGAAGGACGTTGTCCGCGGTTTTGCAGTAGTTGCTGATGGCAGAAAAGCAGTCTTTGATGCCGCCAATGTAGCTACAATCTTGTCTAAGTCTGGACCAAACAGGATTTCTCCATTTTTACGGTAATCCCTCTAAGGCTTTATTAGAGTCTGCATCTACCTTCGATGACCGCAGCGAAAGAATGTGGCAGGAGGACACTGACGTGGCCGATGCTCTAGAGGCCAGGAAACTAGCATCCAAAGTCGCTTCTTCAATATATGAAGCTGTATCTCTTATGTGAGTTATATAGGATATTTGATCCCAAGAGGCCTCTGAGGGAAAAGACTCCTCTAGGGCGTCTGCCCAGCTCTCAATTGCTTTAGCCACCCTGGCAATAGCCACCCAGGAAAAGCAGTAGCTCCTGACAGAGAGTACACAGATTTCAGGCCAGACTCAATCTTTCTATCCGTAGGGTCCCTCAGTGAGGAGGCTGTAGGGATAGGTAATGTAGAGCTTTTAATCAATCACGTAACATGGGAATCCGCTCCTGGGGGCTTCCCTTCTTGCACAATGAGCTTTAGGAAAGGGATAACAAGAGGTCAGGCGTTTTTGAAGCTGAAACCTCTTACCTGGCGTCTGCCAAGCTGCCGCCATGTGTTCAGCTAGTTGATCCGAGAGAAGAAACTTTTTGACGTTTAAACAGTGGGTGCATTGATTTGGGGGCAGGCTCATTGTCTTCTATCTGTAGGATAGATCTGACAGCACGCATCAAAGCAGGTATATTAATCTTAGACTGAATCTCTTCCTCCCCAGAGGGGGACTCGGTGTTAGAGAGATCAGCAACGTCTGCCTCCCCAGATGACACTTCAGAATCTGAGAGCTGTGTAGACTGTGCAGATAGCACAGGACGCTTAGTAATCTTACTGGGTAGTGGCTTCTCACCTTGCAACATGTTTTGAAAGGCTGTAGAGGTAGGCGCTAGACTCTGTACAGAAGCAGAGAGCATGTCTACCCATGTAGGGGACACATAGGAGGTACCTGTATTGCTTGTATCTGTTGTGGCAACCCCATAGGGGGAATTACTGCCGGGACTGCTAGGCGGTCCGCAATAGTAGCCAGTACCAGTGGGGCTCCTGGGCAGGGGCTGGAGGGTTTAATTGGCCTGGTGGGGAATAACACCTTGCACATAGCACATCCTGTATTAAATCCTCATTTAAGCCTGGGAGCAACAACTTGCTTGCTACTCTTGCCTTTGCTAGCCATAGCTGCAGAGTAGTATAGCACACAATATGGCACTGAGCAATATGCAACCACAAAGTATAGGAAAGATATTCTAAATACAAGTGGGTATGCAGTGTATTGATCCTGCCTATGCTTGGATAAGCTGCAGGAGAGCACAATACAGAGTATGACACAGTGCAGTGACCAACACTATGTGACAACCTTCACAAATACAAAAAAATGTGAGGTACAGAAAACCCTGAATACACCTGTATATAAGGATAAGAGAGAGAGAAAAGGGAAAGGCATAAGATGACAGTATAGAGAATTTATACAGACAGGCAGCGCTAGCAGTGTAACTACAAAGGGGCACTACAATCAACTACTCAGACTCAGTGTCTGGTAGGCTATAGTGCTACATAACCTGGCTCCAAGAAGATGTATGTAGAGGGACCAGACCCCAGCATTTCCTAGAGAGAGCTGTGGCTGAGCCTGTAGAAGATGGCCACCGGAGACCTCTGAGGGGGCGGGGTAGGAGGAGGAGAGCAGCTCAGAGAAGCTAGACCTCAGAGGAATGGCGCCTTGAGCTGAGGAGAGGGGCCACTGTAATAGGGTAAGCTGTCCTCCCCATGCTGATTTATAACCACCGGGACGCTGGATTCCCGCTCCATATGTACCCTGTTGGTCTAGTGGATCACGCGGATGGAGCCGGTGTTCACACTCAGCACCTACGGTCTTTCCCCTGAGACCGGAGGAAAGACTCCCCAGTCAAGGGCCAGCGCAAGCAGTGACCCGCCTTACCTTCCCCTGGAGTCCGGGTTTCAGTCTGGGTCTTCTCACAGGGCCGGCTAGCAATGTCCCCGGGGTGCCCGCAGAGAGCACCAGTCGCAACTGGCATTGCGGCACCCGGAGGGTTGATGGAGTGCCGGCGCTGGGACAGTAATGTCCCTAGCGTCGGTGCAGATACCGCGGGCACCTGGTGAAGGGACCGCCTGGTCCCTTTCACCAGTGCCGGCGGTACTGTGGCGCCGGGAGAAGCTTGGCTCCGGGCGCAAGCTCAGCGGAGCTTGGCGCCCGGCAGCCAAGAAGCGGCGGGTAGCCGGCGCTGGGAGAGAGTACTTGCTCCCAGCGCCGGTCAGGCGTTGGGCGCGGCGGGCGTTTGGCTCTGGCCGCGAGCCAAACCTGGCTCGCGGGCCAGCAGCCAATCAGAGGCGGACGCGACGAGCCAATCGCGGCTCGCCGCGTAATGGCCCCGCCCACTCGCGCCGTCTTGTATTAGACGGCGCAGAGCGGGAAAAGTCAGTTCGGCGGCGGAGAGGGAGGAGAGAAGACCTCCCGAAGAGTGGAAGATCGGCGCGGCAACAGGGGCGGCGGCCACGGAAGAGGCCAGAAGACGCCGCTGTCAAGAGAGAAGACAGGCGGCGCCGGCTGGAGGAAGAGAAGAAGAGGCGGCGCCGCTGGCCAGGACGGGCCAGCGGCAGAAGAATGCGGCTGAGGACCGGAGAGGACTGCGGGGGTGGGAAGTGAAAGAGCGTCACGAAGCTCCCCCCCGCAGCCTCTTCCAACGTAGCAGGTAGGCCCTCCGTGAGGCCCACCATATACCCCCTCCCTAGACCGCCAGGATTGTCGGGCGTTAGGCCCGTGGAGCGTTGTCGGGCACTAGGCCCGTGGGTAATTAGGCGGGCACAAGGCCCGGGGCACTATAGTGGGCATTAGGCCCTATAAAAGGATTGGCCCGTAATAAGGTGTGAGTGGCCTGGGTACTAGGCCCAGGCCACTAAATGATTGAGTAGGCGGGCACTAGGCCCGTGGCCATAAACCAGGCGTAGGCCTGTACCCATACAGGAGGGCACTAGGCCCTATATTTGAGCCCCAATAAAAGTGGTCTGGACATTAGGCCCAGGCCACTACCAGAGCCCACCGTTAGGCAGGCCACTAGGCCTGAGCTGCAAAATAGAGCGGGACTCTGGGCAGTAGGCCCAAGTCCCTTGAGTACCCCACAGTAGGCAGGCATAAGCCCTGAGCCGCTGGTAAGACCCTGGGCGTTAGGTCCAGGGCCCTGAGCCCATTAGGTAGCCCCCGCATAGATGATTAGAGGTGTGAGCAGTGGTGGAGAGCTGTACGGCTTCCACCCATGAGGTAGTGGTTTCCCCAGTCACCGAGAAGAGGAGCTGGCCAGCTCTGGATAGGTAGCAGACATTTAAAGGGACAGCACTGTGTTTTGCTCTTGTGTATTTAGTCTGTGTTTGGTGTTCCGTGCAGGGCAAATGTTTAGTTTTGTTATATCTGTCGCACTACACACACTGTAGGTTGAGGGTGATGCCGTTTTAGTATGTGTAGTTGCTTGACATAGGTTTAGGCCCTGCACGGCTGTGTTGTGTATCTCCTTACAGGGACCTGTAGGCGAGTGAGCGGACGAAGAGCAAGAGTGGACACGGTGAGAAATATCTGTGTGTACTGTCTCTCCCTGTTTGTTTGTCACTACCTATCTCCTTCCTTCTGGGCGGACGGTGAACCTTGCAACCCGGTGCAAGGACGGATCTTCACCTGGTGCGTGAGTACCGATAGGTGAAAATTCGGGATCTGAGGCCAAAAGTGCCAATGATGATCTTCACTTAAAACCTGAATTTATTCCCCGGTTCAGTAGGGCGCGTCGGTCGACGTGAGGAAGGACGGTACTCACCTCGTCTCCTTCCCCCTAGGTCATCGTGTCCGTGTTCTATTCGGAGGTTCCAGGACCGTCTGCTCAACACACGGCCTGAAGGTGAGAGGGTGCGACGCAAGGTAAGTAACAGACGTACACCTGCACGGCAGCAGGCATTGCACCGCACCCGCCCCTCACACTACATTCATTTTATTTTAATATTGCAGGCATGCATGTTTATTATTTGATATGTGTGTTTTATTAGGTTGAATTTGGGAATAAGCCAACTCAATCTCCTTAAAGTTGATTCTCTGAATATGAACACATTGAGAGATAGTTATGAAACTGATTTAAGACGACCAAGCAAGTAGCCAGATTTATCAACAAGTGATATTCTATTATAACTCGTTACTGATATTAAATGGTTCTCCAACCAATCAGCTACTAACTGTCATGTGTGAAAAATGACAGGAGCTGAACAGAGGTGGATTTAGGCCTCATGGGGGCCCTAAGCAAGATGCCAATTTGGGGCCCCCCTCCTCTAACAATTCCCCCCCTTGGGTCAGTCAACATATGCCAAATCCCCCCCACCCTACCAGTCAGACAGTGTATGCCAAAACCCCCACTGTCCCAGGACTGGAACATATTTAGATATGTGGATATTACAGAAAAGGACTTAAATCGAAGTGCCGAGTTTAACACTCCTCCCTCACACCCGGACTGCACCCACACCACCCCCGACCATCCCTTTGTTTGACTCATTATTAGTACTGCCTGGCTGCAGACCCCTTCATTGTTGCGGGCCCAGGTGTAAGCAACGCCAGCACTGCAGGACGCATGGGACCCGCCGGGCTTTAAGCGGCCGAATTGGTAGCCTAGCGGTAAATCCGCTACTGAATCTGATTGGTTGGAGCACCATTTAAGATTAATAATGAGTTATAACAAGAATGTCACTTGTTGATAAATCTGGTCCAAAGGGCCTGAGTCAGAGTTGTACGCTATTTTTATCTCTGCTGCTAATGCCACAGGAGGTATCCGAGGACAAAAGACTGCACCGCAGATCTGAGTGCTGCATCAGAAGAAATCGGATCACCATGTCCATGGGTCACGGCATTGGTCATGACATTGCCCATCTGAGTGAGCCTAAGGCTACTCAGAATGGGCGTCACAGCTCCGTAGCCAAGGCCAGTAAATCTGCGTCGGAAGATGCAGACACTGGCCTTGCCACTCCCAGAAAACGGGGATGACACCCCCCCATTTTTGGTAATGATGGCTCCTGCAACTTGTCAATCATGCTGCAGCATAGGGGCACTGGGACCATAGTCGCAGACACAAACCCGCACATGCGCAGCTCCATCTCTGAATCAGGCTTTATCTACAGTATCTGTTCTCTGGCAGATTTAGCTGTAAATAGACCATGGGGCCTATTTACTAAAATACATTTTTCCAAAGTTTCATGTGGAGACATCTGTTTTTGCAAGAATACCTCACATTTATCGGAGATATTTAACATGGGACTATCTTCTGTGTTAAAGTACCCCTGAATACTGTCTTTTCTTAGTCATCTATGGGAATGGCGCTCTTGTCTAATTTGACAAGCTCCAAAAAGCTGAAGATTCCATTAACATCTCTTTAACATCTCTTTAAATAGACCCCAAAATCTGACCCCTGACCCCCCCTCCCCCATAAAACAAAAAAGAAGACAAAACAGCATTTCAGCCAAATTGACCAGGTCCAACAGGGCTCCATTATGAACAGTACACAGTAAAATCCATTTATCATTGGCCCAGATTTACTGTCTGTCATGACCACGATCTTATACATACTGCCCAATGGGATGTTGATCAGAGGTCTTTTTTGGGGATGTAGTCAGCATCCCGGCGTGCGGGATGCTGACGGTCTAAATACCGGTGCCGGAATCCTGACAGCATAGGGATCCCAGCTCTAGCATCCCGTCCGCCGTCATCCCAAAGGTAAGTATCGGGGATTAGTGGAGGGTTAAGGTTAGGCACTAGAGGGAGGGTTAAGGTTAGGCACTAGAGGGAGGGTTAGGGTTAGGCACAGGGGGGGGTGGGTTAGGTTTAGGCACTAGGGTGGGAGGTTAGGGTTAGGCACTGTGGAGGGAGAGTTAGGGGTTAGGGTTAGTGGTAGTATATTAACTACCGCTATTGGGATTTTCACTGTCGGGATGCCGCTGTCGGTATTCTGACCAGCAGCATCCCAACCGCCGGGAACACTATCCAACCCCTTTTTTGACTGCAGGAGCCAATTGGTGATCTCGTCTGTATGTTCAACACAAGTCATTATTACTTTTGTCATTATAATTTTCAGAAATGTATGGATACAGGCAGGGGCGTAGAAAGACCTATGGGGGCCCCATAGCAAAATTTCCAAAAGGCCCAAATTATTTTGCAGTTAATCCATTTTGATTGTAAATGATCCAATATTTACCTTTATTTTCCTACTTAGCTGACATGCAGGATTAAATGAATGGTGATTAGCATATAATAAGCATTATATACATAAAAATATATATTAAAAAAAATTATATAGTCTTCCTAATCCTAAATGTTTATGATATAATATTGTATATAAGAAAGGTATGATTCATTAATAAATCAGTTAGTGAGGAGAGATAGAGGCAGAGATGGCTGGGCCAGTGACAGCAGATGCCCTGCAGCAGCACTCAGAGGCGGCTTGTGCCGTAAAGCAGCCCCATTCTCTGCACCTACTGTCTGAGACCTGCTGCAAAATTGGACAGGTGCGTAGGCATATATTGGGTGTTGAATCTGCGTCCAGGTCTCCAGTAGGATTGTATCAACGGTCTAGTCTGGAGTTGGATCCTCAGAGGATTGGACAAGTGTGTATTCATCTTAAATCATATAGCGTTATATTAGATGAATAATTAGCTTTATTCATTGTTTCTAAATAAAAAGCTGCAGATAAAATGGAAGGAGGTGTCTGAAGGGGTAAGGGTGACAGGCCAAAAATTGTTATAAAGTCCTTACCTGAAGTTGTTATTCAGATTCCTTTTCTGAAGATGTTGCTGTTCAGGACCTTATTGGATATAATCCAAAGTTCATATCAGTAGTCCTTACCCAAAGTCGCCTAAATAAAGCAGGAACTACTCAGAGAGTATCAAGGTAGGAAAAATGTCACCTTTAAATGGCTGCCAGTAGCTGTGCATCCTTTATATAGTGCTGTGACCTTCATTGTGACATCACAATGCATGCAGGCAGCAGCTAGAGATGGCTGTAGCTTATATCAGCTCTGGGCCCAGGTGCCCTGCAGCAACTCATTCTGTGAGAATAGTGTCATTTAGCTCCGCCCCCTATGTTAATTATGCGTAATCACGTTGAATTCCTGTGAGGGGCGGGGCTTCATGGTGCGATCCAGCCGGCCCCGCCCCCAACTCCGCCTACCTGCTTCACCTCCCCGGCTTTCTCCCGGGGAGGAAGATTCAATAATAGGCAAGTATGCCCTAGAGGCTATAGCTACGACCTTGGATACTGGGACATCACAACAATAATACATTTGTGTATAGGCTAAACACACTTATCACATTTAAAAATTGACCCTCCAAATTGTCACATTAATTACCCTGAAGCAGACAGTCCAGTTTATACTGTAGGTTCTTATCCTATGAATTTTCATAAAAAAATAGGCCACTGTGCTGTTTTTTAGTAGATCACCATGATCATCTCAAATAAATTAAGATTTTTTCATGATTGTCTAATATTTGTATATTTACAGATTTTTTTTTCCTAATTATAATATTATTGAAAATTATAATCTAATTTTTGGAAGACTGCCAACCTTCCTCATTGATATTACTATAATTATTATTATTAGACTAGTACTTCAGACCTGTCATTAACCAGATCGCTAGCTATTGGCCATTGTTGCAGGTTTTTTTTTTACTTTTTTCATCTCTTTTCCCTCACCTTCCCATCTCTCTCCCCATTACTCTCCCTGTCTGCCTCGCCATGTGTCCGTGTATTCCCCTTTCTGTGTGTGTGTCTCCCCCTTCCTCTCTTTTAAAGTAGGCTGGACCACTCTACAACCAGTCTTGTGCCTGTGCCTCAGCGGATACATTGCATGCTGTTGCCAGCTGGCTGCAGTTCTCTCTTCACTACAAACTCAACCAAGTGACCTCTCCACGTGGTTCCCCACTGTGATTGCCATATGCAACCTTCTCAGGCCGTGACTGTGTCTGATCAGCTCACCTGTACATGTGACTCTTGCACATACTGTCAAAAGTTTTCTGGCCAAGAGAAAAACAGTAATTTGTCATTATCTTGATATGATGGCTACATTGGAATGGTCAGTGGATGGGGGTGCACTTGCCGTGGTATGCGTTCTGTTGTGGTACTGAGAGTTGTGCACCACCAGGGGATGTTTATATGTTTGGTATCGCACACCTGTGCTAGACTGACACCACAGAGTATTATATAATCGATAATAATTATATTGTTAATTGTTCCTTCAGGAACGCCTCCGTTTGTGCAGCCACCTTTCCTACCCGATCAACATCGACAGCCACCCCGTTATGTTGCGAGCCCCGCAGTGAATGAAGTTCTCACTCGCTACGGGGCTTGCACGCGCGTGAGGCACGCGCCGTGTGTGCGCACTGGGCCACCATCGACCAGCGCTGGCGAGCGGGTCTGAATCAGGCCCTTAATTTATAAGAGTCCGATGTTGATGAATTGATGAATTTGATCAGTTGGGACCGATGTTGATGAATTGAGGAACTTAAAATTATATGAGTCCAATGTTGGAAGCATCGGATGAGACCGATGGTTGGAGGTATCGGCTGAAACCGATGGTGGCTGTAAGAATAAGTCTCAGTGGTAAAATCCAGACTGGTGTGCAATATGGTATAGAAGACTTGTTTACCAGATATAGGGACCTGATATAATGGACTAGAACCATTCAGATAAAGAGTACTTGGGAGCTCAGCACTGAGCTATAACTAGAAGCGAAGACATGCTGTGAGCAAGAGGCTGCGGAGAGCCATCTCCATGCTCAGTAACAGGACACTGGCAAGAAACACAATTGTTTCAGCAAGATTCAGAAAGAAACACATTTGCTAAGCTGCACGCAGGCAGCTTTGCAATTGCGTCCTTGCAATAATGCAATAATAATGCAAATGCAGCAGGAAGTGTATGACACCCCCTGCTGCATTTGCGATCCCAGCACTGTGACAGAGGGCCTGATTCAGACCCGCTCGCGAGCGCTGAGAGCTCGCAAGCGGGTCGATGTTGCCCAACTGCGCATGCGCACGACGTAGGCGGCTCCGTCGTGCGTATGCGCGAGACCTGAATAACGACGGCCAAGATGGTGATTGACAGCACGCCCCCTTTGGTGGGCGTGCCTGGGGCGTGGCTGCCCAGATGGAGTCGTTCCCATGGGAATGCCTACCGTCTGGGGCCTACCCCACTGACATCACTAGTGATGTCAGTGGGAGTGCTTTTGGCTCTGATAGAGCCAAAAGCACTCCAGGGCTTGCAGCAGCGAGACCCTACCGCAAGCCCGATGGTCGCGACCATCATTTTGGCCGCTCGCTATAGATGTGGGTGGTTACCCACAGCTATGCGAGGGGCCAGGAGGCCGCTCAAAATGGAGGAGGGATGGCCCTGATTCAGAGCGTGCACTCTGTAAGAGCGTCCAGCTCTGAATCAGGGCCAGAGATCACAGTGCCGATGGTCGCGATGGTGGACGGCACTGGGCGACCACCTGGCCGGCTTGCGAGCCCAGGATACTGTGTTGATCAACGCAGATCCTGGGCTTGCGTGCACTGCTGAATTAGCCCCACTGAGTGGACAGGGCAGGAGCAGCAAAGACCTCTGTGCTATCTTGGACAGGCACTGGAGCGGTTAGAAAGTGGTTTTAATAATTCAGAGCGTGACAGTGATGATGTGATAGTGATTGTAGTCCCACCCCTGCCATAGAATGCCACAATTACCGGCATTGTGGAGGGGGGGTAGCACTAGCGCATGGAGGGGGGTTTCTAAGTACCCAGGAACCCCCCTGACAGCCTTGTCTCCATCTCTACACCATCCCCGGGCCAACCATAATCGGCGCTGCCCAGCCGCTGCCTGTTCAGATGTCAGTGCTTCCACTTCAGGTGGCTTTCATACAACCTGAGAAGGAAGCGCAGGCAGCTGAATCGGCAGTGGACAATAAGTGTGCCATGCTCACAGCCCTCCCAGAGGGAGCTAGACAGAGGGAGGCACTGCCGGAGCCGGGCTCCACCTTCCGGCTCCTGCAGTGGCTGATGAGAGAGATGTCATGACGTCTCTCCCATAGTGCAGAGCGGGCCGGCCCGGGAGGACGGAGCAGTGGCTGGTGGCAGGCACAGGAGTGCGGATTCCGGTAACATTTTTTTGTTTGTTTTTTTGTGTGTCTTTTTCTTTCTATATGTAAGGGGCACTGCTGGGGGGAGGCACTACTGGGGGCACTGCAAGGGGGGACCACTACTGGGGGCACTGACACTGCTGGAGGGGGCACTACTGGGGCACTAAATAAGGGGCACTGCATAGGGGGGACTACTACTGGGAGCACTGCATATGGGGGACCACTTCTGGGAGCACTGGCATGTTGGGGGGCATTATATAAGGGGCACTACTGGGGGCACTGTATAAGGGGCACTAATGGGGGCACTGCATAAGGAATCGGTATGAAGTACTGCCGGACGCAAGTCCCGACAGCGGCTGCCTAACATGGATGAAAATCCTGATCGTCCCCAGGTAAGTATTTACTAACCTAACCTCCCCCCCTAACCCTAACCCTCCTTAGGGGTGCCTAACCCTAACCTTCCCCCCAGTGCCTAACCCTAATCCCCCCTCTAAGTGCCTAAACCTAACCCCCCCTTCCCCGCCGCCTAAACCTAAGTCCCCCCCGGGGGGTGCTTAACCCTAACCCTCCCTCCCCCTAGCCTAATCCTAACCTCCATGGGGGGTGCCCAACCCTAAGTCCCCCCCAGGAGCCCTAAACCTAAGCCTACCCCCCCCCCGCGGCTGTCAGCAGCGGCGCCCAGCATCACTTCGATTGGGATGCCGGGTGCCGGTCTCCCGGCATCGATAAAATGACAGGCGTCTATATATAGACGCCGGTCATTTAACCCTTGCCGGGATAAAACAGTCTGGAAGCTGGCCGTCGGGATTACGTCCGTCAGCTTCCCAACTGCATACCCTGCCCCTGGGGGCACTATATAAGGGGCACTACTGGGAGCACTGCATAGGGGGGACTACTACTGGGGGCACTATTTAAGGGCACTACTGGGGGACTGCTACTGGGGGCACTATATAAGGGGCTACATAGGGAGGACTACTACTGGGGGGGTGCTCTGTTGTTTAACTTGCCCTGGGCTCCAAATACGCTAGATACACAAATATATGTATATATACGCCACTCGCACATATATATATATATATTTATATATGTGTGTGTGTGTGTGTGTAGACATATATAATGGAAACCCCTCCCCGAGAATCCTGGGACGGAGATATGATGATGCAATTTTACGTGAATTGCATCAATGACCACCTGTACCGTCCACTGGGTGTCCACTTTTCTGGACAGCCGGGAGCGCCACCCAATTTTTGGGAGCCTCCTGGCCATTAGAGGAGGGTAGGCAAGTATGCTATCAACTCAAGCCAGCTGGACTGCGTCCTGTTCCCATAACCTATTGGCAGAGCAGCCTAGCAATGTGAAGTGCAATAGAACGATGTTAGATATATTTATTATCCAGAAAGATTACCAACCAGGATAAAATACACATGGCCAGAGTGTATGTGATGTTAGATGTGTTTGCGCAGTTGTTTGGTGCAGGTAGCAGTTAATCCCACACGTGGTATAGTTTCTAGAGAGGAGGGGACCTGTGTTCAGTCTCCAACACGGGCCCCCTCTTCTCTGCCCGGAGGCCGGCTGCGCACTGAGTTGTGCGCGGCCAGGGCCGGAGTTATAGACTCTGGGCACTAGAGTGTGCCCAGAGTCTATAGTGTATGCACAGTGCACCGGGAAAATGGCCGTGGTGGCCATTTTCCCTGTATTGCACATGCGCAAACAAAGGGAAAATGGCCGCCACGGTCATTTTCCAGTCGACGTAGGACTCCAGAGAGGTAAGTAATTCTATGGGTGCAGGGTGTGTGGTGCGGGGCCCCCCTGTTCCCCGCACACCCTGCACCCATTATAGATAAGTCCCTGATTGGTATATCAGCAGTGTAGCAGCCCGGGGCTTATAGGTATTTCTGGGCGTTCAAGTGCACGGGCACCTGTGTGGTAAAAGCACTGGTGGGTGTGAGCACTATGCCCCTCAATATTGCACTGGTAGTGTAGTATACTTACGGAAGCTGTACAGACTAGGGGCCTGATTCAGACCCGGACGCAAGTGGCCGATCGTACGTTCGGCGTACGTGCCGAAATATGTAAATTTTACCGGTCGCACGTAATTTCGAACGCACCTAAAATTCCACCTCAAAGTCTACCGACCCCTCCTCTAGCTAACGAGCGAGCCAAATAGCGAGCGTACATCCACAATGTGGATTGCAGGGAACGCACGCACAAGTACAAACCGGAAGTGGGCCTGTCAGATTCCGATTACCTGCTCGTTTATTTTTCTTCCTACCTCCTTCAATCGTATCATGCCAATCAATATATCAATTAGCTTAATTGCTCTTCGCATGTGTTCGTTTTTTGTTTTTTTTTGAATTGCAATAAACTTTACTCTTGTCCGTGTTTGTGTTTACCCGCAGAATACGTACGGTTTAAACAATAGCTTTCTTTTGCCAAAATACATGTTTGAGCCAATTATCCATTTGTTTTCCGTGTTTTTACCCACGCATATTTTACTGGGTTCATTTCTTTATTTAAATTAGCTTACGCATGTCACTGCATCAAGCCTAACATAACTCTCAATAGATTTTAGGCCCTGTCGAACACATGACTCATACACTAACCAATAGAATGGTTCCTGTTAATTTCCCAACTACATTAGCCAATCAAAATTATTTTCTGGTCTTTATTAAAACTGTTTTATTAAAAATACACCATTGCCATCATGAGAGCCTCTGCATTCACCAAGCGCGAGCTCCTGGTTTTAACAGAGGTGATGGACAGGCGGATCACCAGCCAGCCTCCCCCCATCACCAATCGTGAAAAGCGTGCCGCCTATGCGGAGGGTCGCGGACGCCTGCGTTCCTTCGGCTCATGCCGCCAGATCGGGCAGCTGGAGCGCAGGTGGTCCGACCTTCAACGGCAGACGCCCCGCTTGCTGGCATGCTTTCGCATGCGTATAGTGGAAAGTAAGTTTTTTTTTCTTTTGTTTTCATGTTTATCTTTGTGGCCCTATCTGCGTGTGCATGTTTTCTTGTATGCCCTGTTTATTCTTTGCACTCATATCTGCGTGTGCATGTTTTCTTGTTTGGCCTGTTTATTCTTTGCACTCATATCTGCATGTGCATGTTTTCTTGTTTGGCCTGTTTATTCTTTGCACTCATATCTGCGTGTGCATGTTTTCTTGTTTGGCCTGTTTATTCTTTGCACTCATATCTGCGTGTGCATGTTTTCTTGTTTGGCCTGTTTATTCTTTGCACTCATATCTGAGTGTGCATGTTTTCTTGTTTGGCCTGTTTATTCTTTGCACTCATATCTGCGTGGTACATGTTTTCTGGTTTGGCCTGTGTATTCTTTGCACTCATATCTGCGTGTGCATGTTTTCTTGTTTGGCCTGTTTATTCTTTGCACTCATATCTGCGTGTGCATGTTTTCTTATTTGGCCTGTTTATTCTTTGCACTCATATCTGTGTGTGCATGTTTTCTTGTTTGGCCTGTTTATTCTTTGCACTCATATCTGAGTGTGCATGTTTTCTTGTTTGGCCTGTTTATTCTTTGCACTCATATCTACGTGGTACATGTTTTCTGGTTTGGCCTGTGTATTCTTTGCACTCATATCTGCATGTGCATGTTTTCATATTTTTGGGATAAACAATTAGCGTTTAACAAGGTGATGTTCTAAACTAACCTCAATTTGTTTTCCATCATTTAGGGGCCGAGCGACGACTACGGCGTCATCGCCGGCAAAGACTGCGCTCTCGTCCCCTCTCCCCAACCCCCAGCCAAACCTCCTCTCCCCAAAATAACCAAAATTCCCCTCCTCCCCAGCCTGCCCAGACCCTGTCGCCCATCCCTCTTTGCTATTTCCCCTCCATCCCAATTCCCCCTCTCCTCAACCCACCCCTCTCTTGACCACCCCATCTTCTGAATCGGTGATAACCCCTCCCACCTCCTTGGGAAATTTGACCACCTCCGAGGAGGACGAGGGAGTGGTTTCGGGGCCAGCCGTCATTCATAACGGTATGTTTCCCTTTGATCCTTTTTTGTGGTTGAAAATGTGTTTATCTAATCCTTTGTCTGTGCCTTTTCCTTTTTTTTGTTTTCCAAAAGTTTGGTTATATATCTGTTTGTATTTACATTTCACAGCTGATTTCCCCATACACATATCCCACATGGCAAAACAGTTAAACTTGTATGTCTGGCTTATGGTTGCTATTTTTTATGGTTTTTTGTTTGTACATTTTTGTTGGGTTCTGGGTTTTTTTTTAAATGTGGTTTTTGCAACACTATTGTCACTTTTTGATAACTGTCTTTTGCTTGTGTTTTTGTTGAGATTCATAAATTATGGATTCATTGTAGTAAGCAACACAATTTTCTAACCCACAGAGGACCAGAGGCGTTTGGCGGACCTAGCCGGGTGCGTCCAAGTTATGCGGGGGCACGTGATCGGCCTGCTGGTGGTCCTGGATCGTATGGCAGGGATTCTGCTTCCCTAATTTTTTTGTTTCAACCCTCAAAGTATTTTTCTAAAATAAACAGTTAAATTTTGATTTCAGTCTCATTCCTTGTCTCAAAATCTTAGATTGTTTAAACTTACATAAGTAGACTCTTGCAGCAAGTATTTGCAACTAATGTCACTAAGATTGTGTTATGTTGTTTTTTTAAAGCAGGCACATGAAACAGCTAACACTAACAATAGGTTTAGCGAGTTTCTTTTGTTTTATTTTTTAAAATAAAAATTTACATGTTACAATTTTGTGGGAAACCTGCTTAGGCCGAGATTCCAAAGCATACTGATTTTACATAATACCTTTTGGTGTTGGTTTTGACCCACAAAGCATAGTTAAATAATGTGCAAATTGCCACATTACAGGATTAACCCTTAAGCAAATTTAACGTGGATGAACCTGCTTACACTTGCTTGTAATGTACAATAAATTTTTTGGGATTCCAAAATCAAAAAATTTATTCACCACATAAAAAATAAACAAAGTGTTGGTTCACAAACAATACACACAGTGATAACAAAATGTAAAAACCAGCAAACACCATAATAAAAAATACAATAAAATCAAGAACTGGTTGACGAATGAGCATGCCAACATGATTCCACAAATGTTGCGTTTCCAAATTGGGTCCAGAATATATATCCAAAGTGTCCCCATGAAGTCATTTTTTGGGAGCAGGAAGTAGTCATCGTTTCAGTCCAAAAGATTATGAAATAAAACACAAGATGGGAAATAAAAAAACAATTAATTTGATGGTCCAAAAAATTCCTTACGACATTGTGACAAATAACTTCTTTTGTGCCAATAATTACCTAAAATATCTGGCCACCACATCATCGCGTATGGCCCCCCCACATACTGACCTCCGACCAACCTCGGGGGGGCCGTCCTCAGGCAAGGCATCCTCTGGCTGCATTGGGACACCACTCCTTATGGCGATGTTGTGAAATATCCCACACAGGACCACAATTTTCGAAACCATATCCGGCAAATACATGAGTTCGCCACCAGAGCGGTGGAGGCATCTGAATCGGCCTTTTAAAAGGCCGATACAGCACTCCACCACTTGCCTGGTGGCTGTAAGTGCGGAATTAAAATTACTTTGTGGCCCTGGTGTGGGAGCCAAATAAGGAGTGAGCAGCCAGGGCGTGCAAGGGTAGCCACTGTCTCCTGTGAAAAAGAAGTGACAACATCAGGAACACTGTGTATCAAGCTTAGCATTGGTATGTACTAAAGGTCTCCACTTACCCAGAAGCCACGCATCACCAGCTTGTAGGTTGTCTAATTTAGGAATTCTTAATTGGGTAAAAGACAAAACATAAAAGGGGATAAACACACATTTCTCCAAAGAGCAAACCGACAGTGCGCAGACTTCCACAATTTGGGGCCCAAACAACAACCAAGATTGGGAGCGGTAAATATCACCCAATTTAACTACAGAAAATAAGCAGACAAAAATGCGCGAATTAGTTCACAATTTAACTACAGAAAATAAGCAGACAAAAATGCGCGAATTAGTTCGCAATTTAACTTGAGAAAATAAGCAGACAAAAATGCGCTAATTATTTCGCAATTTAACTACAGAAAATAAGCAGACAAAAATGCGCTAATTAGTTCGCAATTTAACTTGAGAAAATAAGCAGACAAAAATGCGCTAATTAGTTCGCAATTTAACTTGAGAAAATAAGCAGACAAAAATGCGTTAATTAGTTCGCAATTTAACTTGAGAAAATAAGCAGACAAAAATGCGCTAATTAGTTCAGACATTTAGGAAACATAAAAACCAAGAAAAAAACTGTAAGGTCCACAAAAGATGCGTAAAAAAAGACATGAACATTTAACAAACAAGTGAAAATCCAAACTTACCAATACAGGATATAGAAGTCACCGAACAAAAAGGTCGTTGGGGCAGAGCCAAAAGGAGAATTTGTATAAATTTTTGGAGCCAAAAAAAAAAAAGAAGAAGGATAGCCAAATTTAACAAAAGGAAGACGGAAAAAAACTTACCAAAAAAATACACCACAACTAAAAGAACCACACCCAAAAAAGCGAACGGAAAGATAAACACAAAAAAAACGCACTGAAAAAATCGCCAAACACCGCCAAATACAATTCCCGCTAACAATCCACTCCGACCAACGTAACCTCCAACAAATAACACCCGCCACCTAGACTCGAGACAGCCAAAGCCATAAATAGTGTTTCTTTTCCCGCTCAAATTAAGGAGGGATCATAGGAACGCACAATCAATGATGCGGACGAATAATAAGGACGCATGTATAAATACGTCACGACCAAAAAAAAACGGTCTGGTGTATTTCTTGTTTTGGTATGAGAAATGGCTACAGACCAGCCAAACAATGGCCAAGAGGCGGCCGGTAAGTTTTTCTGGCATTTCCAAACAAGGATTATTTTGGGGCAGAATATAGTGAAAGTTGGCCAGCTAAAATTTCACAATTTTATTGAAAATAGGTGTGGAGGATGACATGGAAGAGGCTGCTGGGCCCAGTATTCCGGGCAAAGCAGGGAAAAAGAAAAGGCAGCCACAATTCACAAGAAAGGAGATGGAGGTTTTGGTTCAGAAGTGTGTGGACATCCTGCCACAGGCAGATGGGAATATGGGTGCAAGCCAGAAGTGGAGAATGTGGGAGGAGATAGCCAGTGCTGTCAATAGAGTGGGTGATTATGTCCGTCTAGCCCGGGATGTCAAACGGCGGTAAGGAAAAACTTGACCACCCTAAAAAAACAGGGTGAAATAATGCAGGAATAATGGCTACTTTTTCACCCACAGATGGCAAGACTTCAAATATCGCCTGAAACAAAAAATGGCTAACAGGGCTAGGCATGCAAGGGGAACAGGTGGGTGTCACCCCTGTGTCATTGGAGTTTAATGATTTGGAAGAGCTGGCACAGGGGTGTGTGCAGGATGTGGAGGTGTTTGGCGTGTCCAACATGGATACGGACATGCCAGACTTTGCGGCTCCTCATGTTGTCCCAGGTAAATGTTGTGATGTAACCAACTCTGAAATGTTAATGTGACAATATGTAGATTGTAATGTTCCTCTTTTCTCTTTTTTCTCACAGAGACACAGGCGGATGAGTCTGCTCCAGAGGGGAGCCTTGGCCGCAGAATTTCTGCTGGCTCTGCAGGGGAGGAACCAGTACATCCGGCTGATGACCCTGCAGAAGCCAGTCCTGGGCAATCCCCCTCGCAGGCAGTGGCACTCCTCACAGAACTCAATTTTAAATCGGATTCCCATACGGAGATTCTGCAGAGGATGGACGCCAGTCTGCTATGGGTGGCTGAGGCCCTGGAGCAAAATGCAGCGGCCAACGTGACCATTGGTCAGGCCCTGGCTGGAAATACCAGGGCCAACATCAGAATCACCAATGCCCTGGAGCAGCTCGTTCGCCAGCACATGGTGGAGCCGACCTCCCTTCCTGCCGGAACATCAGGATCCTCCACCTCTGGCACAACAACAGCCATTCCTCCAAATGTGCCTAGCCCTGTGCCTAGTCCAGAGGCCACAACATCTGCCTCTGGACAGGCCAGCCAGAGGACATCCCGGAGCCGGTCTGGCGCCCACCCTACCCCAGCCAAACGGGGAAAGAAACGATGACAGCACTGGCTACTTTGCCCACACTCCTTCTGTGCTTGCCCCATATTCCTTTCTGGCCAAAACTTCCCTCTCCTTTCTTGTGAATTGTTTTTTTTAATTTTGTCTTTTTTGTTTAAAAAATATCATTTTACAAAAAATAATGTTCCAAATTAAAGTGGGTAACAATGACCCCAAAAATGTACGTGACAATGCACATGATTTGTTTTAAAATGTGTTTTGAAAATAAAACCTACAAATTGTTCTCAACTGTATTGTGACATTAATTGAAAATTGGTTTAGAGTTAATTCTGTCCCACAAGGAAAAAACGAAATCTGAGTTTGGGACTTTCCAAAAATCAAGGGTTAAAACAAAATGTTACTTTAAGGAACACTTTGGAAAAAAAAAAAAAAAAAAAAGCAGCCCAATGCAAAAGGTTACAATACACACAAACATGATTACAATATTGTTACAAAATGCAAAAATACTATCCAAATTTGTAAAATACATTCCTACAAAAAAACGCTAATTGATTGTGTAATCCTGAAATTAGCAGCCGAGATTTTCAGCTGCGTACGGTTTTGTGCTATTCCAAAGGAAAAAAAAAAAAAACATTACAAGCTGGTTTTCAATCCAAAGTTGATTGTTTATCTGACAAGCCGTGATAAATCGATGAAACATCGAGGAGGCCCGGGCCAAAGGACAAGGCCATCGCCATTGTGGTCGAGTAATCCAGACCCTAAGCTGTGCGAGCAGTTTGAACGGAAAGAGGATCAGCCAGTGACATATGAGTTGGTACGAACACATTGGACGTTCGCATGAGCTAATTTATGTACGCCCCAAAAACGCCTCGCCACACCAGCGTTTTTCCATCTCCACCCCCGTCAACGCCCAAAAACGGCCTGTTCTGTCAATCACATTTGACATGTCACTTCCTGTTCGCAATTTGCCGAACGAGTGAAAAAAAGCTCGCAATCTGCCGTACGCACATGCGCAGTGTTACACCGACGCATGCACGGTTTCTCAACATCGGAACGCAACAAGCGTACTGCTGTTAACGAGCGGCTCTGAATGAGGGCCTAAGGACACAGCAAACAGATGTAGAGTCTCAGGGTTGCGTCTGTCCATGAGGAACTCCATGAATAAAGACGCGTGGAGACGTTGCGCATGCGCAGTAGCACATGTCAGAGGTCAGACCTATGGTAAAGCCACGGCAGGTCCTTGAGACCGCCGGCTCAATTACCTGTCTGCAGCATGGAAGGAGGCAGAGTCAGAATGCTCCTTATCCAACACCTGCAACTACAGTCACTATGCATGGGACACACAACCAGCTCCTTACAGTGCATACTATGGCTATTAGATTATGCACTTAATTTATTATAACTTTCCTTTTTTTTCCTTAAATAGTGTTTATTGGAGCCTCATACATTTCTTAAAGGAATCCTGCCTGAGAGTGTAATGTTAGGACTGTTTTTATTTCATATATCTAATTAGCACATCTTAATGTTTGTTTGTGCCTGGACGGAGCAGAAAAGCATTCTATTAAAAAAGTAGTAAGTTAAACCCTACTTCCATCATCTATTAAGATGTGTGAAAAGTGCAGCCATTTGCAAATTGAGAGTACCCCCGGTGTAATGGTTAGCATTACTGCCTCACAGCACTGAGGTTGTGGGTTTGATTCCCACTATGGCCCTAACTGTGCGGAGTTTGTATATTCTCCTTGTGCTTGCGTGGCTTTGCTCCGGTTTCCTCCCACACTCCAAAAATATACTGGTAGGTTAATTGGCTCCCAACAAAAATTAACACGTATGAGTGTGTACATTTGGTAGGGAATATAGAGTGTAAGCTCCACTGGGGCAGAGACTGATGTGAATGGCCAAATATTCTCTGTAAATATGTGTGTGCTATATAAATAACTGGTAATAATAAACATGCCACCTTCACCCCATCCTTTAAGCTCACTCAACTTATTATCACATCCCACAACACAGCATCTATTTTTTGCACTTGGACTCACTGCGGGATAACTGTGGCTACATCCATTAGGAGCTATATTTTGCACTCTTTGAGTTGCAGACATCTTGACTTCCCACAGACATAATTAGGAATAATTAAAATAGGTGCATTATGTTACAAAAGATGACCAACCTGCGTTGGTGCCTGCGTTCACATTTTCCCCAATTCATAAGTGTTAAATTTTACAGACCTATGGGAACTGCATTGAAGAATATCTGCAGAAAGAAGCAGTGTTATGCAGTTTTGTAAATCTTTCCTATCGCTGATTATAACCGTAGTTAGGTGATCAATACAGAACTGAAGAACATGGACATCAGTAAAATCTATCATGCGTAGCTTATGGCATCCATAAAGCTCTGTGCATTGTAGAAAACAAGTCTCTCTTCTGAGAAACATGGAGTCACAATTGCAGGTACAGAACCTCACACACACACACGCTTCCTGTCCCGTGTCCTCACATCAGACTGACCACTGCTCTGCCACTTTACAAGAAAGCTTTTTATTCTTTGCCTAGAAAGAAATCACACGGAACGCTGGAGATCCTGAAAGAGAGAGCTTTCTATTAAGTGGATCTTTGTGTGGTGCTGGAGATAGATTTGGTCTGTAATGCTGCTTAATGAATATTGCATGGGGAAAGCTTGTTTGGATTGTTGTATATGAAAAAAACTTTATATCTGCTATGGTCTATATCTGCTTGTTTGCTGCAATAGTGCTGCAGTGTTATTTGTATTAAAATGAGTTTAATTGTATTTAAATGAAGCTCTAGTGTACACATGCATGCATATGTCACGTCAGGAGATTCTTGTGAACCTGAGAGTGATGTTGGTTGTGGTTCAGTGGAAGGAACTAAGGGCCTGATTCAGAACCAGATGCTCTTTCAGAGCGCTCGCTCTGAATCAGGGCGGAATTATTTTTTTTTGGTGCCGGCCTCCTGGCCGCTCGCTAAGCTGGCGCTTGCGAGCGGGTCTAAATCAGCCCCTATGTGCAGGAAACTCGGTGGGCGAATGTAGGTTTTGCTCATAAGGTTATACTTGGAAGGACTGGATACTAAACTTGAAATAATATGCAATCACGTTTAGAGCAGGTACTTAAAGCTAGAGTCAGACTGGTACAAACAAGGGACTAGAACTGGCTGGAATGAAGGATTCAGACTTGAAATTACTTTGCAATTGGACCGGACTGTAACTGACTGGAATAGAGTCTGAGTCAGGCTGGAACTGACTTTGCACTTTGGCCCGACTGGAACCGACTTGAATGAGCTCTGAGGGCCTGATTCAGAGCCGGACGCAAGTGGCTGTTCGCTCGTCCGCCGTACGAGCGAAAACATTTAAATTTAAGCGCTCGCTCGTATGTTCGCTCGTAGCTAACCTTCCGCCCCATATTCTCCCAACCCCTCCTCTAGCTAGCGAGCGTTCAAAATAACGAACGTCCGTCTCCTCTTTGGTTGCATTGAGCGCTCGCACAAGTCAATTCCGGAAGTGGCCCTGTCAGTTTTCGATTGCCTGCTATTTCATTCTGCAAACATACTTGAATCGATTACTGGCAATCACTATATTAATTACATTAATTGTTATTCACATGTTTGCAATCGTTGTTTTTTTTTCACTGTCAATAAACTTTATTCTTGTTAGTGTGTGTCATTTCTTCCGCAGAATACGTACGGTTTGACCAAGGGGATGATTTTTCGAAATTACTAGTTTGTTAGAATGCTGCTATTGTTTTGCGTTTTTTTTTTATAGGCATATTTAAATACTTTAATTTTGATATTTAAATTAGCTTACGCATGTCACTGCATCAAACCTATCATAACTCACATTATATTTGTGAGGGTGTAGGTCACATGACTCATACAATAACCAATAAAATTGTTCCTGTTAATTTACAAAGTACATTAGCCAATCAAATTTTTTCTAGGACCTTTATTAAAACTGTTTTGTGTTAAAAAAATCATTGCCATCATGAGAGCCGCCGCTTTTTGTCGCTGTGAACTCCTGGTCTTCACTGAAGTGATGGACCAGAGAATCACAAATTTCCCGCGCCCCATCACTAACCTCCGCAAGCGGCTGGTCTACGCGGAGGTGCGGCGCCGCCTGCGTTCGATCGGCTACAGCAGAAATATCTGCCAACTTGAAAGAAGGTGGTCCGATCTGAGGCGCAGATCCCCACGCCTGCTGGCCCGTTTGCGTCTCCAAATAGTTCATAGTAAGTGTTTCTGTGTATGGTTATTTTTTTATTTGTGTTTTTGTATTCTCATACCTGTGTGTGCATGTTTAAAGTATAGCCCTGTTTGTTTTTAGATTCTCATACTTGCGAGTGCATGTTTACAGTATAGCCCTGTTTGTTTTGGGAATCTCATACTTGCGTGTGCATGTTTACAGTATAGCCCTGTTTGTTTTTGGATTCTCATACTGGCGTGTGCATATTTACAGTATAGCCCTGTTTGTTTTATTTGGACATACTTGCGTGTGCTTGTTTACAGTATAGCCCTGTTTGTGTACAAATTTTTTGGGTTAAAATCAAAAGACTAAAAGGCAAATTGTAATTACACATGTTTTTCGCCATCATTTAGGGGCAGAGCGGAGACTCACACGGCGCAGACGTGTGTCTCGACCCCTATCCCCCACTCCCACCCAAACATCCTCTGCCCACTCTGCCCCAAATTCCCCCTCCACCCCAGACCTTGCCGCCCATCAGTCCCCTCCCTCTCCTCACATTAACATCCCTCCAACTTCCCCCTCCACTCCAACCCCCCCTCTATTTTCCTCACCCTCCACTTTATCCCACATTACCCCTCCTCCTTCCCTCAGCCACTGGCCCACCTCTGATGAAGCGGAATTCGGGGCTCCAGGCCCAGTCATCAATGATCCCGGTATGTTTACCTTTTAAACTATGGTTTTTGGTTATGTTTCTGTTATTTTGGTTGATGTTGTCCTTTTGCCTGTGCAGTTCAAAATAGTAAAGTAGTTCCAAAGTTTTTTAAATATATCTTTGTGAAACAATGTCAAGGATGTTTTCCCCTTACACATATGACACATGTCCAAACACTCACACTTGTGTATTTCTTGTCTTAGTTTGTTTGTTTTTGTTTTTTTTAATGATTTTCTTTAGTCTTTTTGGGACCTTATTTAGTTCCCGAAGTTATATCCAATGTGTCCACATCAAGTCATTTTTGTGGATCAGGTAGTATGCATGGATTTGTATGGTCATTTTAGGGAATAAAACAAAAAAAACAAGTTAAAAGTGTACATTAAAATATTACATGTCTACATTGTGTCAATTAAATAAATTTGTTGAAATAATTACCTAAAAAATCTTGCAACAACTTGATCGCATATGGCCCCCCACATACTGACCTCCGACCAACCTCGGGGGGGGCGTCCTCAGGCAAGGCATCCTCTGGCTGCATTGGGACACCACTCCTTATGGTGATGTTGTGAAAAATCCCACACAGGACCACATTTTTGGAAACCATAGCCGGCAAATACATGAGGTCGCCACCAGAGCGGTGGAGGCATCTGAATCGGCCTTTTAAAAGGCCGATACAGCACTCCACCACCTGCCTGGTGGCTGTAAGTGCGGAATTATACTGACTTTGTGGCCCTGGTGTGGGAACCAAATAAGGAGTGAGCAGCCAGGGCGTGCAAGGGTAACCACTGTCTCCTGTGAAAAAATATAAAAAAACATCAGGACCATTGTGTACCAAGCTTTGCATTGGTTTCAACAGAAGTTGTCAACTTACCCAGAAGCCATGCATCACCAGCTTGTAGGTTGTTTAATTTGTGCCAAATCCCTGATTGCCGGATGACGAAGGAATCATGTGCACTGCCTGGGAATTTGGCATTCAGGGACAGGATCTGGAGGGAGGCATCACATACCACCATTACATTCATCGAGTGAAAGTGCTTTCGGTTCCTAAATATAGCCTCCAGCCTTGCTGGAGGCTGAAGTGGTATGTGAGTGCCATCCACAACCCCTATGATGTGTGGGAAGCCAGCAATTTGGTAAAAATTATCCTTCACCACATTAAGGGAACCCATATCCAATGGCATTTTAATAAAATGATGGAGGTGTTTAAAAAGTGCCTCCATCACTGCCCTCAGGATCCTTGAAAAGGAGGATTGGGATATTCCTGCCACTGTTTCGACGGTGGTTTGAAAGGATCCTGAGGCACAAAAATGTAACACCGACATTAATTGCGTAAGTGGTGGTATTGCTGTAGGACTGTCAATTTGCCATTCAAGATCACTCTCTATTAATGAGAGAGTGTCTATGATGATTTGTGGTGGAAGACGGTATCGCCTTAACACCTCATCATCTGGCAATCCAAAAAGGGTGATGTGTTCAATATATCTGGGGCCTTGCACGCCTACGAGGCCTACGCCTGGGACGAGATTGAGGTTGGTCGGGTTCTGGAACCATGGCCAATATAATATGACCAACATCAACCTGAAATGTTAAGCCAGGTAGTTATTGTTTTAGACAAATGTGTTCAGAAAAATATACTTTTCTTTTCAAAGCAAACCAAAGATTCTTACAGGCCTGGGTCGTGTCATGTGAAAAGAAACCTACATTACAAAAGACGAAAATATTTTTTAGATTAATTTAAAAAACTAGGAATTAAGCCAAATCTAGTTGTGGAAAATTTAGAGAAGGGAACACACATTAGTTCGCAAAATAGTACACTACATATAGAGAGAGGTAAGACATGATTTTACACTGAAAAGAACACACATTAGTTTGCAAAATAGTACGCTACATATAGAGTTAAGACATGATTTTACACTGAAAAGAACACACATTACTTATTGAAACATATGCTAAGACCAACACATTGAATTTGTTAATTCTTAAAACCAAAAACACTTACTAAAAACAGACAAATATCCCAAAGTTAGAAAAGGTCACTTGGTCACTGCCAAAATAACTGGAAAAAAAAAAACATTAAAAATATAAAATGTAAACTATTATTAAATTTTTAGGAGAATTGTGGAAATACTTACTCAAAAATATAACTAAAAAGAGTAAAAAAAAATGCAAAAATGCTAACGTAAAGAAACAAAGTAAGAAAAAACCAAACGTCAAAAAAATACAAACTACACCTTCCAGAAACCAGCAAAGAACTAACAAACCACTACACCGAAAAACCTCCAACAATCCACAAATGCCACCTTGAATGGAGTCACAGTAAGCCATAAATAGGCTGTATTTTCCCACTCAAATTAAGGACGGACAATAGGAGCGCACAAGGAATAATGCGGCCGAATAATGCTAACGCATGTCTAAGAACGTCACTGACTACCTAAATCGGTCTGCTACATTGCGAAAACACAATGAGTACTGAGCAGCAAAGTACTAGCCAAGAGGCGCCATGTAAGTATTTACAAAATGATGTGAAAATGCCTATGTTTAACATTACATTTGGAAACATTTAACTTTTTAATATTTTCTGCCATTTTAAAAAAAGGTGTGGAGGATGCCATGGAAGAGGCTGCTGGGCCTAGTAGGCATACTAGGGCCAAAAAGAAAAGACAGCCACAATTCACAAGGAAGGAGATGGAGGTTTTGGTGCAAATGTGCAACAACAACCTGGCACAGGCACCAAGGAATATGGGTGCAACCCAGAGATGGAAACTGTGGGACGACATAGCCAGTGCTGTCAATGGTGTGGGTGAGTTTGAACGTTCAACCTGGGAGGTGAAACGTCTGTACGTCAAAACTACATTTGATTGAAAAATGGGTACAGGTCCAAATACTGCAGTAATAATGCCTACTTTTTAACCAACAGATGGAGCAACTTCAAATATCGGCTTAAACAAAAAATGGCTGATAGGGCTAAGCATGCAGGATGAACAGGTGGGGGTCCCACCCCTGTGTCACTTGAGCTCACAGATTTGGAGGAGCTGGCCCAGGGGTGTGTGCAGGATGAGGAGGTGTTTGGCGTGTCGAACATGGATACCGACATGCCAGACTTTGCAGCTCCTCATGTTGCCCCAGGTAAATGTTGTAATGTTAACATCTCAGAAATGTGTTTAGTAAAATATCTAGATTATAATTTGACTCTTTTCTCTTTTTTCTCACAGAGACACACGCGGATGAGTCTGCTCCAGAGGTGAGCTTTGGCCGCAGAATTTCTTCTGGCTCTGCAGGGGAGGAAACAGTAGATCCAGCTGGGGACCCTGTGGCAGACAGTCCAGGGCATTCCCCCTCGCAGGCAGTGGCCCTCCTCATTGATCTCAATTTTAAATCGGATCAGCACACCGAGATTCTGCTGAGGATGGACGCCAATCTGCTACGGGTGGCGGACGCCCTGGAGCAAAGTGCTGCGGCCAACGTGACCATTGCTAAGGCCCTGGCGGAAAATACTGGGGCCAACGTGCGAATAGCAAATGCCCTGGAGCAGCTCGTTTGCCAGCACATGTTGGAGCCGGCATCCCTTCCTGCCGGAACATCAGGACCCTCCACCTCTGGCACAACAACAGCCATCCCTCCAAATGTGCCTAGGCCTAGTCCAGAGGCCACAACATCTGCCTCTGGCCGGGCCAGCCAAAGGACTTCCCGGACCCATTCAGGCTCCCTCCAACCCCCGGTCAAATGGCCTAAAAGGCGATGACAGCACTGGCTAATTTACCCACAATCCATCTCTGTGTTTGCCCCATATTCCTGCATGCCAAAAACCTCCCTCTCCTTTCTTGTGAATTGTTTTTACTTGTTTTATTTGTGTTCAAATGCCACTTATTTTGTTGGTATGTGGCCAAAATGATTTCTAAATTTTGTTCCCTGAAAAAAAATATGTTTACTTTAAAAAAAAAAAAATTCTACTGTTGATTTATTTACAAACTGGTTAAAAGGTAATCCCTGTAACAAACTTACAAACAATACAACAGAAATAGAAACATTTAATATTTTGATAAAAAACAAGGGTTAAAAACAATTTATGAGTTTTAATTAACAATTATCCAAAAACAAAAGGACGATTGGTTTCTTGATCAAAAAATAAAAATGATAAAAACCAAACATGCGTACAATATTGTTTGCCTAACAAATAAACACTTACAAATATGTAAAAAGCACACAAAAAACACAAACATTTGTTAGCTAATTGATTGTATGCCCCAGAAATTAGCAGCTGAGTAGTTCACCTGCGTTTGGTTTTTAGCTACTAAAAAAGGTCGATTTGCTAAACACCTTACAAGCTGTTTAGCAATTAAAAGTTAATTGTTTTTGTTGCCTCACTTGATTAATCGCAACACCATCGATGAGTCCAGGGAAGTGCGAAGAGACCATCATCACTGCAGTAGACTATACCAGACCACAAGCTGAGCGAGCAGTCTTAATGGAAATTGGATCACACAGTGACGTGTACAAAATAGCGTCCACATTGGACGTTCGCACAAAATAATAAATGTACGCCCAAAAACCGCCTTGCCACGCCGGCATTTTCTCTTCTCCACCCCCATTACCACCCATAAATGGAACATTCCGTCAATCAAATTACATAGGTCACTTCCTGTTCGCTGTGTATACAAGCGCAATGAGATCCGGACGCATGCGTGGTTTAAAACAATCGAATGCGTACGAGCGAACGGCTGCTAGCGTCCGGCTCTGAATGAGGTCCTGAGTCCACAGGAAGCCAGCAGGGAGTACTCAATTCAGAGCCGCTCGCTAGATTCGTACGCTCGCACCCAGCATATGCAAATTCGGCAAAGTGATGCCATGGCAGGCAATCGCATGGCAAGGCATAAGCGCGCCCACTATGTCCTGGCATGCAATCACTTTGTGTATGTAGATGCTCACAAGGCTGTCTTAAGATGCCCACTTGCGTACGTCATCTCCAGGAAGTGTATGCAACCATCGGTACATCAGGTACCATCGGAAGCAAACGCAGCGCTTGAAGTTGACTATACCCTACCACAAGCACTGCAAGCAATTCAGTGTAAAGTACAACCAGATGACATGTACTATGACGCTGCCTCTTATTTATGCACGCCTCTGAAACGGCGTTAAGATGCTCAGACATGCCTGCGTTCGCACCTCCACTCCCCGTTTCTAGTGGCCTGCCCCTGTTACCACCCACAAATGGCCTCTGCTGTCACTCGCTCTGCTTGGCAGTATATGCGCAGTGAGTGAACACTTCCCAAACTTTCGCACTGGCTCACGCACGGCGATGCATACGCATGCGTAGAATGCGAAAATCGGCCAGCTACGACCCAGTCGCTTCTTAGCGACTGGGTCTGAATCAGGTCCTTAGTGCAGTGTAAGGTGGAATAGCTGCAGACTGCTGGAGCAAAGCACAGGTTACTCTGGCAGTGTAATGGAAAAGATAAGAATCTGTAGATCACCAGCGCGGAGGAACAGAGCTTCTACGACAAGAATTGTTCGCAGGAGTCAGGAGCCAAGGGACGCAGCTGTAATGGCAACGTTGCTCTGGCAACTTGCTGGGAACACTGCATGTCCTTTTATTCCCCCTGCTGAACTGTGATTGGTGGAGCAGATCAGCTGACCGCTACAGGGCTTGTGATTGGGAAAACTAGGCTCAGCTGATTGCAAGTCATGGTGGCACCTAGTACACAGAGATGGGGGGGAAAGTTGTGGGGTGCTGGTGTGGAGACCTGGGGCACAGCGGGGACTAGTAGAGCGGCAGTGATACTGCCCGCAAGACACCTGGAGGCAAACTGACCAGCACGCCGGTAACTTACAGAGGGCAAGTTAGTATATACAATTATATAATAAAATCAAATGGAAAGGAAGGGGAGAAGGGAAAATCGACGCACTGACCTGTAGTAGTATAGGTATAATTAATCAAACATATAACCACTATTCCCTATTCATATGAAGAGTATAATGTATCGGGTAGTGGAGGTGCTCACTAGAGTAAAAAACTGGGTTGAAAAAAGAAGAAGGAAAGAAACTCTATTTGGTGAGCACTCTAATGGAATATGAATAAATTAAAACATAACTTTTATTAATACATACTAATATATCTATGACAAAAAAAACGGAAATAGACATACAACATTTAACATGTAAGTACCCAAATTCATAAAAGGTTAGTAGAGGGGTCTATAGATATATACTAAATGAGACGAGCATCCTATCTCAAGAAGACCTCTTTAATCAATGATTACTGCAATGGGTAATCAAATACGAAACATTATCATATATATCAAATAATTACATCGAACAAGCACCGAACATCTGAAGCAACATAATATACATATAATACTTCAATTGTATAAATGAAATCACACCAGTATGTATAACATATTACCTAAAGAGATTAAGTAACAGGACGGTCAGGGTCAAGATTAATCCACCTGTGATTCTACTTCCCCTCACTTAGCAAAGGCTATCAATGAGGGGTGAAGGATCATCTGGTGGCAATGTAACCCCTGGAAACAACAGCGTAACCGTAACGTTACTCACTATTTCGCTTCTGCTGTCAAGGGTCTTACATAATGCATAGTACCCTTAATGAGAGAGTTACTCTGAATGAGATTGTCATCAGTTAATAGAGTAGACAGTTAGAAGAGTGAGTAACCTATCATGGTTAAATATTCTTAAAATAAAGTCTTAATTGTTGTACCAAGAATGACATAAGTTCTCGTCCTGTATTCATTAGTACCATCTGTTCTTGAATAGTTTAAAGGATAATAAATTGGTATATAAAGAATTTTTACTGATAATCTCTACAAATGGATAATTGATACAAGAGGAGATACTGGGCTTGATTCAGACCCACTCGCGAGCGGCTGTCCGCTCGCAAGTGGGTCGATGGTCTGCACTGAGCATGCGCACGACGGAGGGAGCTCCGTCGTGCGCATGCGCCAGACACGACGAGCGAAGGACTTTCCTTCGCTCGTTGTGTCCGATCAAAGGGGGCGTGCTGTCAATGTTGATTGACAGCACGCCCCCTTTGGTGGGCGTGCCGGGGGCGTGCCTCCCTGACGGGGGCGTTCCCACGGGAACGCCTCCCGTCAGAAGCCGGCCCACTGACATCACTAGTGATGTCAGTGGGAGTGATTTTGGCTCTGATAGAGCCAAAATCACTCCGGAGCTTGCGGTTGAAAACCTCAACCGCAGGCTCCGGCTCGCAATTTCGATGGTCGCGATGGTCACGACCATCGCGGCCATCAAAATGCACGCTCGTATAGCCTGTGGGTGGCGACCCACAGCTATACGAGCGTCCAGGAGGACGCTCCATGAAAATGGAGCCCGGCCCTCATGCAGAGCGTGCGCTCTGCTCAGAGCGTACGGCTCTGAATGAGGGCCACTGACATTAAGATATACAAAAGTTAATCGTTCATAGTACACTTGGACTGTAATAATAACACAGAGAGTATTTAATCATATGTGGATGTCAATTTATATAATATTCCCACATTGAATGTTACTATAAAGCAGCATTGACAGCCTTCCAATTGAAGACTAGGTTTAGTAACAGCGTTGGACCTTCATAAGAACAGTCAAATAGAAATAAGAAATAATACCAAATGACATACAAAATAGTGAAATAAAGATGCTTAAAAATAGGGCAGTTTCCCAATGGTTGGGTGCCCTAACACATAATAACTGGCTAAATAGTGTATCCAACGCTCTAAACCTATAGTGCATCACTACTAGCAGTAAATAGAAAGGAATATAATTATTCCGGTGTACATGTACGCATATTAACAGTGTGACACAAATCCCATCTGTAAGAAGTAGTAGAGTAATAAATGGAGCAGTGTCCCAATCCTAATAGTGTCACACTCAGAGCTGTGCAAAGGATATAATGACAGCTGGTATATCTGTAGTCCAAGTGGTTACCAGTAATTACTCCACCTGTAATGTATACTCACATCCCCCTTACCTAAACGGAGCGATCGCCGCACAGCGACTCACCATGTCCGGATACAAGGGAAGCGAGCAACCAAGGGGGAGCAACAGCAAACATAATAGCAAGGTATACTGACTGGTGGATGAGGTGTCCTGCGTGGCGCCAGTGCGGACACCCTCCCGCCTACCGCCAAATAGGATTGGGACACTGCTCCATTTATTACTCTACTACTTCTTACAGATGGGATTTGTGTCACACTGTTAATATGCGTACATGTACACCGGAATAATTATATTCCTTTCTATTTACTGCTAGTAGTGATGCTTTATAGTAACATTCAATGTGGGAATATTATATAAATTGACATCCACATATGATTAAATACTCTCTGTGTTATTATTACAGTCCAAGTGTACTATGAACGATTAACTTTTGTATATCTTAATGTCAGTATCTCCTCTGGTATCAATTATCCATTTGTAGAGATTATCAGTAAGAATTCTTTATATACCAATTTATTATCCTTTAAACTATTCAAGAACAGATGTTACTAATGAATACAGGACGAGAACTTATGTCATTCTTGGTACAACAATTAAGACTTTATTTTAAGAATATTTAACCATGATAGGTTACTCACTCTTCTAACTGTCTACTCTATTAACTGATGAAAATCTCATTCAGAGTAACTCTCTCATTAAGGGTCCTATGCATTATGTAAGACCCTTGACAGCAGAAGCGAAATAGTTACGCTGTTGTTTCCAGGGGTTACATTGCCACCAGATGATCCCTCACCCCTCATTGATAGCCTTTGCTAAGTGAGGGGAAGTAGAATCACAGGTGGATTAATCTTGACCCTGACCGTCCTGTTACTTAATCTCTTTAGGTAATATGCTATACATACTGGTGTGATTTCATTTATACAATTGAAGTATTATATGTATATTATGTTGCTTCAGATGTTCGCCGCTTGTTCGATGTAATTATTTGATATATATGATAATGTTTCGTATTTGATTACCCATTGCATTAATCATTGATTAAAGAGGTCTTCTTGAGATAGGATGCTCGTCTCATTTAGTATATATCTATAGACCCCTCTACTAACCTTTTATGAATTTGGGTACTTACATGTTAAATGTTGTATGTCTATTTCCGTTTTTTTTGTCATAGATATATTAGTATGTATTAATAAAAGTTATGTTTTAATTTATTCATATTCCATTAGAGTGCTCACCAAATAGAGTTTCTTTCCTTCTTCTTTTTTCAACACAATTATATAATACTTGATTCAGTTTAGCTCATGTTAGAACATGAACTTTTGTTATATAACAAAGGGGAGATAAATATAGGTATTGTACTCCCTGCAACTGTCATAGTTACCGGCAGCAGAGAGGTCCTTGTGCCAGAAAATGAAACGTAATATGGCGTCACACTAGATTTATCCAAATAGTTGTATAACGTGGAAAAAATAATGACTATATGTATTATTCAGACTATTGTGTCAGATTGCTGCTAATAGAATTACTGTAGTAGTCTTCCCTGCTGGATAGCGACTGGAGATGGAGAAGACATTGGGTATAACATGATGATGGTATATAGAGGCCACTGTGACACACACACATACACACACACATCTATGATATATTTTCAGAATGGGGATAAAAATCAGGAGTCATGTGCATGCATGTATGTGTCAATGTGCCCAGCATGCTCTGCTAATCCCAAAATGTTGGCCTGTGGACATTTGTGGCTGTGGTGGCGAGCACTAGGTTGGCTCTGCTCTGGCATTCAGAGATAAGGGCCAGGTAATGGTGCAGGAGGTGCCCCACACACCAGTGGCGTAAAAAAGGTATTTGGAGCCCAGGGCAAGATGAAAAACTGAGCCCCCCCCCAAGTATGTGCACACGTGCCAGAAAAGTAAACATGGCCACATGCCACAATGGGGCGTGGTCACTGAAAACTGTGTTAACGTGACACACCACCGTTTCTCATCACCCTAAGAACATTCTTTTCCATTCCATATGCACCTTAATGCCCGCATTATTAGTGCTCCCTATTCAATGCCCCCTGCTGTAGTGCATATTATGCAGTGCCCCCAGTAGTGCCCCTTATACAGTGTCCCTACTAGTGCCCCTTATACAGTGACCCCAGTAGTGCCTTTAATGCAGTGCCCCTTATACAGTGCCCACAGTAGTGCCCCTTATACAGTTCCCCCTAGCAGTGCCCCTTATACAATGCCCCTTATGCAGTGCCCCCAGTAGTGCTCCTTACATACTGTAAGTAACACACAGAAACATGATAGTTACCTGAATCCCACTCTTGCGTCCGCTGCGGTTCACTCCTCCCGCTCGGCACTATGGGAGAGATGTCATGATGTCTCTTCCTTCACCCACTGCGGGAGCTGGAAGGCGGAGCTCATGAGTTTCAGCCCGGCTCTGGTCCTGGGTGCAGCAGCAAATAAAAGTCTGTCTGACTCTCATTGACTGCTAACACAAACACACCGCCGCCGGGTAATACACTCACTGTGTACTACCCTACGATGGTGTATTTCTGTGCGGTCTGCAACACAAACTGAATCCACTGGATGGCGCCCTGCGGCACCCCCCCTGTGCTCCACCGCACCGATGGCACTCAGGGCATGTGCCCCAGCCAAACCCCCCCTAGTTACGCCACTGCCACAGACTCACCGGCACAGGCTGATAGCAGAGGAGCACTGTCTGGAAGATATCATCTGCATATGTCCCAAGAACTTGTGCAACAACAATTTGGCCATACTGGACTGCCTGCAGCACTTCTGTACGCCACATAGAGATACATCCGTTGCACACACATAGCTTGAATATCCATACATTACATATACTGTACATACTATCCATACAGTATATCACACATAGATACATCTACAAACCGAAAAACCCTGCCTTGGAAACTCTGCAGAGCTGCATTCCTGTTGTATAAAGCTAATTACCATTATGCTATTTATGATTATTGTGTATGAAAAATGTTAATGTTCTAATGTGTAGAAAGTGAAGACTTCTGTAGGCGAAATAGACGTTAGTTTCTGTAGACAAAACTTTAGACCCACATGAGTAGGGATTGGATCAAAAAGAAAAGAAATAGCAGATTACTCACCTACTACGTTCTGGTACTGCAGACCTGCAAAAATGCTACTATTCAAACAGTATTGGTGCACAATATGTATGATTTATCTATCTATCTATATATAATATATATAATATATATATATATATATATAAATACAGTAAATTCAGTGCGCAAATCAATCAATCAATCAATCAATGCATAAACACATATAATACTGTGAAAAGTTTTTTAGAATCCAATAAATAGATGGATTTTTGGAACAAAGTAAATCTGTGTCACAGACGCCAGATATAGCACAGGCCACAGGTACCACACAGGCCGGCGTCTTCCCCACGTTAAAACCCGGATCCAAGCGGGTATTGGTTTATCTGGAATTGAGAGCAAGAAAGAAGGGGCGCCACATAGTGCATGAAACTATAAAACAGATTTTATTGCAGACAGCGGACATAAAACTCGTTCAATGAATATGCGTACCACAATCAGCGGTCAGATACCATCGCAAGTAATAAAAATGAAGAAGCCTGAATATCACCCGAACGTCTCCGGGGACTCCGTCGGCTATTCGACCAGTAATGGAAAGCAACGCCAAACCACGCCCCAACGCGTTTCGTCATCGACTTGTGGCACAGTAAACTTGGTCTGTAGTCTTGATTGTGCATTTTTTTTTTAGTCATCTGCCACGCGTAGTACAATTTTTTCAAAGTGCCATCTAGTGACAGAATTATTTTTTTGCAGATGATATAATATTTTGAATAGAACATACACTTAATTTGATGTGTTTCCTTGAATTGGCAGGAGATAATCTGACGTGTGGAACATCTGTTGGAAATAGGATAACAATGGGTGACTGTTATGAAGTTTCATTCTACAAGTTTTTTTATTACTCATACAAATAGGGAACAACTCCCTAAAGAGTCTCTACTCCAGGTCATTTTAATAATTCATGCTTCAAAATTAAATTTTGTTTTTATACTGAAGACCATAGATGCATCTGTAAGTCTAATCCATTAGTAAGAAACACCTTAAAAGTTATCCTTCTATGCTGCACAGATTTGTTGGTTTGCACAACATGCTGGTTTATAAACATTTTGTAACATCTGTCCTTATTAGGTCTATTGCAGTAAGTAAGGTGGTGTGTGATTTCCCATTTCCCATATATAAATTGTAACAATTTTTGTTTATAAATGTAAATCTATTTTTCAGATTACCCAGACTTTAAAACATTTTTTTTTATTTAAATAAATGTTATAGTATGTGTGGATGTAGATAATATAGAATTATTTATAATTATACAGGCACACAATTGCTTGACCTATAAACACATTGTTTTACTGAAAATCGGTAGTATGTGTTACAGTTTGCTGTAAAATACTTTGTTTGTAAAGCCAGAAAGTTTTCTTAAATTTTTAAAAACCCTTTGTTCACTAAACAATTGGCAAATATAGTTTGTATTATTACTATTATTATTATTATTATTATTATTATTATTATTATTATAAGTAATTCACAATATCAATTTATTTGATAAGTTTATATTTTTATTTTATTTTTAAGCAATAAAATATGACATGACAGGAAAGACAGTGGTCATGTAATCAGAGCATAACATAATATTACAAATGCAACCACGACAATCTAAAACCATTTACTGACGTAATTAGTGAATGTACTAATAGTGTCATTTACATGGAAGGGTACAATAAAAGTGCATGTTTATGATGGAAGGTGGTGAAAGGGGTGAGATATGTATTACCACCGACCACATGGCCGGTGGTTCAATTCCCGACAGGGCTGCCCGACAAAGGAGGAAATCCCGATCGTCCTAAAGGTAAGTATTTACTAACCTCACCTAACCCCCCTAACCCTAACCCTCCTTAGGGGTGCCTAACCCTAACCCTAACCCCCCCTCTAAGTGCCTAAACCTAACCCCCCTTCCCCGCTGCCTAAACTAAAGTCCCCCGGGGGGGTGCCTAACCCTAACCTCCCCCAGGGGGTGCCTAACCCTAACCCTCCCTCCCCCTAGCCTAACCCTAACCTCCCGGGGGGGTGCCTAACCCTAAGTCCCCCCCGGGAGCCCTAAACCTAACCCTCCCCCCCGCGGCTGTCCACTGCGGCGCCCGGCATCTGCTCGATCGGGATGCCGGGCTTCAGTCACCCGACGTCGGGCAAATGATAGGCGTCTAGATTTAGATGCCTGTCATTCATCCCTAGTCGGGATAAAGCCGTTTGGAAGCCGGCGATCGGCATTTAGACCGTCGGGTTCCAGACTACATCCCGGTGAAAGGAAGATAGGTGGGAAAAATAAAAGGTGGCTGGGAATGAGAGGTGTGTGGGACCCGAGTCAGGGGTTTTGGTGAACTAAAGAGCAATATAATTAGTGTTTGTGTGATCCTAGAAAGAATAAAAAATAGTCTGAGGTGGGTCAACCAGAAACCCTCAGTTTTCCTGGCGCTCAAATGAACACTACTAAAAATGAAAAAGGATTGGTTGTGAAATTTGGATGTATCAATAACACAGGACACAGAGCTGCAAAACTTGATGTCAGTTGCTAATCTGACATAAACTACACCCAGTGGACAAAAAGAAAGAAAAAGTTGCGCTGCTGTGGCTGTGTAAATAGTAAATACTTGATTGATTTGAAGAAACACCTAAGCCTCTCTGAATCATATAAAAAACATTTATTGAACAAACAATGACATAAAATATAATTAGAATGTAGCTCTTCGATACAATTAAAATCACAATAGTATATTTGTTGCAACAACTCTTGGGACCATTTCCATAACTCTTGGGACCATTTCCATAACGTGTAATAGTTCCACTATTAGCCTTGAATCTTGATTAAAGTCAATTGGTAAAAAATGAGGATTCAAATGCTCACCACTGTAATCCTCATGTAGATGCTGAAAGTATCCAGCAATAACTTGGTATATAGAGACATCTGGCTGCCACTTGTAGTGCGCCGGAGCTTGTGCTTGAACCAGCATTTGGCTGTGGTGCAAGTCCCCCAGTGCAGCGTGGCAACGACCAGTGGAGCCGCAAGAGCCTCCTAGCACACGGGGGCCTGAAGGCGGCTGTAAGATGACCGGCGCCTGTCCGACACCCAGGTCTGCAATCGGTCTCTGTTTCCGGCAGCAACAAGCCACAGCAGCGCAACTTTTTCTTTCTTTTTGATCCTAGAAAGAACTGTACAAATACTAATGGTGTCTTATAATTGTTATTAGAATAGAAGGTCTCGTAGTTCTTGAGTAGAGGTGGTAGTGGTGTCATGGGAAGAGGATATAAGGAAATGTTACAATTGGCATTACATTTGGGAGAATTTGTAGGATTTATTACTGAGGTAAGCTGTGATTTGATTTCCATTGCTGCCAGATTTTCAAACTGGTGGCCATCAAGCCTCTGGCCACATTTAAAAGCTGGACTACAAGCTTATATGTGTGCTAGTACAGGCTGTTGGGTGGGAAGGCCACAAAGAAGGACCTGGGAATACTAGTAATAGATGCATTGGTCACTTTACTTAGAAGATCTGAGAGAATTTACTGCAACAAATCTACTCGAATAACATTGCATATCCCTCATTTAACGAGGCAACAACAATCCTGATTCCCAAACCAGATAGGGATACCTCCTTGCTGTCTTCATATAGACCCATTACTTTGCTTAACCAGGATTATAAAATCTTGGCAAAGATCTTATCGATTAGATTACATAATATGATGCCGACAATCCTTACCCCACATCAACTAGGATTCACAAAAGGCCGCCAATCGGTGTTGGGCATTCGCTCGGCAGTTGCAGTTCTGGCCTCCTCCCCAGCGGATCAGAGATCTTCCACTATTCTGTTGAGTTTGGACGCTGAGAAGGCCTTTGACAAAATTCTATGGGAATATTTGTTCCTAGTTCTCGATGCCAGGGAATTTGGTACGTCTTTTATTAATATGATCAAATATCTTTATTTGAATCCATGTACTAAGTTACTTGTCAATGGCCTTCTCGGCAACACATTACATATGTTTAGAGGTACGAGACAGGGGTGTCCGCTCTCACCCCTTTTATTCAATTTAGCACTTGACCCGCTAATCTGTTCTCTTCAAGATTGGTCGCTGTTGTGCGGTGCTTCCATTGGAGATTACGAATTAAAGCTTATAGCTTTTGCGGATGATCTCATGCTTTTCATATCTAATCCAGAGGTTAGTTTGACCCCCTTGTTCGAAAAATTGGAACGATTTGGTCACATTTCTGGATTTACTATTAACTTTACTAAATCTACGGCACTAGCTTTGGGTAATAGACCTTTTAGACCTAGAGACAATTTAGGAGGCTTAAAATGGGCATCTTCCAGCATACCTTACCTGGGTATACAATTACCCAAGAATATTAACAACCTATATTCTTTAAATGTTACCTCAATAATAAATAAAATTTGTGCAGAAATGGACAGCTGGCAACATTTTCAGCTTTCTTACCTAGGAAGGGCCAATCTAATAAAAATGATAATTTTCCCTAAACTGCTATACCCTCTACAAGTCCTCCCGATACTTCTCACTTTAACTGATATTAAAAAGATAGATGCCGCTTTTCGGAAATTTATCTGGAATAACAAAAAAACAAAACTTAGTTTGAAAATTCTTCAACGCACTAAGGAAGAGGGGGGAATTAACTTTCCCCATACTCTCCTTTATAACCAAGCTGCAATATGTAGATACATTCATGACTGGATTCTACATAGAAATCATTTCGCCCACTATGAATTAGAGAGACAGTTCCTATCTGGTTTGGACTTGGTTTACTTCTTACATATGCCTAAACACGATATACCACCGCACTTGCTTGATAACCCACTCCTGATGTCAACATGGTCAACATGGCAATCGATACGTAACAAATTTAAAATTCATGCTTCCTACTCACTACATCTCCCTCTGCTGGGAAACAATGACTTTCAGAATGGGTCTGCAACACACCCTTTCCGAAGGTGGGATTCACTGGGCCTTCGTACAGTTAGACATTTCACTAATTCTTCACTTAAACTCCCATTAACGTTTGAACAGGCACATACACAATACGATTTTCTTCATTCTTGTAACTTGGCCTTCCTACAGGCACAACACTACACCAGTAAAATATTATCTTTTTTATCTCCCTTGGATTGGGATAATAGGTTAGACACTGCCTTCTTGTCGGCTGGCTATCCATATAGGGCTATATCCCTGTTTTACCACCTACTAAGAATTCCTTACTTTACGGGAACATTCTCCACTGGTATCACTAAGTGGCAGACTTGGTTTCCAAATCTAACAGAAACTAATATTTTGCGCACGCTACAGTATTCCCTCCAAACATTGACAGCTACAACTTACAGAGAAATGTTCTACAGATTATTCTATAGGAGCTATCTTTCTCCCAAACGTTGTCACTTGATTGGTATTGCAACCTCCTCTGCGTGTCCAAAATGCGCCCATTTAGAGGCATCTTTATACCACTGCCTATGGGACTGTAGGGTCATCAAAAAATTTTGGATGGAAGTGAAACAATATGTGCTAGCTGACCTAATCAATTATCTTCCATTAACACCAGAATGGGCAATATTGGGTTATATTCCAGGAATAACTAGAGTTTCCAAGGGTTGTAAAAAATTATTATTAATTATTTCGGCTGTAGCTAAAAAATGTATCCTGCAACAATGGATTGCTCCTACCCCTCCTTCATTAACCATGTTCAAAGAGAAATTATTTTATATTTTCAAAATGGATTGGGTCAACTCTTCTATCAACAAGGAAAAGAAAGCAGAACAATTCTTCTTAATTTGGGAAAGCTTTATTGAGGCTTTAAATCCTGAGATTAAAAGACAAATACAACAGTGTTTCAAATCAACACAATGGTATGAAACTAGAATACCGCTACAAGACCCCCCAATAACTTACGCTTAAGAGAAAAAAAAAAACCTACATAAATAAAAGAAGAGTAGTAGGGGATTGACCCTGGGAGTGCATGGCTCATAACCCCCTTCCCACTTTATTTCCTCTTCTTCTCTGTTTTTTTTTTTTATTTATTTATTTATTTTTATTTATTTATTATTTATTTATTTATTTTCTCCCTTTTTTTTTTCATCTCTCTCTTCTTATACTTATCCACCCCCCCACCCCCCCATCACCCATCTACTTTCTTCCCCCTTCATTTCTTCTATTATGGTTGAAGTCATTATAATATATTACTGTTTAATTTTCAATTGATCGGTAAAAAGATCAAATTGTGGCAAGTCTATTACCTCAAACCACAAGTGAACTGTATGCTATAAATTGTAATTATGTCATTGTTTCTTGTCATATTTACTTGTGTACCAGAGTGTATTTGTTGACTTCAATAAAAACATTTTTGAAAAAAAAAAAAAGAAGATCTGAGATGCCATCCCAAAAGGCCATGGTTCTAGGACAGGACCACCATATGTGGAAAGACATACCTAACCTACCACAGCCCCTGCAGAACTGAGGGGTGCGGGACCAATGCATTTTTTTGCAACCTCTTTGGGACCAGGTGCCATAATATACTTTGCATGAGTTCTTCATAACATGAATGGATAGAGATGTCTCTGAAACCCTCTTTCTTATAGTGGACCAAGATTACTCCTCCGGGAGTTTGCCTTGAAATGCCTGCTCATTGATGCTCAAATGAATTTGAAGATAACCAAAATTGTAAAAGACAGAGGTCATTCCCTTTGCAGTGGGTTAGCAATAGCATTATGACTTAAAGGGATTTGAACCGCTAGTGATAGCAGAACTTAAGGTAATAAACAGTTTTTACTGGAGATACTTAAAGGGATTTGGGGTCTATTCATGTAGAACATGAAGTGGCTAACAGAAAATACATCACATCGATGCGATATATAGTGATATTTTGGAGTAATTCATGTAGACCTGTCTTCGTGCTGTATCCGGTCCCTCCACGATCCCTGGAAGCAGTGAGAAGACAGACATATTGGGTGCCTGAAATGTCTGCTTCTCACTGCGCATGCGCCGACGTCTCATAGCAGCGGGTCACATCAGACCTGCAGTAAAGGATGCCTGGCAAAGGGCAGGGCCAGCGCCGGGTGCCGGGCATAGAGCAGGGAAGTATTCTACTTCCCTGCTCTTTTGGTCTCGCAGAACAGATTATGCCATTCTTATATGGTGAATCTGTACTCAGCCAAGGAACAGAAAGCTGAGCTTTCCATTCTTTTATGAATCGCACTCACCATACAAAAGTATGGTGATGTGATTCATACAGGAAGCGGGGGTGCCACTGGAGAAGGAATAACCTTCTCCACGGTAACCCCCTGTATGAATTGACAAAGGCAGTTAAAAGCCCTGTTTTCAGCTAAACATGGCTATTCACTGCTGTATTAATAGACCCTTTTGTCTGTAGAGAAAAATAATTTAAGTTGAAGGTTATTTAGTGATATACAGGAGCCGTTCTCCAAAATATCCGTCAACAGCCTGACATCCTTATTCAAAGTGACATCAATGTATTTGAAATAAACTCTTTATAATCTATCTATCTATCTATCTATCGATCGATCGATCTATCTATCTATCTATCTATCTATCTATCTATCTATCTATCTATCTATCTATATCTAAAAAATGAAACAGTGATAGCTCAGATTACCTAGACATTTACATTTTTTTTCATATAAATAAATTCTAATGAAAGAATTGTCTATTATAAACACATATTTTTCATTCAAATAAATACTCCATTAAGTGTAGTTCAAATGTGACAGCATCAAACTATTTGGTTCAACTTCAAGTGGTGTAAACAGTTGTCTTATAAATGTCTCTTATTCAGTTAAATAGAACAAATGCTATGGGTCTTTCTTTTAATATACATTTTCATTGAAATAATTCCAGTTGCAAGATATAAGTCCGTTTCATTTATTTAAATACTGGAAATGGCATAGGGGACACATTATCTGAATAAATGTTTTCTATTTCATTGTAACAGTAATTTTTTTTATAATACAATCTTGTATCAGTCATTGGTATGGTTGAAATTCTCTTAATATAATAAAATTTGACTTGTGTCTGAGGGATGGTCAATAAGTGACTGGTGCTTAGGTGTAAAACATGAGTCTTAACCAGGTAATTCACAGTTTAGAACATATATTCACTTTAATTATTACCAAATGTAAAGCAAAATAACACCGGTTTAAAGAAAACAACAAACCTAGGCCCTGATTCAGTGCCGGACTCTCTGACAGAGCGCTCGCTCTGAATCAGGGCCATCTTTCTTTGTAGAGCGGCCTCCTGGCCGCTCGTATAGCTGTGGGTGACCACCCACAGCTATAGCGAGCGGCCAGGAAGATGGTCGCGATGGTCAAGACCATCGGGCTTGCGACGAGACTCTTGTGGTAGGGTCTTGTTGCCGCAAGCCCTGGAGTGCTTTTGGCTCTATCAGAGCCGAAAGCACTCCCACTGACATCACTTGTCATTCCCATGGGAATGCCTCCATCTGGCCAGCCACGCCCCCGGCACGCCCACCAAAGGGGGTGTGCTGTCACTCATCATCGACAGCACGCCCCCTTTGTAGCGAGACCCATAGCGACGGCTTGCCCGTCGCTATCAGGAGCCGGGTCCATCGTGCGCATGTGCACTGGGCCAACATCGACCCGCTTGCGAGCACTCAGCGCTCGCGAGCGGGTCTGAATTAGTCCCCTAGTCCTTAAAGGAAATGATCATTTCATTTTTGGCAACACTCTATCAAGCAAGCAGCTAGATCGCTTACCACTTTCACTGTATGGGCGGGATGTACTAAGCATTGCATCCGCGATGCGGTACATCCGGCCTCTCTTTGGGTACATACTGCGGTTCATTACTATGCAAAGGACAGCTCTCCCGATAGAGCTGTCCTATGCAATGCCCCCGGACAGAGGGACATTTGGCTTTATACCCAGAAGTCCCTCTGGTGTCCTGCGCATGCGCAGAAGGCCGCCGGCCGTGGGGGGTGATAGGAGGGATCTGATCGGACCCCACTCTGGGTAGGTGTTACCCACCAGGACGATGCATTCTTTGCATTCTGGTGTTTAGTACATATGGAAAATGCGGTAAAACTCCAGTTTCTGGAGTTTTACCACATTTTCAACTTTAGTACATCCCGGCCTATATAGCCCACAGCCTTTGCACTGCATAAGGTCCATCCTCAGCTAGTCACTGTGGTCACTCCAGCTTTTCAGATCACACTGTGGTAACTCCAACTTTTCAGATCACATATGGTCTGCAACTAGCCAGATTTGGTTTTCTCTCAAACACAGCTTTTCTTATCACCCAGCTGACAAAATCTAGCTCTCATGGGAAAGTGTTCCCTAGTGTCAATAACTCATATCTGGGCCTGCAACTGCTCTCTCTGTAGTCTCTTTCTAGCTTACTCTAGTTATCAGAGACCAGGGTCAGATTAACTATGGGGTGAATGGAGCTACAACAGTAAAAGAGGCAGAACAGAGCTACTGCTGCCCATGACCAGTGGCAGCAGCTTCTCCTCCAAGCCTGCTGTGTGTGTGAATCTGAGCTCTCAATCAGTGCACAAGACCAGAGAGCAGCTGCCAGCAAAAAGAGACAGGCATCTTAACATGAGGTGGGATAATTTATGCTCGGAAACCTAATTTCAGTCTCCTACTGTTTATACTATATATGTATTTTTATTTATTACAGGATGTTTATCCTTTTCCTACCGCTTTTCTCATTTATCTGTGAGCTGCAAATGTGAAATTTATAGTAAAAGCAAAATATTATCAACGGATGTTTAAGTTTTAAAAAAAAATAGTGTTGTGCAAGTTACATTGTCATTCATCATTGTCATTGTAATTTATCTCTTTATTAAATCTACCAATTTTTTGTCATTATTATTTATAATCTTCAATGCATGGGAATGATTTTTGAAATTCAACAATGCCTACTGATTTCTAGAGTTTTCACTAACTGCATACAAGTAATTATTGGCCAAATGATGGTGAATTGTATATTTTTGTCTGTATTTTACTACATGCAGACCACAAAACAAACATATATTTATGTAATATACTTACGAAAGAAAACTCTTGATTTCCTTGTGTAGACTGAGAATAGAAGTGTTATATTTTGTATAACCAATGCATCAGACAAATGTTAAACACCTTCTAGTCATTGAGAGCGCCAATGGAAATGAAGGTGAAGATTACTAAAGCTTTTAAAAATTAAAAGTGGTGGTGTCATAACAATCAATCAGATTCATTCTATCATTTTCTAGGATACTATAGAGAAATTATACCTAGACTCTCATTGGTTGCTATGGGGAACAGCACCACTTTTTATTTTTAGAAGTTTTAGTAAACGTACCATAAAGACTTAACATGAGGAATGTAAAATACTCAAACCTGTTGCTAATAACTGGATATTTCACAGAAGCCAGAGGGCTGAACCTGGGAGATTGGGAAGCAAGAGCATAGACATCTCTCTCTCATTTATCCATAGATTGGCCTTGGCAATTTTATTGATATATTTCCTTAATAAGTCTCATGTTTATTAAACAGCATGTAGACACACAGGGCTTGTGGTGAAATCACCATTCTGCACAAAATATGTCTTCAGTCTACTCAAGCCTTCAAAGTGACCACCGCTTGGCCAACAGCTGTAGATCATCTGCAACAAGGTAAGTGGTGCATCCACATTTCACATAGGCTCTTTTTGAACTAAGGTGATTCATTATTGGGATTAAGTTGTTAATACACCTTAAGTATTTTAGCTCTATAGGTCCCATATTGGATCTAATAGAGGTGACAACAGGGGAGACTAACATGTCTCATTTGAGTAATCAAGTTTCTCCCCTGTATATAAAAATAAATAAATCGTAGAAATTATTACAAAATGTTATAATTCACCCAGTGTCAAGTTGCATAAACATAAGGTTGAAATTAGTGTTTTCTGATTTGACCCGGAGGACCAAACCAGGAGTAACCTGGTCAATAGCTTGCTTAAAATAAATAAAATTGCCTTCTTGAAAAATCTTTGGATTTACAGACTAAGGGACTGAGGGCCTGATTCAGACCCGCTCGCGAGCGCTGAGCACTCGCAAGCGGGTCAATGTTGGCCCAGTGCGCATGCGCACGAGGGAGCCGGCTCCATCGTGCGCATGCGCAAGACCCGGATAGCGACGGACAAGCCATCGCTCCCAGTCTCGCTACAAAGGGGGCGTGCTGTCGATGTTGAGTGACAGCACGCCCCCTTTGGTGGGCGTGCCGGGGTCGTGGCTGCCCAGACGGACGCATTCCCATGGAAACGCCTACCGTCTAGGCCCGGCCCCACTGACATCACAAGTGATGTCAGTGGGTGGACTTCTTGCTCTGTAAGAGCAAGAAGTCCACTGGGACTTGCGGCAACGAGACCCTACCACAAGGGTCTTGTCGCAAGTCCGATGGTCGCGATGGTCTTGACCATCGTGACCATCATCCTGGCCGTTCGCACTAGCTGTGGGTGGTCACCCACAGCCATGCAAGTGGCCAGGAGGCTGCTCAAAAATACAATAGGCGGGCACTGATTCAGAGCGAGCCTGAATCAGGGCCTGAGATAGAAGCTTTATCTGAACCTCCACTGTTTAACGGTTGAACCTCATGCTCCCCACCCTGTTTTGCTATGATGTAATACATTTTTATTGTTAATGTCAAAATAATATACTGGCTATCATTTTCATTGAGCTCATGGAGGGAACATCCAGGTGTGAGGGGGGGATGAGGGGTACACGATATGCATTTTCATATTGTGTACCTCATGTTGTACAATGCTGTGATTTGCTGAGTTGTGTAAAGGGGGCATGGCAACAGTGATGCGATTCATCATGAATGGTGTAATTTAGACATTGATCACCCACCATTGGTGAAGTAGGCAGGATCCAGGAGACTGGAATACTCTCCCAGGACACAGTAGACCTGTACAAAATTTGGGAATCTCTTCGACATTCCAGGACACTGGGCAAGTAGGGAGTATATACAATAGTTTATTTTTCCCAGCAAGGTACACAAAACAAGTTAATAGCTAAAGCAGACCTATCCCCAGGTTCTTTAGCTTTATTTTATTTGCATTACTAGATAGGGCCTTGTATTCCCAGGTCAGGGTGCATTCACAGGCCATGCCACAGCTATAGTGCTGTGCTGGCAGAAGAACGTCTGACTTGGAGAGGACATAGTGTATTTATGACGACTGTGAATATAGCTCTGGAAGAGCACCATCTTTTTTGCTTACTATATATTGCAGAAGGCACTATGTATAGATTGTAAGCTTGCAAGTAGGGCCCTCCTACCTCTGTTTGCTGGTTATTAACTAGTCTTGTTTTATTACTGTTCTATTATTGTTTTGTTCCAACAGAATGTGCAGGCGCAACATAAGTAAATGTTAATAAATAAATAACAGTAAAATTATAAAAAACACAAACAAATCCAGAAGACCAGGAGACAGGTCCTCTTTAAGTTCATCTACTGTAGCATTCAGTTAACAAAAACAAAAAAACATTAACATTAATAATACAGCTTATGTAAAGAAAAATAATAACAACTAATTGTAATGTATAGTAATTAACACACAAACTAATACAGAGAAAGCAGCTATAAAACTGCCCTTCACTCTCTGGGTAATATATGCCTTAGGCATTATTTAAATTAGTTGCTGGTGTAGGCGACATTTCTGTGACAATGGTCTCATGTGATCATTCAGAGTCATTGTACTGAATGCTGGCTCCTGATGATGTCACATGAGGCTTCTCAGGTGCAGAGTAAGCAACATTGTATCAGCACATGACATGTTGCCGTCCTTTTTAGGACTCCTGAATATTCATAGCTGTCTAGAGTTTGGCTAACTTCATGCAGATTGTATATAAATATCTCTGACAATTTTTTACTTTATAAGAGGAAGACATAAAAATTAATGATTGGGGAATACCTGATATCAGAAACATCATCATGTGTAAGATGAACACTTTTGATGCTACATAAATAAAACTATTTGCATACAGATGCATAATGCACTGTATATGCTGCTGTTGATAGCCAGACTGCGTAAGAAAGGAAAGGTAAGAGGAAGTGACTTTGCAGTGCAGCTTGGGTAAAATAACATACTGTATGTGTAAATTGAATGTATCGGTATGCAGGAGCAATGGTGAGTAACAGATAATGGGCAGGACTGGAAGGATAACTGGCATTCTGCACTATTGTGGCATTTGAAGAGTAATGCCCCAGAATACATGCATGATTCCCTTAAACAAGTGGGGATTGCACAAATGAATATGAAATGTGCCCCATCTAGGTACAAGTAATACATCTTCATTATAATGCAAACAAAAGCATTTGAAACAAAATGGTTACTGTTACTTAAGGTAGACAGACCTCTCATATATTTGTGTATTGCAAGAAAGTGAAGGGGGTTACATCCTGCTTGTGGCACTTGTAAATCAAAGGGCCAAATGTATTAGGGTGAGAGTTTAGAAAATGTGAGCGTTTAGCAGTAATCTCTCATATTGGTCAAGTTGTATCTTCAAAATGGGAAAACATCTGATTGAGAGTTTAAATCGTGAGTGTTTTTTAGTCTAAAAACATGTGAGTTTGCATGTTCTCAGATTTTATTACATTTGGCGTGTTTGCATGTTTTCGGACTCTATTACATTGAGCGTGTTTGCATGTTCTCAGACTCTATTACATTGGTCGTGTTTGCATGTTCTCGGACTCTATTACATTGGGCGTGTTTGCAAGTTCTTGGACTCTATTACATTGAGCGTGTTTGCATGTTCTTGGACACTATTACATTGGGTGTGTTTGCATGCTCTCGGACTCTTACATTGGGGATCTTTGCATGTTCTTGGACTCTATTACATTGGGAATGTTTGCATGTTCTCAGACTCTATTACATTGGGCGTGTTTGCATGTTCTCGGACTCTAATACATTGGGAGTGTTTGCATGTTCTCTGACTCAGTTACAATGGGCTTCTTTGCATGTTCTCTGACTCTATTACATTGGGCGTGTTTTCATGATCTCTGACTCTATTACATTGGACGTGTTTGCATTTTCTCGGACTCTATTACATTGGGATTGTTTGCATGCTCTCAGACTCTTACATTGGGCATCTTTGCATGTTCTCGGACACTGTTACATTGGGCATCTTTGCATGTTCTCAGACTCTATTACACTGGGCGTGTTTGCATGTTCTCGGACTCTATTACAATGAACGTGTTTGCATGTTCTCGGACTCGATTACATTAGGAATGTTTGCATGTTCTCTGACTCTATTACATTGGGAATGTTTGCATGTTCTCTGACAATTACATTGGGCATATTTGCATATTCTCTGACTCTATTACATTGGGCATCTTTGCATGTTCTCTGACTCTATTACACTGGGAATGTTTGCATGCTCTCGGACACTATTACATTGGGCGTGTGCATGTTCTCGGATTCTATTCCATTGGGCGTGTTTGCATGTTCTCCAACTCTATTAAACTGGGCGTCTTTGCATGTTCTCGGACTATATTACATTGGGCATCTTTGCATGTTCTCGGACTCTAGTACACTGGGCGTGTTTGCATGTTCTCGTACTCTATTCCATTGGGTGTGTTTGCATGTTCTCGGACTCTGTTCCATTGGGTGTGTTTGCATGTTATCGGATTCTATGACATTGGACGTGTTCGCATGTTCTCGGACTCTATGACAATGGGCGTCTTTGCATGTTCTCTGATTCTATTACATTGGGCATCTTTGCATGTTCTCTGACTCTATTACATTGGACGTGTTTGCATGTTCTCGGACTCTATTAAAATTGGGCATCTCTGCATGTTCTCAGACTCTATTATGCTGGGCATTTTTACATGTTCTCGGACTCTAGTACATTGGGCGTGTTTGCATGTTCTCGAATTCTATTACATTGGGCGTGTTTGCATGTTCTTGGACTCTATTACATTGGGAATGTTTGCATGTTCTCTGACTCTATTACATTGGGAATGTTTGCATGTTCCCTGACTCTATTACATTGGGAATGTTTGCATGTTCTCTGACTCTATTACATTGGGCGTGTTTGCATGTTCTCGGATTCTATTCCATTTGGCGTGTTCGCATGTTTTTGGACTCTATTACATTGGCCGTGTTCGCATGTTCTCGGACTCTATGACATTGGGCATCTTTGCATGTTCTCTGACTATTACATTGGGCATCTTTGCATGTTCTCTGACTCTATTACATTGGACGTGTTTGCTTGTTCTCGGACTCTATTACGTTGGGCGTCTTTGCATGTTCTCTGACTCTATTACATTGGACGTGTTTGCATTTTCTCGGATTCTATTACATTGGACATATTTGCATGTTCTCTGACTCTATTACATTGGGCGTGTTTGCATGTTCTCAGACTCTATTACATTGGGTGAGTTTGCATGTTTTCGGACTCTATTACATTGGGCGTGTTTGCATGTTCTCAAATTCTATTACATTGGGCATCTTTTGCATGTTCTCAGACTCTATTACACTGGGCCTGTTTGCATGTTCTCGGAGTCCATGTGTTTGCATTTTCTTGGACTCTATTACATTGGGCATCTTTGCATGTTCTCGGACTCTATTACATTGGGAATGTTTGCATGTTCTCTGACTCTATTACATTGGGTGTGTTTGCATGTTCTCGGATTCTATTACACTGGGTGTGTTTGCATGTTCTCCGACTCTATTACACTGGGCGTCTTTGCATGTTCTCCGACTATATTACATTGGGCATCTTTGCATGTTCTCAGACTCTATTACATTGGGTATCTTTGCATGTTCTCATACTCTTTTACACTGGGCATGTTTGCATGTTCTCGGACTCTATTACATTGGCCATGTTCGCATGTTCTTGGACTCTATGACATTGGGCGTCTTTGCATATTCCCTGACTCTATTACATTGGGCGTCTTTGCATGTTCTCTGACTCTATTACATTGGACGTGTTTGCATGTTCTTGGACTCTATTACATTGGGTGTCTGCATGTTCTCTGACTCTATTCCATTGGACGTGTTTGCATGTTCTCGGACTCTATTACATTGGGCATGTTTGCATGTTCTCGGACTCTATTACATTGGGCGTGTTTGCATGTTCTCGGACTCTATTACATTGGGCGTGTTTGCATGTTCTCTGACTCTATTACATTGGGTGAGTTTGCATGTTTTCGGACTCAGTTACATTTACAGAGTTTAAAAAGTGTGAGAGTTTACTGCTAAACTCTCACATGTTCTAAGCTCTTACCATATTGCATTTGCCCCAAGTGTTTGTCTGTGTGAGAGGTGAGTAAAGATCTGTTAATAACATATTTGCCTTATACGCAGTTTTGGGAAGTTCTCCCTGACTCCCAGGAGAGCAGTGAACCCTTCCACCCATCTAACTAGTGAAGTGGTTGGTACAGGGAATTGATGACATGACTTGTTTGGAGTCACATTGCAAAAAAATCAGCAATTATGATAATAAGCAGGATGTGATTGCAGGAGGTTTTAAATAGGAAGGAGCTGAGAGCAGTTTGAAACCATAAATAATGCTTTATTGATGTGAGCAGGGCAATGAATTGATTGGTTTTACCGCAAAGAAGCATTTTTTTTGTGGGACTTGTTATTGGAGAATCACCATTTTCTTCCATTTTCGCTCACTCTGGGCAAAATTTACTAAGCAGTTGGTTCTAAACTGTGGATGTTTGGTGGCTGTTTGGCGGCAGTTTTGCTATCCGCAGATTTACTAAGGCCAAAACCACTGCAAAACTGCTGTCAAAACACATTATAGAATAGAATAGAACAGGGCTGTCATTTAGAAACTGCTGCAAAACCGTCACCAAACCCCCAGGGTTTAGAACCCGCCATCAAACCGCCAGGGTTTAGAACCTGCCACTTAGTATATTTTGCCTTCTGTCTTGCTAACATAGTATAAACTACATGGGCAGACTAGAATGTAGATTGCTAATTTTTTTTTTATACAACTGTTGTTCATTAATAGTATATCCTGCTAAAAGATAGCTACAAGTATCCAAGGCACCGCTGGGCCCTTCTTCTGGAAACATTCCCCTTTGGAATTTTATCAAACTCTGTTATGTCAGTCCTGACTATATCTCTGACATTTTTACCCATAGAGAAACATGTCATTAACCATTAAAGGTTCCAAATCAATGTTGAGAATGTATGCTTACTGGTCTTGGTCTTAAGTGTATTGACATGCGGAATAGATAAAACAAAGATGAACAGGCAGTTATGACATATAAACCGATAGCCCATTACCTTATCAAGATTATAGAATGAAGACTGTAACCACTTTAAGAGCCCTGTGAGTACTATGCTTCTGAAGAAGTTGTTTTCTAAAATGAAACGCCTAATGCGGTATCTTCAACATTGATTCTTTGTACTGAGTTTGCCAGATGGATATACTGTATGGTGTATATAGAGCTAACTAAGACATGCAGGGTTGAAATTGTTACATCAGCTTGACAGGTGCAATCAAGTCTGTATGAATTGCAATCCTCAAGTTGTGTTAAAAGGACTCAGGGGTCTATGTACTAAGCCTTGGAGAGAGATAAAGTGGACAGAGATAAAGTACCAACCAATCAGCTCCTCTCACTTTACAGGCTGTGCTTGAAAAATGACAGTTAGGAACTGTTTGCTGGGTACTTTATCTCCGTCCACTTTATCTGTCTTCAAGGCTTAGTACACAGGCCCCTCAGATTCCAAGGAAGCCGGTAACATCTCCACAAACTGTGATATGCTTTTCACTTTTCCACCTGCCTGTGCACTATTCATCTCTATGGAATGCTCCCTTTGATACTTCACAGCAGTTATAAAAAGAATTTCCATTCTGGTGACCATGTATGCACTTTTGACCAGTACTACTGGCCTTTGATAATTACAAAATAAAATGAAGTTGCTTTATAATATATACTACTAATGAACATCTTATCCACATGGATGGTGCAGCCTTATGGGGCTCATACATCAGCAATCAATTGGGGCAATTCTGGGTTTTGCAGATAATTGTGTTAAAAAAATCGTCAATGTATGGTGATGATTCTGACCAAAAATATATCTGAATCGGTGCATCTAGTTGACCAACATGTTGGATTTTGCAGACCTATAGTACAATTTTCTCCACTAGTAAAATGACGACCCTTTGAGATGATGTATGGGCACTTTCATGATTTGCAGATACGATCTTTGGATGGAAAAGATCTGCAAGTCACTGAAAAATATAGAAATATAGCTGCACTTACTCACTGATGCGATATCATCACGTCTAACTGAATTCCCCCCCTACATGTATTCCTCACTTTTCACTATATGTGTACCATACAAATACTAAATATTGGGACTGAATGTTATATATCATATTATTTATATATAATATACAGGTATATATAATTTTTGAAAAATTTTAAAGTGAATGGGACAGTCTATCTAATTATTTACTAATACTAATTGATTTGATTTCATTAATTACTCTGGAAAGGTTTGGGCTTTTAAGAGAACAAAAGACTTCCCCATAGCAATTGTACCACCTTTTATGCTGAATATATATGTTTTTAGTTGCATTTGTTTCACATGTTTCAAATATTAAATTATACAAAATGACCTTTCATAGTGGAGTAACTTCTATTTTTGTTATAAATGCCCTTTGAAGTTCAGAATATGTTTAGGAATTATTGAGCAATTCGTTCCCTTGAGAAGCTAAAAGATATATTTTCGACAACGCATAGAATTTTAGACATAATGTTCCGTTGGTCCCCAGAATAATGAGCATCCTTCTTCCACACAGGGGGAATCTGCCTCTGGATAACTGCAAGTTCTATTAAATTTCAAATCTCAGTCGTTTCTTTTGTCTTCAAGATAGACTTGATAATGGTTAGTTGCAAGGGGTAAATGCCATCACCTCTTGATTTACTGTGTTCATTATCCTCTCTGTATGCCTTTTCCTCTGTCTCTCTCATTCTTTATCTTAAACCCTCGTCTGTCTAGCTGGCAGCTAGTGGGTAGACTCAGTCCTCTGGATCTTATTGTGTGGCCTCCAGCTTGTCTGAATAGACCATAGAATGCTGGATATCATCATTATTTGAATAGTGTCAACACTATTATTATTCACAGTTATTTATATAAAGTTCTGCAACGCCATACAGAGCAATGGTACAAAACAGGTTAAATAAAATACCACATTACATCTATACATAATTACATGGCAGGTTACATGCTTATACCAATCATAGGGCCTCATTTATCAAAGAGTTTTATCATACTTAACGAGTGATAAAACTTTTTTTAAAACAGATGACAATTGGGAGCTGATTGGCTGGAGCACCATTATCATAGGCAATGAGGCCCAAAGTTACATGTATATACCTATTGGCTTAGTTAGCCAGCCTAAGGAGATGGATGAAACAAGAGGAGGAGGAGAAGCAGTGGGGGTATTGGGGAGATAAAAGGGGGTTAAGGAGGGGCAAGTACCAGAAATTGGACAGCAGGTTATACACATTAGTGGCTGTCCATTTTTTGCATTGGAAGAGCCACACGTAGTGGGTCTGATTCCGAGTTGGACGAAAAGTGTCATCATATGCGAATGTCCATAGCTACAATGCGCTAACGCAAGTATGTGTCTGTCTATGAGAGTATCCTTGTGACTTTATGTGGTTGTCTGGCTCCGTCCAAGTTTTTCCCAGCCGCAGTCATCATCATTACTATAGGCTCTTGCACCCACCTAATGCTGGGTGCTAAAGATCTGACCAAAACAGGTGTCCCATCTCTTCACCATACCTCAAATGAGCACCGAAGTCTGCTACATGCCCAGCTCACAACACAAGATGGATCTTTTCAGAGTGACAAAACTATAGCCTTTGAGTTGCTGTCCAGAAAAGCACACATTTCACAGAGGAATGAGCAATCTGCTGATCATCATGGGATGCGCCTGCGTTTGGGCTTGTGTCTGAATCAGTCCCAATGTAGGCGAATACAATCTGGATTCACTTTAACAAAATATTTAATGGACAATTTAGAGACAGAAAGTCACAGGTATATATTCAATGTTTCTATAGGTTTCCTCCACCGGTTTCAATAAGGGTCATAATCCCCAATCACATACAGAAAGTTGTTGGGTGTATATATATTGGGCTACTTTCTGGATATCCGATGGGTTACTGAACACAAAATGTAATTGCTTCTTACTGTACAGAGTGGGCACTTTCAGGGATTGCCTAAAACCCTGATAATCTTGTTAGAGGTCTGGGCTCTCCCAGACTGACCCTAATGTCCGAATATATGTTTAGAGGATATTATAGTACAAGAATCACTAAAATACTAAAAAACAACAACAAAACAACAACAAAAAAACAACAAAATAAAAATATATCTAAAATAGTACAAAAACAGACAAATGTATCTAGAAACCAATGCATACTTGGCATCCCTATAATTATTAGTAGTTGCTATATTTTGTGAGGTGAATTTAACTGAACTGAGATGCCAGAGCCATGTTTTGTGCAGCTAGTACAGATGCAGGCAGCAACACGCCCCGAAATCGGTCATGACACGCCTGCATTTTTGACGACACACCCCGTAACTCCCCCCTAAATGGCCCTTTGCTGTCAAACACTCTGCAAATAACAAGTCTCTGCTTGTGAGTACGATAATGGACTTTGACGCATGCGCAGTGCGACTCGGACGCACAGTATAAAAGTGCACATGTGCAAGTGCGTGTCCAACTTCACCCCTTTTATTTTAGTGTGTGACAAACATAACCTGTCCCTTTATATGAGATCTGGCATCCAGCAGAGTGCAAGGAAAAAAATGCCAACATCCACCATTGTAGCAACTGAAAACCAGATTCTTCATTCATTTTTAATTCTTCCTTTTGCACCCAAAGCATTGCATGGTTGAGCCTCATTGATGTTTTAAACTAAGTATAAAGCTCACCCCCTTGTATATCACTTAAATATATTGTGCCACAAACCAATTCTCCTGTATACGCGAATGAATCATCATCACTATCGGTGAGAATTTTCGTCAGCCGTATACCTGGCGCAAAATCAGACAGATCTCTGCACACACTCAACTCTCTCTAGCCTGCAGTTACGTTTATATGCCCATGACAACCCCACAGACCACTTAGCCTACGGGCAAATGCCCCAATGCTACCCAATTACTTCCACACAGCTACTAGTGGAGATGGAACTGGGATGTGTGTGACTGTGTTGCTATAGTTGTGTATGCACGGGCACGGGTAGTATGAAAACTCACATGATTTATCCGCAAGATAGACTTGTGCACAACTGCAATACCCCGCTATGCGAGGTATTACGTCTGAAACTGTGCAGCACGCTACAGCACATGTGCATGTCATTATACAGGCAGGTCACAATTCCCAGCAGCCTCTGCAAGTGCTCCAGAGGTCAGTAGCAGGTCACATGCCCAGTGTCAGGGGGTACTGCAAGTGGCAGTTGGCAGCGTGTGACAGTTAGTCAGAGCTGAGGTTAAGTAACTGATCCCGGGTAGCCCCTCAGAACACCTCTGAGTGTGATGGAGGATTGATGCTCCCTGTGGTGGCAGACATGGGATAGGAGAAAACCCACGCAAGCACAGAAGGAGGAGTCAGAAAGCTTGGGAGGTTCTGGGGCCTTCATCCGCTCCTAAGCCTGGGCTGCGCTCATATGAGTGAGCTGCTCAGTAAAAACGAAAGATAAAATAACTAAGCTGAGCGCTACTATGACTGTAAACAAAGAAATGATGTGAATTAAAAACAAAGCATACACTGTAAAAATGTAAAAAACATCAAAAGTGCAAGTGCAATTTATCGATAATGTTTATAGCCTTTTTAGGGATATACAGTATTTAGGGAGCAAAAAAATTAGGTCTTGGGAAGACTTGGTCAGTTGTCAATACTGTCCCTATCCTTACCATATCTGTCAGTAAAATGTCCTGCAGTGGCATTCTCTTATTTCAGAGGCTGCTGGCAGTCTGTGCTGGCTCCGCTGAGTGCGGTAATTTGGGACTTCTACGAAGCTTCCATTGCTTTGTTTTTAATTCACATCATTTCTTTGTTTACTGTCATAGTAGCGCTCAGTTTTAATTTTCTAAACTACATATTTTACCTAAGCCTGGACTGACGGGGGTTGGAGGTGTGTGTGACTCAGAGCTGATCACTGGACCCGGTACCTAACCTGCTCTCAGTGTAGTCTCTGGGCCTGATTCAGAGCCACTCGTAAGCGCCGCTCGTTCGCTCCGAGCGATGTTCGCACACCTGCGCATGCGTATGGGTTGTAATACGCATGCACGAACCAGTCATTGTGGTCGGAAATTGTGTGCTCGCAAAATAGCGAATGCCTGCTAATTTGAGTGACAGAATGAGGCGTTTGTGGGTGGTAACAGGGGAAGGTGCTTGAAAACGGGGAGTGGTGATCCGAACGCAGGCGTGCCAAAAGGTCAAAACGGGCGTTTTAAGGGTGTGCATAATTAACAAAGCAGCGTCATCGACCACGTCACTTGGTTGTTTCTTAGCCTGAACTGTTCGCATGATTGCGGTAGGAAAATGCAACCACAAGCACTGCGAGCAGTTCAGATGCCTTTCGATGTACTTAATTAATCAAATAAATAGCGGAGATGACGTAGGATGCGAGCGGCCAGGGGGCGTCTTTACAAAATAGCGAGCGCATGTTTTGTTCGCTCGCTCAGACATAGAGGCGTCAACAGACCACAAAGAGCGAGCGCTCAATTTAAATAGCCGGCCCCTTTTTCTGAACGAGCGAGCGCAAATAGCGTCCGGCTCTGAATCAGGCCCACTGTCCTGCAGCCAGCACCACCCACACTCAGCAAATAAAGACACACCAGCACTTCTCTCCAATGGTCAGTGACTGTAGCTGTAAGTACTTATCAGGGCTGTTGATGGAGAACTGATTTAGAGGTGTAACAGGTGATTTCAGTCAGCATGCACACACATATTCGTAAAAGAAGGAGATCTAACTAATCAATTGCAAAGAGCAGATAAGACTCAGACTTGCATGAATTCTTAAGGGCGGATGTACTAAGCTCTGGAAAGTGATAACTTGAAGAGTGATAAAGTACCAACCAATCAGCTCCTAAATGTCAAACACAGCCTATAACATGACAGTTAGGAGCTTAGTGGCTGGTACTTTATCCCTCTTCAATGTATCACTTTCCAGAGCTTAGTATATCTCACCCTTAATGAGCAGCATAGAGAGAGATGCTCCAATGGCAGTAGGATATTGTAGTCGTATTGCCTCTGATGAATTACATTTAAAGATAACTAGGAACTAATCCACCCTAAAGTAAGGGTCCATCCTTGAGCCATCCATGAACTTAGAGGAAAACATACTCTATTGTGAGACTGACTCTTGAAAACCTGTGTATTACACAGTTACGCAGGATCACCGTCAGAGGATACCCTTGTGGGTCAGCATCTTCTCCCTATTCAGCAGCCGTTATTCCCCTATAGACTGAAACCTTTTCCCTCAGTATTTACAGCAACCACTTCAGGTGATCGTAATGAGGAAACAACTACCAGGATATACAATCAGTTATAACCCTGTTCATCTGTCCCCAGAAATTGTTACATTCAGATATATGGGCCATATATCAGTTAGAAACATAATATGTATAAATTGTTTCAATTGTAGGTACAATTTCATGTGAATAGCAGTCTGCTTAGAAGCTATTATCTGTCAGTGACTGTTTTGTAATATACATACCTATTTAGGATAAAGCAGTTTTTTTTCAAGATTGTAATTAGTGAAAGTTCTGCTAACTAGCTTCTTGTGGACCGACCTAAGTTTCTATTTACTCCCATTAGTCAGCTTGACCAATAGAAGCATAGAGTTATTATAGTATGAAACTGTTAATATTTTACGCTTGTACCAAATCCCTACTTTAAGGTGTTATTATACAAAATAATTGCTGCACCTTGTAGTTTAAGTTTGAATCCAGTGCCATGGAATGAAGTTCCAGATCCAAGTTAAATAAGGTATCTTGTTACTAAGAAAAATTTGTCATTTACTTACTTAGCCAAGCTGGGGTCCTTGCCTCTCTGTCATGAAGTAAAAGTGTGCATACAACCATCCCTTGACTGCCAATGATCTGCCTGATTGATCCTTCTTTACCTAGCAACCATCCAATTGCAGAGTGTTACATAACTCTGAATTACCCTCTCAGTGACCACTCTATAAGTTACACCTTTACATCTGCTTATTAATGTATTTATCTATTCAGCCAATCTGTAGCAGCATAAAGTATTTAGATATGGTCAAGAGGTTCAGTTGTTGTACAAAGAAAACACCAGAACAGGGAAGAAAGATGATGTAATCTAAGTGATTCAGAGGTGTACACTAATGCAGCCGTGACTGCGTCTTTTTAAGCGGTCTGCGAATGCTACTACTTTTTGTTAATGTTGCAGACGATGAGTATCATACAGGGACGCCCACCAGCTGCATCGCTAATCCACTGTTTCGCGTAAAAAGTCGCACCATTGGACGCACATTGGTCACATCATTGGACATTAAAACAGTCCTAAAGTTTCTCAGAATGTCTGTCAGAACATGGCCGCCGGTACCAGTGCAACTGCAAAAAAAGACGCAGTCACTGGTTGCAACACACCCATGTGTAGCTATCCATCCCCCGCTACCAGCCAGGAATGCCCACTGAAATTGTCTCTCTCTGTGTCCAAATTCATTCTGCGTCACCCCGTAGTAACCATCTTGGCGCATGTGCAGTGCGGCTCAGACGTATGCACAGTACTAAATAATATTGGACAACTGCGCAAACATCACCACTGAGTCTACCTCTGAGTCAGGCCCGTAGACAGTAGACAGATTATTTGATTATTTGATGTCAGACGAGGCGATATGTGTATCTCAGAAACTGTAGATCTCCTGGGGTTTTCATACACAACACACTTTTGAGTTTACAGAGAATGGTGCACACAACACTACAGTGATCAGAAGTCTTGTGGGCGAAAACTCCAACCTTAATAATAGAGATGTGCGCTGACCCCCATGTTTTGGTTTTGGATCTGGATTCATCTTCGTGTTTTGGCTTCGGCTTTGCAAAACCACCCTCACATCTTTTGGTTTTGTCTTTGGATCTGTACTTTAAAAAAAATAAAAATAAAGAAAATAGCTAAAATGACATAATCCTGACCTGTTAGCATGCAATCCAAAACCCGAGTTCAGTATTTAAATCTGAGTTCCGAATCGAAAGAAGATCCGAACCAGGACTCGGTTCGACTCGGTACCCCAAAGTGAACTTGGTTTAACTTGGACCCACACATCTTTACTTGGTAATAAGAGGTGTCAGAGAGAAGAATGGGCAGAATGGTTCAAGCTAACAGGAAGGCATCAATTTCTTAAATAGAAACATTACAACATGCAGAAGAGTATCTCTGAACACACAGCATGTCGGACATTGAAGTGGTTGGCCTACAGCAGCAAAAGACCACACTGAGTTCCCCCCCTGTCATCTAAGAAAAGGAAAATGAATATACAGTGGGAACAGATTCATTAAAACTATATAGTTGGAAATTGTAAAAACGTCGCCTGGTCTGATGAATATCAATTTCGGCTGCCAATGCAAATGTAGGGTTAGAATTTAGCAAAAAAAGCATCAGGAATCCATCTATCCATCCTGCCTGACAAAGGCTCAGACTGCGGGTGGTGTAATGGTGTGGGGAATATTTACAACTCTGTGATGATGTCATGGATCAGAATCTGTAAGGAATAGTTCTAGCACCTTGTTGAATCCATTTCATGAAGAATTCAGGCTGCTCTGTGGGCAAAGCGGGTTCACCTACAGTAATAAAGTGGTCCCTGAGAGTCCATATAATTTTGACAGTTGATGAATACAGACCATACTAACAAAACAACCTGTGGATATTGTGGGCAAAATCAGGTGTGTGTGTCTTTTATCTCTGTGCCTGCTCACTGTCATATGTCATTTCCTTTCTTGCTACATCCCCCAATGACATGATCCCCCGCAACCAATTATGTCAATTAAAGCCCTTTCCTGAAGGCCATGCCCCAACAAGATAATATACTGTGAGAACAGTAACCCCTAACAATATGATTGACAGGAGAGCACTAGGAGTATATAAAAAGATTATGATGAATAAAAACCAAGCAATGGCAACTGTGCTAAATGGTGAACTCTGCAAGCAGGATTTCTAGTCACAGAAACAAGGTAACCTTCTATTCCAAAAATATTAATACATAAATTCCTTAATATCTACATTATACAAACGCAGAATGGAAACTGCCAAGTGTTGGGTTAGCGTTCTTTCACCTTTTTCTAAAAACTGATTGTGTCCTACTTTCTTGCATTATCAAATAAACTATGTGATATTTCAATCTCTATCCAGGCTGTGCAATTTCCATTTGTTTTTAGTCATTTATTTTTTTAAACAAAAGGATGTAATTTCACATTGTGACTTTACCTTTACTGGGTATTTCTCTGAGGTATCATACTTAGACCTTCAATAGTCACTAAATGAATTGTATGTACATGAACATTTACATTTTTGTAAGCTACTGAAATTCAATTTCTGCTTTGAAATTTTTGTAAGCTATTGCTGCCCTAAAATAAACTTTCAGTGAGAAATGTCATCTGCAGCTTAGCACCTGTGAAACTTATAAACTTTACAGATAAACTCTTTATTTGAGGAAATGCATCAAGACAGCCGACCTGCAATGCAACCCCAAGCGCCAACACTTCCAGAACCTCATTAATCCATCTACTCAGTATGCTTTGAACACAAGTACAAGGGAATAGAAATAATGGAGGCTCCATTCAAATGAAGGCTATTAAAACCTTCTGAAGCATAGGAAATACATTTACAAAATATAAAACAGGAGCATGAATGTTTTATTAATGTCATGGATTGTATCACAATACTAATTTGTCAAAACTACACTTCAACTGCACTTATTATGACAGAGAAGAGTAAAGAGAAATTATGTATTTTACCAAAGGTGAAAATAAGTTGTCACCCTCTGGAGAGCATACAACAGCCCATATTCTCAGTGTTTTATTAGCACTTTGTACTCTTATGACCAAGGACAATTTTCACTTTTTTTTGGCATCGTCACCACCCCACGGCCTTTTCTTCTGGCCAGTAGGGTTCCTGGAAAGGCAATCTGCAGCTAGGATCACTGGCTCCTGGCTGGCACTCTGCAGTCTATGAGTCCGCTTAGAGCATCCACAGGATGCTGTAATCAGTACTGCACTTACCGGTGCTGCCGGCCCCGCGCTACTTTGACCTGTTACGGCGCTGCTATTTGTCTGCTCAAGGAAATGTTATAGTTTATATTGTTTTCTTGTCAAGTCACATATATTGCATATTACATTTACAATACAAGTGATGCTTTTGTATGGTCATTTGATAAATACACAATCATTTAATGCTTTTTACCATATACAAAAGCAGCACAGAAAACCACACCCATTGCTGATTGTTGATTTTTTGGGGGGGTTATATAATAGATTTACTGAAGGAGTTATAGCATTTAAACAAGTGTAAATTTTTACTTTTTACTCTTTTTTTATTTACATTTATTTTCCACTGTTTCAGGACAAGACTTTGAGGATTCACAGAAGACTCCAGTTGATCTCTCCTATAGTTACCACTACCATATATATAATGTAAAGTAGATGTTATAGTAACTACAGTAATATAAAAGTCAATATTCAACCAAAGTGAAATTGGATCAGCATGGTTCTAATAATTCTACTTTACATGAAAGACTTGATTTAGGGTTTGAAATGAAATAGGCGGCATTGTTGTTATGTGTGCCCTCTATGTGTATTCTTCCATGTTCCTGATGATCATTGGTATATGATATCTCACAAGTAACGAACCATAATGATCATCGATATATCTCACTGCAGATCTTTCACAACTACTGGAACCTTCCAGATACATGAAATAGTTGCAGGAAGTAAGAGACATGTCTATAATGAGACAAAATGAGACAGCTGTCTTATGTAACCAAATGTAGGAATTTCATTTATTTTTTAATCTAAATATCTAAATTTGTTGTATCTACTTTAATTTTGGATCTGAAAAAAATATTAATGTGAAAGTAACCATATTTATCTTTTATGGTACACTAATCAAATACATCTGTTGATTGTACTTTGTATAAGGAATAAAGATGGTAGTAGAACAATTAGTCGAGAGCTATGATAAATCAGCAGTATTTAAATCATAATGCTATAATTTCAGAAAACACCAGATAATATTTAAACTATACCAGCAGCAAAAGACCTAGGACCTCATTCAGAGCCGCTCGCAAAAAGCGAGCGCTCGCTCTGAATGAGGGCGGCTGCTCGCTCTGAATGAGGGTGGACACTTTTCTTTTGAAAGGCGGCCTCCTGGCTGCTCGCTAAGTTGTGGGTTACCACCCACAGCTTTAGCGGGTGACTAGGTGATGGTTGCAATGGTAGAGACCATCGCGACCATCGGGGGTTGCGACGAGACCCTTGTGGTAGGGTCTCATCTACCGCAAGCCCCAGATAGCTTCCTGCTCTAACAGAGCAGGAAGCTCCCTACTGACATCACTGGTGATGTCAGTAGGACCGCCTACAAATGGCAGGCTTTCCTTTAGGAACGCCTCTGTTTGTCCGGCCACCCCCCCACCCCGCCTACAAAACGGGGCGAGCTGTCGATCAACATCAACAGCCGCCCCTTTTGTAGCGAGCCCCAGAGCAAGTGCATTTGTCACTTGCTCCGGGGCTTGCGCATGTGCAGTGCGAGCACATAGCGCTTGTGAGCGGGTCTGAATGAGGTCCCTAAGTCCAAAATGGCCCCCAACACCTTGACCAGTCACTCCTACCTAGGCCAATGGTTACAGACTGGTGTCTGTGGTGCCTAACACTGCAATTACAGTCATACAAGACCACACAACTGATGTGAGGCCCAGCACTATTGGAGGTAATAAATGCATTTCTTGGATTTTTAATCCGGCAGCTATTGAGGAGAAGGAATGAGTATGTACTGTAGATCAAGTGCATGTGTTAGATTGATGAATATGTAATTAGTAGATTACAGTTAGTTATTGTTTTTTGGGAAGATAAATGATGGGCACTGGTTTAAAAGGCACAGTTTGAATCGTATGCGGCCACTTTCTATATTAAGGAATGGGGTAAATTCATTACTATGATTCATTACAAATCTGCCCCAAAAGTCTCTCATACCTACATTCATAAAGAATATATCTTAAGGACATACCACTACAAAATCCTGCAATTATCTTCTAGGTCAATGACATTGTCTTCTAGGTCAATGAACCCACACTTTAAGATAATCAATCTTTAAGTGTGGGTACACACTTTAAGATTTGTCATCCAATATATCGTCCTGACTCGGATCGGAACATTATATTGTACACATCATATAGTGTGTATGCCCAATGCGTCATTCACTGCTGTCATTCATTGAACATCCCATCTGCTGGTCTGCACATCAGATAGGATAATTCCTCTACCAACGCAGTGTTGTTACTATACATGCAGCATTTAACAATACATTGTGCTGTCATATGCTGGATTGTGCAGTGTATGGTGACACCATGTATCATTACACTGCGTCATCACATAGCTGGATTGCACCGTCATTTAGGTGTATACTCATTTTAAGAAATTAAGCAGGTGCCCTTGTCTTTGGTTATGCTGTCTGTCCCAGCATGGTGGTAGATAATGGTTATCAACCTTTTGCCTAAACAGCATAGGTACTATTAGTTACTAATAGTATGTACCATGTCTTTCTACCTACAGGTCAGTGGGACTCAAGGAAATTAATCTAATCAACTCTGTTACTTTTTAATTCTCTCCGGGTGGCTCTACATTAAAGTTCATTCGAGGTAAACTTCCCTAGAGTCAATTGCTATGTTATGTACACAGAAGTCAAATGCACAGGGCATACCATTGGGTTTTCCCATCTCATTGCACAAAGTAGACAGCTCCTTACCCAGACAAGAATTCTACACGAGCAGTGTGAAATACTGTATCATCATTCCAACTGCCAGTTTGAGACTAATCGGGAGATTTATCAGGCAGTGATCTGGTCAAATTGCCAGTATTCTGCATGTTTTTCAGTGAGTTACAAACCTCTGAATATATCAAAGGCAAATTCATCAGAAAGCAACTAACAAATAGCAGTAGTGATCTTTTTCATGTTCTGAATGTAAATTCTCAGCTTTATTAATCTGAAGTTTCACAAATTACCACCAAACCCACAGGGAAAAGCAGCAGAAAAAAGAGGTGCCTCTGGCTAGCGAGATTGCAGTTTAAGCTATTTGGCCAGTCAGAAGTTGATAAAATGGCATAATAGAATTATGCATTCTAGTGGAAATTATGATTTCTTATTTAAGAAGGCCATAACCGTTAATCATTACATTTATGGGGGTCACATTTTTTTCATTAATATATTATGGGTCCAAGTTACCATATTGTTATGTTAAGAGGACAATATTATATTTACAGAATTATTCTAGATTATACTACATAGGCAACTGTATTTGCATTAGGGATGAGCGGGTACGGATTTACTCGGTTTTACTTGGATTTACTCGGTTCTCAAAATGGCATTTTATTGGTTATCGGCTATCACGTGTTTTGGATAGCCAATAAAATAAATCCAAACTAACCCGAACTTGCGGTAAAGTGGCGATAAGAACCAAGTAAATCTGAACCCGCTCATCCCTAATTTGCATGCTAATTGGGAACATATTAATTAACTGTGCTGTAACAGGGCTTCCGAGCGCCCTATGCCGGCTCCGATATGCTTTATAAAGTACAAAAGGCGGGACTGTAATGTTAATCTTGGTAAGGGTTAATAGTATATTAAGGGTTAAATTTAATAAATTATTTTCTTAAAAGTTAACAAAGTAGTTTTATCTCATTGTTGAAGAGAGCAGTGTGATCTAATAATAAATGTACTGCAAAGTGTCCATAATATTAGAATACTTTTGGGGTGATTCAGTAGTGGACGGAATTGCAAAGCTGCATGCAAGCAGCTTTGTAAATCTGTCTTTGCAAATATGTGACACCCCCTGCTACATTTGCGATCCCAACATCTGCGACTGGGGACGCATGCTGGGATAAGTATCGTGACCATCGGTCGCGATGGTGGACGTCACTGGCCAGCTGAGCAAGCTTCAGCTGGCCGGCGAGGCTTACCCAGCTGGCCGGCGTGCGATCACGCAGCAAGCCTCAGCTGACCGGCGACGCTTACTCAGCTTGCCGACGTGCACACAGCAAGCCTCAGCTGGCCGGCAAGGCTTACTCAGCTTGCTGACATGCGATCGCACAGCAAGCCTCAGCTGACCGGCGACGCTTACTCAGCTTGCCGACGTGCACACAGCAAGCCTCAGCTGGCCGGCAAGGCTTACTCAGCTTGCTGACATGCGATCGCACAGCAAGCCTCAGCTGACTGGCGAGGCTTACTCAGCAGGGGCTGCGTATGATCACGCAGGAAGCATTCTGCAGAATGGGTCCTGCGTATATGCAGATTCCCGATATGAGCCCTTTCGTTTTTTATATGTCTTTTTTTTTTTTTAATTACTGATACTTGTTTGTATTTTCTGTGCAAGCTAATCGTATCCTATACTATACGGGAAGCAATCGGGAAGCCGACTGCCTAAATACCGGCAGCCGGCTAACCGACTGTCTTATCCCGGCATGGGTGAAATCACTGCTGGGTCTCCATTGCCGGCAATGGGGACCACATCGCTCTCGCCATCTAAGAGATCGATGCTTTGACAAACAGCAGTAATGTTAGATTATTGCTGTTTGTTAAATGCAGAAACGAGGACATAACCACTTTAGCGAGCACTTAAATGGGTTATGCTTCGATGATAAATAGGGGCCAGTGTATGTAATTAATATGGGGGCCAGTGTATGTAATATTTCGGACATGTACAAGTTGTTAGATGTGGCAGTAGGGCCAGCCCACCTGAGCTGAATGTTTTATTTTCCAGTTATGGGGCGCCATACTACAACAAAGTTCCCTGTTCTGTGAATAATTGGAGCAAGTCCAAAATTCTGGGATAGTGACAGAAGAACTTACACTAGCATGGTCTTGGAAATACTGTAAAGACATATTGGTCTTCTTAAACACACTATAGTGTATGTAATACAGTAATAATTAACACTATAGGTGGTCTATAGCATAGGCTGTAGGGGAGAGAGTTTAAGAAACAAAGGTTAAACATATCATAACAGACATACAAAATGTAACCAGTAAAAGAAAGAACTGAGCTTTCTAAGCACACATCCTCCAACCTCATGGTAAGACGCCAGTCTCTTCTTGCTGGCAGCTGCTCTCTGGCCTCTTTGGGGTGTTTCTGGACAACTGCATTTACCTATGATGTCTTCATTCACTACAAGGAAACTTCCATCTAGCAAACTTCTAATATGGCATTATTATTGTTGTACACATGATTAATTGTACCTATAAACTATATTAAGGCACACTAATCTAAATGACTTCTTATTACAAAGTTATATTCCCCATTTTCAATCTTTCCTTCAAATATATTTGCCTGTGTTTAATCATCTTGGTATTTGTGACTGCAAGAAATATATTTCCCTTTTCTGCCATTCTGCTGCACATTTGGCAACAATTGCAGCCGATTACACGAAATGTGCTTTTTTTATCTTTACATCGGTACTTTAGTACAATAGTTTGGAATCTCTACATTATTAAGGCATATCGTAATTATCAATTTTCTGACAATTTCAAAGAAACTTTTCAGATACAGAGGCACAATTACCGAAATGTCAATTTAGTGTGTTCTAGACCACTTTAAGTATACTGTAAATGTTTTGAGACAAATCTATACACTGTCATTCAACAGATGCATTGAGAATAATTAGCAAAAATTGTCTAACACAGCAAGGTACACAACATCATGTGAAATAGTGGCAATTGTCACTAAATTATCTCTTATCATGAATATAAATTATACTACTAAATTCCTGCCATGAAGATAAGAACAGTTGTTATCTCGAGAATCAGTAACAATTTTGTGTAAATATGTTGCCGTGTCAGAATTTAAAAAAAAAAATCTTTTATCACATTAAAAACTTTACAACAGGCCTGGCAAACCTGTGGCTCTACAGCTGTTGTGAAACTACAAGTACCAACATTCCCTGTCACAGTTTTGCTATTAGAGAATGCTATGGTTGAGCATGCTGGGATGTGTAGTTTCATAACAGTGGGAGAGACGGGTTGTCCAGGCCTGGTATCCAATAACACTTCTGTAATACACTTACTGTTGTTAGACACTTTTTGCTATTTGATCCAAATATATAATATATAAAATGACAATTTGTGTATATGTTGCAAAACCTTTACAGTTACACCACCTTATCCCAGGCGATTAAATACATAAACAGCTGACAGCGGTGTATATATGCTATACAATGAAACACAATAACACTTTTAAAACGTAGTCACAGGAAAACTGTGATTTTGCCCAAATCAACCAATTATATTCTAGATATCACTTTTATAATGCTTGTTAGAAAATGGATGCTAACAACTGGTTGGTTGCCTTGGGAAACCAACAATTTTCATGACATGACAGTATCTGATGGTTGCCTTGGGGAACCCCACAATTTTCATGACATGACAGTATGTGGTGGTTGCCTTGAAGAACCCCACAATTTTAAAGACTTGACAGTATCTGAAATATTTCTCTGATATTTTTAAGAAATTTTTACGTGGGGGAAACAATTTGTCTTCTAGGTTAGAGCAGTAATATACTGTGGCACATATTAGAACATGTTTCATGTCTGAAATCTTTGCAAATATGTTGCAGAGAGTCGGAAAAATAATATATTAATTTTTTTGGCATCTTAAGAACCAAGCTGTTGGAGATGTTGGAAAACAGATGGATATATTCAAACTACAGACTGTAAATATGGCCCAAATCTCTGTAATAGGAGATAGGAACAATTTACTTCCAAAAACCAACTTATGACAGATTTGCATTGAAGTTCTGATTACTGTTGATTTTGAAAGTCTTGGTGATTTGGTGACTTAATTTAGCCTATGAGACATACTCGTTTATCTGGAACAGTTTACATGAACAGTAAATGAAAGGCTTTTATTTTTAAAATGTTTTCCCATTTATAATTTATGTTTGTGGGGAACTAATATAAATTTCAGTGACTTTCAAATTGCGAGCTGATTAATTAATGAAAACAGGTGCTTTTTATATGTCTGGAAATATGTCTCTTTTCCATTTACAAAGATAAACTGTGGTAATTCAGTAAAATTATGCAACCTCAGCAGTTTATTTATTGACTTACTTGAAATTCTCATTTTTCAAACATTAACTTCTTATTCCAAAATAATTTGCTTTTATTCATGTGCACTTTCTGTGCAGACTATTAAGATCAATTGCAAATAAGTCATGGAATGATTGAGTAACTAATATTTTTTTTATATTGCTTTAAAGCACACTTGAGCAATAAAGAAAATGGAAGCAAATAAAACAAAATAGGAATATTGCAATGTAGAACGGACATAAATAATGTCTTACTGAATAAAGAGTCCTGCCGTGATAATGGAAACATTTTTGGAAGTATGTTTTGAAATGAGTTACTGGCACGTTTGGAGTTCTGAGTCCACTAAATCAGGACATATTACACTCACTAGATTCTTTATAGGTACTAGAGGGTATCAACTTACCATTGTGCTGGTGATTGTCAAGTCTCAGGATCTTTTCCATTAATTCATACTTGTCTAATCCCCAGAATGTCCAGGAGCCTCCCAAATTTTTTTGGGTTCCAGTCAATAGAAAAACAGTAAAAAAGTTGACAATGTCTAGAGAGACAACAGATGTTAGACAGGCAATAGGTCGACAGGGACAAAAGGTTGACACAGAAAAGGTTGACATGGATGAAGGTCAACATGATCAAATGGTTGACACAAAAATGGTTGACACTAAAATTGCCTAAACATTTTTTTGGGGGGCTTTAGGGTTAGGGTTAGACACTTACCAGAAGGTTAGGGTTAGGCACAAGAAAGGATGGTTAGGGTTAGGAACTTACCCCGATGTTTAGGGCTAGGAACTGGGAGGAAGGGTTAGGGTTAGGCACCAAAAGGAGGGATAGGATTAAAGTTAGGGTTCGGAAACAAAACAAATGCGTCGACCATTTTTGTGTTGACATTTTTTGTGTCAACCTTTTGTACCCGTCGACCTTCATCCATAGTGACATTTTCTGTGTCAACATTTTGTCCCAGTCGACCTTTTGTCTTTGTCGACCTATGTTGTCTATCTAGACATTGTCTAATTCCTGTCTATCTTTTATACCAAACCCATTTTGTGTAGCACTCTTTGATTCCCAAGAGAGTAGGCCATCTTACTGGATCTTTTTATTTCCCCAGAGAAGTAGGTGGTCCAGGGGTTTGCTGATGTGGCTTTGTATAGTGCTGAATGGTGCCCCAATGATGAAATTCATGGAGCCATGTTGATCCTTACCTTGCACCAGGGCATGTTAAAATTATGACTAATATGGACAACAGTCCATATTAGTTGTAGGGTTAGAGTTAGGCTGTGGTTAGGGTAGGAATAGGGTTAGGGTAGGGTTAGGATTTGGCTTGAAAATATGTGGACAGTGTTGTGCAAATTATGTCAAATGTAAATTAATTATAAAAAGTAAGATTCACCTTTGCAAATACAGTATTTTCCTGCAAATGGTCTTGTTGCCAATGTGTTAGTCCCCGTAAGTAACCATTACCTTTGTAGTTAGCTGCAATCACTGTGTTCATGCCTATTATCGCATGGTACAGGTTTCTGTTTCACATCAGGGGAATGTTTCAGGTAGAGCAGGTTAAAAATAATTAATTTGGCACCCAGCATGGGGCACCAGATTGGAGGCTGCCTGTGCAAAACATGTGTTATATAGTGGGTAAACCTCACGACTGATTGAACCTGCCCCTATGACTTGCTCTTTATATCAGAGACCAGAAGATTAAGACTTCACTTAAACTGAAGGCTTGGACCCGCCTATGAGATCTTGGGAATTTCACCATCCAAAAGATTAGAGACACAGATCAATGTGGAATTACCTATAATAACAATTCAGAAGCAACAGTTCTGAGTCAGTGTTATAGGCAAATATTTTAGAATGAAGTTTGTAAAGTAAGTACATTCACACAGCCCCGTGTTTATGCCTAAACTTAAGGTTACAACTTTTTTTTATACCTACCTGATGATACCAACAGAGGCTGAAAAGCTGGACAGGTGTTTTCCAAATTTCATATTGTTTACTAGATAAACTGCATGCTGTATAGTATGTAAGGAAGTGTTTCTAAACTGACATTGTACATGATAAAAAGGCAATATGATGGTTAGATGGCTATTAATACATCAGTAAATACAAGTCCCTAATAGACATGATCAATACCTATTACTTCAAAAGGAAATCAATTAAAATAAGCAGAGATTTCTTCTAATGAAAGTCAAAATGATACGACAAGGATGGCTATATATGGTTGTTAAACTGGAGAACTAAAGAGGAACTCGCACATTTCTTCTATACAAAATTCTGTGTGACCTGATTGGAATAGCATACAGTATATTACTCTCCTCCCTTTTGGGGGAGATGTAATAAGCCTCGGAGAGAGATAAAGTGCCAACCAATTGGCTCCTAACTGTCACTTTACAGGCTTTGAGGTCTATGTACTAAGCCTTGTGGAGAGATAAAGTAGATGGAGATAAAGTACCAACCAATCAGCTCTTAACTTAACAGCACTTTTCAAACACAGCCTGTAACATGATAACTGTCACTTTTCAAACGCAGCCTGTAACATGATTGGTTGGTGCCTTATCTCCGTCCACTTTATCTCTCTCCAAGGATTAGTACATAGACCCATATGTTTGAAAAATGACAATTAGGACCTGGTTGGTTGGTACTTTATCTCTCTCCACTTTATGTCTCTCCACGGCTTTGTACAAATACCCCTTTGACTGTAAACAAAACGTTCAGCACATTTTTTATGCCATTTTAGGTTAGTATTATAGCCTAAAAATTAAACTTCAATTTTAAAGGAAACAACATGAAAACATTATCAATAACAAAAACAGCATCTGAAAAAGCTTAAAAACTGTTACCTAACATGATACTATAGAAAGATTTAAAATGCGGTGGCCATTAATAGTCTTAAAAGCAACAGGCCAGCTGGATGAAAAACACTCACAGGTAAAGTAAAAATTAGAAACATCAATGGTCAAAAATATTGTTAAGGAGACATTGAGGATGATGTGGCATTGGACACAGTAGGGAATTGGAGGAAGCAATGCATTTTGACTTGCTAAAGGGTCCTGACAGTTGTAACAATGAGTAACTCTGAGACATATCGCGTTTTCACACTGTGCATGCTCCAGAGCTGAGCATGCAGAATTACCTGTGGTTCCGCAAGCAACTCAGTCGCCTCTCCATTTGTGGCTGAAAGGGCATAACTGGGTTGTAAGGGAGCGATAGCATGTAGACTACTTTAGCGAGGGCATGATGATGACTTTGAGGGCACAATTGTGTTTATACATAATTATGCCTGTATTCAGAAGCATCCTTTGCACATAGTTGTGGTCTGGTGCAAGTGATGAAGCCATGCATGTGGCAAAGAGCACTGCAGCCTGCAATGATGCGTACACCTCAGCATGCTGGTGAAAATCTGCATTACCGTGCACGCAATGTGAAAGCAATTACAGTAGACTTGCATGCAACTCTACATTAGCCACATTATATCTAGGTTTTAAATAGTATAAATTACCAGATGAAAGTTGGTAAACAAAAACATAAAAATAAAAAATACTAAATTGTCACACGAGTGTATACTTTGAGCAATGAATACAAATTACAAATTAAGAAAACAGATTCATATATGCAGGGATTATCAGCCATGTACCCTGTGACTCCAAGCATTGCCAATAATATCTGTCACCATTGTTCCTGTTAGATTTTTGTTTAATCGCTCTGCATTTGCACAATCGTTCCATTCATTTTGTCAATAATGATATCTGTGCTGTCCAGCAGAGGGCAAGCTCAGTCTATCAATTTCCTATTTTATGAAGTACACTTAACACTTGCTTTAAACGTTCTCTAACCTAGTAACAATCTACATCTAAATACTGTATAATAATCTAAATGATAAAAAAAAATAATACAAAAAAAATATTTTGCTTGTGGCTGTATAATCGATGCTTTTTAGCAAATAAGATAATTGTTGCATATAACAAAGGCTGTTTGCATTGAGCTTTCTCCCCTTTTACTCTCAAAGTAGAATAATAGTACAGTAGAATGCATAAATGCAAGAATAAATTCAGTTAATATTTTTCAATATTTGACAAAAAAATTGTATTATCATTGTTCATAATACAGGTGTAACTTTCACCAGGCAGAGATAATGCAGAAATCTACATCTCAGTATAATTGAACTTGCTTTTGAGATGAATGCATATTTGTGGAATGTATTGCAGGACAGAAGCTAAGTGGTCTATTTACTAAGCAGTGTTAGGAGACAGAGTGAAAAGTGATAAGGTGCCACACAATCAGCTCCTAACTGTCATCTCACAGGCTGTGTTTGAAAAATGACAGTTGGGAGCTGATTGGCTGGCATCTTATCACAGACTTATCACTTTTCACTCTGTCTCCTAACACTGCTTAGTAAATACACCCCTGAAACTTATTTCAACCAATAACCAAAAGGTGACGGGAAAAGGGGAATAGTAAGGGCAGGGGGAAGCGCTCCCCTTCCTCTTCCTCTTTTCCCCTCACCTTTTGATTACTGGTTAACAAGGAGTCCGGGGGACCTCCTATAATAGCAGCTAGTGGCAATTTACACAGTATTATGTGCGCTGACCAAACAATTCTTCATATTATATCAACCACTACCTCACAACATACAAGTATCTCATTCTGGAATTGACTTGTAACTAGATATGAACTGTGGGGCATAGTTTATAGCGCAACACACAAAATAATTACAATTTAACTTTTTATTAAAATATAGTTAAAAGCTATTTAAAATGAACTTTCTAAAACTGAACCTATCTGGGGCTGAGAAGCTAATTTTCTATATTCCTGCAGCCGGAAGACTATTTCTCAGTGCAATAATACAGTATCATCATTACATCTAGGTTTGTAATTCTATCTAGCTACAAATGTGTCCTCATACATCTATCCTTTTTGCCTTATGGTGTGACTTAGACGCTCCGCCATGGGTAGCGATTCTCGTGCTTGTTTACTTTTTTTTTAACTTTTGCGTGTTAGGGGTTTATGTACTAAGCCTTGGAGAGATATAAAGTGGGCGGAGATAAAGTACCAACCAATCGTCTCCTGTCATTTTTCAAACACAGCCTTTAAAGTGACAGTTATCAGCTAATTGGTTTGTACTTTATCTCCATTTGGTTCTAATTCGTCGTCCGGTTTTGGATTTGGATTTGCCAAACTACGGTGACTGGCTTTGGATTTGGATTTTTTTACAAAAATTGACAAAATAAGCTAAAATCACATAAATTGGTCTTTTTTTCTTTCTAGAGTATTATTAACCTCAATAACATTAATTTCCAGTCAATTTAGAACACCTCACAGCTTATAATATTGTTTTCAACATTATTGGCCAAAGGTTGCAGTGAGCTGACTGGTTACCAAGCAACAAAGCAGCGGCGCAGCGGCACAGACACAACAATTTAAAGCACATCTATGACACATTGCCACACAGCAGTGGCAGAAATGAAAAGTAGTGCACCCACCCAGTGGGGTACGGCCAGCAGAATCACAGTACTTGTTTACATAGTGGGCTACGGCCCTAGGAGTCACAGTGCACAATCTTATTCACATTACACCGCACATAGTGCCCCCTGATTCACATTACACCATAAAGTAGTGTCTCTTATTTATGTTATGACACACAGTAGTGCTCCTTTTACACAATTCCCACAGTAGTGACCCTTTTAGACAATGCCCACAGTAGTGCCCTTTTACACAATGCCCACAGAAGTGACCCTTTTACACAATGCCCACAGTAGTGATCCTTATACACAAAGCCCACAGTAGTAATGCCCCTTATACAATGCCCACAGTAGTAGTGCCACTTATACAATGCCCCCAGCAGTGGTGTCCCTTACACAATGCCCCCAGTAGTGGTGCCCCCTATGCAGTCCCCTTAGTAGTAGGGCCCCCTATGCAGTGCCCCCAGTAGTATGCCCCCCCCAGTAGTATGCCCCCCAGTAGTATGCCCCCCAAGTAGTATGCTCCCCATTAGCTGGCCCCTAATAGTATGCCCCCCAGTAGTATTCCCCCATAAGCAGGCCCCCAGTAGTATGCCCCCCAAGTAGTATGCTCCCCATTAGCTGGCCCCTAGTAGTATGCCCCCCCAGTAGTATGCCCCCCAGTAGTATGCCCCCCAAGTAGTATGCTCCCCATTAGCTGGCCCCTAGTAGTATGCCCCCCAGTAGTATTACCCCATAAGCAGGCCCCCAGTAGTATGCCCCCCAAGTAGTATGCTCCCCATTAGCTGGCCCCTAGTAGTATGCCCCCCAGTAGTATGCCCCCATAAGCAGGCCCCCAGTAGTATGCCCCCAGTAGTATGCCCCCATAAGCAGGCCCCGAGTAGTATGCCCCCCCCAGTAGTATGCCCCCCATTAGCTGGCCCCCAGTAGTATGCCCCCCCAGTAGTATTCCCCCATAAGCTGGCCCCCAGTAGTATGCACCCCAGTAGTATGCCCCCCAGTAGTATGCCCCCATAAGCAGGCCCCCAGTAGTATGCCCCCCAAGTAGTATGCTCCCCATTAGCTGGCCCCTAGTAGTATGCCCCCCCCAGTAGTATGCCCCCCAGTAGTATGCCCCCCAAGTAGTATGCTCCCCATTAGCTGGCCCCTAGTAGTATGCCCCCCAGTAGTATTCCCCCATAAGCAGGCCCCCAGTAGTATGCCCCCCAAGTAGTATGCTCCCCATTAGCTGGCCCCTAGTAGTATGCCCCCCAGTAGTATGCCCCCATAAGCAGGCCCCCAGTAGTATGCCCCCCAGTAGTATGTCCCCATAAGCAGGCCCCGAGTAGTATGCCCCCCAGTAGTATGCCCCCCATTAGCTGGCCCCCAGTAGTATGCCCCCCCAGTAGTATTCCCCCATAAGCAGGCCCCCAGTAGTATGCACCCCAGTAGTCTGCCCCCAGTAGTATTCCCCCATAAGCAGCCCCCCAGTAGTATGCCCCCCAAGTAGTATGCTCCCCATTAGCTGGCCCCTAGTAGTATGCCCCCCAGTAGTATGCCCCCATAAGCAGGCCCCCAGTAGTATGCCCCCCAGTAGTATGCCCCCATAAGCAGGCCCCGAGTAGTATGCCCCCCCAGTAGTATGCCCCCCATTAGCTGGCCCCCAGTAGTATGCCCCCCCAGTAGTATTCCCCCATAAGCAGGCCCCCAGTAGTATGCACCCCAGTAGTATGCCCCCCAGTAGTATTCCCCCATAAGCAGGCCCCCAATAGTATGCCCCCCTAGTAGTATGCCCCCCATTAGCTGGCCCCCAGTAGTATCCCCCCAGTAGTATGCCCCACATTAGCAGGCCCCCCATTAGCAGGCCCCCCCAGTAGTACCAGTAGTATGCCCCCCATTAGCAGGCCCCCAGTAATATGCCCCCCCCAGTAGCAGGCCCCCTGTAGTATGCCCCCCCAGTAGTAGGCCCCCCAGTAGCAGGCTCCCTGTAGTATGCCCCCCCAGTAGTAGGCCCCTCCATTAGCAGGCCCCCATACACACATAAAAAAACTTACCTGTATCCGCGCTCCAGCCGCCGTCCGCTCTGCTGCCACGCGACGAGGAGGGAGCCGGAAGACGGAACTCATGAGTGAGCTCCAGCCGGCTCCCTCCATGCAGCAGCCAATGAGAGTCTGTGTGACTCTCATTGGCTGCTGTAACAAACACACAGCTGCCGGAATCTTTATTGGTACTGTACAATGACCAACTGGTACAGTGGGAATGAGTGAAGAGTGCATGTTGACTGCAGACTACAAATAGTAAAGGGGCCTATCCATTAGGCGACCTGAAACTCTGAACGTCTAGCGTTTAGACCTACAGGTCGCCATGGTGCAGGTACCGCACTGAACGGCGTTCACTGAACGTCATTCAGTGAAGGAGTCCAACCTCCTATCTCTGAACATGCCGAACCTGATGAGCGTCGTCAGGTTGACGGGCATGTTCAGTAGACAGTCGGAGACGGCAAGGACCCAGCGTGCATGTGCATCGCTGGTCCTTGTCGGCTATCCATTACCCGACTTTGTGAACAATGTGACCAAAACCTCCTGGCTTTGGTTGGATTGTTCACAAAGTCGTGTAATGGATAGGCCCCTCTAGGAGGGTCTGTAGAATCAGACGGAATAGCTTATTTTGTTAAAACTTACAGGATCTTCAATTCATCCTGGCATCACAAATGTTCCCTTAACTTTCAGCCTCACTGAACCTACACAGACGTGATCCTCTTTCCCAGCATTTCCCTTTGTGATCTTGTTTCCTAGATACAGTATGTGACTATTTTTCCTGTGTAATATTGTGTGCTAAACTGTGCTGAAGACTCCTTCTTCTTGTATTCCCATTCCCATTCCCCTTTATACTTTCTGTACCCCACCCCTTGGAAAAATGTTTCAAGAAAAATGATTGGTGGTAAAACATTACGGAGCACTGACCAGCCACATTATACCCTGGTACACCAGCCTTTCTGACAAATACGGTACCAGAGGTGCCATATTGCAAGTTTAAATCCTGTTTTAAAAAATGTTTCAATAAATGGCTAAAATGAGTGCTGAATTATTACTTTGAGAGTCTCATAATAAAGATCATAAAGATCATAAATTGTTACAACTGGCATAAATGAAAATAGTTGCCACCAACATATTTAAGGGAATTGGAGGAAGTAATAAATTTTGACTTGCTACAGGGTCGTTACAGCCTCCAGGGGTCTGAGCACCCTGTGCTGGCCCGGTAAGTAACGACCGAAATTGGGGGAGTGGCATCATTACCATAGGGCACGCCCTCTTTGTGACGTTATTTGGAGGCATGCCCGCATGGCACGCCTCCAAATAACATCAGGCTGGGGGTAAAGCCCAGCCCTCCGTCACTGGCTGGGCTTCCCCCAGCCCTCTCCCATCAGTAAATGGATGCCGCGCGCATGCGCGCTCCATCCATTCACACTTTGGGAGTCTGGCGCCGCCGCACAGCTGCGGTGGTGGGGATCCCCAACCTCCCGATTTGACCACCTGCGGGCTACTTCGGCCCACTGGTGTAACAGTACTGTCCTGTTGAAATCGGGATGTTGGGGAGGGGTGCGCCCTCTATGGGTTGCGCCCCTGTTCGACCGCACTCGTCGAACACCCCTAGAGCCAGCCCTGGTTACAGGGGTATACATGAGTCATTTTAAAGACTCACAGTCCAGGGAATAATAACTAATTTAAGTGCAACATCAGCATATTTCAACAAGATATCACTAGAACCTAATAGCAGACCCAGGGAGAGGTCTGTATCATGTTATTTGTTTGTGACAACACTAATAGATCATACTTCTCAGTTTTCTAATTGTTTCATTCAGGAGAGGGATGTGGCCGCCTCACAGGGTCATGACCCCACCTATGGAGAATCCAACCCCTTTTCCACCCCTGAAAGCAGCCTTGCATTGTGACACCTACCTACAACTGTGCAGATCAGTAGAGTGCTGGTCATACCTCACAATTTTCTTGTCAGTCAGATTCAGAACTGATGCCCTGACTACTGGAATGGTGGGACAGTGCCCCCAAACCAGTACTGCCATCTTTACTGAGACAGTTGTGATGTATGAATAGATCCATTTAAACAGGAAGTAATAGTAGATGAAACGTATTTTGTCACTCTTAAGGCACACATCCACTAGACGATAAAAGTGAGTGATTGAACGATAACGATATCGTTATCATTCAATCGTTCATTTATCATTCAGTTATCGTTTACAAATCGTTCGTTGAAATGTCGTAAACGATGAACGATGCGTGCTCCCGTTCGTTGTTTACTGCATCATGCGTCATGCTGGTTTTCCATCCAGTTTATCGTTCTCATACCGTTATTGTTTGCAAATTGTTCAGACTGAAAGATAAAATTTGAAGGGAAAAATCAAGGGAAAATCGTTTAAGATATTGGACAGGGGGCAGATCGTCTAGTGGATGTGCCCCTTAAGGAACCTAGGCCCTGATTCAGAGCCGGACGCTCTGACCAGAGCGCTCGCTCTGAATCAGGGCCCACCTCCATTAATATGGAGCGTCCTCCTGGACGCTCGTATAGCTGTGGGTCACCACCCACAGCATATACGAGCGTGCAAAATGATGGTCGCGATGGTCTTGACCATCGCGACCATCGGAACTGCGAGTAAAAGCCTGCGGTTGGGTTTTTCAACCACAAGGCCAGGAGTGATTTTGGCTCGCGAGTGGGTCTGAATGACCCCCCTATACCTCTATTATGATACTGTGATTGCTGTATGGAATTTACTAGTCTCAGTAGCATGCTGAATATTTACTGTGTTTGTATTAGTCAAAATGTAACTGCATTATGTTATCTAGGGTATTATGACCAAAACATCACATAATATATGGTGTTGATCAAATTATAAGTGATTAAAAGGCATCCTACCTTATCAATGTAAAATTGTAATAACCTTGAAGGTCATATCCCTTTCCATATAGATTTTAGTTGTTGACCTGAAGATATCATTTCTAAAAATATTTTTCCTATATACTGTCTGTTTGACATATTGTTTGTCTGTTTTACTGTAATTTTCCTGTATTGTGCCCTATTTATTATTACTAGTATTCCAAATATAACTAAAATACACCACTTGTATTCTAATAATGTTGTTAGAAACTGCCAAGTATAATAAATTGGAGAGGTAACTTTTTAATTTTTTTATTTTGTAATTGTTTTTTGTTCTGTATTTCTAAACATGAGTCTAGTCTGGGGTACTACATACAGTATAGTAATTAATAGTACATCTGGGATATCAATATGGAGTACTAAATATATTGGATATATTATAGATAGAAGCATAGTTTGGTGGTAGTTTAGTGATGGCATGATTTGAACAAGTGTTCTCTTAAGCCACATATCCACTACAAACTTAATGAACAATTGAACGATAACGACATTGTTATCGTTCAATCATTCATTATATTGTGCAGTGGACATATCGATATATCGTTCAGTGTGGGCACCCTCCCTCATCCCCAAACCTGCACAACCTGACGATATCATCAGGTTAGACAGCAGGTTCGGGCGATGAGCGATGGCGCCAACGACCAGTGTGAGCTCGCATCGCTGGTCTTTGATGGCATATCCACTGCACGAAATTGCGGACGATGAACTCATTATGGTTCAATCACTCATTTATATCGTGTAGTGGATACGCGGCTTTAGTTTTTATTTAATACCAAATACATAATTTCTTAACAGTAAACAATAATCAGATATTGTATCATGTTTACTGTTTCCACCTTAGATGTTACAATCAATAATGTTACAAATGAAGCAAGTTTCAAGTGCTCACAGCTTCCATACATATAAATTTCTTCACATGTACACATTTGACATATAATAGTTCGAGTCTTCACAGTTCGAGTCTTCACAGTTCGAGTCTTCTCCTGTCTATAAGTCTTACTGACTTATAGACAGGAGAAAAGTATTGAGGTACAGTATATGTATATCATACTCCAGTAGTTCATGCTTCTTTCACTGTAGTTACCACTAAGGCCCGTATTCAATTTGAGGCGAAAAGCCGATTCCGCGTGTTTTTGGCGGAAACTTTTCGCCTAAAACAGGCGAAAACTTTTCGCCGCATTCAATTCCGATTTCGGCGAAACTTTTTCACCTAAAACAGGCGGAAACTTTTCGCCGGTTTTACTTTTCGCCTGGTCAGCCGTTTCCTATAGGAAATGATGAGATTTCGCCTGTTTGGTATTCAATTAAAAACAGGCGAAAAAGTATCGCCGATTTCCAAGCACTTTTCGCCTGTTTTTTATCTCCACATGCAGGGTGGAGAAACCCCCCCCCAAAATTTTTTAAATCTGTAAAACATTACTAATGATATTTTAATGTACTGTATATATTTAAAAAAATATATATTTTTGATCAGTGTAATAGGTGAAAAAGATTCGCTGCTGAGAGCATGCGGATAGAAGTGCAGAATTGTGGTTTTGAGGTGCATAAGTCTGGAAACCACTGTGCACCTTTGGGACAGGCCCCTAAAGGGTAAATATGTAAAAAAAAAAAAAAAGACAAAAAAATTACAAGAACCCCAAAAAAAGCACTTTAATTTTGGGGCGAAAAAGTAGCAAATTTGGGGGAGAAGTATAAAAACTAGCGAAATAGGCTTCTGGGTGGTCCCCAAGTCTGGAACAGGAGTTTATGGGACTGCAGGGGTTTGCAACAGCTGGATTTTGTATGCTTTTTTAAAGTACAATTTCGCAACTTTAAAAATTTTTTCCGAGCACCATATTTAAAGTACCCCATAGTCTTAAGTCTTTACACACTCATGTATCCCCTGTTTCCATTCTCCTAACATTGAGGTAGCCATCTAAATACTGGCTTTCCTATCCTTTCCCTACCTATCACCAAACAGCACCCGATCACTATTCAACTATTTTCTACAATGTAGTGTTGTATACATTGTATATAGGGGTGAGCATGGTGGATCAGTGACGCAATCCAAATGCTGATGCGCGTTTTGCTGCTTGTAGCTTTCTCAAAGCTTCAGACCCAAATATGCAGATTAACAGACTGCACATTCATGAGCTGAACTCATGACCTCAGTGCTGTGAGGCAGTAATGCTAACCACTGTGCCAACTGTGCAGCCCAAATATGACTACATTACCATTTATTATACTTCCTTGGGTCTCTTATTTATTGTTTTTCTTTTTTTATTATTAATCTTGATTTTAATCTACCAGAACATTAATTTCTTTTCCATTTGGCTTGTGATCAACTTTTCTATCGTATTCCATTATGGAAATGTGGATGTTTTTTTTTCCCATAAATTATCCATTCTTTTTTTATTTTTATTCCCCTGTTCAATATCGTTTTCATTCTATTTTTTTGTATTTCCTATTCTTTCCTTTTATAGCGCCAGATGTCTTACTAATGTCCAGATTTTACGAACATGAGGTATACTTGCTAACAGCTTCCCCCTAATATTTCCCCCACCCAAATCAACAAAAATGTAAGTTAATCAAATATTTATTATTATAATGTTCATCCACATAGATGCAGCAATTAGTTACAAAGTAACTTTTTTTTTATTAGGGTGAGAGTTTATTATCTTTAATCTCCAGATTCTGCAAAATGTAATCAATTTCACTTTTGTAATAAAACATCTGGAAAATGTTTATTGTAGTGTTAGTTTCTCAAGAGATCTTTACAGATCCCCAAATAAAACAATAGAAAATAGCAATCGCCTCATATATAATTTCAACAATAGTAAGAGACAATGACTATCATAAAATCCTGCAATGTTATTATAACCTGTACAACGGGCACCATTCAGAAGCTTCTTCCCCTGAATGTTGCCTTAGGCAGACTCTTTGCTCTGTGCTACTGAGACCTGGTTGCCTGAAAGAAGATGCAGTTGCATATTATGAATCTATATTAGCTTGCTTGTCAAATGCTTTACTTGACAATGGTGGTTCATGAAATAATTACACTCTTTCAAAGTGAACAATGAAATTTAGAACACTGTTTAACTTGCAAGGCTAACGTATGTCACGCTCTGCACAATACTCATGATCTATATTATGTCTAATCCTGGGAAATAGGAATGGGCAGGGGAGTTTATGGTACAAACAAAATATTTGGATTAAAATTTTATAATGTATTGATTTATATTATATATTTAGTCAGTAACGATATCTATTTAAACAAGTCATTTTTAACGTACAGTTTCAGAAGGGAATTTCAATTGTTTTTGGGCACCTTTAGCTTGTTGGGAGCTGTTGGAATGTTTGTGCCGCTGGATGAGAGAGCTGTGTGAGTCCATTACTTATCGCTGATTTCCGCCTGCAGCCTCCAGAAATGCGACCAAAGTAGGGCATTTGGGCGCCTTAACCATCTCACACCCAGCTTTTAGATGGGATTAGCCGCTTTACATGGCTAATCCATTGCATTTTGGGTGATGGGTGTCTGCGGCATCGCGGCCTGTGGCATAACAATTGTATATCACAGTCACTTTACATGGGAGCTGCGGGCCTGAGAAAAAATTTATTTCCCCCTAAGTGTCTAACTTAATTAAGGCAATAAATTGAATAGAATTGTCATGCCATAGTATTCTCCCTTATTCTAATGCCAGTTAGATACACAGGAATCGGTATGTAATACCGCCAGTCGCATGACCGGCAGTTCAAATCCCGGCAGTGTCAGGAAGACAGCGGGAGCCCGACAGCACTGGAAATCCCGATCGTCCCTAGGTAAGTGCTAACTAACCTAACCTTCCCCCCTATCTCTAATCCTCCCTTAGGGGTGCCTAACCCTAACCTCACCCCCAAGTGCCTAACCCTAATCCCCCCCCATAGTGCCTAACCTAACCCCCCCTTCCACGTTGCCTAAACCTAAGTCCCCCCGGGGGGGTGCCTAACCCTAACCTCCCCCCGGGGGTGCCTAACCCTCCCTCCCCCTAGCCTAACCCTAACCTCCCGGGGGGGTGCCTAACCCTGTCCCCCCCCGGGAGCTCTAAACCTAACCCCCCCCACGCGGCTGTCCGCTCGTGTCGCCCGGCATCCCTCTTCGATCGATACACATACCATACCTGTGTTATACCAATAATCCCAATATGCACTGGAAAGTGCCCAGTTTTGTGCCGTAAAATAAAAAAGGCTGGAATTTTGACAGTCATATAAAGAGTGTGACATATAATGGAATTTATTTAAATGAATGCACCTTAATGCCATGATATATTAAGGTGCATTAGGTGGTGATACGTTCATTTGGTATGAATTATGAATTATCATAGATATTTTACTTAGCTCCATTATTTTCAAAGTTTTATTTATTATAAATTCTGTTTTTATCACATTATTACAATCAATATTTTTACATTGTTTAATTACGAGGATGAGTGACAGCCACTAGTGCCAATCACAGGCTCCCAGGATTGCAGGCAATTCTCCTGGAAAGGGCTTACCTGGCAGGGAGGAGGAAATGGACCTGCTCCAATGATAGAAATCGCAGGAGCCACTTAAATATTAGAAGAAAGTCTCTTTGTTCTGGAATATAATGTGAGCTTACTGTGCACAGTTGTGTTAATAATGGGCTACACAGTGTAGGTGATTTATGAAGTTTAGAACATAAACTCACTAATGGTTGAAATTTACATGCTCCTTAAAGATATCAAACAATATACTCATCAAATAAAGAAACAAACATGACAACAGGGGTTGGCAGTCGCATTAGATCATATTTTATTTGACATTATAATAACATTTATTTTAATTGATTACAGTTAGAATGATGGTATACAGCAAGAAAGGACAACATAAAGCAAGACAGTAATACATTCCAATTTAAATATTGGTGTTCAACTCTCCAAGATTAGACACACCCAGACAGGCAGTGTCCAATGCCCTGCAGGGACAATTACAATATATAATTGAATAAGGAGAGCGCACCCAACTAAGGAATAATGACAAATCAACTAAACAGCTGTTCTTGCTGCCACCAAACCAATAAAGTGACAATAGTCGGTAATACTGGGTTTGGGATGCGCTTCGGGGTGGTGGCGGTGTTGTGGAATATAGGGGGTTGGATGATGGAGGAGAGAAGGTGTGAGGACAAAAAAAGGAAGGGAGGGAGGGGGGGAGAGAGAGAGAGAGGGGGGTCCAGGTGTGGATGGTGCTGCACCGTACAGTAGGGGTACCTGATCCTACTATTGGATAGATATGGTAAGATTGGAGGGTACGTGCGCTCCTTGGTTGTGTGTGTGTATTGGTGGGGAGAGGGAGGAGGGAAAAAAATGGGGGGAGGTTGGGGGGAGCAGATGGCTGTGTGTTGTGGTGGATGTGTTGTTGTAGAACAGAAATACTGGAGGCTGGATGGGTGGTGGAAGAAACAAATACGTTTATTTGTATCTGTGTGTGCACATAGAGGGTGGTAGTTGCTCAGTAGGAGGCACAGTGCTACTGGAGGATAAATGTCTCTTAGATGGTTTGTGGCAGCACACACTGCTCAATTGTTGGTGATTTGGGGTGACAGGGCGTATCCACAGTGTGGGGAGTAGGGTCAACCCTTTCAGGGGGCTCCTTGACATGCGGTCCTGACTACTGCATGCTTCCCTGCTGGACCTATGGTCGACAGACTTCTGAACTGGGATGCCCTGTTGGAGGTGATCAGGGGTGCTCCCACTTTGCGGCGTCCCGCACTGGTGAGGAGAATGGGTGCTGACCTACCGGTAGGTGCCCAGGTCCATTGGTGTGGGATCAGTTCTTCTCAAAGTCCAGTATGATGCCGCGGTGGGGGACGTGCACTGTTTCAGTGGCTCACGTCCGTGGATGCGTGTGCAGCGCTGTCGTTTGGTAGAGGCTGGGGCTGGTGTGACTCCTTGAAGAAGGCACCTGTGCCGAAACGCGTTGGAGAGCCCCAGACACCTACCCATCTTGAACCCACCTGCATCTACATCCGCCCCAATCCAGGCACTTGAACGGCAGCAGCGGCGCTTAACCGGACGCTGGTCCCCACTCACACCAGCCCCAGCCTCTGCCAAACGACAGCGCTGCACGCGCTCATCACACCACCACACGCAGCACAGGTTTCACCCGTTTTTTTCCCTCCTCCCTCTCCCCACCAATACACACACACAACCAAGGAGCGCACCTACCCTCCAATCTTACAATAAAGTGACAACACAGACAATGGGAGGGAAGAAGGTTACCAGCAGACAAGAGGAAGAGTTATCTTACGACAATCACTAAAATAACCTCATAAAACACACCCCTAAATACTATAGGCTGCCAGCTACCACATCACACTAGAATTTGCATTTAAAAGGGAAACCAATACACTCTTAAAGGTGTCACTCTCAATCAACCTTGTGGTATAGTTTTGCTCTGGCTTATTCTGCCCTTCTGTAAAGTACAAAACTAGCTTTGGACTTGCTGTGCAACTTTGGAACATTATATGGATTCACTTGGTACAGTTGTTATAATGGGAAATGGACTTATGGAGGTCATTTATAGAGAAATAACATTGTATTCTAACTATTACTTGTCACAAATTTGAACCACCTCTGATTTTTATAAATTTTTCAAGACCTTTTGAGATTCTGGCTTTTTACTTTGCTACCAAACAGTGCGAATATGTGATAATATGTGATAATATGTGATAATTGTAAGTGTTATTATTTTTAACATTTTACATAAACACTATATTGACTATGTAATTGTTATTATGCAGAATGGAGAATAAAAAGGCCCAAATATATAGTTACCTAAATGATTAGCTGTGATTATTTTCCTTTCTTCTTAGTAACTTCTGTTGGAATTATACATAGCTGCATTCTAAATATAAACACTTCTTCCATAGAACACCCAGACAAAGAAAAACACAATTAATTGCTATGCAGGTGTTACAATTTGGCCACTTTCCATATAACATTTATAAATCCTTTTATTTTAGTTGTAGTTAAATAAAATATCACTAAAGTAGTTAACTAAATACATTACAGTACTTAAATTTTTGTAATTATTATTATAATCAGAGCTTTTTTTTTACTCAATAGTACTATGGAGCTCATTCAGATCCACTCGCTAGCAAGCGGCCGTTCGTTGCAGACGATGTTCGCATGCATGTAGTTCGCAATGCGTGTGCGCTAACTAGTATGAGCGATCAGATTTTGCTTGCTCGCCCTGCAAAGACAGCCCAGTGGAATGAGTGACAGGAGAGGCCGTTTGTGGGTGGTAAAAGGGGCAGGGCAGTAATAACGGGGGGTGGAGTTGTGGACGTGGGCGCGCCAGAGTTTTTCAACGCCGTTTCTGTGGCGTACATAGTTAACAGGCTGTGTCATAGTACACATCACCTGGTTAAAAATACAATGAAGTGCTTGCAGTGCTTGCAGTAGGGTATAGTCAACCGCATGCACTGCGAGTAGATTCGATGTAACCCAATGTACCGATGGTTGAATATACTTCCTGGAGATGACATACGCAAAATTTAAATACGCTGGGAGCGAGCGGCCACAATTAGCGAGCAGGTCTGAATGAGCTCCTGTGTACCATATACTGTATATGTATATATGATGAAAGTAGCAATACTGAAATGTTGAACTTCATATAGATCTCCAGACCCATTATTTCTAATATTTTATAAGTGAGTGCCGCAGATTTCAGCATTTTATATATATAAATATATATACATAATATACTATACACAACAGGTATCCATAGTGTATGCACATACTGGACCTCATTCAGAGTCGGTCAAAACGGCCGCACGGTCGTACGGGAAAAGGGGCCGGATATGCAAATGATTCCCTCGCAAGTTGCGTCCCTAAGTTCGGATCGGTAGCTGACCGACCAAGGGGAGGAAGTGGTCGGAAGACAAAAAAATACGCCCCCTTCTCGTACGCATTACACGTCATCTCCGGGCATATAAGGATTAATCGAGACCATTGGGAACCATCGGAACTGGTCGTAGGGCTTAAGGTTGACCATACCCTCTCTTAAGCTCTACGATCATGTCAGTGTAAAAACCTCCCATGTCACATGTGCCATGACGCTACTTTGTTAATTATGCACTCCCATAATCCGTATGCACTCCCACAAAACGCTGTTCGCATAATGAGGCACGCCTGCGTTCGGATCTCCACTCCCCCATTTTCAAGCACCTTCCCCTGTTACCACCCACAAACGCCTCCATCTGTCACTCAAATTACCGACCTGGCTGTGTTCAAGGAGAGAGAAATTTCTGATCGTAGCGGCTAGTTTGCGCACGTGCATTGCGAACTTTACGCATGCGCAGTATAGCGAACATCGGTGGCGTACGACCGTGCGGCCGCTTCGACCGACTCTGAATGAGGTCCACAGTACCATAAGTACAAAACATGATCATAACACCACAGACCTGATAGGACAAGAAGCAGGAGCAATGCTAGGGCAACTTGATGTTGCTACAAGGAGCATGCTGTGGTGAGACATATGGGGCAGATTATTCAGCACTCACTGATCCTGTACCCTATATATGGGCAAGCAACAATGTTAGAGTCGCTGAAGAAGAATTGGACACAAAGGAGCTGGTGACATGGATAGTGCTAGGGTAAGAACAAGAGGGAAGAGGGTCTTGCTTGTGAGACCTTACATACAAAGGGGAAGGATGAGCAGATGGAGGGTGATCTGTGGCAGATAGGGTGGAAAGGTGTTTGGATAAGGGTAGCATTGGGATAGAAATGGTTGGTGGGAGGAGATGCTGGGAGGAAACAGGGTAAGGGGGAATCAGGGGGGTCAGAGAAGGGGTTGAAGGTAGCAAAGAGGTGGTGTGAATTGGTGTGAACTGTTCTTCAAAAGAGGAGAGCGTTAAGTGAAGAGGAGAAAAGGATGATGTCAACAGCATATAGGTTATGTTTAGTTAGAGTAACCTTGGGAGGGGGAAGTGACAGAGGAAGGGAGAGGCCAAAAAAGATGAGATGGTGGTCAGAGAGAGGGAGAGGAAGTTAGTGAAATCAGAGCTGTCACAGGGGTGACAACAGACCAGCCCAAGCGAGTGATTGCTTTAATGTAAGGGAGGAGAAAGTCCATTGGGTGAAATTAAAAGAGGATGCATGAAAGAAACATCTGTGCAAATACATCAAAATTGTGTCAGAATTGTATCACCATGTGAATCAAATGAGCTGAATAGTAATCACCCTATTATGGGGAATCGTCCATAATATTCCAAAGAGCAGATAGTTCAAAATATAGGTTATGTTCCACACTTGTATAAACAATGGAGAGAACTTAATCAATTTCACTTCAATCTGAAAAACAAGCATGTATCCCCCACCTTCCAAACCTCAGGTAAGGAAGTAGGGAAGATACAGCGAGACAAAGTACTAGTGCAGATACCTTTTGATTTAAAAGTAATTTTAATGATAAAATTGCACTCACAATTATAAATGCATATAATACTCTTTATCAAGTTTGGCTTAGCATAGGATGTGGGTCTGCCTACCCAGAGTCCAGATGAAATTAAGACCACGACTACACACACCCCATGAATAGCGTGTTCGCCACCAGGAGGCCATCCAGAAATCTCATTCACTGCCACTGGTCAGAGTCTACACATTAAAAGCTTAACATGTTTCAGACATAGATATGACCTTCTTTAGAAGCATGTGAGGAGAAAGTGATCTAGATCCCACTTATATACCCCTACAATTACAATAAATTAACCACAGCTGTAAACATTTAGGACCACGGATTCAACTTAACATTTATTTAGCACCTTCTAGGGGATAATAGCTAGAATCTGATTGGTTGCTATGGACAAAATCTACACTTCTAAAAACCCACACTTAAATATACCCCTAAGTGTATCCATGAGTGCTATGTGTGAGCCTGGCCTTTCTGATACTGTACTCATAGAGAAGCCTCCTTTCACCATTTCTGCATCCTCTGCCAATGTGGGGATGAGCAGCACAAGTCAAGAAGCTGACTTAGAAATTGAGGATGCTACGATGGAAGTTTAGATACTGGATGATTGGGATATTTGTGTAGCTGGTCCAGGCGCTATTGAAGATGTTGATAATAAGGATGTTGTTTGTGTGATGCACCAGTGGAAGCAGTTCTTGTCCATGATAAGAAGAATGCCATTGTCATGCCTTGGCATAAGACGAAAAAATCAACGTCTTATGTGTGGAATAATCTTTACCCAAATCCTGACAACAATTGTCCTGCCATCTGTAGCCTTTGTAAAGCCACAGTAATTAGAGGTAGAGATTTTAACCATCTAGGAACCTACTCCCTGTTATGTCATTTGCAGTGCAAAGTTTTTGGCAAAATCAGAAATTTCTGCTTAAAAAGAAACAACAAGCAGTCCAACGTCAGCTAGCTCCCTTCTCTCTGCTAGATCCAAGCACCTGTAAATCTCCACCACCAAAACCTTAATCATCAATATCCTCAATAATGAACTGAAGTAGTCCTGCATCCAATTTGATAAAGCTGACTGAGTCATCCCCTATCCAGGATCCATCAGAAGAATCAATGAGAACTAGGCCTGCTGCTGCTCCTGCAGTGGGTAGATCTTCATCCCAGATGGCTACCAAGAAGACTACTAGTAGTAGTTTAAAGAAAACAATTGACTTTTAAACAGTCCTTTGCTAGAGGATGGAAGTAAGACAGCTGTCACCCAATTGCACAGTGGATCACTGACACCATGATGGCTATGCTGGTATTAGATCTGTGTCCAATTTTCGCAATTTGTGCAGTGGGTTTTAGACAGTTAATTGAGGTCCTGTGTCCCCGCTACCAAATCTCCTCTTTATTCCATTGTATTAGAGAAGCAATTCCCCACCTGTACATGGACATTAAAAAACCTTAATTATTGGCTTCCAAAATGCCATTGTACCCAATGTCCACTTAACCACAGATATGTGGACAACAAGCAGAACTGGGCAAACTAAAGATTACATGATTATGACAGCCTCTGTGGCTGCCTTCAGCAGCATGAACAGCAGCAGCATCTGACAAATGCAAACTCATTTACCCCACTTGGACTCTCCTCTGGATTTGCGATCTCTGATAATGCTACAAATATTGTGAGAGCATTATTGGGGGGTGATTTCAAACACGTCCCATGTTTTGCTCACACAATCAATTTGGTGGTGCAGAATTTTTTGAAAAATGACAGGGGCATGCAGGAGATGATGTCTATGGACTGTAAACTTTTGGGATACTTTCAGCATTCAGCAGCTACATGTAGAAGATTGCAACACCTGCAAGAAAAGTTACATTTGCCCTGCCAGCTGAAGCAAGAGGTATTAACAAGGTGGAATTCCACCCTTTATATGCTCTAGTGGATGGCAGGGCAACGAGCCATGACATAGGTAGAATGTACCTTCGCCAGGACTCAAGGGTTGTCAGCATCTTGAAATCGGCTCAATACATTTTAATGACAGTGCTTGATCCCAGGTTTAAGTGATACATTGTATCTTTCTTTCCAATGGACACAGATCTTAAGAGATGCAAAGAGCTCCTGGCAAACAAGTTATCAGCTCAAGTGGCATGTGACACAACAACATCTCCTCCTTCAGTTTCTGCGGCAACTGTAGCCTGCCAGGAAAAAACTACGCTTTCCCAAGAGACTCTCTGGTGATGCAGATGAGTCAACACAACATTTTGACATCTGGTCAGGTCTAAAAGAACTAACTAAAATTAGTGACACCTCTACTGCGATTCCTTCTGATTCCATCACCATCCAAACAATGGTGGAGGATTAATTAATAACAGTGTCCAAATAGGCATGTCAGACAGTCCTTTTGACTAATTCGAGGGAAAAAAAACAATTTGGAGGCCCTTGTACAATCTGGCTTTGCTTTACTTAAGCTGCCCACCCTCCAGTGTACTGTACACTTGGAAAGAGTTTTCAGCACAGCTGGGAACCTTGGGCCTGATTTAGACCCGGTCGCAAGAGCTGAGTGCTCACAACTGGGTTGATGGTGGCCCACAGCGCATGCGCACGACGGAGCCAGCTCCGTCGTGCGCATGTGCGAGACCCGGCTAGCGACGGGAAATCCGTCGCTCCGTGTCTCGCACCAAAGGGGGCGAGCTGTCGATGTTGAGTGACAGCTCGCCCCATTTGGTGGGCGGGCTGGGGGGGTGGCTGCCCAAACGGAGGCGTTCCCGAGGGAACGCTTGCCATTTGGGGGCTGCCCCACTGACATCACTTGTTAGAGCCGAAAGCTCTCTGGGGCTTGCGATGAATGAGACCCTACCACAAGGTTCTCGTCGCAAGCCAGATGGTCGCAATGGTCTTGACCATTGCAACCATCATCATGGCCGCTCGCTATAGTTGTGGGTGGTCACCCACAGCTATGCGAGCGGCCAGGAGGCCGCTCCTAAAAAATCCAGCGCCCGCCCTGATTCAGAGCCTCTGAATCAGGCCCCTTGTCAGCAATCAGTGAATGAGCTTACTTCCTCAAAATGTGGAAAAGATGATGTGTTTAAGTGTTTTTGGGGTATTGTTGACTGTATTTTTGCATAGATGCCAAACATTTGTATAGTTTGTTAAACTGCCATCTTGTCTTCCACTGCTGTGTGGCAGTGTTTCATAGATGTCCTATATTCTTTTAAACTGCCGTGTGTTTGTACCGCTGCTCTGTCGCTCAGTTTATTGTGACCTGTGAGGTGGAAATTAATGTTATTGAGGTTAATAATACTGTAGGAACAAAAACAGGCCCAAATTATGAGATTTTAACTGTTTCCACCAATTATTGAAAAAATAAAGATGCAAAACCAAAACTAAAAGACACAAGGGTTGTTTTGGCAAAACCAAAACCCGACGACAAACTAGAACTGAAATCAAAACATGGGGGACGACGCACAACTCTAATATATATATATATATATATATATATATAGATGTTGCCATCTATATAATTACTGCGATGCGTGCGCGGGATGACGTGATCCCGACTGCTTTATCCCGGCGTGGGTTAAATGACATTTTCCCGACGCCGGAAGACAGGCGCCCGGCATCCCGATCGAAGGGATGCCGGGCGCCGCGAGCGGACAGCCATGGGGGAGAAGGGTTAGGTTTAGCGCACCCGGGGGGGACTTAGGGTTAGGCACCCCCCAGTGGACTTAGGTTTAGGCAGCGAGGAAGGGGGGGTTAGGGTTAGGCACTTACAGGGGGGATTAGGGTTAGGCACTTAGGGGGGAGGTTAGGGTTAGGCACCCCTAAGGAGGGTTAGGGTTAGGGGGGTTAGGTTAGTTATTACCAGGGGCTGGCTGGCAACTTTTAGCCTGGGGGGCAAATGCATGCAGGCGGCCCTGGCAGAGGGGCAGCTTGTAGCCAGGGTGCCCGCAGAACATGCGTGCTACGGTGCCCCCATCCCTCAAGTGTTCCAGGGAGGAGGCGGGTCCATATGGGATTAATGTAAAGTAAAAATAAAGATTAGGAACAGCCCCATTGTGGTGCCCATATGCAGTGTCCCCCTGTGCCCCAGAGGATCCCCTTATGCAGGCCTCCAGTAGTGCCAATAGTGATCCCCCAATGCAGTGCCGCTTATACAGTGCCCCCAGTAGTGGTCCCCCCTGTGCAGTGCCCCTTGTGCCCCCAGTAGTAAGCCCCTTATATAGTGCCCCCATTAGTGGTACCCCCTATTCAGTGCTCCTTATATGGTGCCCCCAGTACCAGTCCACACCCCATGCAGTGCCCCCAATAGTGGTAACCCTTATGCAGTGCCCCTTAAATAGTGGCCCCAGTTGTAGTCTCCCCCCTATGCAGTATCCCCAGTATTGCCCTTTTTATAGAGCCTACAGCAGTGGTCCCTCGATGCAGTGCCCCCAGTGGTAGTCCCCTCCCCCCTATGTAGTGCCCCTATTAGTAGTCCCCTCCCCCCTATGCAGTGCCCCTAGTAGTTGTCCCCTCCCCTTGTAGTGCCCCTAGTAGTAGTAGTCCCCCCTTGTAATAGTAGACCCCTCCCTTGTAGTGCCCCCAGTAGTAGTCCCCCCAGTTGTAGTCCCCCCTTGAAGTGCCCCCAGTTATAGTGGGTAGTGGTCCCCCCTTGTAGTGCCCCCCCCGTGTAGTGCTCCCAGTAGTGATCTACCCCTTGTAGTACCCCCAGTAGTGGTCTCCCTCTTGTAGTGCCCCCAGTAGTAGTCCCTCCCTCTTGTAGTGCCCCCAGTCCAGTAGTGGTTCCCCCTTTGTAGTGCCACCAGTAGTCCCTCCCTTGTAGTGCCCCCAGTAGTAGTAGTCCCCCCCTTGTATTGCCCCCATTAGTAGTAATCTCCTCCTTGCAGTGCCTCCAGTAGTGGTTCCCCCCTTGTGGTGCCCCCAGTAGTGGTATCCCCCTTGTAGTGCCAGCCTCCCCACCCAGTAGACACACGTAGTATATATATATATATGTATATATAAAAAAAACCACTTAACTGAATCCCCGCTCCTGCCGTCGCCATCCGCTCCTCTGTCTGTCCTTCCCGGACATTATGGGAGAGACGTCATATGATGTCATGACGCCTCTCCCATTGCCCACTGCGGGAGCCGGAAGATGGAGCGGCTTCTGCAGTGGACGCAGCAGCAGCTAATGAGAGTCTGACAGACTCTCATTGGCTGCTGCTTACAACAAACACACAGCTGCCGGCGCCGGCGGCTGTGTGTTTGTCACTTGTGTAGCGCTGACCGAACTCCATCCAGTCAGCGCTACACACGCGGTGCAGTCTGTGTCACAGAGACACAGTCTGCACCGCAGCCCGCGGCCCACATGATGCTGCGGCCCCGGGGGGCACATGGCACCCTGCCCCCCGGCCCAGCCCGCCACTGGTTATTACTTACCTGAGGACGATCAGGATTTCCAGCACTGTCTGGCTGCCGCTGCCGGGATTTGTTCATCTGTCGGGCTGCCGCTGCCGGGAATCGAACCCGATTCATACAGATTCCTGCGTGCGCATGGGCACATGCTTCGCAGCATAGCGTAGCTCTCGCCGGGCTGTGCGGCCGCCTATCTCCCCATTGAAGTCTATGGCCATAGACGCAGACACACTAGTCGCGCCATCCATAGTGTGATGCCCTCACATCGCGGAATAGATGGGCGCGGTTACATCTGTGTATATATATATATATATATATATACACACACAAAACAGTCGCTGTTCCGCACTCTCACCATCAACTTTACAGAACTGCTGGGGTGCTCTCAAAAGGAAATCAATCCATAACACAGTCACACAGGCAAACACTTATTCGTGGTATAGGGGGCACTCTCCAGTCTTTTGATGAAATATAACAATTTTATGTGTACATACATCAGGCGTCAGTCCATATTAACTTGCAATAACATAGAATCATCTGTATGTCAACGTTTCGATCCCAACTTGGACCGTTCTCAAGACGTACAATCAAAGCAACCAGCCAAATGGATTAAGAAATCAGCATCATAAACATCCTGTTACAAACAGCCATATATATACATATCGGATATAACCTTTAACCAGCAGGTGTGGATGAAATGTAAAGTTGTAACCATGAATATCATGAATATTCTGTATTTTCTTTGTGCGTTTTCTCTCTCTGATGGAAATTATTACGTGTTCTCTGTACAGGGCTGCATAATATGATTGTCACTACATAAATATACAATAATAAAATAATTCAACTCTAACTGTTACTTTTGGAATCTTGCACTCTCCCTTGACACTGATATAGTGTTATTATTTTTTTCATATGAAATGGACATTATTCCTGTCTGCTCTATTGTGAAGGCATACATTGTAGCAATCCACATGCTTATCTGAATATACAATACGAAAATCCTGTTTATACTTAAATGGCCCATTGAGATAAACAGACGATTGAGCCAAGCCAACAGCAGATCAGGAACTTGCACAAGTAATGCTCTTTAATTCAATACATATTAATTTCTTCTTATCTAAGTTTGCTTAACACACAGAACACGATTCGGGCTACAGCTGAGCGGCTTTGAAAATCTCTCTTGCCAATGTCATTGTGCAGATAGACACTAATAAGCTTTATCTTCTCGGCAGCCAGGTAGAAATATTCTGCAATATTTTGTTTTTGCCTAGGATTTTTTGCCTCTTTTGTCCACTGATATTTTTCAGCTTTAAATACAGTTCTCTATATTTTTTGTTTGGGTAGTAAAATTGTGATTCCTAGATGAGCTACCTATTGTTGCTGTATTAATGGAAAAGTCAGAATTAAATCGATATGACTCCCGGGCACTATGAGAACATTAATATCATGCTCACATGCAGATAGCTGAGATATTGTGGAGAGTGAGCAGAAGCTTTAAAGGTATTATGTGAGCAGACTGCAAAATTATTAATGCTGGTCAATTAATGTAAACACACATGGATTTCATTTAACAGAGGTGAAAAGGCAATGTCTTTCAATCAATTACTCCCTGTAGGTGGAAGACAATTTTACTTGCTTTTATTTTTGATATGGTGCTTTGCATCAGTGCATCTTTTAATTTGTTTGCGCTCCTAAGCCAATTTGTAACTTTTCTTTTCTGCTGTGAAACTACTTCCTCTTTGTTGAAAAAGTTTTTACCTCCGTTAGTATTAAATAAGGGCCTGGTCTATTAATGCAATTGTATACGCAGCTTGAGAGCCTACTGCGTGCGAGTAGACTTACAGTGTCTGCGGAAGGGCAGACATGTTGTAAATGCTTTGTTAGAGTTCGCTGTGCATCGATGTATACGGAGAAGAGCGACATTGGATGGATGTGAGAAAGCAGTAGTGGGCGTCTTTATGCCGGCTGAGCTTTGGCAAGCATTAGCATATTTTTGCTGATGTGTTCTGTACAAAGGGCCTGATTCAGACCCGGTCGCTAAGCTGTGCTCGCTCATAGGCAAACACCGGGGGGGTTTCCGTCTGCCTGGAAACCCCCCTCCCCAGCCAACACCATGACCACAATAGAAATAGTAATATAATAGAATGTTACTAGTGCTGCATGTTGTTCTCAGTATCACAAATTAAATAATTAGCACCACCTGTGGATCTTTTAAAATGTGTCAACCAGTAATAAATACACCTGTGCACCAACTAGAAGATGTGGAAAACATGCACTGTTAGGGGTGCACTGCTATAGACCATCTATAGGGTTTACTATTAATACTGCATAATCATACACTATCCAGTACATAAAGAGAACGATATGTAGATATATGTCCAGGGCAGTGCTAGGTTATTCTGCTGCTCCCCAGATCCTGGATTTGCCCCAATGCTCTGGACTGGTGCCCACATCTGACATAAAAACATTCAGCTCAGGCAGGATGATCCTACTGCCGCATCTAATGGCTTACTGTGATCGCTGGTTCTGTAAATGCTGGAACTGTGACACACAATACACTTTGTATGTAACATATTAAAGCTAGATAAGTACTAAGTATGTCCTCTTCATGGACTGGCCACACTCACTCTAAAATCAAGCATTTGGAAACCCCCCCTCTAGAAATCCTGCGTTTGTCACTGCTCGCTCACTGCCAAAAGGAGCCGGGTATGCAAATTCCGCGATCGCACTGTCTGGTTTAAGGACGCCCTCTATGTCTTAGAGAGCGACAGCAGTGAGCGCATGCTGGTGTATAAAGACGCCCACTTTTCATTGTTAACATACGTCATCTCCAGGAAGTGTATAAATAATCTGGAACATCGAGAGTCATCGGAGCAGCTCGCAGCCCTTGAGGTAGACACTACCCCACCGCAAGCACTGCGATCAGTTCAGGCAGAAAAACAACCAAGTGACGTGTACAATGACACTTCCATGCTAATTACGCACACCCATTAAACTCCGTTTTGACACTCAGACACGCCTGCGTTCACAGCACCACTCCCCCGTTCACAAGCACCTTCCCCTGTTACCACCCACGAACGGCACTATCTGTCACTCAAAGTAGCATCCAGTCTGTGTACTACGAGGGCACGATTCCTGGCCACAGTGACTGGTTCGCGCATGCGTACTTTGACGCATACGCAGATGTGCGATTATTGCCCCGAGCGAGCGAGCGCAGCTTAGCGACCGGGTCTAAATCAGGCCCATAATCGCATGCTATCCATACTGAATCAGGCCCTAACACCACTTTTATTTCGATTTTGAGAAGCCCATCATGGAAGTAAGGAGCTGATTCAGACCTGCTCGCTAGGATGCGTTTGCTCGTAGCTGGCGGATTGTTGCTTTCTGTGCATGCGTACGCATTGCAATGCGTGTGCGCAAACCAATGTGAAAGATCGGGAAGCGTTCGCTCGCCCAGCATAGACAGCCCAGCTGAATGAGTGACAGGTCAAGCCGTTTGTGGGTGGTGACAGGTGCAGGCCATTTGAAATGGGGGAGTGGAGGTGCGAACACAGGCGTGCCTGAGTGTCTCAACGCCGTTTCAGAGGCGTCCATAATTAACAGGCAGCATCATTGTACACGTAACCTGGTTTTATTTCACACTGAAGTGATCACAGTGCTTGCGGCAGGGCATAGTCAACCTTAAGCGCTGCGATCGCATCTGATGGTGCTCGATGTACCAATGGTTTCATGCACTTCCAGGAGATGACATGCGCAAGTGGGGGTCTTATGAATGGCTGGTGGATGTCTGCATACACAAAGTGATCTCATGCCAAGACATAGTGGGCATGCTAATGCCTTGCCGTGCGATCACCTGCCTTGCTGGGCGTGTTTCAGATTTGCATAACTTGGTGCAAGCGAACGCATCCGCCGAGTGGGTCTGAATGAGCCACTAAATCAGTGGCGTAACTCTAACTTTGCACCCCCTGCCAAAAATGTTGTTGTGCCAAAGGCATTTTGGTAAAATAATTACAGGGCCATTTATACACAATTTGGCTCCCACTGCAAGAGTTAAAAATGTGCTCCCACCCCCTCCTAGACAGTTTACAGTATTTTTCCTCCTTGTAGTAATGCCCCTTACACATTATACCACACACAGTAATGCCCCTTACACATTATTCCACACACCATAATGGCCATTACACATTATGCCACACACTGTAATGCCTGTTACCAAAGGGGAAGCCGACAGCCTATATACCGGCAGCCGGCTTCCCGACTGTCTTATCCCAGCAAGGGTGAAATGCCGGGCGTCTAGATGTAGACGCCCGCATTTCCCCGACACCGGGAGACTGGCGCCCAGCATCACGATCGTAGTGATGCCGGGCGCCGCGAGCGGACAGCCGCGGGGGGGAGGGTTAGGCTTAGGGCTCCCGGGGGGGATTTGGGGTTAGACACCCCCACGGGAGGGTTAGGGGGAGGGAGGGTTAGGGTTAGGCACCCCCGGGGGGGACTTAGGGTTAGGCAACCCCCCGGGGGACTTAGGTGCAGGCAGCGGGGAAGAGGGTGGTTAGGGTTAGGCACTTAGAGGGGGGATTAGGGTTAGGCACTTGGGGGGGAAGTTAGGGTTAGGCACCCCTAAGGAGGGTTAGGGTTAGGGGGTTAGGTTAGTGGATACTTACCTATCCATGATTGGGATTTCCAGCGCTATCGGGCTTCAGCTGCATCGCACTCTGCTCCTGTCGGGTTACCGCTGACGGGAATCGAACCCATACCCATTCCTACAAAAGTGCCACTAACATATTTGTCCCCTGACACAATTTTATGCCCCACAGTAAGGCTTCTAATTACTTTTAAATTACCTGCTCATCAGGGGTCTTATGCTCGTTCTCAGGGGTTTTATGCTCATTACCAGGGGCTTCATGCTAGATGCACGGGGTCTCTGGGGTTCATGCTTGTTGCCAGGGGTTTCATGCTTGTTGTCAGGTGTTCCATACCTGTTGCCAGGGGCTCCATGCTCATTGCCAGGGGTTTTACCCTCGTTGCCAGGGGTATAATATATATATATTTGGGAGTGTATGTAAATGGGGGCGCCAGTGCTACTTTGAATTCACAGGGCATTCCTTCTAGTCACAGAGTATCCCTTCTAATTCACAGCACATCCCTGCTAGTCACAGGGCATCCCTCCCAGTCGTATAAAGAATCCTATACCGCCAGCATCCCTCACACTGCATTTATATGTACAATACACCATGTATCACAGAGCACCAATCATCATCACCATAACGAGCATCCTGCACAGATCATCCCTCCCGTACACAGACAGAGCACAAAAGCAGAGCATTGCTCCAGTACACAGAGACAGAGCATTGCAGCTTGCACACAGCAGCATCTGGTACACATCCAGCATCCTGAGTGGCCTGGGTGTGGGGGGCGTCAGGTTGTGGCCACTGCAGACCCAACAGCTCCTCCCACTGTGTCTGACAGCCCCGAGGAAGAGGAGAGAGAGCGAGCCAGTATGAGTACCTGTCAGACAGCAGGAAGCGGCTGTACTCCTCCATCTCCTCGGCACAATACAGCGTGCGTGTGGGAGCCCCTGGATGCAGGGCCGGTGCAAGGTTTCTTGGCACCCTAGGCATTTCTTCAACCTTGCACCCTCCCCCCCTCACGGATAGCTACACAAGCCCTTATGCAGTGTCCCTTATACAGTGCCCCCAGTAGTGGTCCCTCTATGCAGTGCCCCTTATATAGTGCCCCAGGTAGTAGTTCCCCTATGCAGTACCCCTTATATAATGCCCCCAGTAGTAGTCCCCCTTATATAGTGACCCCAGTACTAACCCCCCAGCAATGCCTCCAGTAGTAGTCCTCCCCCAGCAATGCCCCCAGTAGTAGTCCCATACCTATGCAGTGCCCCCAACAGTAATCCCCACCTATGCAGTGCCCCCACTAGTGGTCCCACCAATGCAGTGCCCCCAGTAGTGGTCCCACCAGTGCAGTGCCTCCAGTAGTAGTCCCCCCAGCAGTGCCCCCAGTAGTAGTCCCCCCCAGCAATGCCCCCAGTAGTAGCCCCCCCAGCAATGCCCCCAGTAGTGCCCCCCCAGCAATGCCCCCAGTAGCAGTCCCCCCCAGCAATGCCCCCAGTAGTAGTCTACCCCCAGTAGTAGTCCCACCCAGCAATGCCCCCAGTAGTACACCACCCAGAAGTGCCCCCAGTGGTAGTCCCCCCCCACCAGGGCCCCCAGTAGTAATCCCCCTCTATGCAATCCTCGTAGTAGTAGTAAACACCCCCCCCCCCGCCAGACAGACACACAAAAAAAAATCCACTAACCTTGATCCATGTTCCGGCATCTGCTCCTCCATCCAGCATCCTCCTGGGCTGGCCCACTCTGCATGATGGGAGAGACGTCTCTCCCATCACTCACTGCGGAAGCCGGAAGAGCCCGGCTCCGGCAGTTGGCGCAAGGCAAGCAGCCAATGAGAGTCTATCTGACTCTCATCGGCTGCTAAAACAAGCACACAGCTGATGGCGCCGGCGGTGACTAACAGATGCTAGAGGTCCAGTAGGAGCTCTAGCATATGTCTCCTCCTAGGCGGTGGCTATTTTTGCAGCAGATTTCATGCGGACGGCTAGTCTGCATGGAATCTGCAGCCCCCCCACCACCACACCCCACAAGCCTCCGCGCCCCCAAGCCACTGAGGGGTCTGCGGGGGCGGTAGTTATGCCACTGTCCTAAATCACAACTCAAGTAAACTCTTCCTGGTTGATAAACTCAAACTGTATCCATTCCTAATACAACTCCTGAGTTGTAATAGCACTATTCTAGGAAAAGTTTACCTTCCTTTGTTTTATAATGGTCTTCAGTCAAAATATGAGAGTACACAGACTAGTGGGGTTTTAGGTTCTGCACACAAGTTCTCTCCATATCTTGTATCCTCAGCACCATCTTTCTTGTCTTATATTCGGAAAGATGGCGCATGCCCAGAAGAGAGGAAAGACTACTGGCACAGTGTCAAAGTCTCTGCTAGCTCCTGTATGGAAAGATAGCACCACCGGATGAGTATAGAGATGGTGCAGGGAGTGTGCGCTGTGGGACCCCCCGGAATCATAGTTACTGACTCAATGAGGAGAAAGTCAGATCAGCAATGCAGTGACCGTGGGTGGCATGGGGTGAGTGATAACGCAGTGGTGTCACTTTGACCTTGTCCCTGCTGTACAATGCCACGATTACTGACATCGTGAAAGGGGGGGCAGGGCAATGGTGACACGATACAGCATAAATCGTTGACCACCTGGATCGCCCACTTCACTAATGCATTTCAAAGATGAGGGCAGGGTCATGATGATGCAATTGCGCCATCACTTCCCCTGCGCCATCCACTAGGCCATGCCATGTCCCCTGCATAGCCAGGAACCTTGCACTCTCTCTATACTCCTCCAGTATTGCTATCTTCCTATTGATATAATCAGAAAATGGCTAGGGAAGGAGGCAGTCGCAGACGGCCATCGGGTGGACCCCAGGAAACTTGGCCACTCTTCCGGATGTCCAGAAAAGCCACCAGATTTGGGGGACTCTCGGGCATTCCGGAATAGTAGACAGGTATGCCCTGAATCCATGTGCACTGCACACCCTACACCCATTAAAGATATGCTACTAATATAGACATATGTGGGTATTTTTTACTTTGGATAGATGATCCTACTAGTTCTAACTGAAGCATTTGGTCAATGATTACACATGTTTGTCTCTACCAAGTAACATCTGTTTTGGGCCAATACATACGCAATAAACCGCGACTGCATGCTGTATGCCCTTGCATGTACACACCCTGGCATATGGGTAGCATAGCACCACAAGAACTATTAATAAGAACATTTTAATAGCCGGAAAAAATAGAATTAAAATGGTGCCTTTAATAACAGTAATGAGTAGATTTTAGTTGGGCCTGATTGCTCGCTATTACTGCCGCAGCTGCGATTTTATTCAGATGAGAAAGTGTGAAAATATGGTAATGAAACAGCCGCAGGGACTTGTACTGAGACGCCCAGCTGAGCCATCGCAGCTGTCCACAACTACGTACACATACGCAGCATCGGACGCAGATCAGGTACACATCAAGTCCTTGAGTGAGTCTATGGGCTACTGCAATGTACCTCCACACATGCTCAGGGCATCTCAGATGCATGTGTGGTGGCAAAAAAATCACTCCATTTGTAAAAACATCGGCACTGTGTATAATTCTGAATCAAGACCCTTAAGTGTACAGTGCAAGTATTGTAAGTTTACAGTGATCTTTTGTTACTAGATTACCATAGCTTATTTGTGGGACAGAGTAGTCAGTATGGAGCGACTGTTTTGCTTCAGGCAAAGAGTCACTGATGAATTTTACAGACACAAAGATACATTTGAAGGGAACACCTACAAAGTGACAGATACATAATACAAAGATGTAGTTCATTTTGTCAGCCACAAAGGTTTTGCAAAAAAAAAAAAGTATGAAGACAGTTCTTATTTTGTATTGAGGTACAGTGCAGTGACTGCTTTCCACCAAGGTTGTTACAATTTTTCAAGCAGCCACAGTTTTTATTGGCAAAGGGATGCAATTTTAGGGGCAATTGTACATATACGATGAATCAAGATGTGGATTAATTAATCAGGGCTATGGCATCCTTTCAGTGCCGGATATACCACTAGGCAACCTAGGCGGATGCCCGGCGGATTCCAAGCGGCCCGTGGCCGGGCCTCCCGGAATCCGGCCCTGGAGAGAGCCTGCAGCTTAACTCCATCTCCTCCTCCCCCCCCTGGTAGGAGCAGGGCTCTGGATGTGCTGCTGCTGTGTGTCCTCTCGTCGGCTTGTGCCAGCAGCCCTGCTCCTACCAGGTGGGGGGAGGAGGAAGTGGTGTTTCAGGACAGGGCAAGTGATCAGAGGATAAGGGTGACGTCATGACCGCAGCAGGAGTACTGGGGGGGAGGTGGGGGGGCCCTACCTTAAGGGGCACAACTACAGGGGCATTACTTTAAGAGTCACCACTACAGGGGGCACTGCATATGGGCACCACTACAGGGGGCACTGCTTATGGGCTCCACTACAGAGGGCACTACATATGGGCACAACTACAGGGGGCAATGTATATGGGCTCAACTAGAGGGGGCACTGCATATGGACACAACTACAGGGGGCAATTCATATGGTCTCAACTACAGGGAGCACTGCATATGGACACAACTACAGGGGGCAATTCATATGGTCTCAACTACAGAGATCACTGCATATGGGGCACTACTACAGGGGGCATTTCATAATGGGCACTACTACAAGGGGCATTGCATAAGGGGCGCTGCTACAGTGGGCCCTGCATACAGGGCACTGCTACAGGGGGCATTGCATAATGGGCAGTACTACATAGGGAATTGCATAAGGGGCACTGCTACAGGGGGCATTGCATAATGAGCAGTACTACAGAGGGCAATGCATAAGGGACACTGTTACAGGGGGCATTGCATAAGTGGCCCTGCATAATGGGCACTGCTACCAGGGGCACTACTACAGGGGCATTGCATAAGGGGCACTACTACAGGGGGCATTGCATAAGGGGCATTGTATGAGGGGAAAGAGGGTCTGTGCACTGATGTGAGGAAAGAGCTAGCCTTTGTTATGAGGGGGAGGAGGGTCTGTGCTGAGAGGGATCAGTGATGTGAGGAAAGAGGGGGTCTGTGCTGTGAGGGGAGGAGGGGGGGTCTGTGCTGAGAGGGGTCAGTGATGTGAGGGAGGGGGGATCTGTGCTGAGAGGGTTAGGCTGGGAGGGTTAGGCTGTGAGGGGGAGGGTTTTGTTTAGGCTGTGGGGGGAGGGAGGGTTAGGGGTAGGGTTAGGATACTTACCGGCAGGTATCGGTATCCTAACCTTGTCAGGATGCCGGCATTGGGATTCAGAGCGCCAGCATCCCGTACCCAACCCATACATACATACATGCATACATACATACATAGACACATACATACATACATAGCTGACGTTTCAAGGCCGCAGGGAACCTTTTCTTCAGGGTGCGGCACAGGGGCATGAATCAGAAATTAAAATATAGTGCTATGGATTGTTTGTGGGAGGGGGGCCCCAAAACCGGTATCTTGCCTAGTTTGCTTGAGGTCTAAATCTGGCTCTGCATCCTTTGTCCCGATATCAGAGCATTGTAATCTTAAAGCAAGATCCTCCAGCAGGATTGTTACCAGGGGTGTGTGAGTGGTGCCGCCCTAGTTGCAGCACCGTTGCTGCCCCATGGTACTTGCATTTGGCTTGTGAGGTATCTGGAATGGCATCTGCAGCCTATAGAGTTGCCCGGAATGTCCTGAGGATGCACCAGGTAGTAATCATCCTCCTGATGGCGGCCCCTTGGTATGTTGCCATGGCTGCATCATGTGTTTGGGGAGCGGGTCAGCACAGGGTGGCACAGAGTCCTGCTTCTGCACTGTACTCAAAGATACAATTTTTAATACTACCTGTGCCATGTGCTGCACGTGAAACACTGAAACACACACACAGACCGACACACACTCTCTCTCTCACCCTCTCTCTCTATATATATATATATACATACACAACTATTTGATACTGCACTATAGGATAACGCCATCTGAGGATACGTATGCCCCTTAGACAAATAAAACACCCAACCCTGTTGGCGTACAGCTACAGTATGTATGTTAAAGGAACAAGGAGCCTGATTCAGATTTGGGAATAGAGTAAGGTAGTGCAAGTAACTGTGCATCTTGGTGAAACCATGCTGCGCTGCAGGTGGGGCAGATTTAAACTGTACAGAGAGATTTAGATTTAGGAGGGGGCTGTCCAATCTGAAATCTAAATAAAGCTGTCAAGAATTTGTGGGTATTTACCCCACATGCAAAAAAATGCATGCAACAGGGTTTATCCAGATACACAGTTACTTGCTCTATCTTACTCTATCCCTAAAACTGCCGAAAGCTGGCTAATTGATACCACAATTTCTTAAATTTATGGACCCCCTTATTCCCATAATAAGTCCACTTCTACAGGATTGCCGAACGACTTGTGCAAATAGTACAAAAATGAAATTGAAAAAAAATCTTGAACCAGTGATCCTAGTTTTTAGTATGGGTAAATTATATGAGTGAAATCTGCGGGATGTAATTCTGAAATATACTTTGGAAAATAATTGGATAACACAGTTATGAAGTTTCCTGAAAGACTGGTCATGCCTAAGATTTATATAGGTTCTATGAAGAGACATGCTTTAAACTAGGGATGTGGAGGCTCGGATCAGTTCGGATTTTACCGCCAAATTCGGACAAATGTCGATGAAAGATGATGCTTTTCCATGAAAGATGACGTTTTGCCTCTTTCTGAGACCCGAATTTTGTCGGGAACAATCCAAATTTGGCGGGAAAATCCGAACTAATCTTAGTCTGCACATCAAACTGAATTTTGGTAGCTATTGGTGGGACTCCTGGTATCCTCCATGATGGGTTTTATCCTTGCCCTGTCATGAACTTTGGAAGGACATTCTTCTGAATTTGATAATGTCCTTGGTGTGTCACATTATTCTCCACTACTGATCATCACAGAGGGCCTGATTCAGAGCCACTCGTAAGCGGCCGCTCGTTCGCTCCGAGCGATGTTCGCACATCTGCGCATGCGTATGGATCGTAATGCGCATGCGCCAACCAGTCATTGCGGTCGGAAATTGAGCGCTCGCAAAATAGCAAGTGCCTGCTAATTTGAGTGACAGGATGAGGCGTTTGTGGGTGGTAACAGGGGAAGCTACTTGAAAACGGGGAGTGGTGATCCGAACGCAGGCGTGCCAAACGGTCAAAGCGGGCGTTTTAAGGGTGTGCATAATTAACAAAGCAGCGTCATCGACCACGTCACTTGGTTGTTTCTTAGCCTGAACTGTTCGCATGATTGCGGTAGGATAAACTTACCACAAGCACTGCGAGCAGTTCAGATGCCTTTCGATGTACTCGATTAATCAAATAAATAGCGGAGATGACGTAGGATGCGAGCGGCCAGGGGGCGTCTTTACAAAATAGCGAGCGCATGTTTCGTTCGCTCGCTCAGGCATAGAGGCGTCAACAGACCACAAAGAGCGAGCGCTCAATTTAAATAGCCGGCCCCTTTTTCTGAACGAGCGAGCGCAAATAGCGTCCAGCTCTGAATCAGGCCCAGAGTTCCATGGTACATGTAAACATGTAATGATTTAGAAATTATATTATAGCTCTTTCCTGAGTGGCCTGTTGTAAACAATGAGATACCATACATGTTTGAACAAGCCCTTGCGGACCACTGCTCTCCCAGTAGGATGCAGGCAATAAATCTGCAAGGAAATCCTACAGGACCAGCTGATCGTTATTTGGGATTAATCACAATCACTTTCATTGTTGTCTGGTGTATACTTGCTAATTGCCTTTGAACATGATTTTGAATGTGCTTGGTTGACTTTTTGAACACAGCTGAAGCAAAATTATGAAAGGGTATGTATACTTATACAATCTGGGTTTATATTTCACGTATTATTCCTATTCAATTGTCAATTTGTTTTTCACAGCCAGCTCTGACATGATTTATCTTTATTTCAGGTTTTACATCAGAAAAAACGGCAATTTCAATAAGATTGTGTAGACTTTTTAAATCCAATGTAATAGTCCTTTAATAGAGTAAAGTGCCACATCCTCTAGATGCTTCCTAATAAGTAATTTATGATTTGAGATTGTATCTGCTGAAGCACATCAAATCTATTTCTTTGAAACCTTCTTATTTAAATGAGGCAAGGAAAGCCTCTTGTTTTTTGTCTTTATAGCGTGTTGCTTACAGCGTAGTTCTCTACTGGAGGGTTAATCAGCAACAGCAGAGTACACATTGTGGAAGAAACTAATAATTCCTTAAGCAGAGCAGTAATAACTCAAAGCAATAATTTGGCAACAGTGACTCACTTAGATGATCAAAGGTCTCCTCTGGCTGGTGGCTGACAGGGTAGCACTATGATTCTACGCGGTGGATATGAACAATAAGAAGAATCTAGGTGAGTTGACAGCAGCACTCCAAGGAGTTGAGAGTTACTGATTTGTATCCTCTCGTATGTGAACTATTGAGCGTAAAAGTCATTTCAAACCAAACAAACTTAAACCTATTCTCTCAAGTTCTAATCAATGACAGTCAAGGCCAGGGGCGCCGGGAGGGGGGGGAGCGGGTACAGATTACCCGGGCCCGGGCTTCCTGAGGGGCCCGGCGGGGGCCCCGCGGGGGCCCGGGTCCGGCGCTGTCCCCCCCCTCTCACAGCAGCCCAGCACACAGCGTGTGCTGAGCTGCATTTGGAGACTGCTTGTGGATGCTGAGCAGCAGCCACAGCAGTCTCCTATGCCTGTGCGGGGGAGCGATCACACTGAACGCGCCCCCCCTGGCTTTGCGCTGGGCTGAGGGGGCTCAGAGTGCCCCCCCTCCCCAGCGCGCAGCACTGCGCTGCAAATCTTTTTTTTTTTCTCAGCAAGGGGGCGTGGCCACGCCCCCTATTAGGCCACGCCCCCTATTACCGGGGCCCGCCACGGCTCTTGGCGGGCCTGGTCAAGACCATAACTTTATATATGCAGTGTCAACAGTTTGGTTATCCCACTTTCCCCTGGTGTGCGAAGGTAGTCTGTGTATCAGGGCACTACGTCTTACTATCCCTAATAATGCTTGGCATTAGAAGGATAGAAACTGCTCTTCTTTTTGTCCCACTTTGCATATTAAATTGGAAATATTGTCATTTCCAAATATAATAAAATTGCCAGACATCATATGAAAATTTTCAGGGTTATTTTAACCCCAGGTAATTGACACCCTGATAAAGCTGTGGACAATTTGCATCCTGCTCATATAGGGGGTGGGATGTATGACGCATCACATTTTGGATCCGATGCATCCAGCCACTCATCGCAAGCATAATGCCATTTACTAACGCTGTATGATTGAATAATATCACAATGGACAGCTCTCCCGGTAAGAGTTGTCCTTTGCGATAGAAGAATTTCTGGGTTTAGGACGCATGCGCCGCTGGGGGGGATCTGATTGGATTGATCTCAGGGGGAAATGTGAATAGTAGCCCATAGGCTAATGATGGCGTTGCCCACTGCATCCAAGCTCCAGAATGTATCGCATTCAGTAACTTGGTGCATATGCGGTAAGCAGCCAAACCTCCTCCGAAAACATATTTTTCAGAGGTTTGACCGCAAAATATTTAATGATGCATCCCGCCCTTTGTGCATGTACAGCACACATAGGTACAGCACACATAGGTACAGCACACATAGGTAAAGCACACATACAGTAGGTGCTTTTTCTGAGTCACACGTAGAGGTACTGTAGTTGTGAACAGCTGCGGAAGAGCATCTGCAAGCAGAAGCCATGCTGTCATCGATTTTACACCAGCTACCGCAACCATCATCATTAGTATTGGCTCTTGCACCAGACCTATGCTAGGTGCAAAAGATCTATCAGAAACAGGATTCCCAGAATAATATCCCTCTTGATCCTATATAATTCCTCCTTCCCTTAAGTCTCCCCATCCTTTCCCGGCATCAAAATAAATTGCTTTGGCACATTGTCTCTGCCATGACCTGTCAAATAGCAGCCAACTGAAAAAACCCTACATCATCACCCATGCAGGCAATATTAACACACATTTAATATGTTTATAGAATCAGTGTAGGACTGGGGCATGAAGGGCCCACCAAGGGAATGCAGTGATAGGGGCCCATACGAAGGGGTGTGGCCAGCCTTCCACAGAGGCAGAGTGCAGGATGTGGGCCTCTTTCAGAATATATGTTTAGTAAATATTGCTAGTGCATGCATGATAATGTACCAGATTAATAACAGCAATGCATTGTAGAAAATACACCATAGCAGTGGTCGAAGTGGAAATTTTAAAGTGGGTGTATGGAAATAGGGGGAGGGCTTTACTTAGGCAGTCCCAAATCCTAAGCCCCCCTGATATTTCCATACCCCCACCTCCTCCCCTCACAGTTGTACAAACAGCACACCTCAAAACACAGCACACGCCCCACCACACAACATACTACACCTCACAGCACTGCACAGCATAGAACCGCTCCACAACTCACCTTGATGTGCTGTGCTCTGCTCAGTCCGGTGACTGCGGAGATGAACTGCTCAGCCTAGTGATAGCAGTGCTCCTTAAGCTTCCCTCCCGGCTTCCCCTCACTCCTCGGAGCATTTTTAATTCAGTGCTGGCCTTGAACCAATGACAGCTCGTGGACCTGCAGCCCAGCCAATTAGAGGCAGCCACGTAGCAGCCCCTGATTGGCTGCCGGTCCGCGAGCTGTGATTGGCTCAAACTGTTGACTGGAGCTGGGACAGTGACATTCCCAGCACCAGTCAGGTGCCGAAGTGAAGTGCTGGTATGACATACCGTTTCATGCTGGCACACTACGAGCACTGCACCATAGACCTGTGCAATAAAATGTAACATATAATGTATAATTCAAGTGCACAGTCTGGAACCTGATCCCAAGAAGAGGGGGTGGGCCCTCAGGCAGTGGGGCCCATCGGGGGTTTCCCCTGTATCCCTGTGGGCCAGTCCGACACTGTATAGAATGGAATATATGACTGCTATAATATATCACTCCTCGAAATCTTTTAACAAAATATGGTCCTCTTGGCTGACTTTCCAAAATGCTTCCTCTCCATTAAGCACTTATTTTTTTTGTTTTCATCTAGTTTTTGGGCTTCATGTAAAGAGACCACCCCCCTATTTATTTATCTACTTCCCCCTTTCCTTTCCTTTTGTTTTTTTTTTCTCTTTTCTTCTTATCTCACCTCCTTTTTTCTCTTCACTACCTCTTTCTTTGATGGCTTACCACAACGTCTCTGCGAGATTATTTTCTTGCTCTTATATTTCCTTTAAAAAATGGATCACTATATTAGTGTTTGACTCATTGTAGATCACATATTATATGTATATTATGTGTTTTATGTATTTTTGAGCTATGTCCGCTGTATCTAATTGTGATTTGCTCAATAAAACGTGTTTAAAAAAAAAAAAGAAACAGGCTTCCCGTCCCTGTACTCATGACTCTGAATCACACAGAGATGTTGATATGCGCAGTAGACCAGTACATATCACTTGCATGGTTCATTTTGTCCTGATTTTCAATACATTATACTGATAGGTATGCAGGTTTACCAGATACAGACTTTTCAAAGATAAAAGAAGTTAATATTGACCCCGAAGCAATAAAAAATGTTACTAACTGATAATAAGTATTCACTCCATAAAGCAACTAAAAAACATTAAATACACAATATTGAGTGAATAGATCAGACAGAACTATTTGCTGAAAGCTATATGTCAGGTAATGTACATCACTATTCTGACAGCAATCAATGATTTCAGCCTGAAATCGCAGTTGATGCAGATGTATTGTTCAGTATGTAGGAAGAAGATTAGTATATGTATAGTAATTGTTCACTGACCACCACCGAAGGAGAAAAGGAAAAATGCAAAACAATCATATATGTAAAAGATAACAATGTAAAAGAAAAAAAAAAACAGACACCGTTTTATATAAATAATTTTCAATTACATACTTTTTACTTGAAAATCACCCAGAGCTCTAGTGATTTTAAGTTGCAGGGCACTTGTATTACTTTGTATGTCATCCCATACCCTTACACAATTGTGATGCCCCAACACAGACTGTCTGGCCCTAATGGAAGGACTTGTTTATGTGAAAAAACACTGGCATTGAGGGGGTTAATCATTCCCCTCATATTGTGACATCAGTGGGTAGCAGGAGTACTTTAGGACCCAGGGTACTCAAACAGAGTGAGTGAGGAGCAGGAAGAGCCTTGACAGAAAAGAGCAGCCTGACCTATGAACTGAGGAGGCGGAACCTGTTAGGAGGGAAAACAGAGCTGTGAGGAGAGCTGGGCTGACAGGAGCAGGCACGGAGCTTGTCAGGATCCAGTGTGAGCTGCAAGAATCAGCGAAGAGCAGAGGCTGCAGGGGCTGCTGAGTGAGAGTGTCAGGTGTCAGTCAGGTGTCAGTCGCTCAGATAAGGGGAGCGGGCAGCAAATGAACATACGATGGGCAGGAGCTGCACCTGTGATACTGCCACGTGTCTGGGACTGAAGGCAGGGGCCAAGACACCAGTTTTAACCAGGAGCCACAGACATCCAAGACAGCTGTATAAGTATAAGTTAGCTGCAGTATTCAGCCCTACCCACTGTAAGGAAGTGAAAACTGAACTCATACTCACTACCCTAATCTACGGGGAGATCTGCATAACCTGCTGCACTAATTCTACAGGGAGATTGCCATAACTTGCTATTCTAATGCTACAGGGAAAACAGCAATAATTATTACCACATACTTTGAGAACTGTGTTGTCTGCTACCAATACTAGCAGGGAGGACTGCTATATCTGTTTCACAGTTAGCTAAGAGTACTGTCTTGAATATGTAATGCATGTAATGTGATCCTGAGATTGTAGTTGCATTTGTGAATTCTGTTTTACTCTGAAATGCAGTTATAACCAACAGTAATTCCAATACTGTATGTTGATTTGCATAACTGACCTTTTATTCACCAAAGTACCGTGACACCGTGTTCCAGTTAAATAAAATTCATAGTCACTGTCCAAACGAGTAGTGACTTTGCTGGGGGGTTCTCTGGGGGGTCCTTGTCTCTCTGCACACCAACTAAGGGATTCCAGGAGTGGAGCGTGGTCCAAAAGCTGACGGAAGGTCAGGACCAATTACAAATACAGAAGAAAGTAGGTACGACACACACCGCTCATCAATGCTCACCCCTTAGGCTGCTATTGCACAATTCCTTTGGGATCACAAAATATGTTACTTTGATGGTCCATGCCCCTACTGTAATGACCTTACATGAGAATGCTTCTGACTCATCACTTCATAAACAAGGGGTGATAAGTCCTAGCAATGTTAGGCTGTAAATTTGGATGGATTTCTGGTTCATACACTGTAAGGAAAAATAGAATTTCTTTGCATCACACGTGGACTATTATCCAGCTTTGTATTAAGCCTTTAGTATGTTTAGCAGGCAAGAAAGATTTTATTTAAATTGTCTATGTATAGCCTAAAGCGGTATATTGCAAAGCAGTTAGCAATATGTATGCTATTATGCATAGCATGGCAAAAACATAAATATTATACATATGATCCCAATGCCCAACAGTGCCCAAAATGAAAGAACAGAGCCCATAATATACTGTGCTATGCCACCATAGCTCAATAGCAATATTCCCAATAATGTAATCCATCAGTTTATTATCCCCAAATGATATAATAGATGAGGGAATAAGGCAATATATTTCCTCTGATGTGATATTTATAGATGTCCTGCAATTGGCACAAATTGCTATGATTTCATTAGTTGAATTGAGTTACTGTGGTCTCACATGACTGTTCTGAACTTCTCCGTGTTATGGCTGCAGTAGGATGTGTATGGGATGCTGGCACTCAGGATCCCGGCGCTCAGAATCTTGATGCAGGCACCCTGGCTGGATTATGATAAAATAAATTGGGATATATTTGTATTCAATAATTACTAAAAGTTATATTTTATTTACTATTCATCTTTTTTGTGCGCCCACCTAACAACTCCTTTCCCTTTTCCCTAAATTGGATTAGGACACCAACAGCTACTTGTAAGTACCCTAAACATTACTCCTAAACCTAACCCTCCCTCCCCGCAGCTTAAACCTAACCCTCCCCTCTGCAACCTAAATTTACCCGTCCCCTCCACAGCCTAACCCTAACCTTCCCCCCACAGCCTAACCATAACCCTCCCCCCTAATGCCTAACCCTAACCCCTATACTTACCATTGGCATGTCAGCGGCTGGCTACTGGCCCCCAGGATTCTGACTGGGGTCAGGATTCCGGCGCCGGCATCCCAACAACCGGGTTGTCAACAACATCCCACTGCAGTACCGCTAGCTTCCACAAAGGCTGCTGAAATAGAATTTTGGACATTCACACCATGAGTCAATGCCTTAGCTCCCCAGTTCTCAAGTGCTTTATATGCATTTAGACTATATATTCCTGACTCTCTCACATACCTGTGCTGGTCATAGTCTCATGTTATCCTGCTTGATTCTTATATTTCTGAAAAGAACCTTCTGTTTATAATACTGCTTTATTAATTCATCTCCTGGAATGTTTTTGTCACAGTGCTGTGTATTCCTGTACTTGGGTCTTTATTATGCCTCTACCAGTTAGGGCCGGATTATGGGGAGGGCGACAGGAGCGGTCGTCCTGGGGCCCCCACACATATAGGGGCCCCCACCACTAGAGCACGCAGGGGGGGGTTTCTCAGTACCTAGAAACCCCCCAATGGACCAATCCTCCTTACCATTGCCAAAATGGGGGCAGAGCCTACATGGCAAGCCCTGTCCCCACATGACCCACAAATCGCGGCATTACGGTGAAGTGATCAGCAGCTGCATAGAATGTAAGTGTGTATATATACTGTTTTATTATTTATATATGTGTATGTGTATATATATGTGTAAGTGTTATTGTATATACAGTATGTGTTAGTGTGTGTATACTGTGTATGTGTTATTGTATATACAGTATGTGTTAGTGTGTGTATACTGTGTATGTGTTAGTGTGTATGTATGTGCTAATGTGTATATATTTGCTAGTGTGTGTACTGTATATTGTGTATGTATATGTGTAAAGGCCCCCATACATAAGCAATTGATTGCAGCAATCGTGCAATTTACAATCGATTGTCTATAAAAATCTTTCCCTTTTTCAATCGATTGTGGCATCGCTGCAATCTGCAATCGATTGAAAAAGGGAAAGATTTTTATACACAATCGATTGCAAATCGCACGATTGCTGCAATCAATTGCTGATGTATGGGGGCCTTTAGTGTGTATGTGTGTGTATACTATATATATGTGTGTGTTAGTGTGTATGTTATAAAATATATATGTTTGCTACATATATATTATATGTGTGTGTGTGCGTGTTTAACGTGTGGTGGGGAGGGGGTAGGCTCCATGTGGCTTGATGGGAGCCCCCACAATTTAGTTGCCCCAGGGCCCCCACAAGCCTTAATCCAGCCCTGCTACTCAGAACTCCATCAATATCCAGCTTCATTCTGCGCTACATAATCTTTTTATACTATTGCAAGTTGAACACTTTCATGTGCCATGGGATTCCTCTGTTCTGTGACTCAGTACTGCAGTTATTATTCCGGATGCTGTTATTTTAAATACTCAACTTTCAGCTCAAACATGTTACTACTGTTTGTTATCTAACTGCACCATTTGTTACATTTGCCAGCTTCACTGTGTACCGAATTGTACAATTATACTGTTTCCTATCTCTTCTGTGTGGTGGTGACATGGTTTGCTAGGTCTCACTCCTGTTTGCAGGTTTCTTTATTACTACACATATCACTTGTGTGTAGTAAGTTCATTAAACATCACACATATCACGTGTGTGTAGTTCAATAACCATCACTGTGATTCACTACTGTTTGTGCATTTGACTATTGGCTCACAATCTATTTTTACAAACCCCAGTAATTTGATTGGCTGAAATTGTACAGAAAGTTTTTTTCATTTGACGTAAAAAATTATGCAAGTTATAGTGTGGTATCCCAGAACCTGGGAGTACCTCATATTGTGTACCCTTATATATGTGTTGCTGGACATTTGAATGCATTCATTGATGACAGTGGGCAATGTAGCCAGCTTCAGAAGCTGGCACGTGGCTGGAGGATAGATCAGGGGTGGGGAACCTTTTTTCTGCCAAGGGCCATTTTGATAAATAAATATATATATATATATATATATATATATATATATAAAATAAAAACATTATTAGCAGGCCCGGTGCAGGCCACGCCCCCTCTGTGTGATGTCACACGTGGACGGAGCCACAATAGTCAGTGATTACAGCAATGCCTGGAGCATCCTAAGAATGCTTCGGGGGGCTGTAAGGGTAGTGGTGTGACCGTCTGAAGCGTCCTAAGGATGCTCCAGGCGGCACTGCTGCATAGATTCTAGCTGCATGGTGCCATTCTAGGCACTCTGCTATGCAGATGAGGTTAGCAGATAAAAGCTCAGAGGGCCAGATCAAATGATTCCGGGGCCTTATATATATGGCCCCCGAGCCTGAGGTTCCCCATCCCTGCGATAGACAGACAGTGCCCTGCGACCAGAGGGGCTTGTACTGACCATTAGGGTTGTTGTTGTGAGGAGCCATTGGAGAGCAGGGGCCAGGTACGGGGAGGCAGCTGACTGACTGCAGTTATGAGAAACATTACGGGCAGCAGTGGCATCTGAGTGCTGGAGGCTTTACATTAGCACCTTTCATTAGCCGGAGAGCACTGGGTGAAGAAGGAGCCAGAATCAGACCGGGGACGCCAGTGTAAGCCTCCCCTTCATTCCCCACAGTAAAGGAGGCAGTCTGCAGGCGCGGCTCCCCTGGAGCAGGTATAGCCAAAGGTGGAGCAAGGCAGACCAGAGGAGACAAGCAGTCAGCCACTGTACTCCTGCCCAGTGCAAAAGGCTGGGTTCAGATATAAAGGGGCAGATGGTGGGCAGCACTTCAGGAGGCTGGTAAGAAGGAGAAAACACACCTTGAATAGATCCAGTGGACAGTATCAGAAACTCTCTTCTTTTTATAAAAGGCTGGGATTGAGCTCAGATCCTCTACTGCAGTATAACCTTTTAAGCTACTGGCAGCTGCATTAGTGCATACATCAGAAAATCCTTCCCATAATAAAACAGCCCTACATACCAGTTAGACAGAGACTAAACATCTTATGCCATATCTGAGTGGGCAGTAGAATTGGATACAGGAAAAGGAAAGGGGTTGCAATTTAACCAAGGACAAAGACGATTTTATAGTACTTAAAGTGCATCTGAAATACCAATCTTTAATTGACGAGAAAACTAATATTTCGGGAGTTATAATTTCTTCTACCAACCCAGGCAACGAATTATAATGGGACAGTTAACAACTGCATATCTTATCTAGGAATAAACTATAAATACAGCAAGTGCACCACCTGTAGAGAATCAGCTGTAGGGGTTGCATGCATGCAGTCAGGACTTTGGGTCTCAGTTTATCTTGAAAATGGTGATCGGTTTAATGTATTGGTGAACGTATTATTGTTTCTTCTTAACAGTGAGGGATTTTAGTATCTAGTATTGTAAGTGCAGTTAATTTCATTGCCAAATGTCTGCCAACTTTATGTTACCGGTCATGTGTTTATGCACCTAACCTATTTACTTATAGCTTATCGAAGGCTTACCATGGTTCCAGCGATCCTGTGCAATAAAATATTTATAAAACAGCTGCTGAAGAGGGTGAATGTTAAGTCACCAGAGAAATCCCTTTGGTACATATCAAGAAACGACATGTACAGTAATTTCTCTCTTTCATGTAGCCTCCTTATCTCCCCTTAGTACATTGAGCCCTATATTCCTTACCTACCAGTATATTTTTGTAGAGCCCACGCAAGCGCGGAGAGAGTATACAAACGATCTCAATGCTGTGAGGCAGTAATGCTAACCATTACGCCATCAGTGCTGCCAAAAGTTTTAGACAACAGTAACATGGAGATGTATATTCTAATTCTCCATAATATGAGATTAACAGAACTGCATTGCTAAAATTTAACTTTTCTTCTTCATATACACATATTATAAATTCAAAATAACGTTCCCAAATATGAAATGCAAAGTAAAGAAAAAATTACCTGAAAAAAATAAAAATGAAAACTAAAAATTATATAACATCAAATATAAAGTTTGATGGCAGCAACAAACAAGTTTTATAAAAACAACTTGTTTTATAAGGAAATAACATTGTTTGGAATGAGGACCAATTTATATATAAGCACATGAAAAGTAATCTTCAGTTCTTTGTTTTGTTTAGTAAATGATTTACATTCTTTTCATTTTAACGTTGCTTGTAGATTAGTGAGGGCTTACTATTGTTAATATGATGTCTTGTAACCTTGTGGCTATGTTTAATTCTTACTACAGACTGTCAAAAGGATTAGTATAGACACAGAGTTGTTTCTGTAGCTGTAAATGTCATTGTAGTAATGTAATTGCCAGAGGTTAAGGAACTTCAAAAGGTCCTGGTCTTCACTTTCCACTCTGTTAGACTAGAGATTAATTGGGTAGCACCTGCTAAAAGAGGCTGTCATTTTGTATTTGTCAGCACAAGGAAAACAGCACATTTTAATTTAGTACGAACAACATAATGGATTTTACAATCTAACTTTTTCTAGTTTGGCTGGAACTTAATGGACCAATTCAAATACTGTCCTGCTTGAACAAAGCAAGTTCTTTGTTTTATAATAAATTTAGCACACTGATTGTGAGAGCATTGAAACGAATTGTACTTCACAATAATCAAGGATATGGAGTTAATTATCTATAAAAGTTAAGATCATACATCCTGTTCCCAATACATATGACCTTAACGTAACATTCATTCTCTTCCCACGTTCTCTGCTGAGATACCTGTCATTTATTCCTCTGCAATATTGATACTCTACATCCAAGTATATAACTCATTCCTCTAGTAACCGGCCTAACTGCCTCCTATTTTTCCCCATTACATTCTATTGAAGGTTGTGCTGCACGAATCATGTAATACTGTACCAGATCAGTCCCAGATATATCCCTCTAATTAGAGGCGTCTTTAGAGAAGAGGAGGCCCGTGTGCCTTCCCCATTCGGGGATATGCAGGTTGAGACCCCTTGTACAGGTTCCTTTTATGATAGGTTATTAAAAGGAAATCAGACTATCTGAAAACTGGTATAGTAATGAATATGCTAGAATGAGGGATCCAAAAGATAGTTAGGTGTTTGTTAAAGGTCAGTACCAGAAAGACACCGACAAAGTACTAAATCTGCAAACACACAGGGTAGTCCAAAGTACCAAACTAGTAGTGTTAATAACTAGGAACCAATCACCTGGAACTGCAGTAACACTGGAGACTGTGGTATGAGGCCTAATACTCTGGTAAGGTCCAGGTTTCAGAAGGAAACCTAAAAAGTCTGGCCTAATTGAATTTGGAGGGTGTTTACGTTACTGTAAGTAAGTATTCCTGAAGCTGCTGTACATCTCCCCTGCAGGACAGAGTGGGATGCCAGTTGAAGATCAGGGAAGACCTGAGAGGCATAAGAGAGTGGGGCCTAGAGTCAGAGGCGTAACTAGACTTTTTGGTGCCCTCTGTCAGAAAGAGCATTTGTGCCCCCTCATTTGTCAAAGGGACATAATGCACCCAAAAAAGGGGGCCATGGCTTCATGGGGAGGGGCCAGGGAAGAGATAGGAGAGACCAGGAGATCCTGGGGATGAAATAAGAGGAAGCTACAATCAAGAATGATAATAAACAGAAATTTGATAGGCCCAAACAGCGCCCCCTGACCTGTGGTGCCCTGTACAATGGCACCGGCCGCACTACCCTAGCTACGGCCCTGCCTAGAGTCACCTGATTGCTGTGGCCTGTGCCAATGACACTTTGCCCACTAGAATACAACCAAGGCTTTGTTTTTTTTTTAGGTAAGGTTACACTTTTCTCACTATAAAATATGCAGTACTTAACTGCGTCTACACAAGTTTTATATTGAAATTGATTGTGCGGTCTCCCTGCTATGGTAAAAATCAGCCCCGGGTCTAAACTAAAGTTTGGCTTAGATTCCATATGATAGGGAAGCTATGAGCATGAAATATCGCTTCTATGAGGAAAACCAACCTCAAACCCATTGGTAATACATACATTTCAAATACACAAATTGATCTTAAATCTTATAGGAGGAGGTGAACAGGTTTCATCCACAAAACTCAGGTCAATGGGATTTAAGTGTTATTGTGCAGAAATAAAATTTGATATACTGTATGTGTGGCCAACAATCTCTTACCGTGACACTGCTGATAAAAGAGAACACACTGTAGATAACTGACCTCTATATAGCAAATGTAAATGATAAGGGAAAATACAGTATGTTTCACAAGTTCTCCCAAAGTATGGCGACTTTCCTATTGTATCTACATTATTTGATCAAATTTTTATCTTAGGCTTTCTTAGAAATGTAGATTATGGTAACATACTGTATATAATACACCGGTAACATATATTGGACTTTTATACACCATTAATGGTAACTTTTGCTGTATACCTGATCTGGGAGAGAATAATTCATATCTGTAGGATAGTGTTTTTCTCTCCAGTGATGCAAACTCGCATTTCTGCTGAGTGGTCTGTCATACACTGAAATGTAGGCACTTCTCTTTAAATGAATTTCCAATACATTCACAACTTCAAGTCAGCAAGTTGGTTTTACACTATGTGCCCTACAGTCACTTCCTGTGTAGTAATGTGTTTTCTTGACAAGTAACACTGGTTGAAATGCAATATGGTTTAAGTGCAGAAGAAAACACGTTAAAAAATGAAACAATTACATTTCCTAACTTTTAAATCGAGTTTGTTAAAAGTATGTTGTTAAAACTTTCCAAACATACAGTAGTAGTGCTAACTTAATTCAAATTCTCTGCGGTTTATCTATTAAATTTTTTTACAAGGTTTAACCTCAAGTCAGACATGCACAGTGGGACAATGTTTGATTTGGGACAGACTTGCACCTATGCCTTCACATCCTCCGCTATAAGTGACCATGGGAAGATGAGGCTGATATAAGTGTAGAGGGGTGAGGGAAGCATACTAATTTATTAATATTATCATTACGGCCTTGAAAGATAATATTTCCTATGAGTAGTGATATAAAGTATGGGCAGCATCCCAGTGACCGCTATACAGAACAGGAACAATTCCAGTGACTTCCATACAGTGCGGTAAGCATCCTTGTGACCACCATACAGTACAGAAAACATTCCAGTGAAGCATACAGTGTAGAAAGCATGCACATGACTGTCATACATTATACAGAGAATCCAACTGAGTGTCATACAGTACAGAAAGCATCCCAGTGGCAACCATACAGTATATAAAGAATTTGTTTGCCAGTTTTTTGCTAGTCTAGATTAACCCCTCCCTTAAATGCACCTGCGATGGATCAATAACTTGATTTGAGCAACTACCATTCTGTGTTTCACTGTTCTGAGAGGCAATGATGATATCAGTAGTATCACATTGGAGGATCTTGGGGTGCCTCCATGTGATTTAGCTCTCAAATTAGAAATACATAAATGTATGACCCAAAGTAAGTAGCCTAGGACCATTAGAGCAGATATGTCTTGCCATGGCTGCTGGCTTACCATATGTTTTTAAATGTATGTAACTGAGATCTCTCCATTACTATTACAGTATCATGTAGGATGGTTGTCCCTTTTGTTGGTTCAGTAAGGTGTGCTGGGGAAACCTGTTTGTTTGTGTTTTTCTTGATTAACCCCTCTCTTACTTGCACCTGTGATGGACCAATAAATTGATTTGACCAACTACAATTCAGTGTAGTACATAAAGCATCTCAGTGACCACCAAACAGTGGGCCTGATTCACTACAGATTGCTACTCTGCTTATACGCACGCAACACAGTTGCTGATATCAGCGGTGATATGTAAATGTTTGCATTCGCATTGCAATCATAGCCTGACATAAGGGGCCTGATTCAGAGCTGAATGCTCTGACCAGAGCGCTCGCTCTGAATCAGGGCGTCCCAGCTAAATTTGGAGCGGCCTCCTGGCCGCTCGCATAGCTGTGGGTGACCACCCACAGCTTATGCGAGCGGCCAAAAAGATGGTCGCGGTGGTCAAAGACAATCGCGACCATCGGGCTTGCGACGAGACCCTGCGGTAGGGTCTCGCTTCCGCAAGCCCAGGAGTGATTTTGGCTCTATCAGAGCCAAAATCACTCCCACTGACATCATTACTGATGGCTGTCCGTCCGGTCAGCGCTACACTTCACTCGAGTATAAGCCAAGGGGGTACTTTTTCAGCACAAAAAATGTGCTGAAAAACTCGGGTTATACTCGAGTATATACGGTACTTACAGTACAGTCAGGGCTGTAACTAGGTGTGTGCAATAATTGCCAACGCCCAGGGTACATGGTGTAGGGGGAAGCACTGTACTGCCTCTTGGCATATGTATTTGGCTTGTAGGGTGCCTGGAACAGAGCTGCTGCAGAACTTATCTGTTTCTTGGTCTGGAAAGCTCCTCACCCTCATCATGACCTCACATGTGAGAGAGGCAGAGCCAGCCCAGGGTGCACTATCGCCCTCTACGGCCCTGCTTACAGATATTGTCACTTTGCTTTAATGGAAACCAGTCCGGGATGTCTAATCTAATTTTAGAAGGTGACACTACCTGTATATATATATATATATATATATATATATATATATATATATATATATATATTTTTTTTACAGAGTTCCGCAATTAGTTCCCCGATTGCTAATACTAGTTTATCTTGGAGCAAATCAAAGCAGAGCAGCAAGCAATATAAAAGTGATTAAGCAAAGAAGAGTGAGTTAAATCTGAAAATACCCAAAGTTTGGAGCAACAATACTTTTATTACTGTAAAAGCTGGATATATAGAAATATTAAAAGCCGCAATGTGAAACAGATTCGACCATGTAATAAATAATTCATTACATAATGATCCGTCCATGCATTAATCTGCAATAGTGGTATGATTCTTTTTTCTTCTAACTAATCAGGTTACAAAATGCTGGTACCAAGTCAGATATAAATAATGATCTTTTTCAGACTATTTCCTACAATGCTGTATAAAACATGCTGGACATCATACATCTGTTAATTCAGCAACTTCAGAAAATCCTTTAAAGTCTCTGGAATTCACAATTTGTTACAAACCTAGTTGATTTGTTATTGGTAGCGTGTGCAGGCATATGAATAGTTTATAATACATTATAAACACAACATTAGTTGTCAACATGCTAAACTATAAATTCCTGCAGAATGTTAGCCATTTAGTCACTAATTGAATAAGCAAATCAATCGCAGCAGCAGTTACTTCTGAAGGTGTCACTTACATAGCAGTCCTTAGAATTAATGCATTACCCACTGGAGAGGTGATTTACAAAATGCAAAATGTCTGTTACTCAGCAACAATCCAGCATTGGACACACTGGGAGTGGAGCTAATGCAGTGTTAAATTCACGTTGGCTGTAATTATCCCTGAATGCCACTGGGGGGGATGTATATATGAAATATATTTAAAAGGGGAGAAATAAACAAGTAGAGAAGTTTCCCAAAGCAACCAATCAGCTTAAGCTATCTTTTTGTAGAATGTATTTGATAATTGCTACAGTAGCTACAAGCTGAATGATTGCTATGGGAAGTGTCCACTTCACCACTCTTTTGATTTGATACATTTATTCCTATATACGCAATTACGCTTATTCACCCGTATTCAGAATTGTACGCATCTCTGCAGCTGGATCGCACCTGCCTGCATGCTTGCTATCATATTCGTTATCATTATCAGTGACACTTTGTACCAACCCTATACTAGTTACAAAACCACTGTCTAAAATAGGGATGGGCAATAAATGGGCCCCCAGCTGCCCTGTAAAAGTTTTGCTATTTGGCCATGCTAAAACTGTTGCAAGGCATGCTGGGATTTGAAGTTCAACAACAGCTGGAGGGCCGCTTATTGCCCACCCCCTAAAAAGAAGTGTAATTAGGCATATGTACAACTCTGCATTGCTCGCAATTGAATGAACACACCTTCACTGAACTTGGCCTATGGTACAACCCAGTTACACTCTGTAGTTGCAAGTAGAGATGCCTTTGGTTTGCTTATGATTCTGCATCATCTGTAGCTGAAAATGCTTGGTTACAGAGCCTTTGCTCCCCAAATGGACTGAATTTAACTCTGCTCCAGACCCACTGTGATTCTTGGTTTGTGCAAATATTTCTAAATTTGCATTAGGATGCATAGATTTGCATAGCAAGATGGCCACAACCAAAGGGAGGAGTTGATATGAGTGGTGGAGGGAAGGCATTCCTAATGGAGTAGAGTAGGAACACAGGTCCAGCTGGTTTTCTGAAGCTGTGCAGAAGGGGTGAATAAGTTTGAGTAGGCTAAGTGATATAGGGGTCTATTTACTAAGCCTTGGATGTAGATAAAGTCCCAACCAATCAATGTTACTAACGTCTACACTGTTGTATGTTGTCAGACAGATATGAGAAGATAATAGTCGGCGTCCCTATGCTCGGGTAAGTTTTGGAAGGCATTACCAAATTTTAGCAACTGTGATCCGTGCACAGTAGTGCACTCTATATTACAATACTCCTCCCCCTCACTGCAAGCTTCTCCATGTTACATAAAGATTTCTCATACATTTTTTGCAGAAACCTGTAAAAAATCTGAGAGTTAGGCAAGCAAGAACAAATCAACATTTCAAGTAACTCTAGTCCACATTTCTCTAGAAACATGACCTATGACTGTGACGTAATCCCCATGTTAAGCACATAAGCAGGATTTTTCTCACTACCTATGTGAACTACAGCAACAAATGCCTTTTTTCCATGAGCTCTTGACTACTGTCACACTCAATGTTGGTGGTGTCTTCCTTGTTAATAAGTGATACTCAGTTCACTCAAAGTCTCTTTGAGGTGAGGAACTTCCTTGGCTATTTTGGATTTACACTCACATCAGTGATTTCCTGTCTTTTCCTCTTGGTTATTTTGGGGATCACAGAATGTAATACTTGCAAACTCATTATAATATCTCTTTGGATTTTCCACTGTTTGAACTTGCAGATGTAAATATCTGTGGTAGGATGTCCATGCTGGCAGCCTCTGGTTCAGGTATGTCTGCAGCTGCTGGCATATCCAGTAACACATACTTGTTCAACAAATTCAATTCCACCTGTTCTCTAAATTGTGTTGTCTCTTTGAATATGACATCCCTTGACTTGACAAGATTTTTGGTCTTTGGATTCCAGAGCCTGTAACCTTAACTTTCTTGGCAATATTCAACCATATGCATTTTATAGACTTTGAGCCTGATTCATCACGGATAGCAACTGCAACAGCATATGCAGATTGGCCGATGGTATATACTGCACATGCGTATGCACCGCAGTGTGCATGCGCTGGGCAGTATTGCAATCGCACTGCGATCACGTATGCAGATAGAAAGCCATCGCAGAGTGAGTGACGGGATATCAGCATTTGGGGCTGGTGATGAGGGAGGGGTTTGAGAAATGTAGGCGTGCCTGTCCATTTGAACGCTGTAAACTGGGCATGAATAAATTAGACACTGTGACGTCATTCGCAGTTTGAGTACTCACTGCGTGCGACGAGAGTTACAATTTCTGAGACAGGTCAGACCTGTTGTAATTCTGCGTGAGGGTTTGATGTTACCAATGTATATGCAGGATTATGAGGTCTTACAGATGTGCGAAAGCAGTAGTGGGTGACTCTAGTTCGGGTGAGCAGTTGCAAACATTAGATATTTTCAAAGCAGAACTGCGTGTGTAATCGCAGCTGTGATCGCTATAGCGATCCGTAATTAATCAGGCCCTTTTTATCCAGCTTATGTCTTCTCTCTTTGGGTATGTGTACCCAAAAACTCTCAGATGTCTGATATTTGGTTTTCTTCCAGACCACGCCTCTATTAGTGTCTTGTTCTTCAAGGCAACTGTAAGAGCACGTTTTTTTTGGATAGACTGCCGTGGCCACTGTTTCCACTTAAACACACTTGCTTAGGTTAGCATCTTAGAGCATACATCAGGCTCTTTCCACTAAAATATGATTTGCCTGCTCACTTACACCATTCTGCTCTGGTGTTTATAAAATGGTCAGTTGATGCTTACTACCATGTTTCTTTAGGAAGATTTTCACATCTTTGATGAAATATTCTCCATGATCAGACCTCAAGACTTTTAGTTTAGGATCGGTTTTTGCCTCTACTAAATTCTTAGTGTGCAATCTTGTTCATCACTTCACTCTTTTCTTTGCTAGAGTAGATGTGTGCCATTCATGTAAAATTATCAATGAATGTAACTAAATATCTGTATCCACATATTGACCTCCACTGGACCACACTAATCCATATGCACCAGTTCCAGGGGTGCCTCAGCTCTGCTGGTTTTGGAAGTGGACAATGGCTTTACTTGCCTGTAATGCAGTTTTCACACATGGGCTTTTCTGTATCAGTCACTGATATTCAAGTAATCATTACATCCAGGAGTTTCTGGACACTGTCATATCCAAGGTGACCTAAACTTCTGTGCCAGAGTTCCATACACTGTAGGTCTGATGTCATCATCACATAACACTGTTGTATGTCAAGGGCATATAATTGACAGCAATGGGTACTTGTAGCTATCACAGTTTCTATTTTGCTCCATACAATGCATTGTCCTTTTGCAAACTGGACTCTGTAGCCTCTTTGTTCCAAAATACTTATGGCTATGAGGTTTGTCCCCATATCTGTACATAAAGCATATTTGCATCTCTGTGAGTTTGGTTCTAGTGGGCAGTGACTGTCCCAACTTTTGTATCTGTAAGCACTTCATTTCCTATTCCTTTGATTGTTATAAGATCAGATGTGTTCAATTTAGTGAACTACTCTTTATTATAACTGAAATGTCTTGTAGCACCTGAGTTAATATACCAACAATTCTTTCTGTGACACTCAAAGCTGACTCATCTTTTCAGCTGCAAGTTTTGCTTTGTGTAGCATTCACATTTTTCAGTTTACATTCCATTGTTTTGTGTCCTATTTTATGACATACACTCATAACACTTGTATTTGAATTTTCTGGGCATCTAAGTTTTAGTATGTAATGTAGTATTCTCAGCATTTAACTGAAATGGCACATGTTCTTGAAACTGTAGAACTTTTGCCCTGACAATTTCTGTAGTTAGCTTGGCTGTATTAGCCTCTAACACTACTACCAGGAAATCAAATTCATGCATTAAGGGCCTGATTCAGAGCCGGTCGCTATTTGCGGTCGTTCGTTCTGGAAAAAGGGGTGGCTATTCAAATGAACCGTTCGCTCTTTGCGGTCTGTTCACGCCTCTAAGTCTGAACGAGCGAGCAAAACTTGCGGTCGTAATTTTGAAAAAGACGCCCCCTGGCCGCTCGCACTGTACGTCATGTCCGCTATTTATTAGATTAATCGAGTACATCGAACAGCGTATGAACTGCTTGCTATTCTTGTGGTTGGTTTTTCCAACCGCTATTTTGCAAGCAGTTTTGCCTTTAAAAAAACCAAGGGACGTGGTCAATGATGCTGTTGTTTTAATTATGCACACCCATAAAACACCTGTTTTGACCTTTAAGCACGCCTGCGTTCTGAATTCCACTCCCCGTTTTCAAGCACCTTCCCCTGTTACCACCCACATACGCCTCCTCATGTCACTCAAAATAGCAGGCATTCGCTATTTAGCGAACAAACGATTTTCGGCCGCACTGACTGGTTCGCGCATGCGTATTAAAATCCGTACGCATGCACAGATGTGCGAACATCGGTCAGAACGAACGAGCGGCCGCTTATGAGTGGCTCTGAATCAGGCCCTAAGTCCTGTAGCATTACCATTGCACTCTCCTTGTCATCAACTTGGACTTCTACTAATGTTAACTGCTGAGATGCAGCTTGTGTCTACGGGATGTGCAATGAAAACAGTTTTGCAGTCTCACTGATATGTTTTAGCAATACTCAGTGATGACATGCTGTGCTGACACTTTGTGTTATACGTGTCTTCTTGCATTTATGTGCATTGCGTTTGTGTGCATGGGAACATAACCTTTTGATATGTGTGTGCTATTTGGTGGTGGTATACAGAGTTAAATAGCAGCACCAGTGGAATTGCAGATACACCAAACAGTCCAGGTGCTTAACCAGGTGTCAGGTATATTGAAGAGTAGTAGTAGTTACTGGTACAACTATACTCACAGTTACACACTTGTTAATCTGGATGGAGCTTAGGGCCTGATTCAGACCCGGTTGCAAGGCAGCGTTCGCACACAGCCTGCCGATGTTTGCAATCTGCGCATGCGTACAATATGCAGTCCATGCAATCGGGAAGCATTTGCACCCTGTACACAGATGCTCCGCAAGCATGAGTGACAGGATGTGCCATTTGTGGGTGGTGACAGGGGGTGGTCGATGGTAATGGGGGTGTGGTGGTGCGAACACAGGCATGTCTGTGCATTGGAACGCCATTTCAGGGGTGTGCATAATTAAGATGCATCATCAGCGTACATGTCACATGGCTGAATTAAACACAGCAGCACTCGCAGTGCTTGCGGTAGGTTATGGTCAGCCACAAGTGCTGCGTATGGGTCCATTGTCAGCCAATGTTACCGATTGTTTAATACACTTCCTGGAGATGATGTGTGTTACTAAGGGAAAGTGGGCATCTTGTGTCAGGCTGGTGGGCATCTAAATACATAGCAAAACATAGTAGGTGAGCTAATGTCCTGCTAGCAATCGCGGGACTTGCATACTTTGGCTGCTGATGGCTGCGTGCCAACGCAGCCTTGCGAATGGGTCTGAATCAGGCCCTTAGTTTGAGCACCAGCCGGTGATTTATGTTGGCAGCGGAGCAAGTATACTCAAGATACACTGTATATACAGGCCAGCATGCAGGATTATGTAGCAGAGTGCCTCTGGAGCTAAGTGGAACATGTCCCTGTCACACTGTGGCGCTCATACACAATGACAAGATGACACTGCTTATATGCAGAAGACCAAATGGTGGCCATCTTGGTTAGGTAGATTGCTTCAACTAAGGAGCATTCATGGAGTCAGTGCAGTAGTGCACACCATATTTCAACAGATTTAACCTTGACTGACATATCAACTACTACTTTTAGTCATCAGTGATGACTCAGGCCTCACATGTGCAGTTTTAATTTTTCTAACAAATGTTTTGATTCTGTAGAGCAAACCATTCCTCTTAATAAACTATGCACAATAGGCTTCACATCAGGTGTAACAGTCTTATAAAAAATAAAAATAAATAAATAAAAAGATCAAATACAGCAGGAAACAGGCCATAATTGTATATACTGCAACTTCAGACAACCTCCATTCGTGTTAGTATGCTTAAGAAACTGGGGGCCTGATTTAGACCCAGTCGCAAGCGCTGAGCGCTCACAACCGAGTCGATGGTGGCCCACAGCGCATGCACACGACAGAGCCGGCTCCGTCGTGCGCATGCGTGAGACCCGGCTAGCGACGGGCACACCGTCATTCCGGGTCTCGCACCAAAGGGGGCAAGCTGTCGATGTTGAGTGACAGGTCGCTCTGTTTGGTGGGCAGGCCGGGGGGGTGGCTGCCCAAACGGAGGCATTCCTATGAGAATGCCTGCCGTTTGGGGGCAGCCGTTCTCATAGGAGCCGTTCTCATCTGTTAGAGCTGAAAGCTCTCTAGGGCTTGCGATGAATGAGACCCTTCCACAAGGGTCTCGTCGCAAGCCCGATGGTCACGATGGTCTTGACCATCGCGACCATCATCATGGCCGCTTGCTATAGCTGTGGGTGGTCACCCACAGCTATGCGAGTGGCCAAGAGGCCGCTCCAAAACAAAAGCCCGGCCCTGATTCAGAGCGAGTGCTCTGTCAGAGCGAACGGCTCTGAATCAGGCCCTCGGTCCCTTGCACTTCACTATATTCAACAATGACTTACCTGACACCTACCTGCTTCTCTCCACTCTATGCTGATAACCTAGTCATTTACTACAGGGCTACAAATGCTGCTGACAAATAAACACCCTCTTGCTTCAAATTTGACAAATATTCAGCTTCTGCCGAGAACTAACCTGTTCTGAACGCTAACAAGACAGCACACTACTGACTAGCCTCACATCTTTATGGAGGGGTGTGGTATGGCATGCCGACAGATCAAATCCCGGCAGACCAAATACCGACAGTGAAAGACAGAAGAGTTAAAATGCCAAACGGGGCTCGTAAGTACCCTAACCCTCTCTTCTCCGTATCCTAACCTTAACCCTCTTTTAGTGGTGCCTAACCCTAAGACCCCCGGGGTGGTGCCTAACCCTAAGACCACCGGAGTGGTACCTAACTCTAAGACTCTCAGGGTGGTGCCTAACCATAAGACTCCCGGTGTGGCGCCTAACCCTAAGACTCCGGGGGCAGTGCCTAACCCTAAAACTCCCTTTGTGGTGCCTTACCCTAAGACCCCCGGGGTGGTGCCTAATCCTAAGACCCCCTGTGGTGCCTAATCCTATCCCCCCCTCCGTGGCTAAGTGCTATTGTTCCCCGCTAAACTACGATCAGGATAATGGCTAGTCGGGCTTTTGGCATCTGGATTTTGTTAGGCGTTGGGATTTAGACGTCAGTATCTAGACGCCTTTCGGTCTTTACCTTTTGGTATTATGTCCGGCAGTATATCATCTGGCGGTATGACTACATCCCTTATGGAGACCTAGGGGGAGCTCTATCAAACTATAGAGAGAAATACAATGGAGAAATTGCCCATAGCAACCAATCAGCTAGTAACAGTCATTTTATAGACCGTGCTAGATAAATGATAGGTAGAGCTGATTGGTTGCTATGGGGAAATTCTCCACTTTATCTCTCACAAAGGTTTGATACATCTGACTGCAAACCTTTAGGGCTGTAATTAATTGAGTCCATGTGCACTCACAAGCGCTCTATGGGTCACAATTTACAGAGCAAGCACATCTTCATATCCCTAAATGCAGAAGTAACATGGGTACACGAGCCTTCCCACACGTCTCTGCGAATACCTGCTTTCTGCCAGCCCTTGTACCTGTAATACCCAACCTAAACCATCACTCCCTCAGGCACTCAAATTATTCCTCTTTTTACATACATATCACATATTTTCTTTTCCAGTCACTATATTGGTTGCCTTAAATAAACTATTTTTGAATTGATATGTTGACCAGTGTGTTCGTTTTTCTTCCAATAATTTTGTTTTTCCCTAGTTTTCCCATCCGACCAACAAAAGCAAATAAAGAAATAAAATAGATGATTTCATACATAAATTATTTATGTGCAAGTTATTGCCTCATAAAACCCAGAAACAAAACCCAATTTTAAAGAATGACTCAGGAAGATCATTACACAAGTACTAAGACAGTGTAACATTTGGTGTAATACATTTTAGATTAGCAATCTGAATGTGACAAATTTTCTTTTAGTAGTCTGCTCACACTCACCACAGCGCTCAGTTTCCAGTTCTTCCTAAATATTTGCCTAAAAGTCATGGATAGTGTTCACTGCATAAAGAATAATAGGAAACATTGCAGACTGCTGGCACCACCATTTGTTTTACAGTACAGCTCCTTCTGGTCTGTCTCTTCTGAGACAGGCAATTTGCTGAGCAACAACTTCATCGGAAGAGAGAGAGAGAAGGAGAAGGAGAGAGAGAGTGAAGGAGAGAGAGAGAAGGAGAATGAGAGAGAGAGAAGGAGAGAGAGAGAGTGAAGGAGAGAGTGAGAAGGAGAGAGAGAGAAGGAGAATGAGAGAGAGAGGAGAGAGAGAGAGAGAGAGAGAGAAGGAGAAGGAGAGAGACAGAATGAGAAGGAGAGAAAGAGAAAGAGAACGAGAAGGAGAGAGAGACAGAAGGAGAAGGAGAGAGAGAGAGAGAGAGAGAGAGAGAAAGCACAGGCACAATATTAAGTGGGAAGTAAAGTATGCACTGCAGACAGGAGCTGTAAGGAAAATATAATGCAGGGGGTGAGGGAGGGTGTCCATTGAAAGGAAGGGGGCAGATACCCAATGATACACAGAAGGCAGCATTCCTCTCTACTCTTCCTGCATATAATGCTGCCAGTCAGTGGCCACAATCAGCAATGAAGTGCCAAATATCAGGCACAAATGACAAGAATTGATGTCAAATATATTGTTTTTGGTAATCACTGAAGCAAACTTTTCTATTTGAACAGTAACTTCTGTAAATATCTCTATAATACACGAGTGAATGTTCTAATGTCATCACTACAGTGTTCAACAGGAAAACATCTGTATTATAAGGAATAACACTATAAAACAAATATTAAAAGTTACCATAGTGATCTATGAATTGCCTAAAAGCACTCAGACAACAACCTAAAGCTGCCCATCCACTAGGCGATTTTTACAGGCGAATGCACGATAACGACGTCGTTATCATGCAATCGCTTGCAAATCGTCCACAAATTGGGCACTTTAAAGTCGGAAACGACCAGCGATGCGAGTGCACGCTGGTCGTTTCCGACATCAATCATCGGGCAAACATGCTGGTCAACCTGATGATAACGTCAGGTTCAGCATGTTGCCAGATGATTGATGAGCCTGCACTGAACGACTGCTTGTTCAGTGCAGGCTTATCACAGACATAGAAACGACAGCACAATTACAATGCCGTAATCAGGGCCGGAATAAGATCTGTGGGGGCCCCTGGGCAACAAACTTGCGGGGGCCCTATCAGTGATCCAAATATAAACAGTGTGCCCCCCCAACCAACACACACAGTGTGCCCCCCAACCCCACAATCAGCAGCACCACACTTAAAAAAAAAACATTAACCTACTCACCCTCCAGGCCGAGGTAAAAACACAGGAGCAGTAAGTCCCTGCCCCTGTCGCCCTACCTATAATCCGGCCCTGGTCGTAATCGTGCTGTCGTTTCTATGGCCTGCTAGTGGATGGGCAGAATAAGGGACCTATTTATCATTACTAATGGTCACAATGATTTACTAGTTTCTGCATGATTTTAGTATTGGGCCCATTATTAAGGGCACTATAGGGCTACCTAATGTTCAACAAACTCTTAAAACTGGCTTTGCTTCCCAGAGTCCTGCAAAGAGGGATCCATTCAGATCCCCCCCCCCTTCGACCACTGTGTGCCCTACACGGCAGTGCTCATGAGTGAACTCTTGTGTAAACTAACTAACACTCCCGTGTAAAGTTCTGCTGTTAGTAATCAATATGCGTTGGATATGGCAGTGTTTTGTTTAGGGGATCATGGATGACTGTTTATTGGAGCAGCTGTCCCCGCACCAGAACAATCTTAAATTGCTCTGGTAATATAGTATTTTATGCCACAATTTGCAGCGAGTCGGATACCAAACCATTAGGAGACTTTTACGACATATTGATGAATATGCTCTTCAGTCTTGATGTGGTCACAGGGCCCATAGCAAGAAAACACAGCAAAAGCAAGGAACACTGGTGAATATCACATCGTTCTACAAAAGTTCTCATAGCAACAACTAGTTTTATTCTTCTTAACAGTCTATTTGTGTGGTTGTGATTGTTAATATATATGTAAATATGTAAGGCTTTGTAAACTCTTGTTTTCTTGTAGTTGAAACAGTAGAAAACACAGAAACAAACAACCAAATATTTTATTTACCAGATCATCAATATGTAAATTTGTCAACAAAAACCCAAATGTAAAAGGGGTCATTAATTTTTCAGCAGTGCATGGTATTAACTACTAGAGTTTTGTAATTTGGGACACACAGCAGGGAGGACAAAGTAGCCATAATGCATTATGATGGCTACTCATTTTACTTTTGCTCTTGAATAGTAATTGTCTCCTGGGTATTGCTACAGAAAATGGAATATGTAAATTGCAGTTTACAGAAAGAGATGCATGTGATTCTAGTTCACACAATTTATCCATTTTACTACACATTTTACACTTCACTAATGAATGTATTTGAAATACTGGCTCTGCAGATACACAGAAAGTACCGTCCTAAGACATACTGTATCACTTGTACCCTACTCTTCAATGTATCTCAATATATTTATAATATAACATTGGCAGTCACGGCTTTCTTCTAAGGATGCACCAAATTGAGAAATTGAGGATTTAATTTCTGATTTGGACAAAACCAAGATTCGGGTTTTATATTCATCCACTCAAATTCAAAGGTTGGTTTTCTTTCAGACCTATCACTTCCAAAAGCTGAAATTGCAGATAACATTTTAACATTTAGAAGTATATTTTTTTTTACTATAGGTTGATTTTAATTGATTTTGAACAACTTTAAATGTTGTGTTTCTGGGACTAAATCACACATTTACTTACTAACTTAAAATACCTAATAAAAAACTTGTCTGTTAGTAAATGTGTGTTTTAGCCCCAGAAACACAATATTGTTTTAGATAGTTTTAAAATTGACCTTTAGTAAATATACCCGTTAGTCTTTTCCTGCTTAGTTTTATTATGCAATTACATTTCAGATCCAATTTGGTATCTAGCATTTTTTTTTGTAAAAGTTATTACATTTCTCATAAATTTGAAAACTCGTATTTTTATGTGGCTGCAATTTTTTCCTTATAATTTAGTGCACTATGGTAGGAGCCAGGCCAGGTAGTTGTACAGAAGTAATCCCTGACCGCGTAGTAATGCTGTCATTGACCATCATGAGCCCCATCTGGGGACATATCCTTATACACTGAAGTGCCAAAAGTCATGGGATAGGTGCCTAGCTATCATGTAACCCGGCAGAGTGCATCATTGTGAGGGTATATAAAGCCCATAAAGGGCTTTAATTGGTCATCAGTCAATGCAATGTAGCTGTAACCAGTCAATGATGTGTTCAGGCCAACCAGCGGATCCAAATCATACCACGTGAACATAAACCACACCATTATGGCACCACCACCAGCCTGCATGGATCCCAT